>OX451739.1:729824306-731024306 GCA_948472305.1 Vicia faba
CATCCCTTTCACTTAACTCCAAAGCCACAGCAGCTACCTTTGTCTCGTTGCTTAAAAATCTTAACAAGCTGGGAGGTAGTCTTCCATACACCACTTCAAAAGGTGTCTTCCCAATAGAAACATGAAAAGTAGTGTTATACCAATATTCTGCCCAGGGAAGCCA
Organism: Vicia faba; assembly: GCA_948472305.1. Classification (NCBI taxonomy): domain Eukaryota; kingdom Viridiplantae; phylum Streptophyta; class Magnoliopsida; order Fabales; family Fabaceae; genus Vicia; species Vicia faba. The sequence goes on from OX451739.1 coordinate 729,824,470, forward strand.
GTGAGACCAGGACTTCGGCTGTTCCGATGCAAAACACCTTAGATAACTCTCCAAGCATCTATTTAACACCTCGGTTTGCCCATCAGTTTCTGGGTGGTAGGCAGAGCTCATCTTTAATTTGGTACCTTGTAACTTGAACAATTCCATCCAAAAATGACTCACAAACAAGGGGTCTCTATCACTGATAATAGAAGTAGGAATACCATGGAGTCTGACAATCTCCTTCACAAATAACTCTGCTATGGACTTGGCAGTGTAGGGGTGTTTTAGAAGGATAAAGTGACTGTACTTAGATAGTCTGTCCACTACCACAAGTACAGCTGCATAACCCTTAGATTTTGGAAGGCCAGTGATAAAGTCTAAGGACAAATCCTCCCAAATGGCATTGGGAATAGGAAGAGGCTGTAGGAGACCACCTGGGGTAGTAGCTGCATACTTTTGTCTCTGGCATATGTCACAAGCTCTCACAAAATCTCTGACCTGTCTTTGCATTCCCACCCAATATAAATTCTCAGCCAACCTTCTATAGGTTCTGAGGTACCCAGAATGACCTCTTGTAGGTGTGCTGTGAAATTCTTGTAACAACAATGGGATTGAAGGAGAGTTTGGGGACAAGACCAACCTGCCATGATAAAATAAGGTACCCTGTTGCACAGTATAACCTGGCCTAGCATCTGGTGAGGCCATCAATTCAGCAATGATCTTCTGAATTCCTAGATCCTGTTGCACTTGTAACAATTTCTGACCCTCCAACCATTTTGGGTAAGAGACTATAGAATTCATTTCCACATCCCCATAACATCTGGATAAAGCATCAGCAGCTTTATTCTCACCTCCTGGCTTATATTTGACTTCAAATTGGTACCCAAGCAACTTAGCTAACCAACATTGTTGATCTGGTGAGGAAATTCTTTGTTGAAGGAAGTGTTTCAAGTTTTTGTGGTCAGTAAACACAGTGTCTTCAAACGGGTTTTCTAAGCGTCGCCCGCCATAGCGCGCAATTAAGGCCTTCTTAAGTTTTTCCCAAGAGAGGTCATCCTCTGTTTCCAGTAACAAGTTAAACCAATGTATTGTTGAACCCTCCATGCTCAAACGGGACAGCTTCACACGCATCTCATCCGGAGTGTTTTGCACATCAAAGTAAATCTCCGCGCGCGTAATCAACGCAACAGGGTCCTCACCTTCAAACACCGGAAGCTTCACCTTTTTCCCGGCAAGGCGAGACACGCTCTGTGATGAATGACGAACAGAGGTGTCATCCTCCTGATGAGTCACTCCCTTCTGACCTATCTGCTTGCTCAATTCAGTTAAAATCAAGCTTTGTTGTTGCATCTGTTGAGCGTGTTGTTGCATTTGTAGAGCCAGCCCTTGCAACGTTGTTGTCACACTCTCCATCTGTGTTTCCAAAGCTTCAATTTTGTCACTCATCCTTGTCATGAACAATCTCCGTCACGGGTGCGTTTCGAATCCGGCAGGTCGGACCAATTGATGGGTTCTTATATGAATATATGAGTGAACAATGAATATATGAGTAGAATAGTAAAAGAATGTTGTAATTGTATTATTACGGACGAACAATTACAAAGAAGTAACGGTGATGAAAATAATAAACTGATAGAGAATATCTATCAGCCCCTAAGCACGCAGTGCTTCCCTCACCAAGACGGTGATTCTCAAATCAAAAAATAGAATACCTAGATACCTTATTTCCTCCCTATTTTATAGTCATAAACTTAGCTAATTATTCTCTCTCTTCCTTCCCTATTTTATAGTAACAAACTCATTAATTATAGGATTAATTATAGTAACAACTCCTATAATTATTCTCTCTCTCTCTCTCTTCCCTATTTTATCGTAACAAACTCCTACAATCTATTCCTTTATTCCTTTGCCACGTCTTCTAGTATAAACCCTCCACACTTTTGGCTTAGGCCCAAAGTCAAGCCCAACTTCTTCACCTAAGTCTCTATCATACACATAGAAGAAATTCATTATCACGGGGTGAAGCCATGACTATTATAAAGAATTTACACATTGTTTGGTTGTGGAGAAGAGGGAGAAAGGAGGAGAAAGCAAAAGGTGAAAAAGAGTAGATATTTATATTATTTAGCATGAATGAAAACGAGAAGAAATGAATATTAAGTTCTCTCTCCATTTGTTTGGCTGGATTGAAAAGTGAGAATAAGGAAATAAGTGTTAACTTAAGTACAAATATACCCATATAAGTAGAAAGCAAAAGACTGTTTGGCCATGAAATAGATGTCCCAGTTTAAAATGATTGATTACCAATTTATAGTGCAATACTTAAACGATTAATACATGTAGTTATTGATTACCTGTCGGGCATACATGATTAACAGATTACCCCCTCAAGTCAACAATGTGATAATATAATACTAGAGATAAACCCAATAATTTATTATTAGCATTGTGGTAAAATAAAAGTAACAGATTACATTACACTTCTAGTGGTTGTCCGTATTATCCTTTGAGAACGGTTAGGTGGCCAGCAAATGCAATATTTAGTTATTAGCACACACTTCCATGAAATCAGAGTCTACTCTTGAGAAAACTTAAGCAGGAAAAATAGAACCATTGTAAACCCCAGCACCCCACATCTTAGACCTCTGCTTCTATCAAATTCAGATCCAAATTAGTAGAAAATATAGAGAACATTTTCAGTTGCAACTGATTTTTCCTTTATGATAAGTTAGTTACAAGAGAGAGAAACTGTTTACAATTATAGATGCAAACAGTTTACCTGCTATAGCAGGTTTCCTATTACAAGCTGACAGATGTCAGTCACTAGGATAACTAACAAAAACAGTTTGTTATTAGTTAGGCACAAGTGCAAGATCTAAAAAGGTCTAGCTAGCATATCTCTAATACAAATCAACACCAAACTAGAAAACCACAAAAAATCGGGTCGGAGTACTCATCATGGACATGGACCATTAGAAATTCTACCAGATTACCAAGCTCCATTGCAAAAACATTGCTCCCCATACACATACACATACACATGACCCGGGACACCTCCCCTAGGTAATCCCAAGACCCTACCACCCAAATCTAATACAACCAACCATTGCTTCAAAACATCTTGATTAGTGACCAACCACTGCACAAAGGTGTAAGGGCAGAGAAGATGATGCTTGTTAGTGAGGAGAAGACACTGGTGGTATTAGCACAAAGAAGACACAGCTTGTGGCAAGGGCACGAAAGTGTGGAAGAGACAAGGATATTAGTGGAAGGGCCAAAAGGTGCTCCTTCACAGAATGCAGAGATTGCAAAAAGGGAGACCCAATTTTCTCTCTCTCCAAATTCGCTTCCCTCTTTTTCTACTATACCAATACCAAAGACATGGCTATAGGACAAGGGGTTATTTATCTTAAAAATATCAGTTGAGGAAACTGTTAAAAAGCTCCCTATCAAAACATTTTATGTCAGAAAGGATAAGGGAAAGTACCGGGATAGATCTGTTCTGAAGAAACAGGGTCAGTTCAATTTTGCTTACAGTAACAGTTTCTTTAATTAGAAGTCACATCCTAATCAGAAAATTGAGGGAGAGAAAATAGAGGATCAACTGTGGGACAGAAATAATACTGGTTAGAGTAGATTTGTAGTAGATGTTGACTAGGGAAGCCGGGACTAATCAATTTTCTGCAGCTGAGTTTCACTTCTGCTTTCCCTTTTATCTTCTATTCTAGTTCTGTAATCATCTTAGTTCAGATTCAGGAAGAGGATAAATATTCCATACAAATCCTTTTCTTTTCTACTTGTCCTTCACTTTTCAAGTTCAATTACATTAACCAACGTCACCAAATGGGACAGATCTATGGTTGTTTGTAATGAACCAAGCAGCTGAGTCAGCACAATCGAGTTCTAGAAGGCAGCCAGGTGACCATGTGAGCCAAGAACTAGTTACAACAGACGCAGAAATTCTGGACGTGGAAAAAGAAAGAAAAAACGTGAAGCTACTAATTGTAGGCTGAGAGGATTTGTGTGAGTACAACACTATATGAATAGACTGGGATGCTGAGGCGAGGTCATGGAATTAGTGAGTCATTGACAATCTTATTCTCCCTCTGTTCTGTACTTCTTGTTTTGATTTCACTACTATCTTTTAGGGATGTATCCCCGTGTACTATTCCCTTCAGTCTTACCAGCTGAAGGATGAGGTTCCATATTAGAATAATTAAAACAATACACCTTCCATCACTTGCTATTAGTGCATTACAATTGGTGCTTTCATCTCACCATGTCAGAAAACACTAGGTTGAAGGAGCTTCCCACAAGTTAAATAAAATGTCGAGACAATGACATAGAACTACTCCGATCGGCAAACTCAATGGATCGGATCGAAGATACCAATGTGGACAAATTAACCATTACCAACAAAGCCTTAGAAAGTTTATAACAAGGGAACACTCTTGCCCAAAACTCTTCCCATGGTGCCCATAACTCATTGAAACCTCCGTTTCAAAGGTTTGATTTTCCTCGCTTCAACAGAAAAAAATGGCATGGAGTGGATTTTCAAGTGCGGGCAGTTCTTCGACTACGCCGTTCCTGATCGCTTAACCATCGCTTCTGTTTACTTGGACTAAGAGATTGTACCGTGGTTCCAAACGCTCCTTCCATCACAACCATTTCAGTCATGGTAACTAGGTAAGCATCCAACAGAGCACTGGAGCTGGATTTTGAGCCATCAATCTATGAATGTTCCCATGCTACCAGTTTTTAGCTACAACAGTCCGGCACCGTAGGTATTTACAACCCTTGCTAACCGAGTGGGTGGCTTAAGCAACGATGCGTTAATAAACTGCTTCATTAGAAGCCTTGTGCCAGAGATACGTAGAGACGCTATGATCTACACCCCGTCCAAATTCACAAAGGCCCAGCCCAATCACTCCACCGGCCCAAATAGAGCCCACTTTTATTCTAATAGATCCGAACTCACTACTTTCACACCCAAATCACAAATCCCTCCTACTCCAAACACCACCTATCCTTTCAATCAAATGCACCTAAACCAACAGAATGGCAACATCAAAAGAAACACCACCTATCCTTTCAATCAAATGCACCCAAACTAACAGAATGGCAACATCAAAAGCATCACGCCAGCAGATATGCAGCTCCGGCGCAAGTTGCATATCACGGTGTTATTTTTGGGATGAGAATTTTCCTTTTCTCACAAATTCCCTAACAAACAGTTCCTGCTATTGCAACTTGAAGACGAGGTTGAGATGGAAGCAGACACGGATATGCCCGACCCACCATTTTCACCTCTTACGGTTGACTCGGGAGAGCACAACTTGTACTTAAATGATTTGAAAGGGACTAACAAGTAACAACATAGGAACCTACTGAGTTTTCCAAACAAAACAAAAGACAACAACATAGAAACCTTGTGTTTCAAAGGCCAAATCGGCAGTATTATGGTTCAACTCTTAGTCGATGGCGGTAGATATGATAGAGACGAGGTGTTTACATGCAGTTTCTAGAAGAATCTATTTCAGCTACAAGGCACCACTTTAGATATGAGTTCTGCATATCATCCCCAAACTGACAGTCTATCAGAATATCTTAATAAATGCTTGGAGATGTACCTAAGGTGTTTCATTTTCACCAATTCTAAGTCATGGTACAAAACATTAACTTTGGCTGAGTTCTGGTACTATATATAATTTCGTACAAGTATTGGCATGACCCCATTCAAAGCCCTCTATGGTTGAAAGCCTCCAACATTACTTCAGTATATGCCTAATGTAAGGTCTTCCATACTTCACAGAAGAAACAGTTTCATGGAACTCCAAATGAGCAATATGTGTCATTACCTCTGTACTACATCAGGCCTGGGTCCCATGGTTCACCCTGCTAAAGTCCTGCAGTCCAGAATACTCCTTCAAAGCACCACACATATTCCACATTTCCTTATTCAGCGGAAACTTGCCCAGCACTGCAGCCACTTGGGAAAATACTGCTGACATACGAGAGAATTTTCTTAGTTTCAACCATGAGGACAAGGCATTGATTGAATGGGACGGTAATCTAATGAACAACGCCACTGAGTCAGCACAATCAGGTTCTAGAAGGCAGCTATGTGACCATGTGAGCCAAGAATTACTTACAACGGACATGGAAATTCCGGAAGGTGGAAAAGGAAAGAGAAACCATGTAGCCAATTGTAGGCTGATTGGATTTGGGTATGAGTAACAACACTATATGAATAGAGTGACCGACTGAGATGAGGTCATGGAATAAGTGAGTCACTGACATTCTTATTCTCCCTCTGCTCTATTCTTGTTCTTATTTCACTACTTTCTATTAGGGAGTTATCCCGGTGTACTATTCCCTTTAATCCCGCAAGCTGAAGGTTGGGATTCCCTATTAGTAAATAAAACAGCACACCTTCCATCACAACTTAGTGCATTACATTTTTGGGATTCCCTATTAGTAACTAAAACAGCACACCTTCCATCACAACTTAGTGCATTACATTTTTCTTGTAGTTCTCGCTTCTAATTCTAAAAACTCAATATATTCTATAAATTGAAACCCAATGAAAGAAATTGCACACTATTGCACAGAGCTATATGAATTTCTTGAAAAAACCTGCAAAAATGTATGTATCTATAGTTTCCTCCCCCAGTTTAAAAAAAAATAATCAGGAATAATGTGCTTGAACTCTATAAAATAACAATGAGAAAAAGGTTGATGCATCGACCATGTAAAATAGTTTTACACTGTCAATCAATCACAATCATGTGTCCAATTAAAACACACTTTTATTTTAAAAAGAATTAAATGACATGGCAGATTGTTTGTTTTCTATTAGATGACACTGCAAAATATAACTATTTTACATTGTCGGTGCATATCAATTAAACTCAATAACAATATAGTCCCTAATTCACTTAAAAACAATTCATAAAATAAACTCAATTTAGACTAAGCAGTGACACAAACACCAACACAGGACACACCACATACACATGGAAACACAGGACACACCACATACACATGGAAACACCAGTAATAATTTGAAAAATGAATAAATTGAAGGTAAAACACAAGTGTGAGTGTTGAGTCGGAAATCAGGAAAGAAAGAATACCATAGATTCAAGATGATTGTCAATAGACGAGACTTCATGACGAATAGCAAGCAATGCATCAGCAGCGGCAATGAAGGAGCGGTAATTCCCAACGGCGACCTCTTGCATTTGGCGACGGATCCGTTCGGCATCGACACGGAGAAGTTCGGGTTCCTTGTGAAGGCGATCGAGAGTGAAGGAGAGAAGTTCAGAGACGTAGGGTTGTTGCGATTCAGAGGCTAGAGGAAGAGGAATAGGAACCTCCATATCCGATCCTGAAACTGCACCTTCCCACTCCATTGTAGATCTAAATGGTTATGAGAGTGGGAGTCTGATCTGGATCTGCTTGAATCAAAACTGGTAAGGTTCTGCTAACGTGGTGACACCGTTTCTATCATTCCTGGTTTCTTTCTGTTACCGTGCTTGCTCCGACCAAGTCTTTTCACTTGTATTCTATCATTATATTTCAGTAGATACTGTAAAATGAAGGTAATTGTTTTGAAAGGGATTTTCAAGCTGTAAGAAATTTTCAAGAAGCGGGGATAGCTCAGTTGGGAGAGCGTCAGACTGAAGATCTGAAGGTCGCGTGTTCGATCCACGCTCACCGCATAATTTCATTTAACCTTTTTAATGTTTATTTCTTTCTCTTTTTATCCGTATTTTGAAGTAAAGGAGATTTATTTTTTTTGTTTAAAATAAACGCCGTACATAAATGATAAAAACACTGCTTTATTAATGTTTTTTTCCTTTTTAACTATGGTTTTATCTAGGGTTTTTCAAAAAAAATCATAAATTGAATTAAATCATCAAATCGAATCAAACTGAAATTAAAACAATCAAATTGTTATATTTGATTAATAAACTAAATCATATTACACAAATAGTTCTAGAATCAAATTGAAACTGAACCGAATCAAAATGAAAAATGAAAAATATTAAAAATAAGTTTTAATTTTTAAAAAAATTGTTTAATGGTTCGGTTCTTTAATAAACGGTCCGGCTCGGGAAAAACGTCTTATAACGGTTTGGTATGTTCGGAATTTTGAAACAGTATATCAAACTAATAATTTTGGTTCGGCTCGGTTCTGGATAAATTGAAACGGTTCAGTTTAGTTCGAATGAACTCTTATTATGGTTTAATTTAGTTCGGTTCGATTTTCTCTCTGAATTGTACCATGAACCGCCCTAATTTTATCTTAATTTTTAAAATCAAAATATATAAGTGTATAATTGTGGAGATTGATTTTATTTAAGAGTTTGATTTTTCTTGATAAATGATTTTTCACACACACTGGTCAATGATCTTTCGATCTTTCACTAATTTCTTATCGTGTTAGTAAACGAGAACTGATTACTAAATACAAATTATAGCAGTATAATTTTAGGCAATTTCTCATTGCACCCTTACTCTTTCTTGTAAGTTCTATGTAAAATTTCTAAAATGTCCCTAGTTTTCGAAGATACATCTCTGGACACACCAAATTCTATTTTTTTCTAAATAAAATTTGGAGATACGAGTCTTTTTAAGGGTGTATTCAGAGATATATCTTTAAACATGTTTGGTTTCAAAAATTCAAAAACATAAACATGACAGAACTATTGCAAACCAACACCAGCACCAACATCAATATTGCATTAGATAAAAAACATTCATTACATAGCTATTCATTAAAATAAATTCAACATTATATAACCATTTCATCGGTATGTTGTAACATAATGATTATATCTACGACAGATCTTTGAATTTTCACATTCACTTCAATCGGGCCCTTTGATTCATAACAGAGAAAAATACTCCAGGTAACGTTTAAATCTTCATCCGTCTTAAGTTCAAGGTTGGTGAAATGGATCTTCCCTTCATTTTCAAACGAGGGTGACTGATACTCAAGCTTGACAACTTTGTAATTTTCTGGAAAGCGCAGGAGAGTATTCAGTTTGGATATTAGATTTGTGAGTGATGTTTCCTCGGTGACCCTAAACGGAAGTGTCAGCTTCTCGCTATTGAAATACACAAATGCAAGATGGAGATATGAGCTTATTATCTGGTTTTAGTGTGATGTGCAACAAATAAGGATTGAGACACATCCTATTTATACAAGTATTTGGTCACTTTGGACCTCAAAAAGTTATCATGTATCAGGTTGAATTTCATAAATACATCTTTGAATAAACCTCACATTTTTATTATAAAAAGGGTGACTTTGGAGATACAAAATTGAAAACTGAATGAAGTAAATTCAGAGATATATAGAATAGAAATTGTGTAAACAAACACATGCAATGTAAACCAAAAGCAAACCATAAAATTAATATGTATTAAATCGTATAAAGATTACATCGTTGGTGATAATACATACAAAAAATATATCGATTACAATCTAAAATGCATCAAAAGATCTAGTACCATATAAATCTACAGTAGGTTCCACCTTCGATGTTTCCTTATTTGATTCTCTTTCAAGCTCCATCAATTTGGTTAACTCTAGCATCCTCTCCATAAATTGGTCCGGCCAAGTTTCTACCTTATTTGTTGAATTTGTCGTACATTCCATCGATGTAGTTGGTATTGGACACCAAGGTTTCAAATAAACCTAAACAAAATGTAGCTTTTTTGAAAGAAATCTTATGCACGTGATGTGGCTAGAAGGGTTTCTAGGTGGACCACATGGAAAAAATGTCTCCGAGAATCCATATCTTGTTAGAACGATACGCACTCGGTCATATACACTTGCTATAAGATGGCCCGTTTCAGGAAAGCGCGTCCATTTTGAAAATGGTGTGTTACCGTTAACACAAGGAATAAGTGCATCTTGAATTGAATCAAAATTTTCTTTTGTCCTATATAACTCCGTGTAGAATTCTCTATATATCGTCAACTCTTTCAAAAGTGCGGCTCGAACAAGTTGGTGATCCTCCTCTCCTTTACCGAGCAACCCGGATACGGCTCGAAAACTGCATTTACCATCATCCCCGACATTCACAGTCCGCTCAATGTGGTTGTGCATAAAAAGTGACATTTTATCAATGAATTTAATCTTGGGCATCAGAGGTGGAAGATGTGGTGGAGTTGGTGGATATGGTTTGCTAATGTGAGCATCCTTTTGAACACTTTTTGAGATTTTGGAGTTGGAGAATCTAAAAAATGTGAATCAACATGTTCAAAGTATGATGGAGACTGCTTTGTTCTATTGTCATCTTGAAATATGACAAAATATGTATTGTCATATGAACCAACATGTTTAAAATATGAATCGACAAGCGGTAACCTATACTTGTTCGTCTTATACGTTGCATCAATAATGAGGATAATAGGAAATGTGTTAAACAAATTGATACTTTCGTGAGGAGTTCAGAAAATGTCATGGTCAATGGCTTTATCATCATATATTATGTACCAATACATAATGGTTTTCATCCAAAAGCTTCAAAAGTTGTTGCATTTCGGATCTTGGATCCCTAATCGCCATGTTGTTTTGTTGACGTTGATTGTATACCTGCTTGATATTTGAAATACTTTTTGGGTGTTTTGTTTCAACTTTACAAGTATGTTTTTTGACACCACTCTGTTTAAAGACATCTTTGAAACAATTTCCTTCTCCTTCGATTTAAGACGACATACGATGGAATTACCGTCTAGCTTTATTTGCAAGTCATGGTTATGTATTTCAGAAAGCACATCAAATTTCCACATCTCTTCCACACTACAATATTTACGCGGTTTAAATGGACAAACATACTTTCTCAATCTGGTTGTCATACACTAAATTTGTCCCACCCTTTTACTTTTATCTGATTTAGACTTTGCATTCATCTTCATACATCCCATTAGGTAATTTGCATAATCATGCATTCATTCAATAAGACACCTTGGTTCAAAAGATCAGTGGTTATGCAAGTCAGAGTTTTTGTTGGTTTGAGGTGTACATATGAAATAAAATTGATTCATCTGATTCTTCATTAAGCAATGGAATGCAGAATTGGGGTTTTGATTCATGTTTGTTGTGGATCTTTTCTTCATCAAGCTACAAGGCTATTCTCCAAAATTCACCAAGGTCTTGAATCATAGTTTTTTTCTCTGTATTTCTCAGAAGATCAGGGTTTCAATCTTTTGTATTTGAGTATATGGAGTGAATTTGGATTTCTCCTCAGCGTGAGAGGCTTTCTTGCATAAGTCTACCTCAGAATTAGAGTTTTCATCTATTATGCTTCAATTGAGGATCATTGAATTAAGGTTTGGTCATTCATTGTGAGCTTCTTTCTCATCAAGATGCATTACTTTTCTTTATCAAGATTCATCAAACTTCAAATACTAGGACTTTCATCAATGATTCTAACTGAGAAGACTATGGACTATGGTTTTAATGTTAAGCCACTTCTTCACTCAGTGTACATCTAAAGATAGAGCTGCACATTCATTGTGTTTGATCATGTTCATCAATTGAGGCTTAGTGGATTAGGGTTTAATGTGGTCTTCTACTTCAAACCCTGTTTGTATCTTCATAAAAATGATTCCTCCAGAAAATGCTATTGTGATAAAGACATATATTAAGGGAATGCTTTATCAAGGTCCATACAAGAGAAGTTGTGGATTCCTAATGTTCAAAACACCATTATTCTTTCAAGTACTTATTACTTGTAAGGCAAGTTAATTGTGTTTGGAGCATTTGAAATTAGAAGTTTCATGGAGTTAAAGATGATTTGAAGGTGAATTTCTTGATATTCAAGTTAGAAAATTAAAGTATTCATCATGATTATTCATCCAATATATTCATTCAAGTATTGCTTCAAGCTCATTCAAACTCATCATCATAATTAAAGCATTTACATCATAATTCAAGTATCAAGTTCCATTCAAGGTCACAAAAATAAGATTCCATGGTTTCAAGGCATATTCATCCACCAAAGATTCAATATCATCACCGTTCATCATTTCTTAATATCCATAATCCATTCAAAGTTCAAAAGTCATGCCTTAACCAAACATGGTTTCATATTCATAAACCATTACAAACATTCATTAAGATTCAAACAAATATCCACGACATTCATTAAAGCAGTTACATCAAAAACAAAAACCCTAGAGATCTATTATCAAAACCTAAGTCTTTATCAATCTTCATGCTTTAATCTTCATGACAAGCCTTAATGTTATTCAAGATTCATGATATGTTCTCATCTTCTTCAAAGATCCTCCTTCACCATGCTTCATCCATGACAAAATTCCATTCCATCTTCATTTTTTTCCGAGTAATCCAACTGCTCCAAAGATCTTCAACCTAGTTCTAAGTTACCAATAACCAAGACCAAAAAAGTAATGAAAACAAACCCTGTTGGTCCTGCAATACTAAATAGATCAGAAATCAATACAACCAACTTCTTAGAACCAAAGGTTGTGATTTCTTCCTCCTGTAACTAACTTTTTACAATCTAACAACCTATATAACATAATCATATCCTTCATCTTGATTCACTCTTCAATCAGTTGGAAGAATCACAAAAAATTCTCAGAACCTCTCTCTGCTCCATCTTCATCAACAACCTCATTGCACCTTTTCTTCTCCCTTCATCAACAACAGTCTGCATCTCCCCTTATCTCTCCGCAACAACCTCTAACTCAATCACTCTCTACAACACACATCCTTCATCTCTCAGTCTCTCAGAAATAACTCACACACTCAACAACAAGAACATCATAACTCAACAACAAACGCAGAAGCACAGAGGATGAGTATGATATAGAGGAAGTTGGAGACGCGAGGAGAAAGAAAGAGATGAAATAGAGAAGATAGAAGCGTCATAGACGTACCAGTGATCTTTGATTCTACTTCGTTCATCTCCATCGCAGAAGATATGCATCTCTTCACCTTTTTCAATAGATGTAGAGAGATACAAGAAAAATTGAGAAAAGAGAAGGACAACTATGGGTTCAGGGAAGCGATACAGGGCGGATGATGTTGATATCGTTTAGTTTTGGGGCATCGCGGCCGTATGCGTGTCGGCGCAACGGCCTCATGGAAAACGAAATAGTTGAAGGAGGGAAGGCTTCGGTTTAAAACAGTCCAAGGGTCACAAACCCTAATGCGAATACGGCGTCGTCTCCCAGTCCATTCATATTTTTCTTTATTTTCTTATTTTCCAATTTTTTTGAATGAGGGTGGGCCTTTCGTTGATGTTAAACCAAACCTTTCCTGCTTTCATTTCCCTCATTGATCCATTATCACAAGCATTTTTTTTCTCTCTCTTATTTAGGTCATAAAAAATGATGAGAAATATGCCTTCACTTCTTTTAGATTTCATGTGAAATTTTAGAGTTTTGGTATCTCTCTTGATAATTCTTATACAATATTTTATGCCATATCATCATCATGATTAGTGCATTTTACCAACTCTTTGGATTTTGATTTCATGGTATTGATGGAAGTATTATGGCACTTTTGGATATTATTCAAATTGTTGTAATAATTGTAGTTTATCGTTTTATTTTTGCTTTAAATTTATCTTGAATATTGTAATATTGCAGTAAGTGTTCCATCCTCCTAAGGTGGGAAAAGTGTAACCCATTCCCATGAATAATGTAATAGCGTAGGATGTGTTCTTTGTGTGCTTTGAATGCTTATATGAGATGCATGCTAAAAAAGATAAAATCCAACAAGTAGAAAACAATTTTAAAAACAAAGACAAAATAAAAGCTTGATCCAACGTCAAGCTATTTTCAACTCTAAGTCCATGATGCATGATAATATTAGGTTAGACTTTCCCCTTCGTTTTCCTCTTGCATCACATCCTTTTTTCTTCAATAAAACTAAAACTTCTTTCTTAATCAAAAATTCAAAATACTTAATCATGTTTAAACACTTTCAAAACTAACAAAAACACTTCAACCAATTCAAACTTTTTTCCCTTGGGGCTTTTCTCTTTAAAACATTTTCAAAAGGGTATGTTAATTTTGTTCTACCGCAAATAGGTAGCGCGTGAGTCTCCAAAGGTCGAGCGACAAATCTATAACTGCTAGAATATGAACTTAGCATCGTCCATTAAAAAACACCAAACAAACCAACATTTTTTTAGAAGAACTATAGAGTTTTGATTCCTTCTGGAGATACGTAGGAACATGGTCGCAAAACCCTCACGAACTCAATAATAAAAACCTATTCTTTTTCCCAATAATCTATTGATGCATTTCCTTGGCAAGTAAACTTTAGATAGACACACCCTTAGAAACAAACAATAAAAGTGAATCATGTTGAGTACAACAGATGTAAGGGATGCTAATATCTTCCCCTTTAATAACCAACTTTCGTATCCTTTCTTTGGTCACAAGAACATCTTATCCTTCTTTCTGGGATTTTCTTAATATTTTCCATTCCCTTCGAGATAAATAAAATTTGGTGGCGACTCTATGCTTTTTTCGCTGTGCGACAGTTGGCGACTTTGCTGGGGACCTTATGCGAGTCAATCATAGCTTCATTTGTTTGTTTCTTTGGGTGTTTACTTTTATGCTTTACTTGCTTTATTTATCATATTCATTGCATTTTATTATTCACATATTGTGAATATATGTTATATCTGTTATGCTATTAGGATGGGTGATTTCTGTGTTGAGATAAGTCATATACTCGGGCTTGAGAGCACTTATGATTAGGAGGGGGTATAGTCATGTTGGCTTACATGGAGAAAGTCTTTAATAAGCCGACATGACATCTCCCGCTCAATGGAGGCCTCTTTGATGGTAATGATTTTGAATTTTAATTAAGTGTTATTGAGCATGACAGGTGTATGTGATTTTGAATTATGTGTGACACCCGTGATTGGTATGCATGATTATATTACTCTGATTTATGTCGTATTATTCCGTGAGGATTTTAGAGGGTGTTACATTGTACACTTGCTTGATGTTTGAGATGTTTTCAGGTCTCTTGTATTTCAAAGTTACAAGTATGTTTTTTGGCTGCACCATATTCAATGTCATGTCCGTAACGATTTCCTTCTTTTCTGGCATTAGGCGACATGCAGTTGGATGTCTGGCTAACTTGACACATAGGTCATGGTTATGCAAACCACAAATGACATTAAATTTACATTTTTTTGTTCAACAACAAATAACCACACAACTTTAAAGGAAACTCATATTTTCATAAACTGGTGTCATCTCGTTTGAATTTCCGGTGAGGAGTTCTATACATCCCACTTATTTCGCATATCAATGTCATAATTGCAGTTCATCTATTCGAACCATTGTCAGACTTTCCAATTACAACACCAAATTCTAACTTAAATGTCTTTGTGCATATCCATTGAAGCATATGATCGCGAAACTCAAATTCTTCTCCGATTGTAAATTATTTGCAAACATATATCTCTTTCACAACGACAATTTTGGAATCCATAGACGCAACATGTTTTGAAAAATAATCTGGGTGCATCATAACTAATGCAAACAAAAACACAAAATATCAATAAACTGAAACAAGGGACATTATAGAAATGCATTTTTAGGATTCATCTGGGTTCCAGAGATGTACTTCCGGAAACATCATAACATTGACAACACAAAAATAAGATTCATGTGAACAATGGAGAATAAAATGAATGATCTTTCCCTAAAATCCAACTTTTTTTTTCCTTTTGAAATGATGGAACACAAAACTAAAATTGTTGAGGTAGAATCTTGATTAAGAATGAAAGATTTTTTTTCCAAAAGTTTTGCAAAAAGTTGTTCAATGAGGAATCATTATGCAAAGTTTTGTTTTATTGAGATAAAACCTTTACATTTTCCCAACTTTTATATTTGTTTCTTTTCATATACTTATGTAGTTATCCAAACATTACATTAACTTTTTCATAAAATTCACCTATTTTTTATCCTTTCTCGTATGTCAACTTAATTAAAAAAATTATTTTTTGTTATTTTAACCACGTTTTCAATTTCTTTTATAAAAAAATTTACAAGTCGTTGTTTCAACTACTAAAGCTCCTATATTTTAAATTATATATTCATCTCCTTCCTTAACCTACACTACTACAAATCATTTTATTTCACCTCGAATGCGAAAAAGTACAATCTGTAATTAATGGCGATATGAAAATTTGTCATTTTTTCTGTCGGTTGTTCAAAAAATGAGGGGTAAGGTGACACTCATCATGAGTTTGATCTCCAACAACAATATTTTTTAGAATTTTAAAATTGAGCTACTTTTTACCTCTGTTTTTCACAATAACCGAGGGGTAAAGTTCTGTTTATAAAAAAATTGACCTATTTTTTTTATTTTAATCTGCAAAGCATCAAATTTGTTGACAAATTCTAAATCTCCCTCATCAATAACAACAAAAACAAAATTAATAAAATCCTTAAACGTTAAATCTCAACAACAAAAACAACAACAACAACAATAACAATAACAACAACAACAACAAGATCCATAGATTCTTTAAATATTAAATCTCAATTAAAAAAAAATCAATAGAATTGTTAAATATTAAATGTCAACAATAACAACAACTACCACTACAACATCATCAACAATAATATTTACCATTTTACTTGATATAACTACAACTAACATTAATAGGTTACTTTCATGCTTTCCTAACTAGAGAAAAGATTAAACATTAAAAAACTAACTTTGAATTATTTTTTTGCTCTTCCTTTCATTGTCATTATTTTCAATATGTTAAATTTAAACAGCAATATGCATCCAAGATGAATAGTTGTGGCATTCATGTTTTGATTTGCTAGTGAGAGTTTCACGTGGACCACTAATATTTCATGTGGATTGATGAGTTGACAATATATTGACTATTGTTACTTTATAAATAGACGACAAAGATTTGTTACATATTTTTTTCATCAAATAGGTCATAAATAAAAAAATTTAAAAATACGCTACTTCACCCCTCAATTTTTAGCAAAATCAAGGTAATATAGTTCATAAAAAATTTAAAAAGTGATAAAATTTAGTTGTTGGAATTTGAAGACGTGCCTCTCTAGTTACTTTACCCCTCAATTTTCAACAAAATTGAGGTAATAGGTCATAAAAAATTTAAAAATTAAAAAGTGATTAAATATAGTTGTTGGAATTCGAAAACGTGTCATCTAAATACTTTACTGAGGTAATAAGTCATAAAAAAGTTAAAAGATGTTAAAATGTAATTGTTGGGATTCAAAGGTGTGTCCTCTAAATACTTTTTCTCTCATTTTTGAGTAAAATCGAAATATATTATGATATTTTTTATAAATAAAAAATGTGACAATGTCTATGACTTACACTTCAATTTTTTTATGTGAGGGACAAGTTCCGTCATAATTTTTTTTATTTTTTATAGTAGTGTTATTGTTTCCAACCATTCAACACAATAATAATTGCTAAAGATTTACGATACACAAAAATATAGTTAAGAATATTCTGAGAAGCAAATCTAGTGGTTCAGTGAGTCATTCCTTTGAATCATGAAACCATATTAGTTATTTTATTATGTGGGTCAGAATTGATTGGTTAAAAAAATATAATTTTCTCAATTTTTACTTCGCTCCTCTACTGTAAGGGTGGGCAATTGATCAGATTCGGCTGAAAAAGCTCAATCTAAAAAAAAAAACTGTGAGTGGTAATATGACATCCAATTTCATCTAATATTTAAACAGTTTGATCAGGTGGCGGGTGTTTCAGGTTCTTCAAAGTCTTTACATTTCTATCAAACCAGAAAAAAAAGTGAATAAGAAGACGAAAGAAAGAAGATTGTTATTAATGTAAGTGTAGTTTTGAATATTTGTTTCCTTGGCTCCAATTTGACCGTGTTTATTTTTTGACTGAAGATAATTTTTCTATAGACATTCAAAATAATGACTCCGGCACATAAGTGATTTGACAAACATTGTTCTTTAACTCTTCATTTGTTCTTTAAATCTTATACTTCATCATCTTAACTAAGTGAAAATAAAGAGGGGAAAAAGAAAAGAAAATGGAGGAAGGAGAGAGAAGTCTAAGAGTACAAATAACATTATATCGATTAAGAGGAAAAAAAGTCTTGTGTTGCTTATCAACTTTACAGCATAATAATAATAGTGAAAATTGATATGGTTTTTTAAAAATAAAAGAAAAATGATTAGAAGTCTGAAAGAAAAAGATGATGAAATCACTTACACAGTAGGCAGTAGAAATAATACATCGATTAGTAGGCTAATATACGTGTTAGTAATATTTTAAAAATTGAGATATTAGTCTAATCACTTAGTCATTGGTCAAACACATGATTAAATTAGATATATCGGTTGAATAAACTAGTTTATATAATAAAATTATATATTTGTTAAATCGGTTGAGTCATATGATTTGGTGTCTAAAAACTATCACGACATCTACAAAATTTTAAAATATCATAATTTCAAATGTTAATTTTTTAAATTCAAATTCAACATATAATCATCACTCACAACAAAAAATACAAAATACAAATTTAAATAAATTTTGAATCAAATCTAATTACAAATAAATAAAAGTCGTTCTAAATAAATTTTGAATAAAGTCTAATTATAATTTAATTTATTTTTTCTTAAATTATTAAAACATAGTCGTTTTGTCCGGAAAAAATCATGTATTTAAACCACAAATTTTCTAAAACCATCTGTTCATCAATTTTTTCGATTTTAAACAATTTTTATCGGTTCCTACCAATTCAATGGCATATCTAATCTAACAATCAGACAGGATCAATGATCCTTCCAATTTCTACTTCGACCAACCGATTTGATCCAATTTATAAAATACTATATGTTAGCATATGTACAATGTCATGTGACTTCTCAATTCATATTAAAGAAAAAGTTTGTAACTATACTGCTACTTTTCTCACACGCTATTAATATTAATAAAATACGCTATTAAAATTAATAAAATTTTAAGAATTGTGGTCGGTATCGGATTACTGTGACCGAACATTTCTTATCCAACTTTGAGGACTTTTTTTAAAAAATAATTTAGGTGGAAACCTAAATGGTGTTAAATGTTAATCTATATAAAAATGGTTTATCTTTGTGCAAATGGTTTCAAATCTATCACAAAATGAAGAAAAAGCCTCGAAGTGTTTTAAGTCTATTACCTATGAAACACAGACACGATATGGACACGATACAAACACTGAACAAAACGCCTTTGTGCAAAGGTGTGAGTGTTGTATTTGATCTTTTGACAAACAAAGTATATACTGATTACTTCATATTTGTTGTCATTTTGGCAACAGGCAGAAGGAGAACGGTTTTCAATTGAAGTGAAGATCAATCTTGTTTGGTATGATGCTTATACAAACATGCTTTGCTTACGAATCTGCCAAGGTAATGCTGAAATACATATACATTATTAGCAATATCGTTTCAACACTATTGCCAGTCAGATGTACACAGCCTTCCATCTTTAAGCTTCACAGTTTGATTTAATCTGGTTATATAGCAGAAGAAACATCATATAGCAAATACTAGTCTATTATACATTCTGCATTAACCAATACAGATAGAGAAATGTGAAGACAAAGCCAAATGTACCTTTGAAACCGAGTTGCTAGATCTGATATGTCCTCTAACATCTCATCCAAGGTAATTGCGACCATAGAGTCTTGTCAATGGAAGGAAAAAAATCAACGGTAGTGATTCTATGATCATCCATATTATACATACGAACATCAAACGTATCCCTAAAGTAGATGCAGTTCCCTTGATATCCAATTAACTCTTGAGCTGAAACCGACAAGTTACAACTATTGCTCAAAATGAAAGCTCTATCTCTCAAGTTTTTCACATCAACCCATTTCCCCCATTCTTCATCCAACTTATAAACTTTGAAACACTCCACAACCGACTCTCGTTCGCGCCGTCTTCCAACATCGTTCCCTCTCATGTTTTCACTACTTTCGTAGTATCTATCAACAACATAAAGACTCCCACAAGATTCCACCAAATGTTTCTTGTTTCCCAAACCACACAAAGGAGGTGAAAATTGTATCAACTTCAATGAAGAAACATCAACCCATGAGATAGTTCCCCATCTATCAGTTACATAAAACTGACCCTTAAACACAATAACATCATCGTAGTAGAAATTCTTGTCATCCACAAGTTTCCATTTTTCGTTGCCGTGTTTCATGTATCCTAATTTACCTTCTTGAAAGATACAACACGAAACACAATCCTCAACACTATTCCAAGGAGAGTTGGGATAGAACACAACTTTGCGCACTGAACTTGAGAAACGTGTAGGCTTTTCAATTGTATATGATTTGCATAGCTCAATGACCCTATAATCCAACAGGTTCCACAGCTTAAAAGCAGTATTGTTATTGCTTCGAGGGTATGATAATTTTCGGTCGGAGATCGGACTCAACAAACTCAAAGGAAGATTCTTTGATTCTTCTACCTTAATTAACCAACCTTTGGAAGAAGAACAAGAAGGTGCTAAAGGTTGTAAGTTTGAGTTGAAACTTGCATCAGTTGGTTCAATAAGATAAATGGTTGATTGGTTGAGGTGACTGTTTAGGGAGAAGTGGATGGGGTGAGGTATTTGTAAAGGAAAAGATGGACAATTCGGAAGAGAAGGAGGGATGGAAGAACGAAATGATTCACAAACACTGCGAAATCTGAGGACATCTATGTGATGATCAAGATATTTTCCTATCTTTGGCCAAAGCTCTATGGGGAGTTGAGACCAATCAACTTTGTCATCCATGGTTGAAGAGGAATCAGAGGTCAAAGATTTGTGGTTTTTTTTAAGGTTGTTTTTGCTGAACAGAGATATCATGTTAGATTGATGTATCTGCTTTTGATGTTTGGTCTGTAATCTCTAATATTGACCTTTTTATTGGAAGGGTTGTTGGAAAAAGTTGAAAGGTAAAGAGTGTAGAAAATACTTGTGAATTTACAAGGTGACTGAGAAAAGAAGAAATAATGGAAATGAAAAGCACAGAGAATGATTTTGATATCTTGTTGGTACAGTTTCCATTGTTTGTTGGTTCTTTCTGCCGGGTTAACCAGGAAATGTTTCTGGGAATAGTAGACTTGAAAAGTCTTCTCTTCCTTGTAATCTATGCCTTAATATTTTAAAGGGTGCACTTACTTTTAGTGGAGTTCTTTTTCGAATTTTTTTTATTAATAACCAAGTATTAAAATAATATTTCGCAAATAACCGGGTTTCGGAAAAAATTACGCAAATAACCATGTTTGAGATGGCTCCACAAAGGAGGAGCCAAGTCATTTGGCGCATGCACCTAGAGTTTTGCCCTAGGCGCCATCTCACTTGGCGCCTCCATTGGCTTTTAGCCAAGTGAGATGGCGCATGCTCCTTAAAAAGGAGAGGAGGCGCCATCTCACTTGGCGCCTAGGGCAAAACTAGGGTTTTTTGCCGTTTTATAAATAATTTGTCCGTTTCTTTGAAATTTCTCACACTTTCTCGCACTGTATTTTTATTTTGTACTCCCTTATTTACGTAATGACGTCGCCTATGATTTTTAGCAGAGATGGTTACGTTATATTCTCCGCCACGAAACCCGCGATGAAAATGAAATTCTGGCACATTCACTCCATGGAGCGTCTGAAGCGGGAGTTGATGCGGTGGCTAGATGGAGACATCGCCGAGGGGGAAAAAATTCGAAGGATCCAGCGAAAACGAACAACAACCTCGCATGCGACAGGAAGACCTAATGTGTGGTTGGAGGAAGTCAAAACAGACAGTGATGTAATGCTGATGATGCATGGGTCAGATGAAATTGTGTTAACAGTTGTAATTTCCTAGATTGATTATCGTTAATCATTGTTGTACGCGAAAACCCTAATTTAATTTCCTAGATTGATTATCGTTAATCATTGTTGTACGCGAAAACCCTAATGTAATTTCCTATATTGAATTTCTTAAATTGTGTGAACAGTTTTATTAACGGAAAACCCATAATGTTTACAACACAAATATTGAAAAGATTTATTGTATTACAAAATTTATGTGGTCGAGCCAGACGCCCGATTCGGACAGTTTTTGCGATTGTGTCCGACCTGACGGCATAAACCACACTTTCTTTCCAACCTGTCAAGATCGTCCATTTCTGTTGTTATGCGCCTGCTTTTGGGACGACCCTTCTTGTTCCTTCGCATTTGGTCATTGTGCCAAACTATATCACCGCTGTATTCAGGCCAATAGTCCGGTTTTGCCACCAAAGGAAAGTTGTTGTTGTAAACAGTTAGCAACGTTTCAGATTTATACACGTTTGATAGCAGTTGAAGCGCGTCTTGATGGGTATGCGCACAAGCGGCAATGACATGAGAGCAAGGCATACGAAAAGCTTGAAACCTGCCACAATCGCACCATTGAGAAGGTAAAATGACCCTGTATTCCTGTCTTGCCAGGCCTTCATTGTGGTCAATTGTCTCTTTCACAATGAAGTTGTGGCTATGGCGGTCAAACCGTGTAACCATGTGAGTGTTGGCTTTTGCACTTTCAGCCTTAATGTATTTCATACAGCTTTCACTCCACAGTTGTCCTGATTGCAAGACCGAATACCACATTTCACCTCTTTTGGCAAATAACGCAGCCATCCTAAAATACGTGGATTTCACCAAGGCAGTGATGGGGAGGTTTCGTATGCCCTTGAATACCCCATTCATTGATTCAATAAGATTTGTTGTCATATGCCCCCATCTTTGGCCATTGTCGTATGACCTAGTCCACTTTTCGACCGGTATGTTGTCGATCCACGTACCGGCTTCTGGGTTAGACAAACGGATCTCGTTGCGGTAATATTTGAATGTGGGCTGTGTCAGTGCGTATCCCGCATTCATCACCGCTTTCCGCAATGTTTTGTCCTTGACCTCCCTCGAGAAATTTTGGACGATATGCCTGATGCAATAGACATGCGTAGAAGGAGGGTCATGCCAACCATTTGCCGGATTATTATAGGCACTTTCAATAGAGGCATGTCTGTCCGAGATCAAACATAGATCCGGTTGAGGAGCCACGTGTGTACGAAGATTTTTCAGGAAAAAGCTCCAAGCACCACCAGTCTCCCCCTCGACAAGGGCAAACGCAACGGGGAAAATGTTATTGTTGCCATCTTGTGCAACTGCCATCAAAAGAGTGCCTTTGTACTTGCCATACAACCAAGTCCCGTCTATTTGTAGAATTGGTTTACATGATGCAAACTCTGCGATGCATGGTTGAAATGCCCAAAAGACGCGACTGAATATTCCGTTGCCATGTAGAACACTACCATCTTGGGCGTAAGCGGGCAATGTTTCCAGAACATAAACACTACCTGGAGAATATGTCTTTAGTGCATTGAGGTAGCGGGGAAGTTCTCGGTATGACTCCTCCCAGTTTCCATACACCCTTTCAATCGCCTTAGTCTTTGCTAACCACGCCTTACGGTAAGACGGAGTGTAGTTAAAAACTGTGGTGATGTGGGAGATGATTGTTTTCACCTTCAAAGAAGGGTCGTTGCTCACCAGGGGTAGGATTTCTTGACAGATTAGATCATGGTTGAGTTTTCGGTGGTCTTGTGATTGAGTGGAACTTACACAAGTATGGGTTGTCATGGAACCTATGACCCAGCAGTCACCCCTTAGTCTGTATGAAGCGGTCAGCTTGAACATGCAGTCAGGGTGGACACACTTGATCTTGTACCTTTTCGGGTTTACACGATCCACCTTATAATCAACCGAGTTGAGCATGTGAAATTTTTTGATGGCCCTTATGCATTCCTCTCTATTACGAAACTTGTCCTTCTCTTTTAAATTTTCATCTGATTGCATATACGGTTGGAAAAACAAGTCCGTAGAAGGTTCATCTCCGCCCATGTTGAAGTTTGTCATGTGCGTAGGTGGTGTGTAGATTTTGTCGGTAGGAATACTTGGGATGCCATCATCGTCAGAATCGTCGTTCACCATTTCATCGAACTCTAACTCGTTATCTTCTTCTTCATCATCAACTGCATCCACCTCGGCTTGCTCATTCTCCAAAGGATCAACCTCCTGTAACACCGGAGGCTCTACCTCCTGTGTCACCGGAGGCTCTTGAAACAGAACGTACAACTCAATAGAGTCGTTTCCAGAATAGACATGGCTGGAAATCATGTTCTGGAAATCCTCGTCATCTTGAATTGCAACCTTATAAAATATGACTTGGTTGTTTCCAAAAAAGACTGGACTCTGATAAAATATCTGGGATATAGGGCCTCGTTCAAGTTTGGCCTCCAATCTTTTCTTAAAGTATGAGAAATTTGCTTTCCCGTTTAAGAGAAATCGGACATTGTCGGTGTTTCTAAACAAAAACCCAACTGTGGGACACATGTATGTCTCACCGTTGAAATGTGCTTTGACAACAAATTGTGGTGAAGAGGCCATTGTGTAGAATTGTTTTAGGTATGAAGGTGGGAATGTTTTGGGTTTATTGATTATATGAAGGTATGAATGCTGGAATGTTTGAAGGTTAGATGACTGATTCGAAGGTTGGAAAATTTTACAGTTTATGTGAATGAATGTTATGTTCAACCTAAGGCAAAATATTTCAATTAAGTAAGTGATGCAACCCCCCAAGGCTGTCCAATAATATTACATGCATGGGCTTATGCTGCCACCTAGCCTGGCCCTATTCTTCACACATAAAAGCTTTGTCTAAGCCTGCCACCCGTCTACTCCAATAGCCTTGCATGCAACAGAGAAAGGAATCCCAAAGGCTGTCACGTAGCCTGAGACAATGCTGTAAAACGTGACACCTCTTATTCGCCAAATGGGGTGGCGACAACATACATTTTTGTACTATTTCGCCAAGTGAGATGGCGCCTCCCTTACTGTCCAATAATATTACATGCATGGGCTTATGCTGCCACCTAGCCTGGCCCTATTCTTCACACATAAAAGCTTTGTCTAAGCCTGCCACCCGTCTACTCCAATAGCCTTGCATGCAACAGAGAAAGGAATCCCAAAGGCTGTCACGTAGCCTGAGACAATGCTGTAAAACGTGACACCTCTTATTCGCCAAATGGGGTGGCGACAACATACATTTTTGTACTATTTCGCCAAGTGAGATGGCGCCTCCCTTACTGTCCAATCGTATTACATGCATGGGCTTATGCTGCCACCTAGCCTGGCCCTATAATACACACATAAAAGCTTTGTCTAAGCCTGCCACCCGTCTACTCCAATAGCCTTGCATGCAACAGAGAAAGGCATCCCAAAGGCTGCCACCTAGCCTGCAAGAGTGACACCTTACATTATTTGTAAATGCATGCATGCATATGTGTAACTCCCTAAGCATGCAAATGTGACACCTCGCATGCATGCAACCACTACATCAGAATTAGTTGCCTATAAATACATACCTTATGAAACATATCTCACACCCACACAACTCTCACTCTCTCACTCTCTGCTACGAAATATTTCTTAAGTCTATCATACTCCTTATTTCTTCCTAAGTCTTTCATTCACTCAAGCGTTCTGAAGAATGGCCCTTCTAACAATGGGAGATACTCACAGAGGCACAAGGGAAAACATTGCTGCATTTGTAAGTCTCTTCTTTGGTTATACATTTTTCATACTTTAAAAAACGTGTTGTTCATCTTAATTAATCTTACTCTTGTTTAATTATGATCTCAGGATACACAAAGATTCAGAATCCGTTCGCACAAATACCTGGCCCCCGACCCTTTTATCGTCCCTTATCTGGAATATGCAGGTTTTGGACACGTGATAAAGATCTCCAACTGCACCATTGACTCCAAATTCATCCTTGCAATGTTGGAGAGGTGGAGACCGGAGACCCATACATTTCACCTACCAATAGGTGAATGTACCATCACTCTCGAAGATGTCTACATGCTACTGGGCCTCCCTATTGACGGTAAAGCGGTGAACGGGTCGGTTCAACAACCCAACTCACAGTGTGAAGAACTGTTGGGTAGGGACATGGTAGAAGGTGGTGGAGCAAGAGGGCAGGGAATACTACTCACTGACCTGAAACGGCATTATGCAAGTATGGAATTAAATGAAAATTCCTCAGAAAATGACCGAGTAGTAAAAGCCCGAACGTATATTATGATACTTTTTGGTACTTTTTTATTTCCCGAAAGTACGGGAAATAGTGTAAATTTCATGTACTTACATTTACTAACCAATTTTGATAAAACTAGAAAATTTAGTTGGGGTTCTGCAGTATTAGCCCACCTGTACAGTTCCTTGTGCAAAAACGCAGTCAAGGAAAAATGTACATTTTATGGGTGCGCATTTTTACTACAAGCCTGGGGTTGGTGGAGGATGGAGTCCTTAAACCCCATCAACAACAACACTTTTGGTTTCCCTTACGCAACAAAGTAAGTCATTAAGTTATAGCATTTATAACTATTCTTCTCTTTCCAAAATATATGCTGAAAATAACATGTTTCTCATTTCCTATAGGTACTGCGTGAGGGGTATGGATTACGGCAAGAATCCCAGATTCAATGTCGCACTCTACCGGAATCTGTTGGATCACCTAGGCCCAAATGACGTAAGTCGTAGCTTTTAACTTTTGTTCATTTTATTTATTTATACATTACTTTTGCGCTTACCTGATTTAAATTTTATCGCAGTTCGTCTGGAGACCATATTTGGGTTTGGACCATTCTCCAAATCCAGAGGATGCAGCAACTTGGACTGCAAAGACTGCACTCATTCGGTTCAACATTGTGGAGATGCACCACAGCGACCGCGTGAAGATGCAGTTCGGAATGATCCAAGAGATACCAAGTGACCCAACAGATTTGTCCCCCTGGCATCTAAAAAGGGTCGACGCCCAGTGGAATCTAACCAACTGGAAAGACTTTGCTCCAGAATGGTGTAAAATGTGGCAAAGGCGTCACCGCTACATCTTGCAATCCCCTGTTTTCCTTACTCAAGGTAACATGCGACACACCGATCAATATATGTCGTGGTACAGGTCGGTTAGTAACCCAGATATGCACGTGTCTCATCCGAGGTACTTGGTTGACCCACGCACACAATGGGCACAACCCTCGATTCCCCACCAACAAACCCAAAATCCTTCAACCTCAAACCCACCCCCAAGAAGAAACAGACCAACAAACACACAACCACATTCCCCACCACAACACAACTACAACCAAATGCCGTACTACCAACCACAGTCACCGCCAAACTACCAATACCCAGATATGCCTCAAACCCAACCACAATACCAACCCCAATACCAGCAAACCCACATACCCCATACACAATTTCAGTCTTCCACATATCCCAATATGGGGCCCTCAACATCCAGCCTTAGCCCTGATATGGGAATGTCAGAAGATTACGACCAACCCGACCAAACCTACCATCAACCACCATATCACCAAACAACCCAACATCCACAGTACCAAACACCCCAAGATCCATTTCCTTTCTACCCCCCATACTCAGACGACCAATGCTACCGACCAACCATGGAACCCCACCCACCGCCAACACGACCAAACTTCGAGGGCATGGGTAACCGACTGTACCAGAGCGGATCTTCGAGATATGGAGATCTTACTGATTTTATGGATTCGGATCGCATTGACTTCGCTGGGCCATCGACCTTGCCGCAACAGGAAACGAGACGGCACCCAGCAAGAGAAAGGCGAGGACGGGGATGCGGAACTGGGGGTCATTACCGGGTTCCTGGGGATCATTGATGTATCTTTTTTTTTTTCAGTATTTTTTGTATCTATTTTTTTACTGTTATTTAAATGTAAAACAGTTGAATGTAATTATTTTTTTTCAAATAAAAAATCAATTTTGGTTATCTCTGTCTAATACGCAACGCGCAGGAAAGGAAAATTTTTTTTTTTTTTTGACCTAATTTTCCACATAGGCGCCATCTCATTTGGCTTAGGGCTTGCCATTTGCCCTTAGGCGCCAAATGAGATGGCGCCTCCCTTATAAAAATAGGAGGATGCGCCAAATGAGATGGCTCCTCCTTTATGGAGCCATCTCAAACATGGTTATTTGCGTAATTTTTTCCGAAACCCGGTTATTTGCGAAATATTATTTTAATACTTGGTTATTAATAAAAAAAATTCTTCTTTTTCTTTATATATTTATTTCAATATGTTATAAAATTAGGGAATTCCTTAATTCACCCTAAGAGATGGAAAAGAATCTTAAGAAAAATTGAAAATGTCTTTTTATTTTTAGGAAATGTATTTTTGGACGCGCCTTTTATATCACATGTCAACGAGTAAAATTAAATTCACTCTAATGTCAAATTTAAAGTTTTTCGAAGATATATCTCCGAAATATAGTGACAAATAAATTGTCAATTGACCATTTCAGGCATTTATACGGAGATAGAATTCTGAACACTTAAAGCGGGAATTTAAAAATCTGGCATTTTTACATATCAGGTTATTCCGGAGATACATCTCCGAAAAAATCAAATGTGTTTTTGCTAAAAACAGCCACCTACATGATCAGACGTCATTTTCATTTTTTTTACATAACCATGATTTGTGTGATAAGTTAGTTGGTCACTCAATTACATGTCGCCTCATACCGAAAGAGAAGGAATGTGTTTCCGACATGACATTGAATTTGGTGCAACCGAAAAACACATTTGCAACCTTGAAGCGTAAAAGACTTGGGAATATCACAAATATCAGACAAGTGTACAATAGATGCTATCAAACTAAGTTAGCATTGGGGGGGGGGGGGGGAATAGACCTAAAATGAAACACCTCTTGAATCTTTTAGATGATAACAATCATGTATCTAAGTATCGAACGTGCGAGGATGGAGTAACCGTTAGAGATATATATTGGACTCATCATGATTCCATAAAGTTATTCAACACGTTTCCCTATGTGTTCATCATTGATTCAACGCATAAGACCAACAAGTACACGCTTCTATTATTAGAATTTGTTGGTGTCACCTTTACTGAGAGGACCTATTCTGTCGCGTTTGCATTTCTAGAGTGCGAAAAATAGTATAATTTTACTTGGGCTTTAGAGGTGTGTCAGTCAATATTGAAGGACCAAGAAGAAATATTGAAAGTAATTGTTATCGACCGCGATACCGCTTTAATGAATTCAGTTGTAAAAGTATTTCCTACTTCATATGCATTACTTTGCAGGTATCACAGTACAAAGAATGTGAGAAATCGGGTTAAACCTACGGTAGGGACAAAAAAAATAGATTGCGAAGATGGAAAAATGGTCAAGACATGCGTCATAGTGGAAAAAAATAATGGATGCATGGAATATTATAATAAATCCTTCTACAAAAGAGATATATGTTGATGTTGTTATTCATTTCAGGAAGGTGTGTGAGAAATATCCAGATTTATTGAAATATGTTGAAAGTACAATTTTGGATCAGGTTAAGGAGAAGATTGTATGTGCTTGGACCAATCATGTTAGACACCTTGAAAATACAACAACGAACCGAGTTGAGTCTTCTCATGCTACTTTGAAGAATTGGTTGAGAAATAGTAAAAATGATCTATGTACATATTGTGATTCCATGAACCAAATGATAGAAAACCAGTATAATGAGATACAAACATCATTTGGTCGCAACATCACAGTGTTGGAACACAAGTTCAAAGACAAAACTCTTTATTCTCAGCTAGTCAACAACATATCTCGATCAACTCTGAATTATATTTTTCACGAAGTCAAAAGAGCTGATAATGTAGGTTCTGATAGCTCTAAGTGTATTAGTACACTTGTGAAAACCTATGGTCTCCCATGGGTTTATGTTATATCTAAGAAGGTGAAACTTGATAGCCCGATACGAATGGACGAAGTTTATAATCATTGGAAAAGACTCAGTTTTGAGGATGATGGTGTCATAAAAGATGGTAACTTGAATATCCTTATCTTGACCGAATAAGAAGCGATACAAGAAAGATTTTTGAAAGTCGATGACAACATGAAACTCCACATCAAATAAAAATTGAGGAAGATTGCATATCCAGAGACCACTGACTTGAAACCATCCTCTCAACCAGTAAAAACAAAAGGAGCACCTAAGAAGGTCAAACCTACACCGAGTGACAATTCAAAGATGCATAGTCCTTCATATTTTGAACATGTTGACAAACTTTTTCCCGATTCACCAACTCTGAAATCTCATAAAAGTGTTTTCAAAGGAGCTCACATTAGCAAACCACCTTCTTCACCGTCTCCACCAAAAATCTCATTCATTGAGGAGACGCATGTTTTTACGCACAAATACATTTAACGAATCTTTAATGTCAATGGTGACGATAATTGCGGTTTTCGAGCTATTTCTTCTTTGCTCGGCAAAGGAGAAAAGGATCACAAACTAGTCCTTTATACTCTTATCTAAGAATTTAAGGGAAATAAATAATCATACACACGACTATATGGGAATGAAGAAAAATCTTGAAGTGATTTATTACTCTTTTGTTCCTTGTGTGGTACGGTGGCCATAACCGGGATCGTGTTTCCCTATTTTTTAAGGAATTTGCTAGTTTGCATTTTGTGTTTGTGTTCGCAAAATATCACGGTAAGCAAGAGTCGCCACCGACTTTTATTTTATC
Source organism: Vicia faba (assembly GCA_948472305.1). Classification (NCBI taxonomy): domain Eukaryota; kingdom Viridiplantae; phylum Streptophyta; class Magnoliopsida; order Fabales; family Fabaceae; genus Vicia; species Vicia faba. The sequence goes on from OX451739.1 coordinate 729,855,122, forward strand.
CAACAAGGAAAGGAAAAAAGCACAGAAAAATTCTTTTTTCGAGATATTTCTGAGTACGGGGGGTAGATTATAGAAAGGGAAGGTATTAACACCCTTTTTATCCATAGTTATCTACGGGCTCTTAGGTACTTGCTCATCATTTTCAAAATTGTTTTCTTTGTGTTTGTGGGCTTTGAAAAGTTTTTGTTTTAACCTCAATTTAACTCTTGCTTCTGTCTTCAAGAGTGTAATGAAGTGTTTTTGAAAACTTTGTTTGTAAAGGAGTGTAAGTGTGAAAATTTTTGTTTGGATTGAGCAAGTACTTAAGAGCTAATCTACCTACTCGAAAAAAGAATCGTTTTATGCTGGTTTCCTTTAGACAATGTTATCCCACTATTAGTGAGTAGGTAGCACCGTCGTTGGAGTTTTGAGGGTCAATTCGAAAGGGACGTACGATCACTAAAGCAATGTTAGGACATCTTAGTAGTAACCCTAAAGTCTTAGATCATTTATTCGAGGCACCAATATCCGAGGCAACCTTTCTGAGGCAACTTGATCTTTGGACAAAAGGACGACCACTAAAATATCCTATACTCAATGACCGTTTACCAAAGGCAACCAAGTGGGAGTGTACCCTAGGAGTGCGCATGTGCGAGTGATTCAGTTTCAGATTTATTATCTTTGCATATGTTTAGGGTGATCTAACCGTTTTAAAGTTAATCATACATTCTTGTCATGCAAGTCCTAATTATTCACATATCTAACAATTAAATATTTGCAGAAATTAAAGTGCGGAATTTAAACTAAGCTATTACAAGGCTTTGGGTATTTACATAGCCAAAAACAAACCCTTCAAAATTAAAAGCGGTAAAAGTAAATAAACGTCCTAATTTAAATTATTACAAACTGTGAGCAGATACAATAATTGGACTAAAAAATAAAATAAAGTGCGCGATGGAAATTAGATCGAATGCGAACTAGGGTTTTGACCCTTCTATCCTAATTGAAAGAAAAGTAATGTTTTTGTTGTTTAATATTTTTTAAAGAAAAGAATTTAGGTTTTAAAAATAAATACTAAATTAATTAGTGATTAATAAAAAATAATTACATGACCCATTTTTGGTTTTTTTTGGTTATTTTAGGAAAAGAAATAATTAAATTAGTAATAAAAACCTATTTATTCTAATTGATTTTAATTATTTGCAAAATAAGTTAAAGTTATCTAAAATTAATAACCTAATTAAATTAATTAATTAATCGATGAAAAAAATACTATTCTAATTTTAATTAGACATAAAAAATATTTTTGGTGATTTTTGATAAAAAAAGAAAATAATTATTGGTTAGTAAAATAAATTAAATAAGTTAAGTAAAATAAATATAAAAGAATAGAGAAAGAGAATTGGGCCTGAGAATGGGGGTCCCGATAGCAATTTCCTGGGCCCATTTGTGGAGGTCCACGTTTGAATTTTGCAATCCTGTATGGCACGTTTGACTTGGCTCGTGATGCACCTTCAGTGGTGGCCATCAGATTTGGCCATCTGACATGTTTGATGATGAGGGCCTATGGTGGATCTCCTGGCTTGCGCGTGCACTGAATCGCCTGAAAGAAAACAAGAAAATAGCAAATGCTGGAGGCAAGGATCGAACCCCTGACCTCCAGCCTCTAAATCCTTAAGCGCTCACGTGGCCACCACTACGCCATTTTGTTTTTGTTATACAGTAATGAAATAATAATAATATGTAAAAACAAGTGTTAGCGGGGAATTAAAGAAAAACGCGCGCGGATGGTTTGAACGGGCCAACGAAATGATGACAGCTCATCGTCTCCTTCCTCTCTCCGTGGCAAAAAGTTATGAGAACTTTTACCTACGGACAACGTCCGTCGCTATAGCCCCTGTCACTTTTAAAATCAAGCACACACATGATAAATGAAAAACAAAGTCATGGTTGAGTTCGTCTCGTCCTCCTGATCATGATGGTACCTTTCATGAGAGCTAATTTTACCTGTAAACAAAAGCCCTAATTCGAAGCTCTAAAACCTAACAATGGTGAAATTCGCTACAGGCCATTAAAATGTAATTGATTATTGTAGAAAGTTTGCAAACATCATGGTAATTAAGAATGTACAATGATTTTATACTATTAGTGCAAGAACAAAGCTATTCGAATTCAAGAAGGTTGCGATACCGTGACGGACTTACAGTGTGATTTGGGGCTTGAAAAGCTTGGTTCTTGATCGCTTTAGCTTGCTGAGAGTGCCAGGAGTCGATTGGGATCGTTCAAAGGTCCTGAAACAGCCTCCAAATAGGATTTCGATCTCACACTTTTCTTGATTTTTTTCAGAGTTTGTTCTTGCTCATGCGCCTGTTTCCAACTTCTTTTTAGGTTTGGCCTCGTTCTATATGTATGAGTGAATACATTAGGGTTGATAACTACATCCAAATCTTTCTCCTTCAATGATTTTTGATTTGATTTGATACACTTTTAAAACCTTTCCAAACATGGCCTTTTTCAATCTTTTTGTTCACTCTAATGCCTTGCACGAATTTGAATAATGCTAGCTGTGTAATAAGACCTGAAACAATCACAAAATCTTTGATTTTCAATGTTTTTGATTTTATATGATTTATTTTGATTAAATTGAATTAATTCAAATAAAAATCAAAATAAATAATAAAAATAAGATATGGACAAGTGGCAAAGGCTAGAGCTCGTGGGATATGTTTCCAACTCAAAACAAGTGAAAAAGATTAGACCCATTTGGCAAAAATTGAAGTTTTAGGGATAGTTGACTTTTGGCAATTTTGCAAAAAAGGTCAACTTCACCAATGCACAACTTCCTCAATTTTGACTCTTTGGAGGTGTTCTTGGACTTTTTAGAAAGATTTAGATGTCCTCTAAGCAACCCTTTTTGTCTCATCTCATTTTGATATTCCATGCTCATGTATGAAGCTTTGACAAAAAAGGTGTTTTTGTTGACTTTTCAAAATGACCTATAATGTCCAAATTTATAACTTATTGTGAGTGCATATTTTGAATTTGGGAGATGAATATGGATTGTAGGGAATTGCATCCTCTTCAAAATGAGATTTTGATGGGTCATTTCTCATAAATTATGAGAAAGTTATGCTTGGTCATTTCTCATTTAGGTACTACCCTCTTTCAGTTTCGTTGGTTAAGACCTGTCCTAGAAAATAGTAATCGGGTTCTAGAGAATCTCAATATAACTGACTATCCTCAATCGGTCATAACTCCAGTGTCGCAATCTTTTCTTGCGGCCAGAACCATCGTGAGAGTTTAGCCTCAATGAGTGTAGCATACTGCTACTGTTCTATGGCCAAGTTGGGTCAATTTAGGGTTCTAAGGTCGGTTGGTGCTTAATGACTCCTCAGAAGACCCATATTCTCCTCGTTCCAACACAAGGGATATCGGTACAGACCAAGGTGTCACACCAATGTAGCTACTGCTTCACCCGTGTCAGTCTACGCCGGACAAGTCCCTCACAGCTTATGCTACCTAAAGGGTATTCCCCAGATCCGAGTTAGGATCTATGAAACTCCGATGCAAGCCCACAATATAAAAGCAATCAAGACATACAATTGAAAACATAGAATGATCTAATCCTAAGGTACACCTCACTTATCAAATAGTCCCCAGCAGAGTCGCCAGTTCTGTGATCGGTGGAAATAGAACTGACTGTTTTTTAAGCTGGTTCGCGAAATGTCGCGGTAAGCAAGAGTCGCCACCGTCTTTTATTTTCTCCAACAAGGAAAGGACAAAAGCACAGCAAAATTCCTTTTCGAGATGTTTCTCGGTTCGGGAGGTAGATTTATAGAAAGGGAAGGTGTTAGCACCCTTTCTATCCGTGGTTATCCACGGGCTCTAAGGTACTTGCTCACTATGTTTTCAAAAATTGTTTGCTTTTCAAGTGTTTGTGGGTTTTGAAAAAGTTTCGTTTTGAAAACTTCTAGGTAACTCTTGTATCTGTCCTCAAGAGTGTATGAAGTATTTGTTTGAAAACTTTTTGAAAGTGTAGGTGCGAAAAGTTGTTTTTGTTTTTTGAAAGAGCAAGTACCCAGGAGAAATCTACCTACTCTAAGGAATTAAGCTGTGTAAATGTCCTTTAGACAGTACTATCCCACTATTGAGAAGTAGGTAGCATCGTCGTTGGAGTTATTCGGGTCAATTCGATTATAGGGACATGTGCAGTCACCAAAGCAATAGTAGGACGCCTTAGCGGTAACCCTAATGTCCTAGATCCTTTTTTATCCGAGGCAACCGTTTCGAGGCAACGGGATCTTTAGACAGGAGGGCGACCTCTAAAACACCCTATACTTGATGACCACCTCGAGGCAACCAAGTGAGGCGTACCCTAAGAGTGGCATGTGCGAGTGTGTCAGGATTCAGTTTATATTATCTTTGCACAAGTATTAGGGTGAGCTATGAGTTAATTTTATTTGTCAGGCAAATCTTGTCATGCATAATTAACAGTTAATAATTGTGCAGAAAATAAATTGCGGAAAGTGAATCTACGCTATTACAAGGCGTCGGGTATTTACATCGCCAAAAACATAACCCTTGAAAATAAATGCGAGAAAATAAAGAAAGCGATAAAAGCCCTAATTATCTATTACATTCTCGGAACGGTTACATAAATATAATCAAAATAACAAAGTGCGCGCAAAGAAATTGAATCGGGGACGTCCTTAGGGTTTTGACTCTTTTTGAGAAAAGAATGAAATTTGGTCCTTTTTTACATTTAATTAAACCTAATCTAATTTACTAATTAATTAATTAATTACAAGAAAAAAGTATTTTTGTGTTTTTTAGGTCTTTAATGAAAATAATAAAAAGGAATTAAAAAGTTATCAAAAGAAAAAAAAAAACCTAATTCTAAATTGATTTTATTTATTATGAAAAAAGAATGTCAAATTTAACCTAATTAAACTAAATAAATTATATTAGTATTTATTTACAAAAATAATAATTAATAGTGAAATTAATAAATAACAAAAATAAATAATATTTTAGGTTTCTGAATTTATTATGAAAATAATTATTTGTGAATTAATTAAATAATAATAATAATAGTTATTAAAAGAAAATAAAAAGAAAGAAAATAAGAAAATAATAAACCAAGGGGGTGTGTTGGCCCAAAGAGGAGGTTAGTCTGGAAATCTGGCCCATTAATGTGCAGGCCTTGTTGACTTTGGACATTGCCTAGGCGCCGGGTTGACCAGGAACATGGTGTTCGTCATCTTTTGGCCTTTGGATGCATGCCTGTTGTGATCGGTGGATCTGGAACTGACTGTTTAACGCTGGTTCGCGAAATGTCGCGGAAGCAAGAGTCGCCACCGTCTTTTATTTTCTCCAAATGGAAAGGACAAAAGCACAGAAAAATTCCTTAAAGAGATTGCTCTCGGTTCGGGAGGTAGGTTATAGAAAGGGAAGGTGTTAGCACCCTTTCTATCCATGGTTATCCATGGGCTCTTAGATACTTGCTCAATGTGTTTTCAAAATTGGTTTGTTTGCTTTTCAATTGTGGGTTTTAAAAAGTTTCTTTGAAAATTTCAGTTCGACTCGTACGTCAGAGTGTTTGAAAAATTTGCTTTTGAAAGCTTTTGAAAATGTGTTGGTGAAAAGATGTTTTGATTTGTTTGAAATTAGAGCAAGTATCCACGAGAACCTACCTACCCTAAGGAATTCGTCTGTGTAAATGTCCTTTAAAGTAGTGCCATCCCACCATTGAGAGGTAGGTAGCACCACCGTTGGAGGTATTCGGGTCAATTCGAGTTTAGGGACATGGTGATCACCAGAGCAATGGGAAGACACCTTAGAAGCTACCCTCATGCCAGGTTCCCGGATCATGAGGACTTACTAAGACGTCCTCTACTCGACGACCACCTTTCGAAAGGCAACAGTGAGGCGTACCCTAGGGGTGGTGTGTGCGAATTGTGTGTCATGTTTCAGTTATTTGTCTTGTCATGTTTGTTGTGTTCTACGCTTGATTTTAATTAAGACATTCATTCTTGCATGTTTTTTAACCGTTATAAAGTTTGCGGGAAAATAAATCTAAGGCTATTACAAAGGCGCGGGTCCACATCGCCAAAATTAAACCGGACCCGGTTTGACGGAAAGTAAATAAAGCAAAGAAATAAAAGTGCGAAAAGTATAAATTGTTACAACGCTTTGGGAGAATTACATAATTATAATAAGCAACAAAGTAAATGCGCGAAATAAAATAAGTTACGAACATGGGCGTTGGACCCTTTTGCAAAAATTAAAGTTAATGAAGAATTAAAATCAAAATTAAATGTTTTTGGTATTTTATGTTTTTAGGATTTAAGAAAAAAAAGAATTAATTAAAATTAAAATGAAATGTTAAACCTAATTCTAATTATTTTTTAAGTTATTAAGAAAATATTAAAGTTTTTAACCTAATTTAAATCTAAGTTAATTTACATGCAAAATTTAATTATAGAAAATAAATAAACTAAACATTATTATTGTAAAAAAGGGGAAAATTAAAAAGGAATAAAAAGAATTTATTAAACCTAATTCTACATATTTTTGGGTTTTTTATTATTAAAAGAAATTAAAATTGTAACCTAATTAAAACTAACAATTACATATTAATTTATTTATGAAAATATTAGAATGAAATAATTTGACATTTTTTATCTTTTCTGATTTTATGATGTTTTTTTATATTTTGTAAAAATAATGAATTAAATTAAAACAACAAAACAAATAAAATAATAATTAAAAAAAGATATGAGAAAAAAAAACTATCAAACCAGGGTGGGGGTGTAGTCCCAAATTGTGAGGTATGGACTTGAGAAGCCTGGCCCATTATTCTGAAGCCTCCTTTGACTTTTTGCTAGCATGCTGTGCGTTGACTGGGATTCATCATGATCTCCAATCCATGGCCTTTAGATTGACGGAGCTGGACAGGTGGCTGGCTTGATGATGGTGGTGTATCATGCGCTCCATCTTTGAAATTGCATAGGAACGTGTTTTGCAAAACATTATAGAAATAAACGTAGACCTGGGACTCGAACCCAGGTCACTAATATCATCAACCTACGCTTGTACCACTAAACCACGTTAACGCATCTGATATATATTTAACAAATAAATAATATAAGAGGAAAAAGAGTTAGTGGATGGGAACGCGCGAAAGTTCAAATCAGCTAATCATATGTTGCCAACGCATCGTCCTCTTCGCGTGCCTTTTTCTTTTTTCTGAAACATGAACGTAGGGCAACGGTTTTCCACGCGTTGCAGAAAATGGCTTTAGGAAAAATAGCGACTAGCGCTATATGATTCATAAATTGATCGCGAGTAGTGTTTCCCATTCGTCCAGATGCGTCAAATTCAATGGTGCTGGTCTGGAGTCCTAATTTTACTCCGTTTCAAAAGCCCCAATTCAAAATGCTGAAAACCCTAAAAGCCACGCATGGTGAAATTTGATATACAGGGTAATAACGCAATTAAACATGATGGTTAGCTCACAAACTTCATCAGGAACATGAATATATAAACAAAATTCACAAATAACGCATATAATAGAATGTATGATTATGCAATTTGTTTGATACAGTTGCGGTTCTAGGTACCAATTCCTTGCGTTTGGATGGATGATATTGATTGGCACACGTTCAGAGAACCACAATGAAGCTATTGAGACAAGAATGGAGGCTTGAATCGTCCTGTAACCTTGAAATCAGATTTGAGTTTTAAGGAAAATTTCCAAGTTTGCAAAGTGTTTTTTCTGCGCAGCTTTAAGTCCAATGCCATTAGGTTTGTGATTCTGAATATGTAGTAAAGCTTTTAGGTCAACAAAATTGAATAATATCCATGGTATTCAATGATTTGCATATTTGATTTCCTTAAGATCTTTTCCATATCTTTTCATGTGCATTTGGTGTCAATTTGCATCCAATTAGTCCAAATCTTTCCCTATTAACCTATGCACGAAATATTGATGGCAAATTATGCATAAAAAGATTGGTTAAGGTAAGTTTTATATTTTCCACATATTTATATAATTTAAATGAATTAATATTAATAGAAATTCAAATAAATAAATAAAAAATGAGAAAATACTTCCCTTTGGGCCAAGTGGTCGTGCATAGGCTTGGAATGATGAATCTTGGAAGAAAAATGGGCCCATTAGCAAATTTAGGTCATTTGAACCATTGTTGACTTTTCAAAATTCCTAAAAATTTCCCAACTTCCACAAGGCATAACTTGCTCAATTTTTAAGCTTTTCACATGTTCTTGGACATTTTGGAAAGTTCTTTGAGTCCTTTAACCAATGCCTTTGGTCCCATGTCATTTTGATTTACCAATCTCAAGTTATGGTCTTTGACTTAAAGTCCCTTTTTGTTGACTTTTGAAAATGACCTATAATGTTGAAATTGATAACTTTTTGTGAGGGCATTTCTTGGACTTGAAGTATGAAGATGAGTTGTAGGAAATGTCTTTCTCTTCAAAATGAGCTTTGGATGGAATTTTTCTGATAATCCATGTGAAAGTTATGCCCTGGTCAATTTCAGTTGACTTTTTCAGCTGTCCAAATATAGTAACTTTTGTATCTTTGATGATTTCTGAGCCAAATTTTGAGAATCATGATCAAGCATTGATCAAATGATGTTTGTGGCTTCAAAATGATATGTTGACCAAAAATTTGAACTTTTGACTGTCAAATGACCATTTTGCCCATACAGTTGACTGTAGTGCAATCTAGGGTTTTGACTGTGCAATTTTGAGCTGAATGCCTTGAAACTTGATATGAGGATGCTTGACCATCTTTGTAGGCATATGGGACTTGATTGGCCCTTTGAAAACTTTCAATTCTTGATCAGGACTCAAACCCTAGTTTTGACTGTATGGGAAGCTGTTGAGCTGCACAACCCTTGGGGAATTTTTGTGACTTGGCTTGGCAATTTCTTGAAGAATATGGGAGGGCAAATTTTGGGGTGCAACAGTTGCCCCTGTTCAATCTTCTTAGACCTGAGAATGCAGATTGGCTGGTGTGCCTTTCGTAATCCGAGGGTAGAAGATGATTGGACACTAGAGTGCCCAGAAATTTGCGCTCACATAGTAACAGTGATGGGGGAATGGGCTTATAGATGCCATTTAGAGATTGGTGGATAGGGTGATGGGCTTATAGATGCCATCTGGATGTTGATCGCGTAAGGGATTCCTTAGCGAGAACCTGCATACCTGCAAAAGAGAAAATGAGTACCTGACACGTTGCAGGAGCTGATTTTAGATGCTTGGTATAGATGTGTCCTGACTGGTTACAGGAGCTGAGTCTGGAGCTTCATAAGATGATGAATGAACCAGGGATGGTTACTACCTTAGCATGAATGGTAAAAGAACCTTGGGTGATTTTAACTTCAACAACGCTCGTTGAGAAAATCTTGGTGGGAATTACCATCTTTGCAATATTGGGCAGAGAACCATAGGCAATTATAATCTGAAAGGAATGATCACCTCACACTCATCGTCGGAGAGGGAAACATCTGAAAAGGACTTGTCACCTCACACACCGTCGGAGAGGGAACCATAAGAGACTATCACCTCACACTCATCGTCGGAGAGGGAAACAGCTGAAAAAGGGATTACTACCTCACACACCGTCGGAGAGGGAACCATAGGAGACTATCACCTCACACTCATCGTCGGAGAGGGAAACATCTGAAAAATGGATTACTACCTCACACACCGTCGGGGAGGGAACCACAGGAGACTATCACCTCACACTCATCGTCGGAGAGGGAAACATCTGAAAAAGGAATTACTACCTCACACACCGTCGGAGAGGGAACCATAGGAGACTATCACCTCACACTCATCGTCAGAGAGGGAAACATCTAAAAAAAGGAATTACCACCTCACACTCATCGTCGGAGAGGGGACCATAAGAGAATATCACCTCACACTCATCGTCGGAGAGGGAAACATCTGAAGAAGGAATTACCACCTCACGCACTTGTCGGAGAGGGGACCATAAGAGAATATCACCTCACACTCATCGTCGGAGAGGGAAACATCTAAAAAAGGAATTACCACCTCACACTCATCGTCGGAGAGGGGACCATAAGAGAATATCACCTCTCACTCATCGTCGGAGAGGGAAACATCTAAAAAAGGAATTACCACCTCACACTCATCGTCGGAGAGGGGACCATAAGAGAATATCACCTCACACTCATCGTCGGAGAGGGAAACATCTAAAAAAAAGGACTTCTGGAAGCAGTATCAGAACGTCACCATATCTGGTTTACATCTGAAACTATATCTGGAAGGAAATCTGGAAGCAGCATCAGAACGTCACCATCTCTGGATCATATCTGAAACTATATCTAGAATGAATTGCGATAGTTGATAGTAGTCATTTTTGTATTGATCTTTTCCTGAAAAGGTAAAGCATAATTGTATGCATAATCATGATGCATGAACTGTATGTCTTCAAAATCAATGAGAGTTGTGTAGTATGATGCATATGCATGCTATAATGATGTATGTGATGTTTTAGGAATGTATTTTTTTTTTCGTCTAGGAAAGTAAATCCTTGACGGGTGCCGGGAAGTCGTATCCTGGGCTGATGTTTGAGGAATAAATTTAACTTCCGCTGGGGATGATGATTGCAAGAATATCAGTAGGAGAAGATGACTCCGTTGTGGAATGAACTTGGCAAATGGGAGATTCTGCGGGGAGAAAAGATACTCTAGCGACCATGCTGGGAAGCAATACTCTGTGGGAAGAGGGATGCCTTGCTGAGTGTTGATAATAATTTGCTGGGGATACCCTTGTTGTGCCGGAAGTATGAATGGACTTCGCTGGGGTAAGAAGACTTCGTCGACGACACTCTTTCCGTGGCTTTTGGCTGAGGATAACCCAGTTATATCCGATTAAGGAAATAACTCTTTAAATAAAGCCGGACGACGCGTTCGTGCGCTGCGAGGATAAGCTTCCAGAATTTACTGGGGGATAAGCTTACTGCTTGGGGAGATGGATTCTGTCCTTCCTGGGGAACTGGATTGGATTCTCCTGGGGGAGTATTGAACTGTATTGGTTATGTTCTTCAACGGACTCTACCTTGACACCTTAGAGGACAGAGCAATCAGATTGCTTAGACCACCCATTATTGCCCCTGTTTCCGATGTGGGATGCTGATAATTGTTGAGGGTCAAACCTTCTTCTGGTAGGCAGATGGCAGGACATAGTCGTACGCTTTAATCCCTAACTTTTGCCTGGACAGCCCTTTCGGGTTTTCAGTCCATCGGGATACCCATTTTTGCCCAAGCCGCCTTTTCAGGTTTTCGACTTGTCGGGTGTACAGATTTTTTTCATTTCATCCCTTCATTTTGCCCGAACCCTTTTGGTTCGCCGGGAAGCCCTAATTTTTGCCTAGGCATGTCAACCTAGCGGGTCTTTGATTGTGCGTAGTATCTTTTCGACTATGTCCATGTTTTTAGAATGCAGGGAGGTGCCCCTGGCTGTTTATGTTACCATGTTACCAGAAGATGTTTAGTCAGGCAAGATTCATTGTCGGAATGCCCCAAGTGATTCAGGCAGAGATTTGCCCCAAGCTATTCAGACGAAGGTTTGCCCCAGTCTATTTGGCCTTTGAGAGATTCTCTGGATCTTGACTTCGCTGCCCCAGATGATGGACAATAGTCATGCCACTTGATTGGAATTGCTTTTGTTCACTAGGTATTCATCGTGCGAATTTTCCTGCTGTTCAAACAAAAAGTCATATGCAAACAAAGTTATGTTAAAAATGCAAAACCTATGTCTGTCTTGAAGATTTTGAAAATGCATTCTTTTTTCATAAAACAAATGAATGTTTGTAAAACGTGATGTCAACTCGTTATTTTACCGTAAGCCTTAAGGAGTCAGGATACCTTTCGTAACAGTATGCTTTCGAACTAACCCATGCTTCAGCTAGGACTTTTAAGGGTTGTAACGTGGCCTGGTTCACGGTTTAAGAAACAAAGGATAAAGGCTCAAATTTTATTTGTACCCACCCGCTCTTCGTGATGTTCTCCAAACCTAAACTCAGCTGATCATACGTTAGACCTTGTTCGAGTCTTTGCTTTGATTTTCCGGTGATGGTCCAAACATTGATGATTTGTTCTGACTAGGAAGTCATTTTTTTGTTGAGGGTTTGTGAGACCTCTTTCTTGATTTTTGTTATCCCTTTCTTTTTTTGCCTGAACTGTTTCCTTTTTGGAATTACAGTCAGCGGGATGCCCCAGTTTCATAAGTCCCTTTTATAGGTTTTGACTTTTTGGGCTTTTCGTTTATGATAATTTTTTTTGATCATGACTGCCTGTCCTTATGATTGTTCGGAACCATCATTGTCTTTCTTCGTTTTGTAAAGACTTTTTGGTGCCATTCGTTATGCACTTGGATCAACTGAGAGACTACCCTGCCCCAGGTTATGATTAAGGGTTTTGATTTTCGAAAATAAAACTCCTACTTCTTTGGCTCGAAGGGGTTGACGAGGGATTATCTTCCTTATAACTCCAGTGTTTAGGATTTGAAACAATGCCTGTACCTCATCAGCGGGGTCTGTTCAAAAGCATACTGTGGATCATGGTATCGTTTTCGTCATCCTCCCTCAAGAGGCTTAGAATTTTAGATCCAGAGTTGACATCAGAAAAAATATGAAAAGATATTTGAACATAATGAAAACAATTGTATTAATTTCCAAAACAGACGTATGCGATGCATTGATAGAATAAAATAGTTTGCTATGACATTAATTGTTTGTATAAGCAAAGAAAAGTACAACTCAAAAATTCAAATAAACAAAAGGCTTCAATGATTGGGCAACGGAGCAGTGATTATGTTCGGAGTCTCTGGCACTTCAAACTGAATCTCTCCAGCGTCGATCATATCTTGGATCTTGTTCTTGAGAGGCCAGCAGTTGTCTGTAGTATGCCCCGGGCTATCTGAATGATATGCGCACCTATCGTTGGGATGATAGTTGGGTGCAGAAGTGTTCGGATTCCAGAGAGGAGCCCTTAAGGTGATCAGCCCCGCCTTCAACATTTGTTGCAGTGCTTGATCCAACGACATGTTGAGTTTGGTGTACTGCCGTTTCTCCTTGCGCTGCTGCCCCTGTCCTTGTTGAGCAGGTCCGGGATTGGAGATTTGGATTGCCCCTGCCTCATGACGGCTCTTTTTACCGTGCACAACATTGGATTCTTTCTTTCCATGATGAGGCTTTTTATCAGAAGGTGTAGCCTCTTGAATTTTCCCAGACCGGATGCCAGCTTCTATTCGCTCTCCAGTCAAGATAAGATCTGTGAATCCAGCAGAAGAATTCCCGATGAGATGGTTGAAAAATGGCCCAGATAGGGTCCCCAAGAACATGTCTACCAACTCTCGATCAGTCAATGGTGGCTGCACCCTGCCAGCCAGGTCTCTCCACTTCTGAGCGTACTCCTTAAAACCTTCGCTTGCACCTAACGACATACCCTGGAGTTGGGTACGTGTGGGGGCAAGGTCGGCATTGTACTGGTACTGCTTATAGAAAGCAGTTGCCAACTCCTCCCAGTTACGAACTTTGGTCCCATCCAGCTGATAGAACCATTCGAGATGAATCCCTGAAAGACTCTCCTGGAAGAAGTGGACCCATAAATTCTTGTCCACCGTATATGGCTGAATCTTCCGAACATAGGACCTTAGATGCAGCTTGGGGCAAGACGCCCCGTCATACTTAGTAAAGGATGGTACTTTGAACTTCCGAGGAATAACCACACCAGTTGACAAACCCAAATCTCCAAGATCCAGCCCAGGTACCTGTTGGATCTCCATAGCATTCAGCCTATCCTCCAACTGTTTGTACTTGTCCTCAGCCGGAGGGTACTGTTCATCGTCGAAATCTGTTTCATTGTCAGAGACCTCGGGACTGGGCACCCTTTCCTCTTGATGACTGCTTTTTCCCACAGATGGGGTTGTCCTCTCAGTTTCAATTTGCGGTGTGATCCCAGATCTGCGTCTAGGGCTGAACAAAACAGTCCTCTTCTTCTTCTTGTCCTTCTTCAAGAGCAGAGCCTTCAGATCTTGTTGCCCCTGAGTCAAATTCATGATCAGCTCTTGGAACTGGGCGTTCTGAGCCTGGAGGTCCTTGATAGTCTGCTCGGCTGATGATTCAGGATTCATGACGATTGGCTGAAATAAACAGCGGAGAAGGGTAAGCAACCTGTCAAAGGGATACCTGCAATGCAATGAGATGTATGACATGCATGTAATGTTTTCAAGGACCTCGCGGGAGAAACAAGAAAATTTGTTAGCATTTGAATTGGTAGCTTGATGGAAAGAAACCCATATTGTTGAGAATTCTTCTCCAAGGGTCAAAGGCTCACCATATCCAGTGGGTCATAGCCCCTGACACTCTTGGCTAGAGGAACATAAATCCTCTTTGCCCCCGGCTAGATGTTTGATTTATCATGACCTGCATCACAAGCCCTTGAGATCCTTGAAATGGGTTAGGATGTATGCAATGGTATGATGTCATGCTATGCATGGGGTGATGTAGGTAAACCCTGTTATGAGTCCCACTTAAGGACTATAAACAGACCCTGCAAGAAATTCAGTATACTTTGTTATGAGTCCCCATTAAGGACTATAAACAAGACCTGCAAGAGATCTAGTAAACCCTGTTATGAGTCCCAGTTAAGGACTATAAACAAAACCTGCAAGAATTTTGGCAAACCTTGTTATGGGTCCTAGTTAAGGACTATAAACAAAACCTGCAAGAAATTTGGCAGACCCTGTCATGAGTCCTAGTTAAGGACTATAAACAAAACCTGCAAGAAGTTCATGTGTCAGCTAACAAGCATGCGAGTAGGCAAGTACAAAGGCACACAAGTCACACAAGAGAAACCCTTAGGGTTTAGGCCAGCATGGGGTCTGGGTAGTACCCTCTTGAAGTTGGTGGGTTCAACCTGTCCTAATCAAAGTAACCGGGTTCTAAGGTTCCCAATATCACGGGACTGCTTTCATTGTTCATCGTTTCGATTTAGCCACTGAACTGGCGACCGAAATATTCCAGGAAAGCAACCCTCAATTGAGTGTAGTATCGAGTATCAACCAACCTCGGACTGCACCAAAGTCAGTTATCTCACTACCCTAAAGAGGCCAAGATTGTTCAATTAAGGTTCCTAAGGTCTGTTGATGCTTCATGACACCACGCGGAGGCCCCGTACTCTCCTTGACTGAACTCAAGGGTTACCGGTACACACCAAAGTGCCACATCAACGTAGCAGACTGTTTCAACCATGTCGGTATACCCCGCACAGTTCCCTCACAGCCTTGTTGCTACTTTCTAAGAAGGTATCCCCCAGATCCTGGTTAGGATCTATAGAACTCCCAAGCAACCCACAATTTAAAGCACACAAGGAAAACAATTGAAAACATAGTTATGAGCTAGCCCTAAGGTACACCTCACTTTAAGTTAAGTCCCCAGCAGAGTCGCCAGTTCTGTGATCGGTGGATCTGGAACTGACTGTTTAACGCTGGTTCGCGAAATGTCGCGGAAGTAAGAGTCGCCACCGTCTTTTATTTTCTCCAAATGGAAAGGACAAAAGCACAGAAAAATTCCTTAAAGAGATTGCTCTCGGTTCGGGAGGTAGGTTATAGAAAGGGAAGGTGTTAGCACCCTTTCTATCCATGGTTATCCATGGGCTCTTAGATACTTGCTCAATGTGTTTTCAAAATTGGTTTGTTTGCTTTTCAATTGTGGGTTTTAAAAAGTTTCTTTGAAAATTTCAGTTCGACTCGTACGTCAGAGTGTTTGAAAAATTTGCTTTTGAAAGCTTTTGAAAATGTGTTGGTGAAAAGATGTTTTGATTTGTTTGAAATTAGAGCAAGTATCCACGAGAACCTACCTACCCTAAGGAATTCGTCTGTGTAAATGTCCTTTAAAGTAGTGCCATCCCACCATTGAGAGGTAGGTAGCACCACCGTTGGAGGTATTCGGGTCAATTCGAGTTTAGGGACATGGTGATCACCAGAGCAATGGGAAGACACCTTAGAAGCTACCCTCATGCCAGGTTCCCGGATCATGAGGACTTACTAAGACGTCCTCTACTCGACGATCACCTTTCGAAAGGCAACAGTGAGGCGTACCCTAGGGGTGGTGTGTGCGAATTGTGTGTCATGTTTCAGTTATTTGTCTTGTCATGTTTGTTGTGTTCTACGCTTGATTTTAATTAAGACATTCATTCTTGCATGTTTTTTAACCGTTATAAAGTTTGCGGGAAAATAAATCTAAGGCTATTACAAAGGCGCGGGTCCACATCGCCAAAATTAAACCGGACCCGGTTTGACGGAAAGTAAATAAAGCAAAGAAATAAAAGTGCGAAAAGTATAAATTGTTACAACGCTTTGGGAGAATTACATAATTATAATAAGCAACAAAGTAAATGCGCGAAATAAAATAAGTTACGAACATGGGCGTTGGACCCTTTTGCAAAAATTAAAGTTAATGAAGAATTAAAATCAAAATTAAATGTTTTTGGTATTTTATGTTTTTAGGATTTAAGAAAAAAAAGAATTAATTAAAATTAAAATGAAATGTTAAACCTAATTCTAATTATTTTTTAAGTTATTAAGAAAATATTAAAGTTTTTAACCTAATTTAAATCTAAGTTAATTTACATGCAAAATTTAATTATAGAAAATAAATAAACTAAACATTATTATTGTAAAAAAGGGGAAAATTAAAAAGGAATAAAAAGAATTTATTAAACCTAATTCTACATATTTTTGGGTTTTTTATTATTAAAAGAAATTAAAATTGTAACCTAATTAAAACTAACAATTACATATTAATTTATTTATGAAAATATTAGAATGAAATAATTTGACATTTTTTATCTTTTCTGATTTTATGATGTTTTTTTTATATTTTGTAAAAATAATGAATTAAATTAAAACAACAAAACAAATAAAATAATAATTAAAAAAAGATATGAGAAAAATAAAAAAAACTATCAAACCAGGGTGGGGGTGTAGTCCCAAATTGTGAGGTATGGACTTGAGAAGCCTGGCCCATTATTCTGAAGCCTCCTTTGACTTTTTGCTAGCATGCTGTGCGTTGACTGGGATTCATCATGATCTCCAATCCATGGCCTTTAGATTGACGGAGCTGGACAGGTGGCTGGCTTGATGATGGTGGTGTATCATGCGCTCCATCTTTGAAATTGCATAGGAACGTGTTTTGCAAAACATTATAGAAATAAACGTAGACCTGGGACTCGAACCCAGGTCACTAATGTCATCAACCTACGCTTGTACCACTAAACCACGTTAACGCATCTGATATATATTTAACAAATAAATAATATAAGAGGAAAAAGAGTTAGTGGATGGGAACGCGCGAAAGTTCAAATCAGCTAATCATATGTTGCCAACGCATCATCCTCTTCGCGTGCCTTTTTCTTTTTTCTGAAACATGAACGTAGGGCAACGGTTTTCCACGCGTTGCAGAAAATGGCTTTAGGAAAAATAGCGACTAGCGCTATATGATTCATAAATTGATCGCGAGTAGTGTTTCCCATTCGTCCAGATGCGTCAAATTCAATGGTGCTGGTCTGGAGTCCTAATTTTACTCCGTTTCAAAAGCCCCAATTCAAAATGCTGAAAACCCTAAAAGCCACGCATGGTGAAATTTGATATACAGGGTAATAACGCAATTAAACATGATGGTTAGCTCACAAACTTCATCAGGAACATGAATATATAAACAAAATTCACAAATAACGCATATAATAGAATGTATGATTATGCAATTTGTTTGATACAGTTGCGGTTCTAGGTACCAATTCCTTGCGTTTGGATGGATGATATTGATTGGCACACGTTCAGAGAACCACAATGAAGCTATTGAGACAAGAATGGAGGCTTGAATCGTCCTGTAACCTTGAAATCAGATTTGAGTTTTAAGGAAAATTTCCAAGTTTGCAAAGTGTTTTTTCTGCGCAGCTTTAAGTCCAATGCCATTAGGTTTGTGATTCTGAATATGTAGTAAAGCTTTTAGGTCAACAAAATTGAATAATATCCATGGTATTCAATGATTTGCATATTTGATTTCCTTAAGATCTTTTCCATATCTTTTCATGTGCATTTGGTGTCAATTTGCATCCAATTAGTCCAAATCTTTCCCTATTAACCTATGCACGAAATATTGATGGCAAATTATGCATAAAAAGATTGGTTAAGGTAAGTTTTATATTTTCCACATATTTATATAATTTAAATGAATTAATATTAATAGAAATTCAAATAAATAAATAAAAAATGAGAAAATACTTCCCTTTGGGCCAAGTGGTCGTGCATAGGCTTGGAATGATGAATCTTGGAAGAAAAATGGGCCCATTAGCAAATTTAGGTCATTTGAACCATTGTTGACTTTTCAAAATTCCTAAAAATTTCCCAACTTCCACAAGGCATAACTTGCTCAATTTTTACGCTTTTCACATGTTCTTGGACATTTTGGAAAGGTCTTTGAGTCCTTTAACCAATGCCTTTGGTCCCATGTCATTTTGATTTACCAATCTCAAGTTATGGTCTTTGACTTAAAGTCCCTTTTTGTTGACTTTTGAAAATGACCTATAATGTTGAAATTGATAACTTTTTGTGAGGGCATTTCTTGGACTTGAAGTATGAATATGAGTTGTAGGAAATGTCTTTCTCTTCAAAATGAGCTTTGGATGGAATTTTTCTGATAATCCATGTGAAAGTTATGCCCTGGTCAATTTCAGTTGACTTTTTCAGCTGTCCAAATATAGTAACTTTTGTATCTTTGATGATTTCTGAGCCAAATTTTGAGAATCATGATCAAGCATTGATCAAATGATGTTTGTGGCTTCAAAATGATATGTTGACCAAAAATTTGAACTTTTGACTGTCAAATGACCATTTTGCCCCTACAGTTGACTGTAGTGCAATCTAGGGTTTTGACTGTGCAATTTTGAGCTGAATGCCTTGAAACTTGATATGAGGATGCTTGACCATCTTTGTAGGCATATGGGACTTGATTGGCCCTTTGAAAACTTTCAATTCTTGATCAGGACTCAAACCCTAGTTTTGACTGTATGGGAAGCTGTTGAGCTGCACAACCCTTGGGGAATTTTTGTGACTTGGCTTGGCAATTTCTTGAAGAATATGGGAGGGCAAATTTTGGGGTGAAACACCTGTAGCCACTTGGCACCTGGATGTTTGGGGTATATGGTGGACTCTTTCGTTTTTCCTGCATGTGAACATAGAAGAAAAAATAGAAACAAAGGTTTGGGGGACCTGGGAATCGAACCCAGGTCCCAATGATTCTTGGACAATGCAACAACCACTACACCATGTGCCTGTATTTGATAATATATTAACCAGCAAATATAATATATAAAATATAACAATTATGCTGGAAACAAAATTACGCGCGCTATTGTTTGAATCATCCAACCACAACTCAACACGTCTTCATCGTCTTCCCTAAACCTGCAGAATATATGTTAGATAGCGGGGGTTTTTAACCCCCACAACCTGCATGGACAAAAAATAACGAATAGGCGTATGATTAATATAAATTGTTCGCGAGGGTGGTTTTAGATTCGTCTTGTCTCAACGAATTCAACCATGGGTCTCTCAAGGTCTGATTTTTCCTGTACAGCAAAGCCCTAATCTGGAAGCTTGGAAACCCTAAGATTCGTTCATGGTGATTTGCGATTCAGGGCGCTTCAGTCCAATTAACCTATGCCAAAAGCTTTGTACACTTCCTATTAACACAAAACAATCAACAAAAGATGTTAAATATGCATGAATCAATGATTACGATTTTGGAAAAATTGTTCAAACCATGAAACTGTTCTTGCGTGTTTCTTGAGCTTTAAGGCTTGATTTTGTTTGCAAAAGGTCCCTGGGAGTTCCTGCAAGGTATTAGAAACAAGAAAAGCCTTTGAATCACGTTGGAATGTGGAATTCAGTTTTCACTTTTCTTTGATTTTTTTTAATATGCTTATGGCTTTTCTGCAGCAATTCTCACGTTCAATGCATTAGGGTTGAGTTGTGTATATATAGAGGATTGAATTTAGGTTAAATCTTGGCCAAGAAATCCATGGAATGATGGTTTCAATATTTGATTTTCAATCATATCTTTTTGCATCTTTTTGATTGAGAAAACTTGCCAAACTTGGAGATTTTTGTCCCCTTGATGTGCACACGAATTTTCCAGCTTGTCTTGAGCTTGTTTGCTTCACAAAAGATTGAAAAAAACATATCTTTGAATTTCCTACATTTTAAATTAATTAAATGAATTAAAATCAATTAAAAATCCAATTAATTAATAAAAAATAAGAAAATAATTCAATTTAATCTCAATGGGTCGTGCATAGGCCTTGGATAAAGTTTCAAGAAGAAATTTGAGGCCCATTAGCAAAAATAAGGTATTTGGAGCAAAGTTGACTTTTGCAAATTCATAAAAATTTCTCAACTTCTCCAATGCATATCTTGCTCAATTTTGATCACATGAACATGTTCTTGGACATTTTGGAAAGGTCTTGAAGTCCTATAACCAATGCCTTTGGTCCCATGTCATTTGGATTTACCCATCTCAAGTTATGGTCTTTGACTTAAAGTGCATTTTTGTTGACTTTTGAAATTGACCTATAATGTAGAAATTGATATCTTTTTGTGGGAGCATTTCTTGGACTTGAAATGTGAATATGGATTGTAGGATATGTCATCCCCTTCAAAATGAGCATTGGATGGGATTTTTCTGATGAACCATGAAAAAGTTATGCCTTGGTCAAGATACAGTTGACTTTTCTACTGTCCAAAAATAGTAACTTTTGGCATCTTGATGATTTTTGAGCCATGCTTGATGAATCATGATCAAGGCTTGATCAAATGATGATTTTGAACTCAAAATAAGATGTTGACCAAAAATTCTGACTTTTGACTGCAAAATGACCATTTTGCCCCTGCAGTTGACTGTGAAGCAAATAGGGCTTTTGACTGTGGAATTTGGTACTGTGAGTCTTGAGACTTGGCATGTAGATGCTTGGCAATGTATATAGTCCTATGAGACTTGATTGAGCCATTGAAAACCTCAAATTCATTGAAGGAAACAAAACCCTAATTTTGGTTGGCTTATGAGGTATTTGGACTGTGCAATCCTTGAGTAGTCTTGAACCATTTGAAGATGATTCTTGACAAATCTTGAGGAATATGGGAGGGAAAATTTTGGGGTACAACAGTTTCCCCTGTTCAATCTTCTTAGACCTGAGGATGTAGATTGGCTTGCGTGCCTTTCGTGATCCGAAGGTGGAAGATGATTGAACACTAGAGTGCCCAAAAATTTGCACTCGCATAATGGAGTATCAACAATGTGATGGTGGGAATGGGCTTATAGATGCCATTTGGAGAGATGATGGATAGGAGGATGGGCTTATAGATGCCATCTGAAGATGTAATGAATAGTTGTGAAGATGGGCTTATAAATGCCATTTGGAAATGTAATGGATAGTTGCGGAGATGGGCTTAAAGATGCCATCCAGGGGTGTCGATCGCGTAAGAGATTCCTTAGCGAGAATTTGCGTACCTGAGAAAGAAAGATAATTTCCTGGCCTGTTACAGGTGTTGATCTTCAAACTCTTCATGTAGATACTTTCCTGGCTAGTTACAGGTATAGATCTACAATCAATCGCTCACAGATATGCCCTGGCTAGATACAGGTATCGAATATGGAATTAGTCGTCCACAGATATGCCCTGGCTAGATACAGGTATCGAATCTGGAACTTCAAAATGTTGACCGAGATAGCTTTCCTGGCTGGATACAGGCGTAGACCTCTAATCAGTCGCTCACAGATATGCCCTGGCTAGATACAAGTATCAAATCTGGAACTTCAAAAGGTTGATAGAGATAGCTTTCCTGGCTGGATACAGGTGTAGATCCCTTCAGACTCTTCATGCAGATATGCCCTGGCTAGATACAGGTATCGAATCTACAATCAATTGCTCACAGATATGCCCTGGCTAGATACAGGTATCGAATCTGGAATTAGTCGTCTACAGATATGCCCTGGCTAGATACAGGTATCGAATCTGGAATTAGTCGTCCACAGATATGCCCTGGCTAGATACAGGTATCGAATCTGGAATTAGTCGCCCACAGATATGCCCTGGCTAGATACAGGTATCGAATCTGGAATTTCAGAAGATTGGTCGAGATAGCTTTCCTGGCTGGATACAGGTGTAGACCTCTGACCTGAGAATGAAAGATAATTTCCTGGCCTGTTACAGGGGTTGATCTTCAAACTCTTCATGCAGATATGCCCTGGCTAGATACAGGTATCAAATCTACAATCAATCGCTCACAGATATGCCCTGGCTAGATACAGGTATCGAATCTGGAACTAAAGGTTGATGGTAATCATCTTTGGATTGACTTTTTCCTGAAAAGGCAAAACATTAGCTGTATACAATGTCATGATGTATGAAATGCATGATGTCATGATGTTCTCAAAACGAGATCGTGTCGCATGCACTTTATCATGTATGTGAATAGGAGGTATGAGATGTGATATGTTCATGAATGTATTTTCGTCTGGGAAAATAAATCCTTGACGAATGCCGTGAAGTTCGTTGAATCCTGGGCTGATACTGAAGAGTAGAGTTCTTCATTTCCGCTGGGGATGATGGTTGCAAGAATAAACCGGTAGGAGAAGATGACTCCGTTGGGGAATAAACTTGTTGGAGAGATTACTCTGCGGGGAATTACTCTGTGGGGAGAGATACTTCGCTGAGATTTTGATGATAACTCCGCTGGGGATTCTGTTGATGAGCTTTGTTGGGGAATTTGATGAACTCCGCTAGGGATAGAGAGAACTTCGCTGAGGACGATCTTTCTGTTGTAATTTGCTGAGGATAACCCAGTTATAGGCTCTGGTGGGGGATAACCTTCTGAATGAAGTCGGGGAGATGCTTTTGCACTCTGCGGGGGATAAGCTTCCAGAATCTACTGGGGATAAGTTTCCAGAATCTACTGGGGATAAGCCTCCAGAATCTACTGGGGATAAGCTTCCAGAATCTACCGGGGATAAGCTTCCAAAATCTACTGGGGATAAGCTTCCAGAATCTACTAGGGGGATTGATTCAACTCTCCTGGGGAAACTTTTGGACTGTACTGGGGAGATTGATTCCACTGGGGTGTCTGTATTCCGCCGGGGAACAATCTTATATTTCCGTCGAGGAATATTAAGACTGCCGGGGATGCTTGCTTAGGAACATCTGTATACTCCGCTGGGGAATATTGAGATCTTCTGGGGATATCCAACTTCCTTAAGGCTGACAGTAGATTAACTCTGCTTGGGGAGAGTATCGCTGACTTGCTAGGGATACTGTGCCTTTTCGGGGCTGATGGGAGACCAACTCTGCTTGGGGAGTATTGCTGAATCTTGTCTTACTCTGCGGGGAGTGAAGGTATCCTGGTTA
This sequence comes from Vicia faba, assembly GCA_948472305.1. Classification (NCBI taxonomy): domain Eukaryota; kingdom Viridiplantae; phylum Streptophyta; class Magnoliopsida; order Fabales; family Fabaceae; genus Vicia; species Vicia faba. Next base: position 729,878,623 of record OX451739.1, read on the forward strand.
CATTCTTCAGCTGAACTTACCTTGTTACCTTGGTGGACAGAGCAACTAGATCGCTTAGACAATTCATTATTTCCCCTGTTTCTGATGTCACCTGTAATTAGTCCTTTGTTTCGCATGCAGATATTTATGATCAGCAATTAATGTCAAATGCATATATCAAAAATGAACATTGGACGTTCTTTGCAAAACAAAACAGATAAAGGAAAAGTAATTGGCAATTTGTCTAAAAAAGATGAGCTTGTATTGATTTTGAAATTTGCCTGTAAATAGGCGTTCATGTACAAGAGGCTGACGTCCTAGTAAGAGGACGCCGCCGAACAACATAGAGTTTATATAATTTGTGACAAGGAAAACAAAACAGCTATGTGAAAAAATAATCCCACTGGGTTCCAACTCTGCTATCGCCTTTATGTCTTCAAGCGTCTCATCACTTTGCTGCTTAGTTGAAGATGAAGCTGATTGATCGATGCCGTCTGAACCTGATAGTTGATACCAAAAGTCTGGATGCAGGGTGATCCAATGAGGCATAGTATTACGCTTATCCCTAAATTTTGCCTGGACCGCCCTTTCGGGTTTTCAGTCCACCAGGATACCCATTTTTTCCCAAGCCGCCTTTTCAGGTTTTCGACTTGCTGGGTGTACAGATTTTTTATTTTCATCCCTTACTTTTGCCCGAACCCTTTTGGTTCGCTGGGAAGCCCTTATTTTTGCCTAGGCGTGTCAACCTAGCGGGTCTTTAATCATGCGTAGTATTTTTTTACTATGTCTGCATTGGCGGGGTGAGGAAGGTCGTCACCGTCCATGGTAGTTAGAATCATTGCTCCTCCTGAGAAGATGTTCTTAACCACAAATGGCCCTTCGTACGTGGGGGTCCATTTGCCCCTGGGATCACCTTGAGGGAGAATGATGCGCTTGATTACCAGGTCTCCGACTTGATACTCTTGTCGTCTGACTTTCTTGTTAAATGCCTTGATCATCCGTTTTTGGTACGTCTGACCGTGACAAATAGCAGTGAGTCTCTTTTCGTCAATCAGGTTTAATTGATCAAGCCGAGTCTGGATCTAGTCATCTTCGCTCAAACCTGCATCCTTCATTATCTGGAGAGAGGGTATCTGGACTTCAATGGGCAAGACTGCCTCCATGCCATAGACCAAGGAAAAGGGAGTTGCCCCTGTTAACGTCCGTGCTGAGGTACGGTACCCATGAAGAGCAAACGGTAACATCTCGTGCCAATCTTTGTAGGTCACTGTCATCTTCTGCACAATCTTCTTGATATTCTTATTAGCTGCTTCTACAGCCCCATTCATCTTCAGTCGGTAAGGAGAAGAGTTGTGGTGTTGTATCTTGAATTGCTCGCAGAGATCAGTGATCATCTTGTTGTTAAGATTGGTACCATTGTCCGTAATAATCCTCTCAGATACGCCGTATCGACAAATTAGGTTATGCCGAATGAACCGTGCCACGACGTTCTTGGTTACGGTAGCATAGGAAGCTGCTCCAACCCACTTTGTAAAGTAATCAATTGCCACCAGGATGAAGCGATGCCCGTTGGATGCCGTGGGTCTGATCTCGCCGATCATATCAATGCCCCACATTGCAAAAGGCTAAGGTGTTGTCAAGACATTCAAAGGAACTGGAGGAATGTGCACCTTATCGGTATAGATTTGGCATTTGTGACGCGTCCGAGAGTGTTGATAACAGTCGGCTTCCATCGTGGACCAAAAATATCCTGCCCGAAGGATTTTCTTTGCCATGGTATGTCCACTGGAGTGAGTTCTAAATGTACCTTCACGCATCTCTGCCATGATCCTTTCTGCTTCAGTCTTATCCATACAATGCAGTAAGGTTGAATCATGGTTTCGTTTGTAGAGAATGTCGTTGCTGAGGAAGAACTTTGTTGCGAACCTTCTCAGAAACTTCTTGTCATTAACAGATGCGCCCTCGGGGTATTCTTGAGATTCCAAGTACCTCTTCACTTCATGATACCAAGGCTTTTCAGTTACCTCATCAGCCTCAAGATCACAGCAATGTGCAGGTTCATCCAACTTCCAGATAATGATTCGGGGAGCCTCGTTATCCCATTTGACTTTGAACATAGAAGACATTGTAACTAACGCGTCCGCCAACTGATTTTCTTCTCTTGGGAAGTGTTCAAAAGTTATCTCCTCGAAATGGGGGATCAACGTCAATACATACTCCTTGTAAGGAATAAGATTTGGGTGTTTCGTATCCCACTCGCCTTTGATCTGGCTGATCACGAGAGCGGAATCTCCGAAGACACTCAGAAACTTAATCTTTAGGTCAATTCAGCTCGAAGACCCATAATGCATGCTTCATACTCCGCCATGTTGTTGGTGCAGTTGAAACATAGTCGGGCGGTAAGTGGAGTATGAATGCCTTTTGGAGATATGATCACAACGCCAATACCGTTACCCAAAGCGTTTGAGGCTCCGTCAAAGTGCATAGACCATCGGGATCCTTCCTCAGGTCCTTCATCCGTTCCAGGTACTTCACAATCAGTCGCTACCATGATATTCTCATCTGGAAATTCAAAGTTCATAGATTGGTAGTCATCCACTGCCTGATGTGCCAAATGGTCTGCCAATACACTTCCCTTGATTGCTTTCTGAGTCGTGTACTGGATGTCATATTCCGTCAAGATCATCTGCCATCTTGCTATTCTTCCGGACAAGGCAGGCTTTTCGAAGATGTACTTGATTGGATCCATTTTTGAAATCAACAGAGTAGTGTGAGTCAACATATACTGCCTTAACCGGCGAGCAGCCCATACCAAAGCGCAACAAGTTTTCTCGAGCAGTGAGTATCGAGTCTCACAGTCGGTAAACTTTTTGCTAAGGTAATAAATAGCGTGCTCTTTTCGGCCAGACTCGTCATGCTGCCCCAGCACACATCCCATTGAGCTGTCAAGTACTGTCAAGTATAATATTAGAGGTCTCCCTTCAACCGGTGGCATAAGAATGGGTGGCTCCTGGAGATACTCTTTGATTCTTTCAAAAGCGGCCTGGCATTCATCGTTCCAACGTACCACTTGATCTTTCTTCAGTAGCTTGAAGATTGGCTCACAAGTAGCAGTTAGGTGTGAGATGAATCGGGCAATGTAGTTCAGTCGTCCTAGAAAGCCTCTGACTTCTTTCTCTGTCTTGGGAACTGGCATCTCTTGTGTGGCTTTCACCTTGGCAGGGTCCACTTGAATACCTTTATCGCTCACGACGAAACCTAGTAGCTTTCAAGATCTCACCCCAAAGGTGCACTTTTTCGGGTTCAACCTCAGCTTGTACAACTTCAGACGGTCAAACAGCTTCTACAGATGGTCAAGGTGTTCCTCCTCCGTTTGGGACCTTGCAATCATATCGTCGACGTATACTTCAATCTCATGATGGATCATGTCATGAAATAAAGCAACCATGGAGCGTTGGTAGGTTGCCCCAGCATTTTTCAACCCAAAAGGCATGACCTTGTAGCAAAAGGTGCCCCACTGAGTAACAAAAGTGGTCTTCTCCATGTCTTCGGGAGCCATCTTGATTTGATTATAACCGGAGAATCTGTCCATGAAGGAGAATACCTTATGCTGAGCAGTGTTGTCAACCAGGACGTCGATGTGAGGCAGAGGGAAGTCATCCTTGGGGCTCGCCCTGTTCAAATCCCTGTAATCAACACACATTCGGACCTTACCATCTTTCTTCGGCACTGGAACCACGTTGGCAACCCACTGAGGGTAAGAAGTCACTACTAGAAACCCGACATCGAATTGTTTCATAACCTCAACTTTGATTTTCTCGGACATCTCTGGAAGCATACGACGAACCTTTTGCTTTACCGGAGGGAATTCTTCCTTGGTAGGCAAGTGATGAACCACAATGTCGGTATCCAACCCAGGCATGTCTTCGTAAGACTAGGCAAAGATTTCCACGTAGTCATGCAGCATCTGAATCAACCGTTGTTTCACACTAGCCTCCAGATTGGCACCAATCTTGACTTCCTTTCTGTCTGTCTCAGTACCCAGATTTACCGTTTCCACTGGCTCTTCATGTGGCTGAATGGCCCTCTCTTCCTGAAGTAGCAGTCTTGCAAGCTCACCAGGCACTTCACAGTCATCTTTACCTTCGTCTTCGGCTAAGTTGATCGGATTTTTGAAGTCATAACTGGCAGTAGCAGAGTCGTTACCAGTGAGATCTAGAGTGGATTGGAACCTGTATAGGTGAGTGTGTGTAAATATAGCTATTTTGCAATATATAATAAAGAAAGACAAGGAGCGCAAGATTTGAAATGCAAAAAACGTCCAATGCTTTTATTAATGATATATGAAAATGACACACAAAAGCCCTCACAAATGAAGCCACGGTGCCCCGGGTAAGACACTGGGCCATAAAGTTTCAAATTATTATTTGTTACAAATTCAAAACAAAGGAGTTCATTACTGAGTGACAAAAGTAATAGGTGTGAAGTCTTTGGCAGTCCAGTTTCTTGGTCCACCGTTGGTTGTTGGGTAGATCCAGCTGTCGAATTCAGATTCCTCCACGTCGTCTTCAATAGCATTTACTCCCGGGTTGGTGATGAATACAAGAGGTCTTCCAATCCTTGCCTTACGCACAGCCCTCTGAGCCTCTGCAGTGAAACCCAAACCAAATTTGTCAGTCTTCGGAGTGAAATCAGGAAGTAGGCCCCAGTTTGCACACTCACCCTTCTCAATCACAGCCCGGGCATCCTTTAAGGAAGCCATCTTTAACGGAGAATCTTTGATCACAGTCTCTGCTGATGCCAATGTCTGAGGCACCTCTTCAAAATGTTGAAAGGGGGTCTCAATGAACTCCCCATCCATTTCTATGTATCAGAAAGAATTAAGGTGACTGACCATATACTCTTCCTCCCCCTGCACTGTCACAATCTTCCCTCTGACCGGGTATTTAAGCTTCTGATATAGAGTAGAGGTCACGGCTCCAGCCTTGTGGATCCATGGACGACCCAGCAAACAAGAATAGGATGGTCGAATATCCATCACATAGAATGTTGAATTAAAGACCTGAGAGCCAACTCTGATTGGAATGTCAACTTCACCATGTACCATCCTTTTTGACCCGTCAAAGGCCCGGACAACAATGTTACTTGGCTTGAGCTCTAAACCCTCACAATCCAGCCTATCTAGAGCTTTCTTGGGCAATACGTTCAACGAAGAACCAGTGTCAACCAGCACATGGGCAAGAGTAGTGCCCCTGCATTCAATGGAGACATGGAGGGCATCATTATGATTCTTCCCCTTAGCAGTCAGATCGGCGTCAGAGAAACCCAAACCATTATCAGCAGTTAAGTTGGATACACACTCGATAAATTGATCAGCAGATGTCTCTTGTGGCACGTGGGCCGTCTTCAGGAAGGTAATCAGGGCCTTGGCATGGGCCTCTGAACACAACAACAATGATAGCTTAGAAATCTTAGATGGGGTATGCCCCAGCTGCTCAACTACATTGAAATCACTCTTCTTGATAATTTTGAGGATCTCTTCCATCTCTTGCTTGGAAGCTTCAACAGTGGTTGTCTTTGGTGCCTCCGTCTGGGCAGGCACGTCAGTAGCAATCCCTTTGCCCCAAGCGTCAGATGACTCGGCAGCAGGGGTAGAAACAAGAACTTGGTCAGGAAGGGAAGCAGGCATACTTGCAGGTGTGATGACAATAAGTCTCTGAATAGCTGGTGGCGCAATATCAGGTGAGAACAGTCTACCACTGCGAGTGACTTTGGCAGGCCTGGTGATATTACTGACGCCGATACTAGTATCAAACTCTTGTTTAACTCCAAGCACATAAACGTCTGCCCCATAGTGCCAAGGGACAGCTTTGTCAGATGTATAGGGGAGGGGCCCCGGAACAGTGATGATGATAGGAGCAATCTTCTGAGTAGACATGATTTTGACAGGCTTCTTTGAGGGAGCCTTAGGAGAGTTGTTGAAAATAGTAACAATGGACACTTCTTCAGTAGGGACTACAGGAACAACAATCTTCTCGAACAAGATCTCTTTGTTATCCATCAGGTTTTGGACGCTTGACTTCAACAAAGGACAACCAGCAGGTGAAACAGAACATAGATGGCAACCTTTACTACATCCCGGAAATAAACCGGCTAGCAACAGGTTCCTTTTGACAGTCAACAACGGAGTAACAATATCATCCACAGAGGCTACATACAGGTCTTCTTCCACAACATTCACTCCATGCTGGGGCATGGGAGCAGTCACAACATTGGGCTTTTCGGGCGCCTCGAACTGTATTTCTTTAGCATCAATAAGGTCCTGAACCTTATTCCTCAGAGCCCAACAATCATCCGTAGTATGCCCCGGGCTGTCAGAGTGATAAGCGCAGCGGGCGTTGGGGTTGTACTTTGGAGATGTTGTGTTCACTACCTTCAGAGCTTCTTTGACAGTTACCAGATTGGTTGACAGTAGTTGTGGCAATATCTGGGACAGGGTCATATTGAGCCGAGTGTACTGCCTTTTGGGTCTCTCACCCCTTGGTTGGTTATATTGCTGAGGAGCAGCAGCAGGCTTTGAGATTACCACCGCGTTGACAGCTTGGCAGCGTTCCAGTTTATTTTGTCTCCTTGAACCATACACAGCACTAGATTCTTTCTTGAAGGGTTTCTTTTCAGAGCTTGAGGAGGCACCCTTTTGTATCTTTCCAGACTTGATACCAACTTCTATCCTCTCACCAGTCAAGATCAGATCTGTAAACCTAGCAGAATAATTCCCAATCAGATGGTTGAAGAACGGACCAGACAGGGTCCCCAAGAACATGTCAACAAGCTCACGGTCAGTCAAAGGTGGCTGCACCCTTCCAGCAAGGTCTCTCCACTTTTGCGCATACTCCTTGAATCCTTCACCCGTTCCTAGTGACATACCCTGGAGTTGGGTACGCGTAGAAGCGAGGTCAGAATTATACTGATACTGCTTATAGAACGCAATAGCCATGTCCTCCCAGTTACGAATGCTGGCTCCATCCAGCTGATAGAACCATTCGAGTTGAGTCCCTGAAAGACTATCCTGGAAGAAATGGATCCATAGATTCTTGTCAGCAGTGTACGGTTGGATCTTCCTTACATATGATCTGAGGTGCAGCTTAGGACAGGAAGCCCCGTCGTACTTTGCAAAAGCAGGTGCCTTGAACTTGTGTGGGATCACCACCGCAGAAGATAAACCTAGATCTCCAAAATCCAATCCAGACACGTGTTGAATCTCCATAGCACTTAACCGGTCCTCCAGCTGTTTGTACATGTCCTCAGCAGGAGGGTACTGTTCATCATTGAAATCCGTCTCGTTGTCGGAGACCACAGGACTATGAACCCTTCTCTCTTGGGGACTGTCTTTCCCTACAGAGGAAGTAGTCAGCTCATCCTCATTCTATAATCCATTCCCAGATCTGCGTCTAGTGTTGAACAAAACAGTCCTCTTCTTCTTCTTCTTCCTCTCTTTCAGAATCAGAGTTTTCAAGTCCCGTTGACCCTGGGCTAGGCTCATAACCAACTCCTGGAACTGGGCATTCTGGGCCTGGAGGGCCTTGATAGCTTGTTCAGCAGAAGGTTCAGAAGTCATGATGATTGCTGAAATAAACAGCGAAGAAGATAAGAGACCTGTAAAAAGGGTACCTGTAATGCAATGATATGTATGATATGCATGCAATGTTTTCAAGGATCTCGCGGGGTAAACAAGAAAATTGTTAGAATTTGAATTTGGTAGCTTGATTGAAGGAACTCCATGTTGCTGAGGGTCCTTCTTCAAGAGTCAAAGCTCACCATATCGAGTGGGTCATAGCCCCTGACTCAAGTCATCATGTTTTGATCTCCAAACAACCTTGGCTAGAGGAAAATAAATCCCCTTTGCCCCTTGCTAGACATTTTGATTCATCATGACCTGCATCACAAACCCTTGAGATCCTTGAAATGGTTAAGGAAATGCTATGGTATGATGTTATGATGCGTTTGATGTTATGTACGTGGATGCAAAGGTGTGAGGTGTAAGTAAGCCCTGTAATAAGTCCAGATTAAGGATTGTAAACAAAACCTGCAAGGAACTCATGTGTCAGATAACAAGAATGTGCAAGTAGTTCAAGTTTAAAGGCACACAAGTCATACAAAAGAGCCCTTAGATTTCAGGCCAGCATGAAGTTTAGGTACTACCCTCTTTCAGTTTCGTTGGTTAAGACCTGTCCTAGAAAATAGTAACCGGGTTCTAGAGGATCTCAATATCACTGACTATCCTCAATCGGTCATAACTCCAGCGTCGCAATCTTTTCTTGCGGCCAGAACCATCGCGAGAGTTTAGCCTCAATGAGTGTAGCATACTGCTACTGTTCTATGGCCAAGTTGGGTCAATTTAGGGTTCTAAGGTCGGTTGGTGCTTAATGACTCCTTAGAAGACCAATATTCTCCTTGTTCCAACACAAGGGATATCGGTACAGACCAAGGTGTCACACCAATGTAGCTACTGCTTCACCCGTGTCGGTCTACGCCGGACAGGTCCCTCACAGCTTATGCTACCTAAAGGGTATTCCCCAGATCCGAGTTAGGATCTATGAAACTCCGATGCAAGCCCATAATATAAAAGCAATCAAGACATACAATTGAAAACATAGAATGATCTAATCCTAAGGTACACCTCACTTATCAAATAGTCCCCAGCAGAGTCGCCAGTTCTGTGATCGGTGGAAATAGAACTGACTATTTTTTAAGCTGGTTCGCGAAATGTCGCGGTAAGCAAGAGTCGCCACCGTCTTTTATTTTCTCCAACAAGGAAAGGACAAAAGCACAGCAAAATTCCTTTTCGAGATGTTTCTCGGTTCGGGAGGTAGATTTATAGAAAGGGAAGGTGTTAGCACCCTTTCTATCCGTGGTTATCTACGGGCTCTTAGGTACTTGCTCACTATGTTTTCAAAAATTATTTGCTTTTCAAGTGTTTGTGGGTTTTGAAAAAGTTTCATTTTGAAAACTTCTAGATAACTCTTGTATCTGTCCTCAAGAGTGTATGAAGTATTTGTTTGAAAACTTTTTGAAAGTGTAGGTGCGAAAAGTTGTTTTTGTTTTTTGAAAGAGCAAGTACCCAGGAGAAATCTACCTACTCTAAGGAATTAAGTTGTTTAAATGTCCTTTAGACAGTACTATCCCACTATTGAGAAGTAGGTAGCACCGTCGTTGGAGTTATTCGGGTCAATTCGATTATAGGGACATGTGCAGTCACCAAAGCAATAGTAGGACGCCTTAGCGGTAACCCTAATGTCCTAGATCCTTTTTTATCCGAGGCAACCGTTTCGAGGCAACAGGATCTTTAGACAGGAGGGCGACCTCTAAAACACCCTATACTTGATGACCACCTCGAGGCAACCAAGTGAGGCGTACCCTAAGAATGGCATGTGCGAGTGTGTCAGGATTCAATTTATATTATCTTTGCACAAGTATTAGGGTGAGCTACAGGTTAATTTTATTTGTCAGGCAAATCTTGTCATGCATAATTAACAGTTAATAATTGTGCGGAAAATAAATTGCGGAAAGTGAATCTACGCTATTACAAGGCGTCGGGTATTTACATCGCCAAAAACATAACCCTTGAAAATAAATGCGAGAAAATAAAGAAAGCGATAAAAGCCCTAATTATCTATTACATTCTCGGAACAGTTACATAAATATAATCAAAATAATAAAGTGCGCGCAAAGAAATTGAATCGGGGACGTCCTTAGGGTTTTGACTCTTTTTGAGAAAAGAATGAAATTTGGTCCTTTTTTACATTTAATTAAACCTAATCTAATTTACTAATTAATTAATTAATTACAAGAAAAAAGTATTTTTGTGTTTTTTAGGTCTTTAATGAAAATAATAAAAAGGAATTAAAAAGTTATCAAAAGAAAAAAAAACCTAATTCTAAATTGATTTTATTTATTATGAAAAAAGAATGTCAAATTTAACCTAATTAAACTAAATAAATTATATTAGTATTTATTTACAAAAATAATAATTAATAGTGAAATTAATAAATAACAAAAATAAATAATATTTTAGGTTTCTGAATTTATTATGAAAATAATTATTTGTGAATTAATTAAATAATAATAATAATAGTTATTAAAAGAAAATAAAAAGAAAGAAAATAAGAAAATAATAAACCAAGGGGGTGTGTTGGCCCAAAGAGGAGGTTAGTCTGGAAATCTGGCCCATTAATGTGCAGGCCTTGTTGACTTTGGAGATTGCCTAGGCGCCGGGTTGACCAGGAACATGGTGTTCATCATCTTTTGGCCTTTGGATGCATGCCTGTAGCCACTTGGCACCTGGATGTTTGGGGTATATGGTGGACTCTTTCGTTTTTCCTGCATGTGAACATAGAAGAAAAAATAGAAACAAAGGTTTGGGGGACCTGGGAATCGAACCCAGGTCCCAATGATTCTTGGACAACGCAACAACCACTACACCATGTGCCTGTATTTGATAATATATTAACCAGCAAATATAATATATAAAATATAACAATTATGCTGGAAACAAAATCACGCGCGCTATTGTTTGAATCATCCAACCACAACTCAACACGTCTTCATCGTCTTCCCTAAACCTGCAGAATATATGTTAGATAGCGGGGGTTTTTAACCCTCACAACCTGCATGGACGAAAAATAACGAATAGGCGTATGATCAATATAAATTGTTCGCGAGGGTGGTTTTAGATTCGTCTTGTCTCAACGAATTCAACCATGGGTCTCTCAAGGTCTGATTTTTCCTGTACAGCAAAGCCCTAATCTGGAAGCTTGGAAACCCTAAGATTCGTTCATGGTGATTTGCGATTCAGGGCGTTTCAGTCCAATTAACCTATGCCAAAAGCTTTGTACACTTCCTATTAATACAAAACAATCAACAAAAGATGTTAAATATGCATGAATCAATGATTACGATTTTGGAAAAATTGTTCAAACCGTGAAACTGTTCTTGCGTGTTTCTTGAGCTTTAAGGCTTGATTTTGTTTGCAAAAGGTCCCTGGGAGTTCCTGCAAGGTATTAGAAACAAGAAAAGCCTTTGAATCACGTTGGAATGTGGAATTCAGTTTTCACTTTTCTTTGATTTTTTTTAATATGCTTATGGCTTTTCTGCAGCAATTCTCACGTTCAATGCATTAGGGTTGAGTTGTATATATATAGAGGATTGAATTTAGGTTAAATCTTGGCCAAGAAATCCATGGAATGATGGTTTCAATATTTTATTTTCAATCATATCTTTTTGCATCTTTTTGATTGAGAAAACTTGCCAAACTTGGAGATTTTTGTCCCCTTGATGTGCACACGAATTTGCCAGCTTGTCTTGAGCTTGTTTGCTTCACAAAAGATTGAAAAAAACATATCTTTGAATTTCCTACATTTTAAATTAATTAAATGAATTAAAATCAATTAAAAATCCAATTAATTAATAAAAAATAAGAAAATAATTCAATTTAATCTCAATGGGTCGTGAATAGGCCTTGGATAAAGTTTCAAGAAGAAATTTGAGGCCCATTAGCAAAAATAAGGTATTTGGAGCAAAGAGGGCAGGGAATACTACTCACTGACCTGAAACGGCATTATGCAAGTATGGAATTAAATGAAAATTCCTCAGAGAATGACCGAGTAGTAAAAGCCAGAACGTATCTTATGATACTTTTTGGTACATTTTTATTTCCCGAAAGTACGGGAAATAGTGTAAATTTCATGTACTTACATTTACTAACAAATTTTGAAAAAACTAGAAAATATAGTTGGGGTTCTGCAGTATTAGCCCATCTGTACAGTTCCTTGTGCAAAAACGCAGTCAAGGAAAAATGTACATTTTATGGGTGCGCATTTTTACTACAAGCCTGGGGTTGGTGGAGGATGGAGTCCTTAAACCCCATCAACAACAACACTTTTGGTTTCCCGTACGCAACAAGGTAAGTCATTAAGTTATAGCATTTATAACTATTCTGCTCTTTCCAAAATATATGCTAAAAATAACATGTTTCTCATTTCCTTTAGGTACTGCGTGAGGGGTATGGATTACGGCAAGAATCCAAGATTCAATGTCGCACTCTACCGGAATCTGTTGGATCACTTAGGCCCAGATGACGTACGTCGTAGCTTTTAACTTTTGTTCATTTTAATTATTTATACATTACTTTTGCGCTAACCTGATTTAAATTTTATCGCAGTTCGTCTGGAGACCATATTTGGGTTTGGGCCATGCTCAAAACCCAGAGGATGCAGCAACTTGGACTGCAAAGACTGCACTCATTCGGTTCAACATTATGGAGATGCACCACAGCGACCGTGTGAAGATGCAGTTCGGAATTCATCAAGAGATACCAAGTGATCCAACAGATTTGTCCCCCTGGCATCTAAAAAGGGTCGACGCTCAGTGGGGTCTTACCAACTGGAAAGACTTTGCTCCGGAATGGTGTAAAATGTGGCAAAGGCGTCACCACTACATCTTGCAATCCTCGGTTTTCCTTACTCAAGGTAACATGCGACACACTGATCAATATATGTCGTGGTACAGGTCGGTTAGTAACCCAGAAATGCACGTGTCTCATCCGAGGTACTTGGTTGACCCACGCACACAATGGGTACAACCCTCGATTCCCGATCAACAAACCCAAAACCCATCAACCTCCAACCAACCCCCAAGAAGAAACAGACCAACAAACACACAACCACATTCCCCACCACACCACAACTACAATCAAATGCCGTACTACCAACCACAATCACCACCAAACTACCAATTCCTGGATATGCCTCAAACCCAACCACAATACCAACCCCAATACCAGCACACCCATATACCCCAGACACAATTTCAGTCTTCCACATATCCCAATATGGCGCCCTCAACATCCAGCCTTAGCCCTGATATGGGAATGTCAGAAGATTATGACCAAGCCGACCAAACCTACCATCAACTACCATATCACCAAACAACCCAACATCCACAATACCAAACACCCCAAGATCCATTTCCTTTCTACCCCCCATACTCAGACGACCAATGCTACCGACCAACCATGGAACCCCACCCACCGCCAACACGACCAAACTTTGAGGGTATGGGTAACCGACTGTACCAGAGCGGATCTTCGAGATATGGAGATCTTACTGATTTTATGGATCCAGATCGCATTGACTTCGCTGGGCCATCGACCTTGCCACAGCAGGAAACGCGACGACACCCAGCAAGAGAAAGGCGAGGACGGGGATGCGGAACCGGGGGTCATTACCGGGTTCCGGGGGATCACTGATGTATCTTTTTTTTTCCCATTATTTTCTCAATCACGAGTCAAATACATTGGTTGCCTAAGACAAGGCATCTTTTTCCAAAACATTTTCAAAAAGCACCCACACACACACCATTTTCAAAGCAATCGAAAAATTAAGGCAAGTGATCTAAAAAACCAAGTAACTAAGAGCCCATGGATAACCATGGATGAAAAGGGTGCTAATACCTTCCCTTTTCATAATCTACCCCCCGAACCCACGAAATATCTCAAAAGGTTTTTGCTGTGCTTTTTTAACCTTTCCTTTAGGATAAAATAAAAAGTCGGTGGCGACTCTTGCTCAACCGCACAAGTGCGAATACGAACGCAAAACACTAGTCAGTTCTCCCACCGTATCACAGATAGCATTGTCTAAAGGAAATTAGCATAGAATGATTCCTTTTTCGAGTAGGTAGATAGTTCTTAGATACTTGCTCTTTCAAAACAAAAATCTTCACACTTACACTTTTCGAACAAAGTTTTCAAAATACTTCATTACACTCTTGAGGACAGAAGCAAGAGTTAAATCGGAGTTTTCAAACAAAAACTTTTTTTCAAACCCACAAGCACAAAGAAAACAATTGAGAAAGTACCTAAGAGCTCGTAGATAACTACGGATAGAAAGGGTGCTAATACCTTCCCTTTCTATAATCTACCCCCCGAACCCGAGAAATATCTCAAAAAAGGAATTTTTCTGTGCTTTTTTCCTTTCCTTGTTGGATAAAATAAAAGTCGGTGGCGACTCTTGCTTACCGCGACATTTTGCGAAAACAAACGCAAAACGCAAACCAGCATTCCAAAAAATAGTCAGTTCTTCCTACCGTATCACAGAACTGGCGACTCTGCTGGGGACGCTTATAAGTGGGGTGTACCTTAGGAATAGTTCATAATGTTTTCAATTGCTTGACTTGTATGCTTTATCTTTATGGGTTTGAATCGGAGTTACTATAGATCCTAACCCGGATCTGGGGGATACCCTTTAGGTAAGTAGCAATAAACTATGAGGGAACTGTACGGCGTAGACCGATACGGTTGAAGCAGTAGCTACGTTGGTGTGATACTTTAGTATGTACCGATATCCCTTGTGGCGCAACAAGGAGAATATGGGTCTGCTAAGGGGTTATTAAGCACCAACCGACCTTAGAACCTATAATTGACTAACTTGGCCATAGAACAGTAGCAGTATGCTACACGCATTGAGACCAAACTCTCGCGATGATTCCGGCTGCAAGAAAAGGTTGCCAAACTGGAATTATGACCGATCGAGGGTGGTCGGTGATATTGAGATCCTCTAGAACCCGGTTACTATTTCTAGGACAGGTTTGAACCAACTAAACTGAAAGAGGGTAGTACCTAAGCTCCTTGCCAGCCTGAAATCTAAGGGCTATCTGTGTGACTTGTTTGCCCTTACCATGTTTGCTATCTGTGAATACTTGTGATGTATTTCTATCATGACATCATGCATCATGACATTGCATGCATATTGCATTGGACTAACCATTTCAAAGACCAATGGGATTCATCTTTGTTCTATTTTGTAGGTCATGGCATCTATGTGTAGAAACACTATTCAGATCAACTTTGTACATATTCCCACTCAGCTTAAGGAATTGGTTGCAAAGGTTCCAGATACTTCTTCCTTTATCAGAAGACATGGGCACCTCCTTGGTTTGGTTACTTCCAAGATGGATGAACAGATGATGAGTGTCTTAGTCCAGTTCTTTAATCCACTGTACCACTGCTTCACTTTCCCTAACTATCAGTTGGTCCCTACTCTGGAGGAGTTCTCTGATCTGCTTGGTATCTCTATTCTAGAGCAGACCCCGTTTACAGGTTGGGAGAAAGTCCTTAGGTCGGAAGAGATTGCTTCAGCCCTCCATCTGACAAAGGCTGAGGTAATGTCTAACTGGGAGACTAGAATTGGGACAAAAGGCTTCTTGGCTAAATTCTTGGTTGATCGGGCTAATCAGTTCTGGGACAGTTTGGATTTTCAAGCATTCGAGGATATCCTGGCTCTTCTCATCTATGGTTTGGTGTTGTTTCCTAACTCAGATTCTTTTGTGGACGTGAATGCAGTGAAGATTTTCATATCCCGTAATCCGGTGCCCACTCTCTTGGGTGATATTCTACACTCTCTTTATGCCCGTACTGCTCGGAAACGGGGAACCCTTATGTGTTGTACATCATTGCTGGCAAGGTGGTTTATTTATCACCTCCCCAAATCAGTTTTGAAGAACAAGGAAGGCATGGGATGGGCCTACAAAGTTATGTCCTTGGCTCACACAGACATCATCTGGAGTACTAAAGACATGGAAGACGTAGCTATTATTGATCGCTGTGGGGAATACCCCAATGTTCCACTACTTGGAATTCGAGGAGGGATTACCTATAATCCTTGTTTGGCCTTACGTCAGTTTGGGCGAGCTAGGAGGGACGGACCTCATGAGTTACTAATGCCGAGCATTGTCTTTGACTTCTAAGGAGATAATGATGAGCATCGCCGTAGATTCATACGAGCTTGGGATAGGGTTAACAGGTCTGATCCGCACGAGCTAGGAGCGAAGACTTCTCTTCCAATGGAACCATATCTCCGGTGGGTTCGTACCCGTGCCCAAAATCTAGGGATGCCCTACAAAGCTATCTTGCCTGTGATAGTTGAACTTGCTGATGAAGAAGGGGTTCCTCCTACCATCCTACACCCTTACATGCCTACTGACATTGAGGCATTAAAGAGGTCTTGGATGCAGCTAAGAGAGGAACAGGATACTTACAGAGAAAAGTATCACGAGCAAGAGCGGAAGATCCTAAAGTTGACAAGACAGCTGGAGAACGAGCAGATCCTCAACGACTATGTCAGCACTAACGAGAAACGACCATGGGAGCGTTGATGTCTTTTGTTATTCCTAGTTTTGATTTAATTTTCAGTATTCCTTTTGTAACGCCTTAAAGGCCTTTGTTCAAACATTGTTTCAAGTTTTTTTAATCTAATAAAAGTGTGTTTCTTTTTGGTTTACGAATTTGAATATTGTTGTACCCCAAAATTTGCCCTCTCATGTTTTCCAAAGTCTTCCCCCTGCATGGTTGATCACAAACTCTTGCCTAAGGAAAAAGAAAATTTTTGAGTGGTGCTTTAAGTACCTTTCGATTGGCATTCTGAAGGAGCCTTTCGATTGGCATGGACAACCACTTCGATTGGCATTATGTCAAGGCTTTCGATTTGGCATTCTGAAAGATCCTTCGATTGGTATTCTGAAGGAGCATTTCGATTGGCATTATGGACAAGCACTTCGATTGGAATTCTGAAAGACCCTTCGATTGGGATTCTGAATGAGCCTTTCGATTGGCACCCTGGGCCAGGCCTTCGATTGGCATGCCAAGGGATCCTTCGATTTAGCATTGTGTCAAGGAAGCTTCGACAGGCATGTTAGCCATGTCCTTCGATTAGCATGAAACATCACCTTTCAATTGACCAGTTAACAAGGCCTTTCGATTGGAATTTTAAACCCTTCGATTGATCTTTAGACAAGGGCCATTCAAAGGAGGTCATCAAGAGGGCACTCAAATCAAAAGTGTCCAGGTTCATTCAAGAGACACGAATATTTCAAAAAGGAAATTATTTAATGTGTCTGATTCTTGTCTCATGGCATTAAAGGCCTGGTTAAATGGCTGTCTCTTGCCATTACTGCACCCTCACACCCATATAAATACAGAGGCCAGCATACATATCCCTAACACGAAAAAACACACAACAGGAGAAAAAAAACATTGGAGTTACGCTGCCAAAAGTCATCAGCATTTTCATAAGTAATCCAGGCCAAAGCAACCTGTTGTACCCCAAAATTTTCCCTCCCATTTCCTCAACATTTTCTCATCACAAGACCCTTGAAGATCAAGATCCAGTTAGGGTTTCCTCTGCTCAAGACTTCTCCTTGCACTGTGGACTCAAATTAGGGTTTGTGATTGCCCAAGGATGTTTTGACCTGAAATGCCTAAGATGACTTTCATGCTTCATGTTGGACTCCCAAGTTTACCCATGCCAAGTTTCAAGTCTTGATTCCAAGTTTTGCCCAGTCAATTGGACAGTTGACCTAGAAATCAGCTGTATTGAAAAAAAAGTCAACTGTGGCCAATTGACAGTCAAACCTCATGAAATTTGATCCACATCAACATTATGAACCCATATGGACCATTTGATCAAGTTTGGATCACAATTCCACAAGAAATTTGATCAGATCACCAAAAGGGCAAAATGGTCATTTTTAGGGTTTTGACTGCACAAAGGTAATTTTTTGACTGTTTGACCTAGCCAATGGCAAATCAAGCTCACATATGGACTCAAGGACCCCATGGAATTATCTTGACATGTTCATCAAGCTCAAAAGATCCCAAGTACACAAGATTGACAGTTGAATTTCCCCGTCAATTGATCAATTTTGACTGTATACTGAAAAGTCAAACTTTGACTTTTTGGTCAAAATCAAGAGTCAAGATTCATTTTTCATCAAAACATGCCAAATCATGAAACTTGTTCACCAAGAAATCACAAAATGCAAATTAGGGTTTGAAAATGGAATTTTTCATAACTTAGAATTTTTCTAAGTTATGAAAAACCCTAATTTTTTCCCAACTTTGCCCCATCTTTTCACCAAGATCCATTTGGATTCAAACAAAAGTCAAAACATGAAAGTTGTAGCTTGTTGCATAATATACAACTTTGATTCACAAAGTTTTCTCATTTGAAGCTTGTATCTCAAGTTACAAGTTTTTGAATAAGGGCACTAAACCATTTTAACTTAGTGGAATTTTAACCTATTTTGACAAGGTTTTCTACCCCACTTCAAGGCCACTTTTCATACCCTTCCACTTGGAATTTCAATTTTCATTTCAAAGATGGATTGTAGTACACATTCCAAGCTTTCCAAAATGTCCAAAAACTCATCAAACCACCTCATAACTTGAGAGATTCGAATTTCACAAGTTGGCAAAAATTCACTTTTGTTCTTCATCAAAACATGTTCATAACTTTGCAAATTTGAACTCAGCTTGCTTTATGCTTGATTACAGGTCCTTGAACCATTCCATACTCAATAATTTAATGCATATTCAATGTGTTAATACCATGTTCTTTATGTTCTAACATTGCATAGTGGATTAATCCTAAACTAGATAAAGTGAACTTTCCATTTTTGAAAAGATTAACTTTATGTCCAATTGCAAATCAAAAAGGTACAAGCAAAATCCTTTTGGCACAAGATTATGGGCAAATTGCTCTGATCAAGAGAGGCTTATGCAGCAGGATTAGAGGCCCCCTACTGACCTAAAACACAAAGTGACCATTGCTTGCTTCATTTTCAAGTAACATTGCATAACTTGTACCATATCTCATTTTCAGCTTAAGCACACAAGAAAGAAGTTATCAAACACATTACACATAACATATCCAAGCTAACACACGAGCCTTTGACCTCCAACACACCCTCCATCTCAGAATCACCTTGAAACTGCTCAAACAGGGCAACCCCTGCAGATTGAGTGCTATCTCTCAATCCCTTCGAGCATTCTTGACCAAACCTGTTCCTCTACCTTCCTTACAACATATGCAAGCTAACCATGGCCTAAAACCTGACCTGTAATCACCCTAACAGTTTCCACCATTTTCATTTTTTCCTTTTGCAGTTGAAGTTCCATAGCTTGATTCAGAAGCTCTCAAGACAAAGTAAGCATTGAAACAGCATCCCTGGACCTCAAGGAAGCTTTTCCAATCATTACATTGCACTGAAAGTTCCTCATTCTCCAGATAGAAGTTCAACTGCACAGGTAAAACTTTGAACTCGTATCTCTCTTATCATGCATCTTTAGTCTTAAGTTTGTGAAGAAACAAGGTTCTACTCATAGCCCTGAACATGTACATATCTTTACATTTCATTTCTTTTGCCTGAGTAGGGAGAATTTGTAGTTTGAAAATGGCAGAAAAATTAGGTTAGGATTTGGGGGAGGAGAAATTCTCCCTCATCTTAGAGAGCTAGGTCAAGTTCCATATATGGTTAGAACCGTCTCTTCATGCTGAACATTTGTTGTGTTATGAGTTTTTGCTGAAAAGCCAGGAATCGAGAGTTGGACATTGAAGAACAGGGGCGCGCGTTTTTTTTGAATTTTGTTGCTGGAGGTTGAAGACAGTGTTCCTTGGGCTGGGCCTGTATATCTTTTCTTATTCACACCACACATTTGCTATTACACCCCCTGAGCCCATTTGCTTCATTTTTGACTCTTTTTGACTTTTTCTTTTTTGGTTGACTTTGTTTATTTTTTCTCATGATATAAAAAACATAAAAATATTTTTTCCATCTTTTTTTGAATTTATGGCATATTTATTTGATTTATTTCTTTTGTTTATGCATAAATATATACATATTATATTTAGAATAAATACAAAAATGGTGTAAATACATTTTCATTTTTTTTATTTACCTTCTGAAAATATTTCACATAAAAAATACCCTTTTTTATTTATTATTGATTTTATTAAAAAAATTAATTATTATTATTATTTGTATATAAGGCATATTTAGAACTTAATATATATATATATATATATATATATATATATATATATATATATATATATATATATATATATATATATATATATATATATATATATATATATATATATATATATATATATATATATATATATATATATATATATATATATATATATATATATATATATATATATATATATATATATATATATATATATATATATATATATATATATATATATATATATATATATATATATGTTTATTAATATATTCAAGTTAAAATATAAAAACACTTGAATTTTCCATTTTTATTAATATTTGATACAAAAATACTTTTTCATAATATACTTCATTTTATTTTATTCTTATAAATAATAAATAAATATTTGTATCAAATTAGATAATAATACATTTTCTTTTAAAATTAGGGTTTTTGCCCTAAATTCAAAATACCCCAAAAAATAATATATTTTTATTTTCTCTTCTCTTTTACATAAATAATATTTTTTCATATATATACAAAACATTTCTTTTGCATCTTGCATTCTTATTTAATTTTTTTTACATTGATTAATTTGCAAATATTCAAAATGATGTAATAATGTAGGTTTAAATTCTTGTCAATATCCCCATTTGAACATTTGTACCCCCCTTCCCATATTTGGTTTTGTAATAGCTTAGTAATTTAAATTTCGCACTTTATTGCTTTCTAATGATAACATGTTAGAATTAGGGTTTGTATGCGAAAAACGATAAAAAATAGTTATGACCTAATCTCAAGATAAACAAGCATGAAAATGGACACACAAATCACACTTGCACCCCTAGGGTACTCCACTTTGTTGCCTTCAAATAAATGGGCCATATTGTATGTTGAACTTCTTTGGGCAAAGCAAACAATTTGAATGATCATAGTCCCTCGATAAAAACTTTTCAAAACAAACAAAAATAAATGATCAAGTCCCTTAAAGAAAATTGTCCAAAGACATTTAACGCCGTTGCAATTATGGTCTAAACGATGACCCGCGCCTGTCCCTTTCACATTCTAACATAAGGTTGTCCACCAAATTCAATGGTGGAACAAACTTGTTAAAAGGGTTAAAACATAGCAATAATCTTTTGAGAAATTTAGGAGTAGATAACCTCTTAGTTACTTGAACCAATCTTGCAAACAAAACACTTGCCTAATTTCTAAAACACACCTCACAACACTTTCAAAACAACTTTCAAAAACAAATGAAAACCTTTTCAAAAGACGTACATCTTTGTATACATCCCCACATGGATCATTACAAAGGTTGCCACCACATTGGCCTCTTTTCAAAACATTTTCAAACCCACACACTTAAGCACCATTTAAAACAATTGAAAACAAAAGGCAAGTGATCTAAGCAAGTAACTAAGAGCCCATGGATAACCATGGATAGAAAGGGTGCTAATACCTTCCCTTTCTATAATCTACTCCCCGAACCCAAGAAAACATCTCAAAAGGTTTTTGCTGTGCTTTTTAACCTTTCCTTAGGATAAAATAAAAAGTCGGTGGCGACTCTTGCTCAACCGAAACATTTGCGAAAACAAACGCAAAACCTCAAGTCAGTTCCCCCACCGTATCACAGAACTGGCGACTCTGCTGGGGATAACTTTTAAAAGTGGAGTAACCTTAGGGCTTAGATCACTTTTGTTTTCAATTGTTTGCTTTGTTTTCTTTTATATTTGTGGGCTTTGCATCGGAGTTCATAGATCCTAACCCGGATCTGGGATATACCCTTTTTAGGTAGCATAATCTGTGAGGGACCTGTCCGGCGTAGACCGACATGGGTGAAGCAGTGGCTACGTTGGTGTGGCATCTTAGTCTGTACCTATATCCCTTGTGTTGTAACGGGGAGAATATAGGTCTTCTAAGGGGTCATTAAACACCAACCAACCTTAGATCCCTAAATTGACCAACTTGGCTATTAGGACAGTAGCAGTATGCTACACTCATTGAGGCTAAACTCTCGAGATGGTTCTGGCCGCGAGAAAAGATTGCGATGCTGGAGTTATGACCGATTGAGGGTAGCCAATGATTTGAGATCCTCTAGAACCCGGTTACTTTTGATAGGACAGGTTTTAACCAACAAAACCAAAAGAGGGTAATACCTGAAACTCATGCTGGCCTGAAACCTAAGGGTGTCTTGTGTGACTTGTGTGCCTTATTTGACTATGTGAATACTTGTGGTGTGCTTCATCATAGCATCATGCCATCATACCATTGCATGCATCCTGTATAAAAGGCTAACCCATTTCAAAGACAAAAAGGTTTCATCTTTGCTCTGTTTTGTAGGACATCATGATGCCCGTGCGTAGAAATACTGTCCGGCTCAACTTTGTTCAACCACCAGTCTTACTCAAGGATTTGGTTGGAAGGATTCCAAACACTTCTTCCTTCATCAACAGACATGGTTCTCTCCTTGGCTTGATCACTGCAAAATGGGACCAACAACTGATAAGTGTTCTGACCCAATTTTATGACCCTCTGTATCATTGCTTCACCTTTCAAGACTTCCAGCTGGTTCCCACCCTGGAAGAATTTTCTTATTTGCTTGGGATCCCTGTCTTGGAACAAACTCCATTCACTGGTTTAGAAGAGACTCCTAGGCCTGAAGATATTGCTGCAATTATCCCCTTGACCAAAGAAGAGGTATTGTCCAACTGGGAAACTAGAAATGGGATCAAGGGCTTTTTGGTCAAATTTCTGGTTGTCAAGGCTAATGATTTCTGGAATGACTTGGACTTCAAGGCATATGAGGATATTCTAGCTCTTTTGATCTATGGTCTGGTGCTGTTTCCCAACCCTGACACCTTTATCAGTATCCATGTCATAAGGATCTTCATATCTCGGAATCCGGTACCCACTCTTTTGGGTGATATTCTACAACAACTCTATGCTCGTACTGCTCGAAAACGGGGGACTCCGTGGTGCTGTGCTCCTTTGCTAGTAAGGTGGTTTATTTCGCACCTTCCCAAGTTCGTGCTGAAGAATGAAGAAGGAAAAGGTTGGGCTCGGAGGTTAATGTCTCTCACTGATAATGACATCACCTGGACTCTCAGAGGTTTGGATGAGGTAGCTGTTATCGACCGTTGCGGAGAATACCCTAATGTCCCGTTGATTGGTATCCAAGGAGGAATCTCTTACAATCCGTGTTTAGCTTTCCGTCAGTTTGGAAGAGCCAGAGGAGATGGGCCTCATGAAATGCTGGTTCCTCACTTCCATTTTGAGTTTCAGGCAGACAGTGACAAACTACGCCAGGGATTCATTAGAGCTTGGGACAGAATCCACAAAGCTGACCCACATGAGTTGGGACCAAAGACTTCCCTGCCATTGAAGCCCTATTGCAAATGGGTCCGCATCCGTGCTCAGAAGTTAGGTATGCCCTACGAAGCTGTTAGACCTCTCATTCTGGAATCTCCTGATGAAGATGGGGTTCCTCCAACTGTCCTCCCTCCTCAGATACCTACTGATTTTGACACCATGAAGAGATCTTGGGCGCAGCTAAAAGAAGAACGGGATTTCTATCGAGAGAAGTTCAACGAGCAGGAACGGAAGATTCAGAGGCTGACTAAGCAATTGGAAGAAGAACGGGTCCTGAACAATTACATCAGCACTGAAAAGAGGAGGTCATGGGAGCATTGATGAGCTTTGATTGTTTCCTTTTGTAGTTTATTTCCTTTCCAGTATTTTTCATTCATGTAATGCCTAAGGGCAAGTTGTTGAACAATTGAAAATTTTAATCTAATGAAGTGTGTTTCCCTTTTGTCTACAAAGTTGAATCTTGTTTGTCTTTGAAAACATAAAACATACGCATTCCATTGCACCATATGCATAGCAGGTACCCTATTTCACAGGTTGCTTAATCTCCTTCGCTGTTTATTTTGCACAGTCATCATGAATCCAGACTCCTCCAGTGAGCAAGCAATCAAGGCCCTTCAGGCCCAAAGTGCACAATTTCAAGAGATGGTCCTAAGCCTAGCCCAAGGTCAGCAAGAGTTGAAGACTCTACTCCTGAAGAAGAAGAAGAAAAAGAGGACTGCATTGTTCAACACCGGACGCAGATTTGGGAACACACTCCATAATGAAGCTGATCCAACCACTTCTTCTGCTGAAAAAAACAGTCCCCAAGGGGGAGGAGCTCCTAGTCCCGCAGTCTCCGACAACGAGACGGACTATAACGACGAACAATACCCAACTGCTGCTGACAGATACAAGCAATTAGAGGACCGCTTGAGCGCCATGGAAATTCAGAACGTGCCGGGGCTAGATTTCGGAGATTTGGGGTTATCTTCTGGGGTAGTAATTCCACACAAGTTTAAGGCGCCTGCCTTCGCCAAGTATGATGGGGTCTCATGTCCAAAGCTACATCTAAGGTCGTACGTAAGGAAAATCCAACCTTACACGGCAGATAAGAACCTCTGGATTCACTTCTTCCAAGATAGCCTCTCGGGGTCACAGCTTGAATGGTTTTACCAATTAGATGGAGCTAGCATCCGACACTGGGAAGATTTGGCAACCGCATTTTACAGACAATACCAATACAATTCTGATCTCGCTCCTACGCGTACCCAACTTCAGGGTATGTCTCTAGGAACGGGTGAAGGGTTCAAAGAGTACGCTCAAAAATGGAGAGATTTGGCTGGCAGGGTGCAGCCTCCGTTAACTGATAGAGAGCTGGTTGATATGTTTCTAGGGACGTTGTCTGGTCCATTTTTCAATCATTTGGTTGGTAACTCCTCCGCTGGGTTTACAGATTTGATATTGACGGGAGAAAGAATTGAAGCTGGCATCAGGTCAGGCAAAATACAAAAGGCTGCCTCCACCAGTGCTGAGAAGAGGCCGTTTAAGAAAGAAGCAAGTGCCGTCTATGGTCCTAGAAGACAAGTCAAGCCCGAAAGTCGCCAAACCGTCAATGCTTTGGTCATCTCCAAACCTGTTGCTGCTCCTCAGCAGTACAATCAACAAAGAAGCGAAAGGCCCAAGAGGCAGTATACCCGACTGAGTATGACCTTATCTCAAATTTTACCCCAACTGTTGTCCACCAACCTGGTGACCCTCAAAGAAGCTCCTAAGGTCGTCAACACTGCGTCACCTAAGTATAACCCAAATGCCCGGTGTGCTTATCATTCTGATAGTCCCGAGCACACTACTGATGATTGCTGGGCCTTGAGAAACAAAGTGCAAGATCTGATCGACGCAAAGGAAATTCAGTTTGAAGCGCCGGAGAGACCAAATGTCGTAACTGCTCCTATGCCCCAGCATAGAGTAAATGCCGTTGAGGAAGAAATGTACGCTGTTTCGGTAGATGAAGTTGTTACCCCTCTGAAGACCGTTAAGAAGAACCTACTGCGGGCCGGTTTATTTCCGGGTTGCGGTGAAGGTTACCTGTCTTGTGCTGTTTCCCTGTCTGGTTGTCCCTTGCTGAGGTTAGGCATCCAAAGCCTAATGGATAGCAAGGAGATTCTGTTTAAGAAGTCTGCTGTTCAGTTGGTTCCGATAAAAGAAATTTCTGTGGTTACCATCTTCAAAAATCCAATCAAGGCTCCCCCGAAGAAGCCTGTTCAAATCATGACTGTTGCACCTGTGATTATTACTGTCCCGGGGCCTCTCCCCTACATGTCTGATAAAGCTGTCCCCTGGCATTATGGGGCAGACGTGTATGTAAATGGAATCAAACAAGAATTCGACACTGGCGCCAGTATCTGCGATATCACTGGTCCAGCCAAGGTCACCCGCAGTGGCAGGCTCTTCTCGCCTGACATTGCACCGCCCGCTATTCGAAAACCCCTCCTTATAAAACCTATAAGTTTACCTGTTCCTGTTGCTGATCAAGTTGTGTCCCCTGCTGCTGAGTCATCAAATGCTCGGGGCAAAGAGATTGAAGAAGAGCCTGCCCGGATGGAGGCACCAATACCCATAAATGCTGAGGCCTCCCGACAAGAAATGGAGGAGATTCTGAAAATAATAAAGAAAAGTGATTTCAATGTTGTCGAGCAGCTGGGGCATACGCCCTCCAAGATCTCCCTGCTCTCCTTATTACTATGCTCCGAGGCCCATGCTAAGGCCTTGATCTCATTTCTCAAGACGGCCCATGTGCCGCAAGAGACGTCTGCAGTCCAGTTCACCGATTGCATAGCAAATCTAACAGCAGACAATGGCTTGGGTTTCTCAGATGCTGACCTGACTGCGAAGGGAAGAGACCACAATGATGCCCTGCATGTCTCTATCGAATGCAGGGGCACTACTCTGGCGCATGTATTGGTGGATACTGGTTCTTCTTTGAATGTTCTACCGAAAAAGGCTTTAGACCGTCTGGATTATGAAGGCCTGGAATTGAAGCCCAGCAATATCATCGTCAGGGCCTTTGACGGTTCTAAAAGGATGGTTCATGGAGAGGTTAACATCCCTATTCGTGTGGGCTCTCAAGTGTTTGACTCTACTTTTTATGTGATGGATATACGTCCATCGTACTCTTGTCTACTGGGTCGACCTTGGATCCATAAAGCTGGGGCAGTGACCTCCACCTTGCACCAGAAGCTGAAGTACCCTGTCAGAGGGAAGATCGTCACTGTGCAAGGAGAAGAGGAGTATATGGTGAGCCATTTGAATTCCTTCAGATACATTGAGATGGACGGGGAGTTTATTGAAACCCCCTTTCAGCATTTCGAGGAGGTACATCCAATTTCAGCAGCTGCAGAGACAACAGTTGAAGAGAATGTTTCCTTGAAGATGGCTTCCCTAAGGGATGCCCGGGCTGTGGTTCAGAAGGGCAATTGTGCAAACTGGGGTCAGCTTCCTGACTTCACTCAGAAGAACGACAAGTTTGGGCTGGGCTTTACTGCAGAGGCTCAGAGGGCTGTGCGCAAAGAGAAGATCGGAAAGGCTCCGGTGTTTATTTCCAGCTCAAGGGTGAATGCTATCGAGGAGGATGTGGAGGAAGCAGAGTTTGACAGTTGGATCTACCCGACTACCAGCAACGGACCAAGCAACTGGACGACAAAGGATTTTACCCCTATCACATTTGTCACGCAGTAATTAATTTCTTTTGATTTCCAATTTGTAACAAACAATATGTTAAAACTTTGTTGGCTCGGTGTCCTACCCGGGGCATCGTAGCTCCATTTGTGAGGGCTTTTTGTATGACATTTTCATATATCATCAATCAAAACATTGGACGTTTGTTGCATTTCAAATCTTGTGCTCTTTTACTTTCTGTGTTATATATATTGCAAAACAGCTATATTTACACACACTCACTTATACAGGTTTCAATCCACTCTGGATCTCACTGGTAACAGCTCTGCTACCGCCAGTTATGACTTCGAAAATCCGATCAACTTGGCCGAAGACGAAGGTGAAGATGATTGCGAAGTGCCTGGTGAACTCGCAAGACTGCTACTCCAGGAAGAGAGAGCTATTCAACCACACGAAGAGCCTGTGGAAACAATCAACCTGGGTACTGAGACAGATAGGAAAGAGGTCAAGATTGGTGCCAATTTAGAGCTCAGCGTGAAGCAACGATTGACCCAGATGCTACAGGACTACATGGAAATTTTTGCTTGGTCCTATGAAGATATGCCTGGGTTGGATGCCGACATTGTAGTTCACTACCTGCCAACCAAGGAAGATTGCCCTCCAGTAAAGCAAAAAGTCCGACGGATGCGTCCAGAGATGTCTGAAAAGATCAAGGCCGAGGTTATGAAGTAGTTTGATGCCGGGTTCCTCGCAGTGACTTCTTACCCTCAGTGGGTTGCCAATGTGGTGCCAGTACCGAAGAAGGACGGTAAAGTCAGAATGTGTGTTGACTACAGGGATCTGAACAGGGCCAGCCCCAAGGATGACTTCCCCTACCTCACATTGATGTCCTTGTTGACAATACAGCTCAACACAAGGTGTTCTCCTTCATGGATGGTTTTTCAGGGTATAATCAGATCAAGATGGCTCCAGAGGATATGGAGAAGACTACATTTGTGACTCAGTGGGGCACCTTCTGTTATAAGGTCATGCCATTCGGATTGAAAAATGCTGGGGCAACCTATCAACGTGCCATGGTTGCTTTATTTCATGATATGATCCATCATGAGATTGAGGTATACGTTGATGACATGATTGCAAGGTCTCAAACTGAGGAGGAGCACCTTGACCATCTGAGGAAGTTGTTTGACCGACTCAAGTTATACAAGCTGAGGTTGAATCCCAACAAATGCACCTTTGGGGTAAGATCCGGAAAATTGCTAGGTTTCATTGTAAGTGATAAGGGTATTCAGGTGGACCCTGCCAAGGTAAAGGCCATACAAGAGATGCCGACTCCAAAAACAGAGAAAGAAGTCAGAGGTTTCCTAGGACGACTGAATTACATTGCCCGATTCATCTCACATCTGACTGCTACTTGTGAGCCAATCTTCAAATTACTGAAGAAAGATCAAGTAGTACGCTGGAATGATGAATGTCAGGCTGCCTTTGAAAAGATAAAGGAATACCTCCAAGAGCCACCCATTCTTATGCCCCCGGTGGAAGGAAGACCTCTGATACTATACTTGACAGTACTTGACAATTCAATGGGGTGTGTGCTGGGGCAGCATGACGAGTCTGGCCGAAAAGAGCACGCTATTTATTACTTGAGCAAAAAGTTTACCGACTGTGAGTCTCGTTACTCACTGCTTGAGAAAACTTGCTGCGCTCTTGTATGGGCTGCTCGCCGGCTGAGACAGTATATGCTGACTCACACTACTTTATTGATTTCAAAGATGGATCCCATCAAGTACATATTTGAAAAGCCCGCTCTGTCTGGAAGAATAGCGAGATGGCAAATGATCTTGACAGAATATGACATCCAGTATACAACTCAGAAAGCAATTAAGGGAAGTGTACTGGCAGATCATTTGGCACACCAACCTGTGGATGATTACCAATCATTGAACTTTGATTTTCCGGACGAAGACATCATGGTGGTAACTGACTGTGAAGTACCTGGATCGGATGAAGGACCTGAGGAAGGATCCCGATGGTCTATGCATTTTGATGGAGCCTCCAATGCTTTGGGTAACGGCGTCGGCGCTGTAATCATATCTCCCAAAGGGACTCATACTCCCCTCACCGCCCGATTATGTTTCAGCTGCACCAACAATATGGCAGAATATGAGGCATGTATCATGGGTTTACAAGCTGCAATCGACTTAAGGATCAAATTTCTAAGTGTCTTCGGAGATTCCGCTCTCGTGATCAATCAGATCAAAGGCGAGTGGGATACGAAACACCCTAATCTTATTCCTTACAAGGAGTATGTGTCGACCTTGCTTCCCCACTTTGAAGAAATAACTTTTGAGCACTTCCCTAGAGAGGAGAATCAGCTAGCAGACGCCCTAGCTACGATGTCCTCAATGTTCAAAGTTAAATGGGACAATGAGGCTCCCCGAATCATTATCTGGAAGTTGGATGAACCGGCGTACTGTTGTGAGCTGGAAGCTGAGAAGGTGATTGAAAAACCCTGGTATCATGAGGTGAAGAGGTACTTGGAAGCTCAGGAATACCCGGAAGGTGCGTCTGTCAATGATAAGAAGTTCATGAGGAGGTTTGCTGCAAAATTCTTCCTCAGCAACGGCATTCTCTACAAACGGAATCATGATTCGACTCTGCTACGTTGTGTGGATAAGGCAGAAGCAGAGAAAATCATGATAGAACTGCATGAAGGGACATTTGGAACACATTCCAGTGGACACACCATGGCTAAGAAAATCCTTCGGGCGGGATATTTCTGGTCCACAATGGAAGCCGATTGTTACCAACACTCCCGAACTTGTCATAAATGCCAGATCTATGCTGACAAGGTGCATATCCCTCCGGTTCCTTTGAATGTTCTGACTGCGCCTTGGCCGTTTGCAATGTGGGGCATCGATATGATCGGTGAGATCCGACCGACGGCATCCAATGGGCATCGCTTCATCTTGGTGGCAATCGATTACTTCACGAAGTGGGTTGAGGCAGCTTCCTACGCCACAGTAACCAAGAGCGTCGTGGCACGTTTCATCCGGCATAATCTGATCTGTCGGTACGGCATCCCAGAAAGAATCATTACGGACAATGGTACCAATCTCAATAACAAAATGATCACTGAACTCTGTGAACAATTCAAGATACAGCACCACAACTCTTCTCCCTACCGGCCGAAGATGAATGGGGCTGTAGAGGCAGCCAATAAAAATATCAAGAAAATTGTGCAGAAGATGACAGTGACCTATAAAGATTGGCACGAGATGTTACCGTTCACTCTTCATGGGTACCGCACCTCAGCAAGGACGTCAACCGGGGCAACTCCCTTCTCCTTGGTCTATGGCATGGAAGTAGTCTTGCCAATTGAAGTCCAGATACCCTCTCTCCGGATAATGAAGGATGCAGACTTAAGTGAAGATGACTGGATCCAGACTCAACTTGACCAATTAAATCTGATTGACGAAAAGAGACTCACCGCTATCTGTCATGGTCAGACGTATCAAAAACGGATGATCAGGGCATTTAACAAGAAAGTCAGACCACAGGAGTATCAAGTTGGGGACCTGGTAATCAAACGCATCATCCTTCCTCAAAGTGATCCCCGGGGCAAATGGACCCCTACTTACGAAGGGCCATTTGTGGTTAAACGTGTGTTCTCAGGAGGAGCCATGATCCTAACCACCATGGATGGTGACGACCTTCCTCACCCCGCCAATGCAGACATAGTGAAAAAATACTACGCATAAATAAAAGACCCGCTAGGTTGACATACCTAGGCAAAAATAAGGGCTTCCCGGCGAACCAAAAGGGTTCGGGCAAAAATAAGGGATGAAATGAATAAAAATCTGTACACCCGGCAAGTCGAAAACCTGAAAGGGCGGCTTGGGCAAAAATGGGTATCCCGGTGGACTGAAAACCCGAAAGGGCGGTCCAGGCAAAAGTTAGGGATAAAAGCGTAACGCTATGTCTCATTGGATCACTTCGCATCCGGAATTCGGCATCAACTATCTGGCTCCAGATTTCGGCATTGACCAATCAGCTTCATCTTCAAATTAGGCAACAAAGCGATGAGACGTTCGGAGATATAAAGGCGATAGCAGAGTTGGAACCCAGTGGGATTGTTCACATAGCTGTTTTGTTTCCTTTTTCAAATTGTAAACTCTATGTTATTTGGCGGCGTCCTCTTACTAGGATGGCAGCCTCTTGTACAAAAACGCCTATTCACAGGCAAAGTTTAAATCAATACAAATTCACTTGTCCATACAAATTACCATTGTTTTCCTTTTTCTGTTTTGTCTTGCGAAGAACGTCCAATGTTCATTTTTGATATATGCATTTGACATGAAATTGCTGATTCATAAATATTTGCATATGAAACAAGAGATTTATTACAGGTGACATCAGAGACAGGGGCAATTGAAGTTGTCTAATGCAGTCTGGTTGTTTTGTCCGCCAAGGCACCAAGGTAGGTTCAACTGAAGAATGTGGCCAGATCATCTCAGCTCCCCGCAGAGTAAAATCAGGTTCAGCAATACTTTCCCCAAGCAGAGTTGGTTCCCCGTTGATCCTGAAAGGACACAACATTCCCCGGCAGGTCTTAAAGCTCATCCCCAGTAGATTCTGGAAGCTTATCCCCTGCGAAGCACGGACGTCTCTCCCGAGTTTTATTTAGAGTTATTTCCTCACAAGGACTTATAACTGGGTTATCCTCAGCTAAAAACCACGGAAGACCGCCCTCGGCAAAGTTCCTTCAATCCCCAGCGGAGTTTATCGTCATTATCCCCAGCGGAATCCATCATTAGAGTCCTCAACAGGCCTCGCATCAAAACTTCGGCCAAGTATCTCTTCCACAGAGCAATTCTCCGGCCGACCGTCAAGGATTTATTTTCCTAAGGCGAAATTACATCCATAAACATTTCACATTTTCATACATCTTGCTTACATACATGATGAAACGCATACAACATCTCATGTTGAATATCATGACAACATGCATATCATACATCATGACATTGCATACAACTTACGTTTTTGCCTTTTCAGGAAAAAGACAATCTCAAAAACAATTACCGTCAACTGTCGCAATTCCAGATCCGATACCTGTATCTAGCCAGGGCACATCTGAGAGTGATCAGTTTCCAGACTCGATTCCTGTATCTAGCCAGGGCACGTCTGAAAAGTTCGAAGATTCGATTCCTGTATCCAGCCAGGGCATATCTATCAACTACAACGTCTCCAGATTCGATTCATGTATCCAGCCAGGGCATATCTGTTGACCACGTTTCCAGACTCGATTCCTGTATCTAGCCAGGGCACGTCTGAAGAGTTCGAAGATTCGATTCCTGTATCCAGCCAGGGCACATCTATTAACGACTATTTCCAGATTCGATTCCTGTATCCAGCCAGGGCACATCTGTGAGCAACCGATTGTAGATTCGACACCTGTATCTAGCCAGGGCATATCTGCATAAGGAGACTGAAGATCAAACACCTGTAACAAGCCAGGAAAACATCCGTCTTTCTCGAATACACAAGTTCTCGCTAAGGAATCTCTTATGCGATCGACACTTCCAAATGGCATCTATAAGCCCATTCCCGACAAAGTTCTGTCACATCTCCAGATGGCATCTATAAGCCCATCTCCCTATCCACCACCTCTTCAAATGGCATCTGTAAGCCCATTCCTGACATCACATTGTTGATACCTCAACATGCGAGTGCAAATTTCCGGGCACTCTAGTGTCCAATCTCCTTTTACCCTCGAGTCACGAAAGGCAAACTTGCCAATCTAACTCTTCAGGTTCAAGAAGATTGAACAGGGGCAACTGTTGTACCCCAAAATTTGCCCTCCCATTTCCTCAACATTTTCTCATCACAAGACCCTTGAAGATCAAGATCCAGTTAGGGTTTCCTCTGCTCAAGACTTCTCCTTGCAATGTGGACTCAAATTAGGGTTTGTGATTGCCCAAGGATGTTTTGACCTGAAATGCCTAAGATGACTTTCATGCTTCATGTTGGACTCCCAAGTTTACCCATGCCAAGTTTCAAGTCTTGATTCCAAGTTTTGCCCAGTCAATTGGACAGTTGACCTAGAAATCAGCTGTATTGAAAAAAAAGTCAACTGTGGCCAATTGACAGTCAAACCTCATGAAATTTGATCCACATCAACATTATGAACCCATATGGACCATTTGATCAAGTTTGGATCACAATTCCACAAGAAATTTGATCAGATCACCAAAAGGGCAAAATGGTCATTTTTAGGGTTTTGACTGCACAAAGGTAATTTTTTGACTGTTTGACCTAGCCAATGGCAAATCAAGCTCACATATGGACTCAAGGACCCCATGTAATTATCTTGACATGTTCATCAAGCTCAAAAGATCCCAAGTACACAAGATTGACAGTTGAATTTCCCCGTCAATTGATCAATTTTGACTGTATACTGAAAAGTCAAACTTTGACTTTTTGGTCAAAATCAAGAGTCAAGATTCATTTTTCATCAAAACATGCCAAATCATGAAACTTGTTCACCAAGAAATCACAAAATGCAAATTAGGGTTTGAAAATGGAATTTTTCATAACTTAGAATTTTTCTAAGTTATGAAAAACCCTAATTTTTTCCCAACTTTGCCCCATCTTTTCACCAAGATCCATTTGGATTCAAACAAAAGTCAAAACATGAAAGTTGTAGCTTGTTGCATAATATACAACTTTGATTCACAAAGTTTTCTCATTTGAAGCTTGTATCTCAAGTTACAATTTTTTGAATAAGGGCACTAAACCATTTTAACTTAGTGGAATTTTAACCTATTTTGACAAGGTTTTCTACCCCACTTCAAGGCCACTTTTCATACCCTTCCACTTGGAATTTCAATTTTCATTTCAAAGATGGATTGTAGTACACATTCCAAGCTTTCCAAAATGTCCAAAAACTCATCAAACCACCTCATAACTTGAGAGATTCGAATTTCACAAGTTGGCAAAAATTCACTTTTGTTCTTCATCAAAACATGTTCATAACTTTGCAAATTTGAACTCAGCTTGCTTTATGCTTGATTACAGGTCCTTGAACCATTCCATACTCAATAATTTAATGCATATTCAATGTGTTAATACCATGTTCTTTATGTTCTAACATTGCATAGTGGATTAATCCTAAACTAGATAAAGTGAACTTTCCATTTTTGAAAAGATTAACTTTATGTCCAATTGCAAATCAAGAAGGTACAAGCAAAATCCTTTTGGCACAAGATTATGGGCAAATTGCTCTGATCAAGAGAGGCTTATGCAGCAGGATTAGAGGCCCCCTACTGACCTAAAACACAAAGTGACCATTGCTTGCTTCATTTTCAAGTAACATTGCATAACTTGTACCATATCTCATTTTCAGCTTAAGCACACAAGAAAGAAGTTATCAAACACATTACACATAACATATCCAAGCTAACACACGAGCCTTTGACCTCCAACACACCCTCCATCTCAGAATCACCTTGAAACTGCTCAAACAGGGCAACCCCTGCAGATTGAGTGCTATCTCTCAATCCCTTCGAGCATTCTTGACCAAACTTGTTCCTCTACCTTCCTTACAACATATGCAAGCTAACCATGGCCTAAAACCTGACCTGTAATCACCCTAACAGTTTCCACCATTTTCATTTTTTCCTTTTGCAGTTGAAGTTCCATAGCTTGATTCAGAAGCTCTCAAGACAAAGTAAGCATTGAAACAGCATCCCTGGACCTCAAGGAAGCCTTTCCAATCATTACATTGCACTGAAAGTTCCTCATTCTCCAGATAGAAGTT
This sequence comes from Vicia faba, assembly GCA_948472305.1. Taxonomy (NCBI): domain Eukaryota; kingdom Viridiplantae; phylum Streptophyta; class Magnoliopsida; order Fabales; family Fabaceae; genus Vicia; species Vicia faba. The sequence continues at coordinate 729,913,299 of OX451739.1, forward strand.
CAACTGCACAGGTAAAACTTTGAACTCGTATCTCTCTTATCATGCATCTTTAGTCTTAAGTTTGTGAAGAAACAAGGTTCTACTCATAGCCCTGAACATGTACATATCTTTACATTTCATTTCTTTTGCCTGAGTAGGGAGAATTTGTAGTTTGAAAATGGCAGAAAAATTAGGTTAGGATTTGGGGGAGGAGAAATTCTCCCTCATCTTAGAGAGCTAGGTCAAGTTCCATATATGGTTAGAACCGTCTCTTCATGCTGAACATTTGTTGTGTTATGAGTTTTTGCTGAAAAGCCAGGAATCGAGAGTTGGACATTGAAGAACAGGGGCGCGCGTTTTTTTTTGAATTTTGTTGCTGGAGGTTGAAGACAGTGTTCCTTGGACTGGGCCTGTATATCTTTTCTTATTCACACCACACATTTGCTATTACACCCCCTGAGCCCATTTGCTTCATTTTTGACTCTTTTTGACTTTTTCTTTTTTGGTTGACTTTGTTTATTTTTTCTCATGATATAAAAAACATAAAAATATTTTTTCCATCTTTTTTGAATTTATGGCATATTTATTTGATTTATTTCTTTTGTTTATGCATAAATATATACATATTATATTTAGAATAAATACAAAAATGGTGTAAATACATTTTCATTTTTTTTATTTACCTTCTGAAAATATTTCACATAAAAAATACCCTTTTTTATTTATTATTGATTTTATTAAAAAAATTAATTATTATTATTATTTGTATATAAGGCATATTTAGAACTTAATATATATATATATATATATATATATATATATATATATATATATATATATATATATATATATATATATATATATATATATATATATATATATATATATATATATATATATATATATATATATATATATATATATATATATATATATATATATATATATATATATATATATATATATATATATATATATATATATATATATATATATATATATATATATATATATATATATATATATATATATATATATATATATATATATATATATATATATATATATATATATATATATATATATATATATATATATATATATATATATATATATATATATATATATATATATATATATATATATATATATATATATATATATATATATATATGTTTATTAATATATTCAAGTTAAAATATAAAAACACTTGAATTTTCCATTTTTATTAATATTTGATACAAAAATACTTTTTTCATAATATACTTCATTTTATTTTATTCTTATAAACAATAAATAAATATTTGTATCAAATTAGATAATAATACATTTTCTTTTAAAATTAGGGTTTTTGCCCTAAATTCAAAATACCCCAAAAAATAATATATTTTTATTTTCTCTTCTCTTTTACATAAATAATATTTTTTCATATATATACAAAACATTTCTTTTGCATCTTGCATTCTTATTTAATTTTTTTTACATTGATTAATTTGCAAATATTCAAAATGATGTAATAATGTAGGTTTAAATTCTTGTCAATATCCCCATTTGAACATTTGTACCCCCCTTCCCATATTTGGTTTTGTAATAGCTTAGTAATTTAAATTTCGCACTTTATTGCTTTCTAATGATAACATGTTAGAATTAGGGTTTGTATGCGAAAAACGATAAAAAATAGTTATGACCTAATCTCAAGATAAACAAGCATGAAAATGGACACACAAATCACACTTGCACCCCTAGGGTACTCCACTTTGTTGCCTTCAAATAAATGGGCCATATTGTATGTTGAACTTCTTTGGGCAAAGCAAACAATTTGAATGATCATAGTCCCTCGATAAAAACTTTTCAAAACAAACAAAAATAAATGATCAAGTCCCTTAAAGAAAATTGTCCAAAGACATTTAACGCCGTTGCAATTATGGTCTAAACGATGACCCGCGCCTGTCCCTTTCACATCCTAACATAAGGTTGTCCACCAAATTCAATGGTGGAACAAACTTGTTAAAAGGGTTAAAACATAGCAATAATCTTTTGAGAAATTTAGGAGTAGATAACCTCTTAGTTACTTGAACCAATCTTGCAAACAAAACACTTGCCTAATTTCTAAAACACACCTCACAACACTTTCAAAACAACTTTCAAAAACAAATGAAAACCTTTTCAAAAGACGTACATCTTTGTATACATCCCCACATGGATCATTACAAAGGTTGCCACCACATTGGCCTCTTTTCAAAACATTTTCAAACCCACACACTTAAGCACCATTTAAAACAATTGAAAACAAAAGGCAAGTGATCTAAGCAAGTAACTAAGAGCCCATGGATAACCATGGATAGAAAGGGTGCTAATACCTTCCCTTTCTATAATCTACTCCCCGAACCCAAGAAAACATCTCAAAAGGTTTTTGCTGTGCTTTTTAACCTTTCCTTAGGATAAAATAAAAAGTCGGTGGCGACTCTTGATCAACCGAAACATTTGCGAAAACAAACGCAAAACCTCAAGTCAGTTCCCCCACCGTATCACACAACCCTTCAACAAAAGATCACAACGCCCGTAAGCCCCAAATCAAAAGTGCCTACATCCAGGAAGTGCCCAGATCGAAGGTGCCTACATCCAGGAAGCGCCCAAATTAAAAGCCCAATCTGTTGGTAAGAAAGGGTAAACTATCCAACCTCATATTTGCATAATACATCCATACTGGTTGTTACCTTCGATTTTCTATCCTAGACAGGATCAAGAGGCCTGGGTTTGGCACCCAGGCCATGTCCATCATTTGCTAATATTTGCTGCAGACATAGCCTGAAGAGACCCAGCAAGCGCAGGATCAAAGGGCCTGGGGTTCAATACCCAGGCCCTGCATTTTATTTCGCTAACATACTTTTGCAGGTATAACATTCCAGATCGAAGGAGACACCTTCTCTGGATCGAAATGCTGGATCGAATGAGGCATCTCATTCCTGGATCGAAAGCCATGACCTCCATGATCAAAAGACAATCCTCTTCCCTGGATCGAAGGCTACTCACACCTTACTGTCTGGCCCAATCGAAAGGACCATGACCCTCTCTGGATCGAAGCTTCCATTCCCTCCCTGGGTCGAAACTCCTTTTTTTTCCTGGATCGAAGGATCCCCCCTTGTATTTTATTTTTGTTTTCATTGACATCTTTTTATCTTTTTAATTAACATTAAAATAAAAAAAACACAAAAACATTAGGCTAGTTTTTTCTATTAAATTAACTTTGTCAATTAATCTTTTAATTATCTTAACATTTTTCCAAAACTAAAATTAAATAGATTTAGATCATTTTCTCAAAATAAAATAAAACAACAAAAAGATTTTATTCTTAGGATTTTTTAGAGGTTATGTTCAGATTCACGCGTGTTTATTTTATTGTAACTGCTTATGGGTTTGTAATAGCTTAAATTAAGACTTTTACTTTACTGCTTTATTCCCCAATTTTGGACATGTAAATAATCTCCCTCCCCGAAGCCTTGTAATAGCGTAGGATTTACAATTCCTGTACATATATTAACTGTTTAGATGTATGCTAACTAGGATTGCATGACAAGATTAACTCTTAACTTAAAAATCAACAGTAGCTCACCATGACATGCAAAGATAATATAACTGAAAATTGACACACTTGCACATGCCACTCCTAGGGTACGCCTCACTTGGTTGTCTCAAACGTGGTCATTAAGTATATGATGTTTTAGAGGTCGCCCTTCTGTCCAAAGATCAAAGTTGCCTCGAAATGGTTGCCTCGATAAAAATGATCTAAGACATTAGGGTTACCACTAAGGCGTCCTAACGTTGCTTTAGTGACCACACGTCCCTTAAACCGAATTGACCCGAAAACTCCAACGACGATGCTACCTATTCCTCAATAGTGGGATAGCATTGTCTAAAGGACATTAGCACAATTTAATTCCTTTTTGAGTAGGTAGAGGTTCTTAAGTACTTGCTCCTTTAAAAAAACAAAACAAAACTTTTTGCAATTACACTTTCTTCAAAAACAAAACTTTTTTCAAAACCCACAAACATAAAGAAAAGCAACCTTTTGAAAACACAGTGAGCAAGTACCTAAGAGCCCGTGGATAACCACAGATAGAAAGGGTGCTAACACCTTCCCTTTCTATAATCTACCTCCTGAACCCGAGAACCAATCTCGAAAAGGAATTTTTCTGTGCTTTTTTCCTTTCCTTGTTGGATAAAATAAAAGACGGTGGCGACTCTTGCTTACCGCGACATTTTGCGAAAACAAACGCAAACGCGAACCAACATTCTAAAAATAGTCAGTTCTCATTCCCACCGATCACAAATACCTAAAGTCTTTGAAATCATATCATATGCATTTCATTCCCATGCACCTCATAACAGGTACCTTTACAGGTTTCTCATCTTCTTCGCTGTTTATTTCAGCACATCATGTCTGCCGAGACATCAACTGATCAAGGTATCAAGGCTCTGCAAGCTCAGAACGCCCAGTTTCAAGAAATGTTCATGAATTTGGCCAAGGGCCAGCAAGATCTGAAGACTCTTATCCTGAAAGAAGAAGAAGAAGAAGAAGAAGAAGAAGAAGAAGACAGTTCTCCTGAACATGGGTCACAGGTTTGGAAACAGGCTGCGAGATGAAGTTGATTTGTCCCACTCATCGGGAGGGGGAGAAAACCAAGAAGAAAGGAGGGTGCCTAGCCCGGTGATATCTGACCATGAGACTGACTTTGATGAAGACCAGTATCCTCCGGCTGAGGATAGATATAAACATCTTGAAGACCGGTTAAGTGCGATGGAGATCTAGAAAGTTCCCGGTATGGACTTTGGTGATTTGGGTTTGTCATCTGGGGTGGTGATCCCTCATAAATTTAAAGCACCTATCTTTGCTAAATACGAAGGGGTCTCCTGCCCAAAGCTACACCTTCGTTCGTATGTTAGAAAGATCCAGCCGTACACTGCTGACAAGAACCTCTGGATCCACTTCTTTCAAGATAGTCTCTCAGGGACTCAACTTGAATGGTTCTACCAGCTGTAAGGGGCTAGTGTCCGTAATTGGGAAGATCTTGCTGCTGCTTTTTACAAGCAGTACCATACAATACCGACCTCGCTCCCACGCGTACCCAAATCCAGGGTATATCTATGGGTGCAAGCGAAGGTTTCAAAGAGTACGCTCAGAAATGGATGGACCTTGCTGGGAGAGTACAACCTCCGCTGGCTGACAGGGAGTTAGTGGATATGTTTCTGGGGACCTTGTCTGGTCCGTATTTCAACCATCTGATTGGAAGTTCATCGTCCAGGTTTACTGAGCTGATTATGACCGGAGAAAGAGTCGAAGCCGGTATTAAAAGCGGCAAGATACAGAAGGGTGCTTCGTCTAGTGCTGAAAAGAAGCCTTTTAAGAAGGAGTCCAGTGCCGTTTACAGTTCAAAAATCCATAATAGACCTGAGCGGCGCCAAGCAGTCAATGCGGTTGTTATTTCAAGACCAAATGTTGCCACACAACGCGACAATCAGCCAAGAGCCGAGAGGCCGCGAAGATAATTTACTCGGCTCAACATGACTTTATCTCAAATTCTGCCACAGTTGCTGAAAACCAATCTGGTGATTCCGAAGGAGGCCCCGAAGAATCCCAATACAATGTCACCGCTGTACAATCCGAACACCCACTGCGCTTTTCATTCTAATAGCCCGGGGCATGATACGAATGATTGCTGGGTCCTGAAGAATAAGGTACAGGATTTGATTGATGCTAAGGAGATTGAGTTCGAAGCGCCCGAAAAGCCTAATGTTATGACTGCTCATATGCCCAAGCATGGAGTGAATGTTGTAGATGAAGACTCGTTTATGGTTTCTGTGAAGGACATTGTTACTCCATTGATGACTGTGAAGAAGAACCTTTTGTTAGCCGGTTTATTTCCAGGTTGTGGTGAAGGTTGCCATTTGTGTGTCGTCTTACCTACTGGTTGCCATCTTTTGAAGTCAGGTGTCCAACGCCTGATGGATAATAAAGAAATTCTGTTTGAGAAGCCTTTTGTTCCTTTGGTTCATACTGAAGAAGTTGCTATAATCACCATTTTCGACAATTCTTCCAAGGCTTCCTCGAGAAAGCCTGTTAGAATTACATATGTTCCAAGAATCACTCCCTTGATCATTACTGTTCCTGGGCCTATCCCCTATACATCAGATAAAGCTGTCCCATGGCACTACGGGGCTGACGTATATTATCACGGGGTTAAACAAGACTTGAAGGATGAAGAGGCTGATACTGATGTCAGCAATATTGTTGGAACTGCCAAAGTCACCCGCAACGGAAGACTTTTCTCCCCTGAGATCTATCCACCAACTGTTCGGAAGCCTGCTGTTATTATACTTGCCAGTACACCTGCTACTGTCCCTTCTCAAGTTCCAATCCTTACCCCTGTTTCCGAGTCATCTGATACTCGGGGCAAAGGGATCATCGGTGAGCCTGCCCTGACGGAGGCACCGAGGAAGATTACTATTGAAGCCTCTAGACAAGAGATGGAGGAAATTTTGAAGATAATCAAAAAGAGTGACTACAATGTAGTCGAGCAGCTGGTACAAACCCCGTGCAAAATCTCTATGTTGTCTCTGTTGCTATGCTCAGAAGCCCATGCCAAGGCTCTGATTGCTTTCCTGAAAACTGCACACGTACCCCAGGAAACGTCTGCTGACCAGTTCAAAGACTGTGTGGCAAGTTTAATTGCTGATAATGGTCTGGGTTTCTCTGGTGCCGACTTGACTGCTAAGGGGAAGAATCACAATGACGCCCTGCATGTCTCCATCGAATGCAGGGTTACTACTCTAGCTCATGTATTGGTGGACACTGGGTCCTCATTGAATGTTTTGCCTAAGAAAGCTTTAGACCGGTTGGAATGTGAAGGGTTGGAGCTGAAGTCGAGTAACATTGTGGTGAGGGCCTTTGACGGGTCCAAGAGAATGGTGCATGGAGAAGTGGATATTCTGGTCAAGGTTGGTTCTCAAATCTTCGCGTCTACATTCTATGTGATGGACATTCGGCCATCTTATTCTTGTTTGCTGGGTCGCCCGTGGATCCATAAAGCTGGGGCAGTGACTTCTACGCTTCACCAGATGTTGAAATACCCTGTCAAAGGGAAACTTGTTACGGTACGAGGAGAAGAGGAGTACATGGTGAGTCACCTCAACTCTTTCTGATATGTAGAGATGGATGGGGAGTTCATTGAGACCCCGTTTCAACATTTTGAAGAGGTTCCCCAGACACTGGCATCAGCTGAAACTGTTGTTGAAGATCCTCCAATGAAGATGGCTTCCTTCAAGGATGCCCAGGCTGTTGTTGAGAAAGGTGGGTGTGCGAATTAAGGCCAACTCCCTGATTTTGCACATAAGACTAACAAGTTTGGTTTGGGTTTCACTGCAGAAGCTCAAAAGGCTGTTCGGAGTGCGCGGACTGGAAGACCTTCCCTGTTTATCAGTAATTCAGGAGTGAACGCCATTGAAGACGATGTGGAAGAATCCGAGTTCGACAGTTGGATCTACCCGACTGCTGATGGTGGACTAAGCAATTGGACGGCAAAGGACTTCGTCCCAATTTCTTTTATTACCCAGTAATGAGACTTTTGTTTTGAATTTGTAACAGACAATTTTTAAACTTTACGGCCCGGTGTCTTACCCGAGACGCTTTGGTTTTGTTTGTGAGGGCCTTATGTGTGTCATTTCCATATATCATTAATAAAATCATTGGACGTTTCTTGCATTCCAAATTTTGCACTCTTTGTTTTTCTCTTTATCTTGCAAAACAGCTATTTTACACACACTCACATATACAGGTCTACATCCACTCTGGATCCCACTGATAACGACTCTGCTACTGCCGGTTATGACTTCGAAAGTCCAATCAACTTAACCGAAGACGAAGGTGAAGATGATTGCGAAGTGCCTGGTGAAATTGCTAGACTGTTACTTCGGGAAGAGAGGGCCATACAACCGCATGAAGAGCCTGTGGAATCAGTGAATCTGGGTACAGAGGTAGACAAGAAAGAGGTCAAGATCGGCGCAAGTCTGGAAGTTAGTGTTAAGCAACGGTTGATCCCGATGTTGCGTGACTACGTTGAGATCTTTTCCTGGTCTTATGAAGATATGCCTGGGTTGGATACCGATATTGTGGTTCACCGCCTGCCTACCAAGGAAGATTGTCCTCCAGTGAAACAGAAGATCCGCCGGATGCGCCCAGAGATGTCTGAGAAAATAAAGGCTGAAGTTATGAAACAGTTTGACGCCGGTTTTCTAGCAGTTACTTCCTACCCACAATGGGTGGCCAACGTGGTTCCTGTGCCGAAGAAGGATGGTAAGGTTCGGATGTGTGTTGATTATAGGGATTTGAACAGGGCGAGTCCCAAGGATGATTTCCCTCTGCCTCATATCGATGTTCTGGTTGACAACACCGCACAACATAAGGTATTCTCCTTTATGGATGGTTTCTCCAGTTATAATCAGATTAAAATGGCTCCCGAGGACATGGAGAAGACAATGTTCGTCACACAGTAGGGTACCTTTTGCTACAAAGTCATGCCTTTCGGATTGAAGAACGTTGGGGCAACGTATCAACGCATCATGGTCACTTTGTTCCATGACATGATCCATCATGAGATTGAGGTATACGTCAATGACATGATTGCAAGATCCCAGACTGAGGAAGAACATCTGGACAACCTTCAGAAGCCATTTGACAGGTTGAAGTTGTACAAGCTGAGGTTAAACCCGAACAAGTGCACCTTCGGGGTGAGATTTGGTAAGCTGCTGGGTTTCTTCGTAAGTGATAAAGGCATTCAAGTGGATCCTGCCAACGTGAAGGCTATACAGGAAATGCCAGCTCCCCAAACAGAAAAAGAAGTCAGAGGCTTTCTGGGACATCTGAACTACATTGCCTGATTCATCTCACACCTGACTGCTACTTGTGAGCCAATCTTCAAGTTACTAAAGAAAGATCAAGTGGTAAGATGGAATGATGAATGCCAGGCCGCTTTCGAAAGGATCAAAGAGTATCTCCAAGAGCCACCCATTCTGATGCCTCCAGTTGAAGGGAGACCTCTGATCTTATACTTGACAGTACTCGACAACTCAATGGGGTGTGTGTTGGGTCAGCATGACGAGTCTGGCCGAAAAGAGCATGCTATTTATTACCTTAGCAAAAAGTTTACCGACTGCGAGACCCGATACTCGTTGCTTGAGAAAACTTGCTGTGCTTTGGCATGGGCTGCTCGCCAGCTGAGACAGTATATGTTGACTCACACTACTCTATTGATATCAAAGATGGATCCAATCAAGTATATCTTCGAGAAGCCTGCCTTATCCGGAAGAATAGCAAGATGGCAGATGATCTTGACTGAGTATAACATCCAATATACAACCCAAAAGGCAATTAAGGGAAGTGTGTTGGCAGATCATTTGGCACATCAGGCAGTGGAAGATTACCAGTCTATGAACTTTGAATTCTCGGATGAGAGCATCATGTTGGTAACCGACTGTGAGACACCTGGACCGGATGAAGGACCTGAGGAGGGATCCCGATGGTCTATGTACTTTGATGGAGCTTCAAACGCTTTGGGTAATGGCATTGGCGCCATGATCACATCTCCTAAAGGCTCTCATACTCCGTTTACCGCCCGACTATGTTTCAACTGCACCAACAACATGGAGGAGTATGAAGCGTGCATCATGGGTCTTCGAGCAGCAATTGACCTAAGGATTAAGTTCTTAAGTGTATTCGGAGATTCCTCTCTCGTGATCAGTCAGATCAAAGGTGAGTGGGATACGAAACACCCTAATCTTATTCCTTACAAGGAGTATGTATTGACGTTGCTTCCACATTTTGAAGAGATAACTTTTGAACACTTCCCTAGAGAGGAGAATCAGTTGGCGGACGCGCTAGCTACAATGTCTTCTATGTTCAAAGTCAATTGGGACAACGAAGCTCCCCATATTACCATTGAAAGGTTGGAAGAACCTGCACATTGCTGTGATATTGAGACTGAAGAGGCAACGGATAAACTCTGGTTTCATGAGGTGAAGAGGTATCTTGAGGCTCAAGAATACCCTGAGGGTGCATCTATTAATGATAAGAAGTTTCTGAGGAGGTTCGCGGCGAAGTTCTTCATCAGCAATGGCATTCTTTACAAGCGTAATCATGATTCAACCTTACTGTGTTGTGTGGATAAGAACGAAGGAGAAAAGATCATGGCAGAGTTACATGAAGGTACTTTCGAAACTCATTCCAGTGGACATACCATGGCAAATAAAATCCTTCGGGCAGGATATTTTTGGTCTACAATGGAAGCCGACTGTTATCAACATTCTCGGACCTGTCACAAGTGCCAAGTCTATGCTGATAAGGTGCACATACCTCCAGTACCTATGAATGTTTTGACAGCTCCATGGCCGTTTGCGATGTGGGGCATTGACATGATTGGTGAGATCAGACCTACTGCGCCCAACGGGCATCGTTTTATCCTGGTAGCTATTGATTACTTTACGAAGTGGGTTGAAGCAGCTTCCTTTGCTACAGTGACCAAGAACGTCGTGGCGCGGTTCATTCGACACAATTCAATCTGTCGATACGGTGTACCAGAAAGGATTATTACAGACAATGGTACAAATCTCAACAATAAGATGATCACCGAGCTCTGCAAGCAGTTCAAGATACAACATCACAACTCTTCTCCCTACCGGCCGAAGATGAATGGGGTTGTAGAAGCGGCTAATAAGAACATTAAGAAGATTGTACAGAAGATGACGCTGACATACAAAGATTAGCACGAGATGTTACCATTTGCTCTTCATGGGTACCGTACCTCAGCGCAGACGTCAACAGGGGCAACACCCTATTCCTTGGTTTATGGCATGGAGGCCGTCTTGCCCATTGAAGTTCAGACACCCTCTATTCGGATTATGAAGGATGCAGGTTTGAGCGAAGATGACTGGATTCAGACCCGGCTTGATCAGCTGAATTTAATCGACGAGAAGAGACTTACTGCTATTTGTCATGGTCAAACGTATCAAAAGCGGATGATCAAGGAATTTAACAAGAAAGTCAGACGACAAGAGTATCAAGTTGGGGATCTGGTAATCAAGCGCATCATTCTACCTCAAGGTGATCCCAGGGGAAAATGGACCCCTACTTACGAAGGGCCATTTATGGTTAAGAAAATTTTCTCAGGAGGAGCTATGATTCTAACAACCATGGATGGTGACGACCTTCCTCACCCCGTCAATGCAAACATAGTGAAAAAATACTACGCATAACCAAAGACCCACTAGGTTAACTGGCCTAGGCAAAAATAAGGGCGTCCCAGCGAACCAAAAGGGTTTGGACAAAATAAGGGATGAAAATAAAAAAATATGTACACCCGGCAAGTCGAAAACCTAAAAAGGCGGTTTGGGAAAAAAGGGTATCCCGGTGGACTAAAAACCCGAAAGGGCGGTCCAGGCAAAAATTAGGGATTAAAGCATAACACTATGTCTCATTGGATTACTTTGCAGCCAGACTTCGGTATCGACTATCAAGCTCGGACGACACTATTCAATCTGATCTACCTTCAACCAAGTAGCAAAGTGATGAGATTCTCGAGGACATAAGGGCAATAGCAGAGTTAGAACCCAGTGGGATTATTCACATAGCTGTTTTTCTTTGTTTTCACAAATTGTATAAATTCTATTTGTTCGGCGGCATTCTCTTACTTGGACGTCAGCCTCTTGTACAAAAACACGCCTATTTATAGGCCAAACTTCAAAATCAATACAATTCATTTTCAGAGAAATTTCAAACTGTTTTTCCTTTTTCTGTTTTGTTTTGCAAAGAACGTCCAATGTTCATTTTTGATATATACATTTGACATTGACTGCCGCTCATAAATATTTACATGCGAAACAAAAGACAATTACTTGTAATATCAGGATCAGGGGCAATAAGAATTGTCCAAACTGTACAATTTCTCTGTCCACCAGGTACAAGGTAAATTTAGCTGAAGAATATGGCTAAGGTGCATTCACTCCCTGCAGAGTAAGAAAAAGGACAGTAATGTAAACTCTCCCCAGCTGAGACTCACAATCGTGAATGAATCGGTAATAATTCTCCCCAAGCAGAGTTTATCTACCAGCAGCACCGAAAGGTCTTAATATTCCCCAGCGGAGTATAAGAATATTCCCCGACAGAATACCAAAATATCCCCAGTGGAGTTTAAAATTTTTCCCAGTGCAGTCTAAAAAAGGCTTCCCCAGTAGAGTGTGGAGAATCATCCCCATTAGACTTTGGAAGATTGTCCCCAATAGAGTCTAAAAGGTTATCCCCAGTGAAGTCGCAACTGAAAATCATCCCCAGCGGAGTTCATTTCCTTTCACAAACAGGAATTCAATCCCCAACAGGATTCCGTATCATTAGCAACGATAATTCATCCCCAGCTGAAATTTATCAGTGGAATCCTCCATAGAGCATCTCTTCCCCACAGAGTAATCTCCTCATCAGTTTAATCCCCAGCGGAGTTATACTCTCCTGCAGGTTTATTCTCACAATCATCTTCATTCGTTATTCTCAGCAAACACGATGAATTCAGCTTTTTTTCTCCAGTAGCTATCCGGGATTTATTTTCCCCAGCTAAAAACATTACATTGCCATACATCATAACATATGCATATACGCATCATACAACACAATCTCATTTATTTTGAGAACATCATTTGCCTGATACATATCATGCATTACATACAACTAACCTTTACCTTTCAGGAAGGATGTGGTTAAATTCTCATAAAATTCAAAGCTACGAAGCTTTTGCCTCAGTCGAATTACTGACAAGTTCTTAAATCTCAACAGAGTTTTTCTCAGTTGAATTACAGACAAGGTCCTAAATCTCGACAATTTTCCTCCATTGAAGTACGGGCAGGTTCCTAAATCTCAGCAGAGAAGTTTTCTCAGTTGAATTACGGGCGAGTTCTTAAATCTCGATGAAGATGTTTCCCAAAGTCGAATTACTGAAAAGTTCTTAAATATCAACAGAGTTTTTCTCAGTTGAATTACAGACAAGGTCCCAAATCTCGATAATTTTCCTCCATTAAAGTACGGGCAGGTTCCTAAATCTCAGCAGAGAAGTTTTCTCAGTTGAATTACGGGCGAGTTCTTAAATCTCGATGAAGATGTTTCCCAAAGTCGAATTACTGACAAGTTCTTAAATCTCAACAGAGTTTTCTCAGTTGAATTACAGACAATGTCCTAAATCTCGACAATGTTCCTCCGTCGAATTACAGACAAGTTCCTAAATCTCAGCAGAATTTTCTCAGTTAAATTACGGGCGAGTTCTTAAATCTCGATGAAGATGTTTCCCTCAGTTGAATTACGGACAAGTTCTTAAAACTCAGCATAGATGTTTTCTAAGTTGAAGTACAGGCAAGTTCCTAAATCTCAACAAAGATCAGACTTCCCCAATGTAATCTTCCTCAACAACAGGTATACAAGCTCTCGCTAAGGAATCTCTTATGCGATTGACACTCCTTCAGATGGCATCTTTAAGCCCATCCTCCCGTCAGCAATCTCCAAGTGGCATCTGTAAGCCCATTCCCGACATCACGAGGCTGATACCACTTCATGTGAGTGCAAATTTATGGGCACTCTAGTGTTCAATCATCTTCTACCTTCAGATCACGAAAGGCATGAAGGCCAATCTACATCCTCAGGTCTAAGAAGATTGAACAGGGGCAGCTGTTGTACCTCAAAATTTTCCCTCCCATATTTCTTAAAACATTGCAAGAAAGATCTCCAAGTTGCTCAAGGTTGCTCAAGAATTGGTCAGACAAGCTCTCTCCTAAGGCAGTCTACCCCAAATTAGGGTTTGGTGTTGCATCAATATCCTTGAGTCCAAATGACACCAAGTTCTCTCCAATGTCCTAATATGTTCTCAAGATCATCCATGTCAAGTTTCAAGCCTTGCAGAGGAAGTTTGCTCAGTCAATTGCTCAAAAGTCCAAAAATCGACTATGTTAGGGCAAAAGTCAACTGTGACCCAAATACAGTCAAACTTTAAGATTTTTTGTTAACATTCTCATTTTGAAGGATATTTCATCATCTGATCAAGGGTTGATCATGATTCATCAAGGATTGCTCAAAGTTCATCAAGATTCAAAAGTTGTTAAATTAGGGTTTTGTAGGAAAAGTCAACCCAACTTTGACCAAGCATAACTTTATCATACTTTATGAGAAATGACCCATACAAAGCTCATTTTGAAGATGATGCAATTCCCCAAAATCCATATTCATACCCCAATTTCAAAAAAATGCACTCACAAGAAGTTATGAATTTGGACATTATAGGTCATTTTGAAAAGTCAACAAAAACACCTTTTTTTACAAAGCTTATAACTTGAGCATTGAATATCAAAATGAGATGAGACTAAAAGGGTTGATTATAGGACATCTCAAGCTTTATAAAAAGTCTAAGAAGACCTCCAAAAGTTAAAAGTTGAAGAAGTTATGCATTGTTGAAGTTGGACCTTTTTGCAAAATTGCCAAAAGTAAACTATCCCTAAAAATTCAAAATTTTCCAAATGGGCCCATTCTTTTTCACTTGTTTTGAGTTTGCATTGTAGCCCACGTGCTCCAGCCTTGGCCATGTGTCCATATCAATTTTTTATTAATTATTTTGATTTTTATTTGAATTAATTTGATTTAAATCAAAATAAATCAAATAAAAATCCAAAGGCATTGATAACAAAGATTTTATGTTGATTTCAGGTTCCATTATGCAGCTGGCCATCATCAAATTCGTATCAAATCAATTGTGTGCAAAAAATATTGAAATCAAGCAAGTTTGGAAAGCTTTTATGGAAGAATCAAATCAAATATGCAATCATCAATGTGGGAAGATTTGAACAACAAATGTTACCCTAATCCAATATACAATACATAAGCAAGCTACAGGCATGAAAATCAGGGTTGGAGAGCATTGGTAGAGGCAAAACCAAAGTTGAGAAAATCATAAAAAAGCTTGAGATCGAAATCAAGGTTGGAGGCATTTTCAAGGCCTGAGAAGTATCCCAATCGCTTCCTGGCAATTCTCACAAGCTAACCCGATCCAGACAACGCGTTTCCAGACCTCCTAGTGCACTGTAAGTCCTTTGTAACATAGCTATTTTCTTGAATTCGATTTGTGTTATTCTGGCATCCATTGAGTAAAATAATGGCATATTTGTGATCACAGGAACATTTGCAAGCTTTTGGCATCATTTGATTTCATTTATCTGACCGGTATCAAGATCCACCATGTGATCGGTGGAAATAGAACTGACTGTTTTTAGCTGGTTTCGCGAAATGTCGCGGAAGCAAGAGTCACCACCGTCTTTTATTTTCTCCAACATGGAAAGGACAAAAGCACAGCAAAATTCCTTATGAGAACGTTTCTTGGTTCAGGAGGTAGATTTATAGAAAGGGAAGGTGTTAGCACCCTTTCTATCCGTGGTTATCCACGGGCTCTTAGGTACTTGCTCTTATGTTTCCAAAATGTTTGCTTTTCAAAATGTGAGTGGGTTTGAAAAAGTTTCTTTGAAAGATTTCTGAATAACTCTTGTATCTGTCCTCAAGAGTGTTTGAAAAATTTGTTTTGAAAGCTTTTGAAAGTGTAAGGTGTGAAAAGTATTTTGTTTGTTTTTGAAAAGAGCAAGTATCTATGAGTCATCTACCTACCCTAAGGAATTGAGCTGTGTAAGTGTCCTTTAGGTGGTGCCATCCCACCATTGAGAGGTAGGTAGCACCACCATTGGAGGTGTTCGGGTCAATTCGATTGTAGGGACAGTATGGTCACCGAAGCAACAGTTAGGACACCTTAGAAGTAACCCTAATGTCTTAGATCCTTTTTAATCTGAGGTAACCGTTTCGAGGCAACTGTTTTGAGGCAACTGTTTCGAGGCAACTGGATCTTGGACATAAGAGCGACCGCTAAAACGTCCTATACTTGATGACCACGTTTCGAAGGCAACGAATGAGGCGTACCCTAGAAGTGGTGTGTGCATTGTGTGTCGTATTCAGTTAATGTTTGTCTTGGTAATTAGTGAGCTACGAGTTGTTTTTATTTACATACATTCTTTCATGTAAGTTTAGCAGTTAAGGGGGTGCGGAAAGTAAATTGCGGAAACATAAATCCTACGCTATTACAAGGCGCGGGTCTATACATCGCCAAAAATTACAAAGACCCGTTTTGATAAATAAGTACGGAAAGTAAATAAAAACAGTAAAAGTCCTAATTACTATTACATTCGGAGGCAGTTACATAATAATCAGAAATAAGGAACTAAAACTGAAATGCACGCGAAAGAAAGAATCGGGAATGTCTTAAGGGTGTTGACCCTTTTTAGAAAAAAGAAATTGATTTTTTTGGTCTTTTGGAATTAAAATGAAATTAAAATTAATTGTTAAACTAATTAATTAATTTAATTAAGAGAAAACATATTTTTGTATTTTTTATGTTTTTATGAAATAAAATAAAAAAGAAACAAAATTAAGTTAACCTAATTCTAAATTATTTTAATTATTAAAAGAAAGTTAAAATGGCCTAATTAAAAAAACTAATTTAATTATTGTTTATTTACCAAAATAAAATAATAATAATAATAATGATGTTAATTCTTTTTGGATTTTTTTATGAAAATGTTAATTGATTAATTGTTAATAATAAATAAATAAAATAAAGCAAGTAAATAAAAAAGGAAAATGTCAAAATAAAATAAAAAGAAGAGTAAAAAAACCAAGGGGTGTGGGCTGAAATGGAGGGTGTTGGATTGAGATTTGAGGCCCACTTGGTCAAGGCCTGTTGACTTTCTTGGATTGCCTGTGCCCACGTTGACTCCAGAGTACCATGGCCCTCCTGCTTTGGCCACTGGATCTGCACTGATGAACACCTGGAGCGTTGGGATATGAGGTTTATGGTGTTCCTCTTTTGAGAATCTGCACATGAATACATTGAAAAAAATAGCATTGGAATTATGGGGGACCTGGGAATCGAACCCAGGTCCCAACGTTTACCAAACACACTGCCAGCCACTACACCAAACGCGCTTCTTTGTAAATATAATAGAAACAAAACAATATATGAAATAAGTGCCCCGTGTGCTGAAACGCGCGCGCTAATTCGAATGGACCACTCCCTGCTTGCCACGCCATCGTCTTCAAGCTTTTCCTGTAAACATAAAACATATAGCGGGGGTTTTAAACCCCCACAAAATACAGGCATATTGAAAATAGCGATTAGCAATTGGGAAAACATAAAAAAGGCGCAACACGTCCATTCAATCCGTCTTGAGCTTCTGAGTTTGACCATGCCTGTTTTGAGGTTCAATTTTACAGTATATAAAAAAGCCAAATTCTAAAGCTCTGAAAACCTAGAAATTGCTAATGGTAACTTTCAATCCAGGGCGCCATTCTCAAATTAAATCATGTGGAACGCTTTGTATTGATCCTATGAGCATAATGCTATCAACAAAAGGTGTTAAAAATGCATGGAATGTGATATGTAAATTGGGAAATATATGCAAACCGTATGAGTTGGTGGGGATGATTCTGATGGTGTTAAGCCTCGTTCTTGATTGCAATGGCTTCCTGGAAGGGTCAGAAGTGTGTTTGGATCAACAAGGAAGCTTGAATTGGGCTGCAATATTGATTTCAGTTTTACACCTTTTTTGAAATTTTGCAATTTTGGTTATGGAGTCCTTGAGTGTTCTAGGTCGTGTATGACATATGGGAGGCTTGCACATCTGTTTTGTAATGTGTATCAATCCAAATAATGGTCATTGAAGCCTCGCAATAATGTTCTTGATTTTGCCATAAACTCCATTGAAACAACTTGCCATTTTTGTGAAAATTTGAATTTCTAGGCTTGGAATAGGTCTTGCACGAGTTTGGTAAGTACTTCATGGTGCATCAAAGCAATTCAACACAAAATATATCCCTCCATTAACTTTCTTGATTTTTATTTGAATTTTAAAGATTTAAAATGAATTAAATCAAAAAAAAATTAAATAAAAATGGAAAAATTAATTTTTAATCTTGAAATAAATTGTGGGACACGTGGGAGGCATGGCCAAGCTGAAACAAGTGGAAAAAGTGGGCCCCTTTTGTCAAAAATGAAGCTTCAAGGATAATTGACTTTGGCCATTTCACAAAAATTTCCCAACTTCTCCAATGCATATCTTGCTCAATTTTGAAGTTATGAACATGTTCTTGGACATTTTGGAAAGGTCTTGAAGTCCTCTAACCAATGTCTTTGGTCCCATGATCTTTTGATTTACCAATCTCAAGTTATGGTCTTTGACTTAAAGTGCCTTTTTGTTGACTTTTGAAAATGACCTATAATGTTGAAATTGATAACTTTTTGTGAGAGCATTTCTTGGACTTGGAATGTGAAGATGAATTGTAGTAAATGTCCTCCCCTTCAAGATGAGAATTGGATGGGATTTTTCTGATGAACCATGAAAAAGTTATGCCTTGGTCAAGTTACAGTTGACTTTTTAGCTGTCCAAAAATAGAAACTTTTGACACCTTGATGATTTTTGAGCCATGCTTGTGGAATCATGATCAAGACTTGATCAAATGATGATTGTGGCTTCAAAATAAGACGTTGACCAAAATTTTTGACTTTTGACTGCCAAATGACCATTTTGCCCCTACAGTTGATTGTGAAGCAATTAGGGTTTTTGACTGTGCAACTTGACCTTGTGAGCCTTGAAAATTGACATGTAGGTGCTTGACAATGTATATGAGCATATGGGACTTGATTGAGCCCTTGAAAACCTCAACTTCCTTGCAGGAACCACAACCCTAATTTGACTGGCTTAGGAGGGTGGTTGACTGTGTAGCCTTTGAGTAGACTTTGAACCCTTTGAGGTGATGCTTGTCAAAAACTTTGAAGATTATGGGAGGGAAAATTTTGGGGTACAACAGTTGCCCCTGTTCAATCTTCTTAGACCTGAGGATGTAGATTGGCTGGCGTGCCTTTCGTAATCCAGAGGTGGAAGATGATTGAACACTAAAGTGCCCAGAAATTTGCACTCACATAGTTGAGTATCAGCAGTGTGATAGCGGGAATGGGCTTACAGATGCCATTTGGAGAGATGGTGGATAGGAGGATGGGCTTATAGATGCCATCTGGGGATGTGACAGGACCTTGTCGGGAATGGGCTTATAGATGCCATTTGGAACTGTGATGGGAGGATGGGCTTATAGATGCCATCTAGGTGTCGATCGCGTAAGAGATTCCTTAGAGAGAACTTGCGTACCTGAGAAAGAAAGATAATTACCTGGCCTGTTACAGGGGTTTATCTTCAAACTCTTCATGTGGATGTGCCCTGGCTGGATACAGGTATCGAATCTTCAATCAGTTACTCACAAATGTGCCCTGGCTAGATACAGGAATCGAATCTGGAATTAGTCGTCAACAGATATGACCTGGCTGGATACAGGAATCAGATCTTCAAACTCTTCAGACGTGCCCTGGCAAGATACAGGAATCGAGTCCGGAAATAGTCGTCAACAGATACGCCCTGGCTGGATACAGGAATCAGATCTTCAAACTCTTCAGACGTGCCCTGACAGGATACAGAAATCGAGTCCGGAAATAGTCGTCAACAGATACGCCCTGGTTGGATACAGGAATCGGATCTTCAAACTCTTCAGACGTGCCCTGGCAGGATACAGGAATCGAGTCCGGAAATAGTCGTCAACAGATACGCCCTGGCTGGATACAGGAATCGGATCTTCAAACTCTTCAGACGTGCCCTGGCAGGATACAAGAATCGAGTCCGGAAATAGTCATCAACAGATACGCCCTGGCTGGATACAGGAATTGGATCTTCAAACTCTTCAGACGTGCCCTGGCAGGGTACAGGAATCGAGTCCGGAAATAGTCGTCAACAGATACGCCCTGGCTGGATACAGGAATCGGATCTTCAAACTCTTCAGACGTGCCCTGGCAGGATACAGGAATCGAGTCCGGAAAATAGTCTTCAACAGATACGCCCTGGCTGGATACAGGAATTGGATCTTCAAACTCTTCAGACGTGCCCTGGCAAGATACAGGAATCGAGTCCGGAAATAGTCGCTCACAGACATGCCCTGGCTGGATACAGGAATCGAATCTGGAATTGCGACAGTTGATAGTAATTATCTTTGGATTGACCTTTTCCTGGAAAGGTAAAACATCAGTTGTATGCAATGTCATGATGTATGAAAAGCATGATGTCATGATGTTCTCAGGGAGAAATGAGATTGTGTGATATGATGCGTATGTGCATGCGTTGTGTATGTAAGTAGGATGTATGAAAATGTGATATGTTTATGAATGTATTTTCGTCTAGGAAAATAAATCCTTGACGAATGCCGGGAAGTTGAATCCTGGGCTGATGTTTGAAGGACAGAGTTCTTTGTTTCCGCTGGAGATGAAGATTGCAAGAATAAACTGGTAGGAGGAGATGACTCCGTTGGGGAATAAACTTGGCGAAGATATTACTCTGCGGGGAATACTCTGTGGGAAGAGATACTTCGCTGAGGTTTGATGATAACTCCGCTGGGGAATTGTTGTTGAGCTTTGTTGGAAGATTTGATGAACTCCGCTGGGGAATAGGAAGAACTTCGCCGAGGACGAACTTTCCGTGGTTTTTAGCTGAGGATAACCCAGTTATAAGCCCTGGTGGGGAATAACCTTTGAATAAAGCCGGAGAGAGACGTATGTACTCTACAGTGATAAGCTTCCAGAATCTACTGGGGATAAGCTTCTTACTGGGGATATTAATTCAACTCTCCTGGGGAGACTCTTTGAACTGTACTGGGGAATGGCTCCACTGGCTGTTATGTATTCCGCCGGGGAACAATCTTAGATCAAGATTGCCGGGGATGCTTGTTTAGGAACATCTGTATACTCCGCTGGGGAATGTTGAGATTCTCTGGGGATACCCAACTTCCTCAAGGCTGACTGTACGCTAACTCTGCTTGGGGAGAGTGTCGCTGACTTGCTGGAGATATTGTGCCTTGTAGGGCTGATTGGGAGACTAACTCTGCTCATGGAGTATTGTTGATTCTTGTCTTACTCGGCGGGGAGTGAAGGTATCTGGGTTACATTCTTCAGCCGAACTTACCTTGGTACCTTGGTGGACAGAGCAACTAGATTGCTTAGACAATTCAATATTGCCCCTGTTTCTGATGTCACCTTTAATTAATCCTTTGTTTCGCATGCAAATATTTATGAGTTAGAAATTAGTGTCAAATGCATATATCACAATTGAACATTGGACGTTCTTCACAAGACAAAACAGAAAAAGGAAAAATAATCGGCAATTTATCTGAAAAGTGAATTTATATTGATTTTTGAATTGGCCTGTAAATAGGCGTTTATGTACAAGAGGCTGACGTCCTAGTAAGAGAGCATCGCCGAACAACAGACTTTATACAATTTTTGTGGAAAAGGAAGACAAAACAGCTATGTGAAGAGAATAATCCCACTGGGCTCCAACTCTGCTATCGCCTTTATATCTTTGAGCGTCTCATCACTTGGCTGCTTAGTTGAAGATGAAGCTGATTGATTGATGTCGTCTAAACCTGATATTTGATACTAAATTCTGGATGCAAGGTGATTCAATGATACATAGTATTACTCTTTAATCCCTAACTTTTTCCTGGACCGCCCTTTCGGGTTTTCGGTCCACCGGGATACCCATTTTTGCCCAAGCCGCCTTTTCAGGTTTTCGACTTGCCGGGTGTACAGATTTTTTCATTTCATCCCTTATTTTTGCCCGAACACTTTTGGTTCGTCGGGAAGCCCTTATTTTTGCCTAGGTATGTCAACCTAGCGGGTCTTTTATCATGCGTAGTATCTTTTTACTATGTCTGCATTGGCGGGGTGAGGAAGGTCGTCACCATCCATGTTGGTTAGAATCATGGCTCCTCCTGAGAACACATGTTTAACCACAAATGGCCCTTCGTATGTAGGGGTCCATTTGCCCCTGGGATCACTTTGAGGAAGAATGATGCGCTTGATTACCAGGTCCCCAACTTGATACTCTTGTGGTCTGACTTTCTTATTAAATGCCCTGATCATTCGTTTTTGATACGTTTGACCATGACAAATAGCAGTGAGTCTCTTTTCGTCAATTAGGTTCAACTGATCAAGTCGAGTCTGGATCCAGTCATCTTCTCTCAAACCTGCATCCTTCATTATCCGGAGAGAGGGTATCTGGACTTCAATCGGCAAGACTGCCTCCATGCCGTAGACCAAGGAAAAGGGGGTTGCCCCAGTTGACGTCCTTGCTGAGGTACGGTACCCATGAAGAGCAAACTGTAACATTTCGTGCCAATCTTTATAGGTCACTGTCATCTTCTGCACAATCTTTTTGATATTCTTATTTACTGCTTCTACAACCCCATTCATCTTCGGCCGGTAAGGAGAAGAGTTGTGGTGTTGTATCTTGAATTGCTCGCAGAGCTCAGTGATCATCTTGTTATTAAGATTGGTACCATTGTCCGTAATGATCCTTTCCGGGACGCCGTATCGACATATCAGGTTGTGTCGAATGAAACATGCTACGACGTTCTTGGTTACCGTAGCGTAGGAAGCTGCTTCAACCCACTTTGTAAAGTAATCGATCGCCACCAAGATGAAGCGATGCCCGTTGGATGCCATAGGTCTAATCTCGCCTATCATATCAATGCCCCACATTGCAAAAGGCCAAGGTGCTTTCAAGACGTTCAGAGGTACTGGAGGAACATGCACATTATCTGCGTAAATTTGGCACTTGTGACATGTCCGAGAATGTTGGTAACAGTCGGCTTCCATTGTGGACCAGAAATATCCTGCCCGAAGGATTTTCTTTGCCATAGTATGTCCACTGGAGTGTGTTCCGAAGGTACCTTCATGCAGTTCTGCCATGATCTTTTCTGCTTCAGTCTTATCCACACAACGCAGTAAGGTTGAATCATGGTTTCGCTTGTATAGAATGCCATTGCTGAGGAAGAACTTTGCAGCGAACCTTCTCAGAAACTTTTTGTCATTGATAGATGCACCCTCGGGGTATTCTTGAGCTTCCAGATACCTCTTCACCTCATGATACCAGGGTTTTTCAATTACTATCTCAGCCTCAAGATCACAACAATATGCAGGTTCGTCCAGTTTCCAGATAATGATCCGGGGAGCCTCATTGTCCCATTTGACTCTAAACATAGAAGATATCGTAGCCAACGCGTCCGCCAACTGATTCTCCTCTCTTGGGAAGTGTTCAAAAGTTATCTATGTGAAATGGGGGATCAATGTCAACACACATTCTTTGTAAGTAATAAGGTTTGGGTGTTTCGTATCCCACTCGCCTTTGATCTGATTGATCACGAGAGCGGAACCTCCGAAGACACTCAGAAACTTTATCCTTAAGTCAACCGCAGCTTGAAGACCCATGATACACGCCTCATACTCCGCCATGTTGTTGGTGCAGTTGAAACATAACCGGGCAGTAAGTGGAGTATGAGTGCCTTGAGGGGATATGATCACAGCGCCGATACCGTTACCCAAAGTGTTAGAGGCTCCGTCAAAGTGCATAGACCATCAGGATCCTTCCTCAGGTCCTTCATCCGGTCCAGGTACTTCACAATCAGTCACTACCATGATGTTCTCGTCGGGAAACTCAAAGTTCATTGACTGGTAGTCATCCACTGCCTGGTGTGCCAAATGGTGTGCCAACACACTTCCCTTGATAGCTTTCTGAGTCGTGTACTGGATGTCATATTCTGTCAAGATCATCTGCCATCTTGCTATTCTTCCAGACAGAGCAGGCTTTTCGAATATGTACTTTATTGGGTCCATCTTTGAAATCAACAGAGTAGTGTGAGTCAGCATATACTGTCTCAGCCGGCGAGCAGCCCATACCAAAGCGCAACAAGTTTTCTCGAGCAGTGAGTATCGGGTCTCACAGTCGGTAAACTTTTTGCTAAGGTAATAAATGGCGTGCTCTTTTCGGCCAGACTCATCATGCTGCCCCAGCACACACCCCATTGAGCTGTCAAGTACTGTCAAGTATAGTATTAGAGGTCTCCCTTCAACCGGTGGCATAAGAATGGGTGGTTCTTGGAGATACTCTTTGATTCTGTCGAAAGCGGCCTGACATTCATCATTCCAACGTGCTACTTGATCTTTCTTCAACAGCTTGAAGATTGGTTCACAGGTAGCAGTTAGATGCGAGATGAATCGGGCAATGTAATTCAGACGTCCTAGAAAGCCTCTGACTTCTTTCTCTGTCTTGGGAACTGGCATCTCTTGTATAGCTTTCACCTTGGCAGGGTCCACTTGAATACCTTTGTCGCTCACGACGAAGCCTAGCAACTTTCCAGATCTTACCCCGAAGGTGCACTTGTTCGGGTTCAACCTCAACTTATACAACTTCAACCGGTCAAACAGCTTCTCTAGATGGTCAAGGTGTTCCTCCTCAGTTTGAGACCTTGCAATCATATCGTCAACATATACTTCTATCTCATGATGGATCATGTCATGAAATAAAGCGACCATGGCACCTTGGTAGGTTGCCCCAACATTTTTCAGTCCAAAAGGCATGACCTTGTAGCAGAAGGTGCCCCACTGAGTAACAAAGGTAGTCTTTTCCATATCTTCAGGAGCCATTTTGATTTGATTATAACCTGAAAAACCATCCATGAAGGAGAACACCTTGTGCTGAGCAGTATTGTCGACAAGAACGTCGATATGAGGCAGAGGGAAGTCATCTTTAGGGCTGGCCCTATTCAGATCCCTGTAGTCAACACACATTCGGACCTTACCATCTTTGGCACTGGAACCACGTTGGCAACCCACTGAGGGTAAGAAGTCACTGCTAGAAAATCGGCGTCGAATTGTTTCATAACCTCAGCTTTGATCTTCTCGGACATTTCCGGACGCATACGGCGGACCTTTTGTTTAACCGGCGGGCAGTCTTCCTTGGTAGGCAGGTGATGAACCACAATGTCGGTATCCAACCCAGGCATGTTGTGATACAGTGGGAGAACTGACTTGAGGTTTTGCGTTTGTTTTCGCAAATGTTTCGGTTGAGCAAGAGTCGCCACCGACTTTTTATTTTATCCTAAGGAAAGGTTAAAAAGCACAGCAAAAACCTTTGAGATGTTTTCTTGGGTTCGGGGAATAGATTATAGAAAGGGAAGGTATTAGCACCCTTTCTATCCATGGTTATCCATGGGCTCTTAGTTACTTGCTTAGATCACTTGCCTTTTGTTTTCAATTGTTTTAAATGGTGTTTGTGTGTGTGTGTGTGTGGGTTTGAAAATGTTTTGAAAAGAAGCCAATGTGGTGGCAACCTTTGTAATGATCCATGTGGGGATGTATACAAAGATGTATGTCTTTTGAAAAGGTTTTCATTTGTTTTTGAAGGTTGTTTTGAAAGTGTAGGGATGTGTGGTTTTTGAAAAAGGCAAGTGTTTTAGTTTGCAAGATTGATTCAAGTAACTAAGAGGTTACCTACTCCTAAATTTCTCAAAGTTTATTGCTATGTTTTAACCCTTTTAATAAGTTTGTTCCACCATTGTATTTGGTGGACAATCTTATGTTAGGATGTGAAAGGGACAGGCGCGGGTCATCGTTTAGGCCATAATTGCAATGGTGCCAAGTATCTTTGGGCATTTTCTTTAAGGGACTTGATCATTTGTTTTGGCAATATTTTGAAAGTGTTATCGAGGGACTATGATCATTTGATTTGTTTGTTTTGCCCAAAGAGACCTAACATACAACATGGCCCAATTTTGAAAGGCAACAAGTGGAATACCCTAGGGGGTGCAAGTGTGATTTGTGTGTCCATTTTCATGCTTGTTTGTCTTGAGATTAGGTCATAACTATTTTGTCGTTTTTCGCATACAAACCCTAATTCTAACATGGTATAATTGGAAAGCAATAAAGTGCGAAAATAAATTTACTAAGCTATTACAAAACCAAATATGGGAAGGGGGGTACAAATGTTCAAATGGGGATTTTGACAAGGAATTTAAACCTAAAACTAATACATCAATATTGAAATATTTTACAAGATGATTAATTTACATAGATTAAATAAAATAAGACAAATATGCAAGAATGCAAAAAGAATTTTTATATGTATATAAAAAAAAGTATTATTTATATAAAAATAAAAAGAAAATAAAAAGGTATTGTTTTTGAAGTATTTTCATATTTAGGGTAAAACCCTAATTCTATTAAATAAAATACATTATTCATTTATTATGTACAAATAGTTATTTATATATACAAAAAGAAAATAAAATGAGGTATTTGTCAAAAATGTATTTTCATATTAAATATTAGTAATAATAATAAAAAAAACAAAAGTGTATATATTTTATATTTACTCTAAATGTATTAATAAATATATGTATATATGTATTATTTTAAATATGCATTATATATATATATAAATAATAATAATATTTAATATTTGTAAATAGGTATTTTTTATATAAAGTATTTTCAGAAGGTAAAAATAAAATAAAAATGAAAATAAAAGTATTTTTACATATTTCTCAATTTTTAATGAAATGTATATATTCATTTATTTGTGTATAAATCAAAAGAAAATCAAATAAATACCTAATAAATAAAAAAAATGGTGAGAAAAAGATTTTTATATTTTTAATAATATGAGAAAAAATAAATGAATCAATCAAAAAAAGAAAAAGTCAGAAATCATTAAAAATGAACCAAATGGGCTCAGGGGGTGCAGAAGCAATTATGTGGTGCAAAAAGAAAAGTCAACACAAGCCCAACCCATGAAGACCTTTCTTCAACCTCCAGCCTTCTGTTTGAATAAAACACGCGCCACTTTTCTTCCATTGCAAGGTCCTGATTCCTTGAGTTTTAGCAAAAACTTCCAACATCAAAACTGTTAAGCATCTTCCCACGAATTCACACATATAAAAAACATGTTTTAACTCTCAGAAATGAGAGAGAATTTCTTCTCTCCCAATTCTTAACCTAATTTTTGTTCAAAGTTCAGACATCAAATTCTTGCAACACACATAATATAAATAAATTCTAATTATATGGGCATGTTCAGGGCAATGATTATGACATATTCTCTTCACAAACCTAAAGCTAACAATGCCTAATAAGAGAGATACGAATTCAAAAACTTACCTGTTCAGTTGAAGTTCTATCTGACAATGGAGAAGCTCTCAGTGCAAGGTGATGATTGGGATAGTTTCCTTGAGGTCCAGGGATGCTATTCCAAGCTTTACTTTGTCTTGAAAGCTTTTGAATCGAGCTAGAGCACTTCACCTGCAAATCAGAAATGTGAAAATGGTGGAACCAGTTAGAGGGATTACAGGTTGTGTTTTAGCTTTTGGATAGCTTGCATAGATGGTAGGGAAGGTATATGAACTGGTTTGGGCAAGAATGCTTGAAAGGATTGAGAGTTGGAACCCAATCTGCAGAGGTTGCTCTGTTTGAGCAGTTTCAAGGTGATTCTGAGTTTTGGGATGGATTGGAGGTAAAAGGCTCGTGCTTTAGCTTGGTTGAGATGTGTGGAATGTGTTTGATAAGTTTGTCTAAGTGTTTGTAAGCTGAGATGGAAGTTGGTACAAGTTATGCTATCTTACTTGAATTTGAAGCAAGCAATGGCCACTTGATCATTCTAGCCTGTACAGGCCCTCACACTATGCTGCACACATTGCCCTTGATCAGTGCAATTTGCTCACAAACTTGTGCCAAGAAGATTTGGACTGTACCACTTGGATTGCAAACTTGACATAAAGTTCTACTTTTTCAAAATGGAAATAATGTTTTTTCTAGTTTAGGGTTAATTCTCCATGTAATGTCCAAAGGCTTAGAATAACAACTTGGTTCAATGGTTTTGCATTAAATTTATGAGTGTCAAAGGGTTTTAGGACCTGTAATGTAGCACAAACTATGCTGATTTGAAAATGGCCTAAGTTATGAACATGTTCATGAACCATTCAAAAGTGGATTTTTGCCATATTGTGAAATTCGATTCTCTCAAGTTATGAGGTTGTTTGAGAAGTTCTTGGACATTTTGGAAAGATTGGAATGTGTACTACAAACCATCTTTGAAATGCAAATTGAAATACCAAGTGGAAGTGTATGGAAAATGGCCTTGAAGTTAGGTAGAAAACCTTGTCAAAAAGGTCAAATTTTCACTAAGTTATGAATGGTTTAGTGCCCTTATTCAAAAATTTGTAACTTGAGATACAAGCCTCATTTGGGAAAACTTTGTGAATCAAAGTTGTAGATTATGCAGCAAGCTACAACTTTCATGTTTTGACTTTTGTTTGAATCCAAATGAATCTTGGTGAAAAAGTGGGGCAAAGTTGGGAAAAAATTAGGGTTTTCCATAACTTAGAAAAATTCTAAGTTATGAAAAATTCCATTTCAAACCCTAATTTGCATTTCTTGGTTTCTTGGTGAACAAGTTTCATGATTTGGCATGTTTTGATGAAAAATGAATCTTGACTCTTGATTTTGACCAAAAAAGTCAAAGTTTGACTTTTCAGTATACAGTCAAAATTGATCAATTGACTGGGAAATTCAACTGTCAATCTTGTGTACTTGGGATTTTTTGAGTTTGTTGAGCATGTCAAGATAATTCCATGGGGTCCTTGAGTCCATATGTGAGCTTGGTTTGCCATTGGTTAGGTCAAACAGTCAAAAATTGCTTTTGTGCAGTCAAAACCCTAAAAATGACCATTTTGCCCTTTTGATGATCTGATCAAATTTCTTGTGGAATTGTGATCCAAACTTGATCAAATGGTCCATATGAGTTCATAATGTTGATGTGGGTCAATTTTTATGAGATTTGACTGTCAATTGGCCACAGTTGACTTTTCCCCCAATACAGCTGATTTATAGGTCATCTGTCCAATTGACTGGGCAAAACTTGGAATCAAGACTTGAAACTTGGTATGGATAAACTTGGGAGTCCAACATGAAGCATGAAAGTCATCTTAGGCATTTTAGGTCAAAACATCTTTGTTCAACCACAAACCCTAATTTGGGTTAACAGTGCAAGGAGAAGTCCTGAGCAGAGGAAACCCTAACTGGATCTTGATCTTCAAAGGTCTTGTGATGAGAAAATGTTGAGGAAATGGGAGGGCAAATTTTGGGGTACAACACATGTCTTCGTAGGACCAGGCAAAGATTTCCACATAATCATGCAGCATCTGAATCAAACGTTGTTTCACACTAGCCTCCAGATTGGCACCAATCTTGACTTCCTTTCTATCTGTCTCAGTACCCAGATTTACCGTTTCCACTGGCTCTTCATGTGGTTGAATGGCCCTCTCTTCCAGGAGTAGCAGTCTTGCAAGTTCACCAGGCACTTCGCAATCATCTTCACCTTCGTCTTCGGCTAAGTTGATCGGATTTTCGAAGTCATAACTGACAGTAGCAGAGTCGTTACCAGTGAGATCCAGAGTGGATTGAAACCTGTATAGGTGAGTGTGTGTAAATGTAGCTGTTTTGCAATATGTATAAAGAAAGAAAGGGAGCGCAAGATTTGAAAATGTAAAAAACGTCCAATGCTTTTATTCATGATATATGGAAGTGACAAACAAAAGCCCTCACAAATAAAACCACGGTGCCCCGGGTAAGACACCGGGCCATAAAGTTTCAAATTATTGTTTATTACAAATTCAAAACAAAGAAGTTCATTACTGGGTGACAAAAGTAATAGGTGTAAAGTCTTTTGCAGTCCAGTTGCTAGGTCCACCGTTGGTCGTTGGGTAGATCCAGCTGTCAAACTCGGATTCTTCCACTTCGTCTTCATCCCCAATAGCATTTACTCCATGGTTAGGCATGGGAGCAGTCACCACATTAGGCTTCTCGGGCGCCTCAAACTGAACCTCTTTAGCATTAATAAGGTCTTGAACCTTATTCCTTAGAGCCCAACAATCATCTGTGTTATGCCCCGGGCTATCAGAGTGATAAGCGCAACGGGCGTTGGGGTTGTATTTCAGAGATGCTGTGTTTACCATCTTCGGAGCTTCCTTGACAGTTACCAGGCTAATTGACAGCAGTTGTGGTAATATTTGAGAGAGAGTCATGCTGAGCCGAGTATACTGCCTCTTGGGCCTCTCAGCTCTTGGCTGGTTGTATTACTGAGGAGCAGCAGCAGGCTTAGAAATAACCACCGCGTTAACAGCTTGGCGGCGTTCTGGTTTGTTTTGTCTTCTGGGACCGTACACAGCACTGGCCTCCTTCTTGAAGGGCTTCTTTTCAGTATTTGAGGAGGCACCTTTCTGTATCTTCCCCGATTTTATACCAGCTTCGATCCTCTCACCAGTCAGGATCAGGTCAGTAAACCCAGCAGAGGAATTACCAATGAGATGGTTGAAGAATGGACCGGATAGGGTCCCCAAGAACATGTCCACCAGCTTACGATCTGTCAACGGTGGCTGCACCCTGCCAGCCAGATCTCTCCATTTAT
This sequence comes from Vicia faba, assembly GCA_948472305.1. Classification (NCBI taxonomy): domain Eukaryota; kingdom Viridiplantae; phylum Streptophyta; class Magnoliopsida; order Fabales; family Fabaceae; genus Vicia; species Vicia faba. The sequence goes on from OX451739.1 coordinate 729,943,782, forward strand.
GTGCGTACTCCTTAAAACCTTCACCCGATCCTAGCGACATACCCTGGAGTTGGGTACGCGTGGGAGCGAGGTCGGAATTATATTGATACTGCTTGTAAAAAGCAGTGGCCAAATCCTCCAAGTTACGAATGTTGATTCCATCCAGCTGATAGAACCATTCGAGATGAGTCCCTGAAAGACTCTCCTGGAAGAAGTGGGTCCATAAGTTCTTGTCTGCTGTGTAAGGCTGGATCTTCCTTACATAAGAACGGAGGTGCATCTTAGGACAGGAAGCCCTGTCATACTTCACAAAGGCAGGCGCCTTGAACTTGTGCGGGATCACCACCCCAGAAGATAACCCCAAGTCTTTGAAATCCAACCCAGGCACACATTGAATCTCCATAGCATTTAACCTGTCCTCCAGCTGTTTGTACCGGTCCTCAGTAGGAGGGTACTGTTCATCATTGAAGTCTGTCTCAGTGTCAGAGACCACAGAACTAGGGACCTCTCTCCCTTGGTGATTGCCTTCCCCCACAGATGGAGTAGTCCTCTCAGCTTCATTCTGTAATGTATTCCCGAGCCTGCGCCCAGTGTTAAATAGCACAGTCCTTTTCTTCTTCTTATTCTTCTTCAGAAGCAAAGCCTTCAGCTCTTGTTGTCCCTGGGCCAAGTTCATGACCATCTCCTGAAATTGGGCATTCTGGGCCTGGAGGGCCTTGATAGCTTGCTCGGTAGTGAGTTCAGGATTCATGATGCTTGAGTGCTGAAATAAACAGCGAAGAAGATTAAGCAACCTGTAGAAAGAGGGGTACCTGTTATGCACATGATGCATGATATGCTATTTATGCAATGCATTCAAGGGTTCGAAAGTTCAAATTCGTTGTAGCCAAAAAAGAACACACTTTTTATTAGGAAATAAATTGTTCAGTACATCAAGGCCTCACGGGCAAAACATTACAAAATAATTAATCCCAAAAGACACTGCGCATCCTCCTTGGAGCAATGTAAGTATTGAGAGTCTTTTCCTCGTGCAGTAGACGCGTGAGCTCCAAGACCTTCTTCTCACTGGCATGTAGACTGGACTCAAGAGAATTACGTTCTTCCTTTAGCTGGATCCAGCTCTTCTGCATTTCTTCCCAGGATGTAGGCATGTCAGGATGTTGAATGGTGTATGAGACCTCTCCTTCCAACACTGGCTCTTTGATCACAGGGAGAACATGAGGATATGGCATCACTAGCTTCTGGGAGCGGGCTCGTACTCACTTGAGATAAGGCTCCAACGGGATGGAGTTCCTGTGTCCCAGTGTCTTGCTGTCTACCTTGTTGGGCATCCTCCAAGCTCTGATAAATCTCTGGTGAAGTCCTTGTGCATCGTTGTCGAAGTCAAAAACTATGTCAGGAATTAACATGTCGTGGGGGCCATCCCTCTGGGCATAACCAAACTGTCTCAAAGCCAAGCATGGGTTGTAAGTAATACCTCCTCTGATTCCAAGTAAAGGAACATTAGGAAACTCCCCGCAACGATCAATGATAGTTACATCTTCTCTGGACCGAGAACACCAATGTATATCAGCATGTGTAAGAGTCATCAATCGTTGTGACCATCTCAAACCCCGCTCGTTCTTCAAAACTGATTGTGGAAGGTGCGAAATAAACCACCTTCCCAGGAGAGGAGTGCAGCACATAATAACACCTCTTTTTCTCATGGTTCGAGTGTAACATGAGTGAAGGATGTCCCCAAGCAACGTAGGTATAGGATTCCTGGACATTAAGATCTTGATAGCATTGATATTTATAAGCTGGTCTGGCTTAGGGAACAGCACCAACCCATAGACAAGGAGGGCTACAACTTCTTCAAAGGCTTGTAGGTCAAGGGAATTCCAACATTATTGTGCTTTCTCAAACAGAAACTTGGCCAAGAACCCTTTGATACCACTTTTGGTTTCCCAATGTCCCTTGATGTCAGATGGTTGTAGGCATAATGCTTTAGCAACGTCTTCAAGTTTTGGCTCCTTTTCTGTACCGTTGTAGGGTAGTTGACTAAGGATAGGAATCTTCAGAAGCTGAGAAAACTCTTCCAAAGTAGGCACCAGTTGATAATCCGGGAAAGTAAAACAGTGGTGCAGAGGGTCAAAGAACTGGAACAACACTTTCACCATATCCTCCTCAATGTAGGTATTGACCAAGCTGATGAGTCTACCATGTCTTTCACTGAATGAAGAGTTCTCGGGAATCCTGGATGTAAGTTCCTTAAGCTGAGGAGGGACCCTCACAAGGTTGACCTGAATTGTCTTTCTGCGGATAGTTTCCATGTCCTACAAAACAAGAACAAAGATGAAGATTCGAACCCCTGAAGTGGTTAGTCAATGCATATGATGCTGTATGATGTTATGATGCTATGATAAGAGCACAACACAAGTATTTACAAAAAGCAAACATGATAAGGCACACAAGTCACACCATAGCCCTTAGAGTTCAGGCCAGCATGAAGTTTGGGGTACTACCCTTTTGAAGTTGGTGGGCTCAAAAACCTGTCCTATCAAAAGTAACCGGGTTCTAAGGAGCTCAATATCATTGGGTTGTTTTCTGTGTTCATTGTTTCGATTTAGCCACTGAATTGGCGATCAAAATATTCCAAGAAAACAACCCTCAATGAGTGTAGTATCGAGTATCAACCAACTTCGGACTGCACCAAAGTCAGTTATCTCACTACCTCTAAAGAGGCCAGGATGGTTCAATTAAGGTTCCTAAGGTCAGTTGATGCTTCACGACACCACGCGGCGGCCCCGTACTCTCCTTGACTTGACTCAAGTGTTACCGGTACTCACCAAAGTGCCACATCAACGTAGCAGACTGCTTCAACCGTGTCGGTATACCCCGCACAGTTCCCTCACAGTCTTGTTGCTACTTTCTAAGAAGGTATCCCCCAGATCCGGGTTAAGATCTATAGAACTCCCAAGACAGGCCCAATAATATTAAAGCATACAAATCAGGCAATTGAAAACATAAGTATGATTTATCCTAAGGTACACCTCACTTTAAAGTTTCCCCAGCAGAGTCGCCAGTTCTGTGATCGGTGGAAATAGAACTGACTGTTTTTAGCTGGTTTCACGAAATGTCGCGGAAGCAAGAGTCGCCATCGTCTTTTATTTTCTCCAACATGGAAAGGACAAAAGCACAGCAAAATTCCTTATGAGAACGTTTCTCGGTTCGGGAGGTAGATTTATAGAAAGGGAAGGTGTTAGCACCCTTTCTATTCGTGGTTATCCACGGGCTCTTAGGTACTTGCTCTTATGTTTTCAAAATGTTTGCCTTTCAAAATGTGAGTGGGTTTGAAAAAGTTTCTTTGAAAGATTTCTGAATAACTCTTGTATCTGTCCTCAAGAGTGTTTGAAAAATTTGTTTTGAAAGCTTTTGAAAGTGTAAGGTGTGAAAAGTATTTTGTTTGTTTTTGAAAAGAGCAAGTATCTATGAGTCATCTACCTACCCTAAGGAATTGAGCTGTGTAAGTGTCCTTTAGGTGGTGCCATCCCATCATTGAGAGGTAGGTAGCACCACCGTTGGAGGTGTTCGGGTCAATTTGATTGTAGGGACAGTGTGGTCACCGAAGCAACAGTTAGGACACCTTAGAAGTAACCCTAATGTCTTAGATCCTTTTTAATCTGAGGCAACCGTTTCGAGGCAACTGTTTCGAGGCAACTGTTTCGAGGCAACTGTTTCGAGGCAACTGGATCTTAGACATAAGAGCGACCGCTAAAACGTCCTATACTTGATGACCACGTTTCGAAGGCAACGAATGAGGCGTACCCTAGAAGTGTTGTGTGCATTGTGTGTCGTATTCAGTTAATGTTTGTCTTGGTAATTAGTGAGCTACGAGTTGTTTTTATTTACATACATTCTTTCATGTAAGTTTAGCAGTTAAGGGGGTGCGGAAAGTAAATTGCGGAAACATAAATCCTACGCTATTACAAGGCGCGGGTCTATACATCGCCAAAAATTACAAAGACCCGTTTTGATAAATAAGTACGGAAAGTAAATAAAAACAGTAAAAGTCCTAATTACTATTACATTCGGAGGCAGTTATATAATAATCAGAAATAAGGAACTAAAACTGAAATGCGCGCGAAAGAAAGAATCGGGAATGTCTTAAGGGTGTTGACCCTTTTTAGAAAAAAGAAATTGATTTTTTTGGTCTTTTGGAATTAAAATGAAATTAAAATTAATTGTTAAACTAATTAATTAATTTAATTAAGAGAAAACATATTTTTGTATTTTTTATGTTTTTATGAAATAAAATAAAAAAGAAACAAAATTAAGTTAACCTAATTCTAAATTATTTTAATTATTAAAAGAAAGTTAAAATGGCCTAATTAAAAAAACTAATTTAATTATTGTTTATTTACCAAAACAAAATAATAATAATAATAATGATGTTAATTCTTTTTGGATTTTTTATGAAAATGTTAATTGATTAATTGTTAATAATAAATAAATAAAATAAAGCAAGTAAATAAAAAAGGAAAATGTCAAAATAAAATAAAAAGAAGAGTAAAAAAACCAAGGGGTGTGGGCTGAAATGGAGGGTGTTGGATTGAGATTTGAGGCCCACTTGGTCAAGGCCTGTTGACTTTCTTGGATTGCCTGTGCCCACGTTGACTCCAGAGTACCATGGTCCTCCTGCTTTGGCCACTGGATCTGCACTGATGAACACCTGGAGCGCTGGGATATGAGGTTTATGGTGTTCCTCTTTTGAGAATCTGCACATGAATACATTGAAAAAAATAGCATTGGAATTATGGGGGACCTGGGAATCGAACCCAGGTCCCAACATTTACCAAACACACTGCCAGCCACTACACCAAACGCGCTTCTTTGTAAATATAATGGAAACAAAACAATATATGAAATAAGTGCCTCGTGTGCTGAAACGCGCGCGCTAATTCGAATGGACCACTCCCTGCTTGCCACACCATCGTCTTCAAGCTTTTCCTGTAAACATAAAACATATAGCGGGGGTTTTAAACCCCCACAAAATACAGGCATATTGAAAATAGCGATTAGCAATTGGGACAACATAAAAAAGGCGTGACACGTCCATTCAATCCGTCTTGAGCTTCTGAGTTTGACCATGCCTGTTTTGAGGTTCAATTTTACAGTATATAAAAAAGCCCAATTCTAAAGCTTTGAAAACCTAGAAATTTCTAATGGTAACTTTCAATCCAGGGCGCCATTCTCAAATTAAATCATGTGGAATGCTTTGTATTGATCCTGTGAGCATAATGCTATCAACAAAAGGTGTTAAAAATGCATGGAATGTGATATGTAAATTGGGAAATATATGCAAACCGTATGAGTTGGTGGGGATGATTCTGATGGTGTTAAGCCTCGTTCTTGATTGCAATGGCTTCCTGGAAGGGTCGGAAGTGTGTTTGGATCAACAAGGAAGCTTGAATTGGGCTGCAATATTGATTTCAGTTTTACACCTTTTTTGAAATTTTGCAATTTTGGTTATGGAGTCCTTGAGTGTTCTAGGTCGTGTATGACATATGGGAGGCTTGCACATCTGTTTTGTAATGTGTATCAATCCAAATAATGGTCATTGAAGCCTTGCAATAATGTTCTTGATTTTTCCATAAACTCCATTGAAACAACTTGCCATTTTTGTGAAAATTTGAATTTCTAGGCTTGGAATAGGTCTTGCACGAGTTTGGTAAGTACTTCATGGTGCATCAAAGCAATTCAACACAAAATATATCCCTCCATTAACTTTCTTGATTTTTATTTGAATTTTAAAGATTTTAAATGAATTAAATAAAAAAAATTAAATAAAAATGGAAAAATTAATTTTTAATCTTGAAATAAATTGTGGGACACGTGGGAGGCATGGCCAAGCTGAAACAAGTGGAAAAAGTGGGCCCCTTTTGTCAAAAATGAAGCTTCAAGGATAATTGACTTTGGCCATTTCACAAAAATTTCCCAACTTCTCCAATGCATATCTTGCTCAATTTTGAAGCTATGAACATGTTCTTGGACATTTTGGAAAGGTCTTGAAGTCCTCTAACCAATGTCTTTGGTCCCATGTCATTTTGATTTACCAATCTCAAGTTATGGTCTTTGACTTAAAGTGCCTTTTTGTTGACTTTTGAAAATGACCTATAATGTTGAAATTGATAACTTTTTGTGAGAGCATTTCTTGGACTTGGAATGTGAAGATGAATTGTAGGAAATGTCCTCCCCTTCAAGATGAGCATTGGATGGGATTTTTCTAATGAACCATGAAAAAGTTATGCCTTGGTCAAGTTAATTTTGACTTTTCAGCTGTCCAAAAATAGAAACTTTTGACACCTTGATGATTTTTGAGCCATGCTTGTGGAATCATGATCAAGACTTGATCAAATGATGATTGTGGCTTCAAAATAAGATGTTGACCAAAAATTTTGACTTTTGACTACCAAATGACCATTTTGCCCCTACAGTTGATTGTGAAGCAATTAGGGTTTTTGACTGTGCAACTTGACCTTGTGAGCCTTGAAAATTGACATGTAGGTGCTTGACAATGTATATGAGCATATGGGACTTGATTGAGCCCTTGAAAACCTCAACTTCCTTGCAGGAACCACAACCCTAATTTGACTGGCTTAGGAGGGTGGTTGACTGTGTAGCCTTTGAGTAGACTTTGAACCCTTTGAGGTGATGCTTGTCAAAAACTTTGAAGATTATGGGAGGGCAAATTTTGGGGTACAACACACCATAGCTAGGTTTCTTTGTTCGTTTTTAGGGCTTTCTGTTTCAGGTGAAATTGGCCTTAATGGTGGTTATGGTTGTGATCAGAGAGATGAGACGAGGCTAACCATGGGCTTGGATTCCATTTATATGGCCTGAAGAAAGTTTTCGAACGAACCTGCGTTTTTAGCTGCGGATAGAAATACGTAGGTAAAGTTACAGTGTGGGGAGGACATGGATGAACTCGTGTCATCCATCCATTGGGCCATTCAAATATTTTGCGCGTTTTTTTTTATTTCAGGCCATTTACTTTGTTTCTATATATTATATTATGTTATTATTATTATAACAAACAAAGCAACATGATGTAGTGGTAGCCACTCAAGTCTTAAAGCGTTCCAAGGCTGGAGGTCAGGGGTTCGATCCCTGCCTCCAGCAATTTGCCTTTTCTTGATGTTTTTCAGGAGATCTAGTGCATACATGAATCCACATCCCACCATGCGCCTCACTCCTCAACATGCCAGATGGCCAGATCTGATGGTCAGTGATTGGAGGTCCACCAAGAGCCAGGTCAATGCACGCATACTGGATCAGAGAAAGTCAATTGGATCAGCAAATGGGCCTACAAAAATGCTCCTTGCACCTCCAAAAAGGCCCATTTCTTTCTTTCTATTATATTTTCTTTTTATTAATTTAGTTATTTTATTTTATTTTTAATTAATTACTAACCAATCATAATTTTTCCTTTTTATCAAAAATCATCAAAAAAATATTTTTATCCAATAAAATTTTAGAATTCCTTTTTTTTAATAAATATTAACTAATTAATTTAGGTTTTTAATTATAGGAAACTTTAATTTATTTTTGTAAATAAATAAAATTAATTAGAATCAATTAGGTTTTAACTACTAACTTAATTATTTTAGTTTCTTAATTTAATCAAAACTCCAAAAATATACCAGTTATTATTTTATCACCAATTAATTAATTTAGTATTTAACTTCTTTTCTTAAATAAAAAAAAATCATTTTCTTTTAAAAGGGTCAAAACCCTAATTCGCACTCGATTTAATTTCCCGCGCACTTTATTTATTTTTATCCAATTATGTATTTGTTTCCGGTATGTAATAGATAATTAGGACATTTTATTTATTTACCGCTTTTTTTTATTTTATTTTTCAAAGGGTTGCTTTTGGCGATGTAAATACCCGACGCCTTGTAATTTAATTTCCGCATTTAAATTCTGCAAAATATACAACTGCTAGATGTTTGATAATAGGGCTTGCATGACAATAATGAATACTTTAATCTAAAATCAATTAGGTCACCCTAAACATGTGCAAAGATAAAAATAACTGAAAACGACACACTCGCACATGCGCACTCTTAGGATACACCCCACTTGGTTGCCTTCGTACATGGTCATTGAGTATAGGTCGTTTTAGAGGTCATCCTCTTGTCTAAAAGATCATAGTCGCCTCGAAATGGTTGCCTCGGATATTGTTGCCTCAAACAAATGATCTAAGACATTAGGGTTACCGCTAAGGCGTCCTAACATTGCTTTAGTGACTGTATGTCCCTCATTCGAATTTACCCTCAAACTCCAATGACGGTGCTACCTACTCATCAATAGTGGGATAGTATTGTCTAAAGGAAATTAGCATAGAATGATTCCTTTTTCGAGTAGGTAGATAGTTCTTAGATACTTGCTCTTTCAAAACAAAACTCTTCACACTTACACTTTTCGAACAAAGTTTTCAAAACACTTCATTACACTCTTGAGGACAGAAGCAAGAGTTAAATCAAAGTTTTCAAACAAAAACTTTTTTTCAAACCCACAAGCACAAAGAAAACAATTTTGAAAACAATTGAGCAAGTACCTAAGAGCCCGTAGATAACTACGGATATAAATGATGCTAATACCTTCCCTTTCTATAATCTACCCCCCGAACCCGAGAAATATCTCAAAAAAGGAATTTTTCTGTGCTTTTTTCCTTTCCTTGTTGGATAAAATAAAAGTCGGTGGCGACTCTTACTTACCGCGACATTTTGCGAAAACAAACGCAAAATGCAAACCAGCATTCCAAAAAACAGTCAGTTCTTCCCACCGTATCACATTGATGCAACATGAAAACCTAATTTGAGGTAGACTGCCTTAGGAGAGAGCTTGTATGGTCAACCCTTGGACTACCTTGAGCAAATTGGAGATCTTTCTTGAAATGTTTTGAGAAATATGGGAGAGAAAATTTTGGGGTACAACACCTTGCATTAGTGGACTTGAACTAGAGGTTAAATGGATGTGCTTCCTTGAAATGATTCATCTCATAACAAATGCGTATGATATAGTGTGTATTGATCTTACAAGATACAGTTTCTCAAAAACTTTTTTCCACTATGCAATGCTCAACCTCTCAATCCAAATGATCATATTATCTATGTTGGATGTGTTTCAAATTTGCGGCATTTTGTTCAAGTTTATTCGAAACCAGAATGCCCTATACCACTTACATCACTGGATTGTACATCTCATTATACAACGAAAGGCGATACTTGACTGGACCAATTTGTTGAAAGCTTGCAAGAGTTCACCAAATTGAGCAAGATTGAAAGAGAAATAAATAAACAAAAGTCAAAAGGGGTACCACCAATAGTTGTAGATTTAGCCTACGAGAAGTCTTTAGGTTCATTGTATTATTTATTTATTAATTTATTGTAAGTGACGTTGTATTAATGTGTTATGATGTATAATATACACATTTTGAAGTTTGCCAAAAAAATCTACATTGAATACATGTTATGTTTTTTGTTATGCAGTGACAGGGAAGGTTCCGAAAATACATCTCCGAACTAAATGATGGTTCCAGAGATACATTTCTGGAACGTGCCCAGGTAGAAGATAGAAATTATGAGATCCATACACTAGTGCAGAAATGACTTTTTACATCGAGTGAAATTGACTTTTTACATCGGTTTTGGGTCCGATGTAAAGTCAGGCGATATAGTAAATCAGGGACTTTTTACATCGGTTCTGGGACCGATGTAAAAAGTCCCTTTTTTACATCGGTTTAAATATCAGAACCGATGTAATAACCTGTTATTATGCACATTTTTTAAAAAATTGATCCGGTTTTTTACATCGGTTGGAAGTAATACCCGATGTAAAAAGTCCATTTTTTACATCGGTTATAATATATGAACCGATGTAAGAAACAATTATTATGCACATTTTTTAAAAAAATTGATCCAGTTTTTTACATCGGTTGGAAGTAATACCCGATGTAAAAAGTCCCCAGTGACACGACTTTTTACATCGGTTATCATCCCCAACCGATGTAAAAAGTCCCTTTTTGAAAGTTTTCACATCAGTTTTGAGTAATAACCGATGTAAAATGTATTAAATTTTTTTGGAATAGATTATTTATTTTCTGGGTTTCCCTATACAAATATAATGTGTACCCATTTTTTCATATTTTTCCAATATCAAACAGACTATATTTATGTCGCTATATAGATTTCATAGCTTTCCAACATCACATATATCACATTTAGGTCGATATTTTCATATTTTTCACAACAAACTTACAAATTGAACAATTGTATTGCAAACTTGTATTGTATTACAACAAACAAACTTACAATTACAAATTCTTCACAAAATATAAAACAATATTCAACTATTTATAAGTCTTTTTCAAAACTTACAATTACATAATATTCACAAAATATACATATACAAAAATATTCAACTATTTCTAAGTTTCCAAACTTGAATTACCAATATAAAATCTTCGGTAGACAACACAAAAATCATATTGCCTGACAATAAATAATAACAATTAACATCAGCAAAAAAAATCAAAAAACTCAACACATGAGCAAAAACCACATGTATTGTGCAAAAACCACACCTTATACAATTCTATAAAACTCACCAAGATAAACTTAAGTTCCATGTAACTCAAAGAAACATTTTGTCCAACGAAGTCGCAAATCATACAAATCATCTGGTGTTAATTCTGTTGGGTCATCAAATACCTATAATACATAAATATAACAATATAGAGTTATTTTTTAAAAATTCATATTAAGTCGAAAAACAAAAAGTAAATAACAAAGTAAAGTTATTTTTAGTACCTGCATCCAATTCTCGGTTATATTAGCAGAGACAATATCCAACATATTTTTCATCACATAGTATCCATAATCATTAGAGTTATGTTGTTGCCTTGTCTACAATTGAATGACATAATTAGTGAATATATATCATAAATTTAACTATAGAATTACAATTTACATCACACTTACATTGGGATGAAGCCATGTATCCTTTTTTCTATTTCCATTTGCCATTTGATGAATCCCAAAAGAACTAATACAGAAAGATATAAACATCACATAACTAAATATACTCGCCAATGAAAAATCACATAACTATTAGTTGTCAATGAAAGTCACATGAAAGATAAACTTACTTTGTAATAATTTTCTTCGTGTTCTGGTCAATTTCTCGATGAAGTGAACAAAATACGACAACTAAATTGTCTCTTGGACACATGACTATTAATTGCCAATGTCTCCTGTACGTGTGTGTGGAAACAGAAAAGTCACATAAAATATATATGTTATCAAAATTAAATAATATAAAACACAATTTCATAAAAATTCTTACCCATGAATTAATGGTAGTAAGTGGCACGCTCTGTTTTCATCACGTAACTTTTCTAGCACGTAATTTTTAACATCTTCTTGAGATTTCGCTACATTATCATTATAAATACACCTAGCAGGGTCCATAAATCCATATAATTCTGAAATGGAATTCGACAAACACGATGAATATACCTGAATAATTTTAAAATTAACATTAGAATCAAAGTGATGAGAGATATAACATATTAATAGAGATTGACTTTAATAAAACAATAAAATGCACTTACGTGCACCAAATTTGCAGAATAGACACATCAAGCCAATGACCTAAATCCACCAATAACTCTCTGATACATTTAGCTGAAACATAAAAATTAGAGACACTCGCACAATGACTTAATTGTACTGCCAAATGGTTATCATCCAATTTCAAAACCATGAGTAACAATCTCTGAACATCATCAACTTCCACGTCTTTTGTGCTCTCTTTTGTGCTTCCCTTTGCAGCTGAACAACTTCCTTTTCCGCTTCCATTGATAATTTCCAATTTTTTAATGCATTTAATATCACCTGTACTTTGTGATAAACCCATAGACTTAAGTGTCTCCATTAATGATTGCTGAAACATCTTACGCTCTTCAACCAACTTTTCTTCAAGTTCAGCTCTAAGTTTTGTTTCCAATATTGCAAGTTGTTCATTTACGTCGATATGTTGACTTTTTCTTCCAAAGTAAGTGCTTTGTTTATGGTGTTTTCCAACACCACGAACACGACCTCCATGCTCAGATGTTCCAATGGCTAATGATAAGATATCGTTACGTCCATCTGGAACAATTGCACCTTTTCCAGCTTCTTGAACAAGAGAATCCTACAAAATGCAAAAACATCAATTAATCAATCACAAATATAATGATACTTGAATAATTTTTCGTTGTTTACTTACAATTTTTTCAGCAACCTCTTGTGTAGATTTTGATGTGTATTCTCCTCCTTTCTTTTGTCGTGCTCTCTTCCATAACTCATGGCGTGATGGTGGAGATGGACTATCATTATCATCTAATGTGGAATTATCTCTCGATGATGACTTTTCTTTCATAATTTTCTCCTCAAGTAAGCGATATCCTCCACGAGACAATACATGTGGGTATAAATTCTTGGCCACATTATCCTTACCCTTCTTACTTTTTTCCTATTATAAACTCAAACAAGTAATTAATCACTAAATATAATAAAAATGTTATGCACACAAAAACATATAACTCCTACTAACCTTAAATTCAGGGGTATCTCGAATCTTGAGAAACTCTTTCCAGGCGTCTTATGTAATAAAGTTATACTTGACATATGGAGGAGGATCATTTTCTATGGGATGATGAATATATCTATCTGTGAGTTGTGTCTTAAAACCTCTCCATCGCTCTCCCGCATATTTAATCCATTCTTTCTTCAACCTATCCTTCTTTGGATCTTTACATTCTGGAATAGTAAAATGAGCCTACAAATGTAGTATATGTCATATGTTGTTAATTAGTATATGATTATAAAATATAATAAAGTATTGTATTTAAAATACCTGAATATCAGTCCAAATAGCATCTTTTACGCCTTCATCTACTTCTTTCCAATCATTTTTCATAATGCTACAATACTCTCGAGCAAGAGATGCTATATAACTCTTGAAATGTGTAGCATTTTTACCAACACCAATACATTCATAGGTTCTTGCATTAAACTCGACCTTTATCTTTTCACCTGTTTGATGAACTTTGTCAATTTGTGTCATTAAAGTGGGACCTCTAATTCTTCTTTTATTGGGGTTTGAATCACCCATGTATCTGTTTGCACAAAACAAAAATAATTAGAAATAATATTAAGCACAAAATAAAAACAATTAGAAATAAAATTAAGCATAAAATAAAAACAATTAGAAAATAAAGTAACGTGGAATTAACTTATACAAAAAATCTTACTAGTCCTCCCATATCCCTTCTTCATGGTCTATGCGAATAGCATGCACATCATCCCCTTCATTTTCTTCAATGAATGTAGTCACATTTGTTGAGAAAGGATGAGTTTCAGAAATATCAAGATTCTCATCATGATTTTCATCACTATCATGGACCTTTCCTTGTAAAACCACTTACCACTTTTTATTAGAAGGATCTGTGACATAAAACACTTGTTTTGCTTGAGATGCCATGATGAATGGTTCGTTCGCATAAGCTAACTTGCTAAGATCGACCAGTGTAACTCCAAATTCATCGATTCTAACACCACTGTTGATATCAATCCATTTGCATTTAAATACAGGAACTTTAAACACAATATAATTAACTTCCCAAATCTCTTCAATCACCCCAAAGTACGGTGTAGATGCCATAACCGGGTTTTTATCTTTAGCACTAGAGAAGTGCATGGACTCGGCCACAATCATTATCCCACTATTTTGCGTGGTACTACAGTCATCCTTTGACTTTGTATAAAAAGAGGTTTTATTAATATCATATCCACTCCAAGTTATTATGTTACATTTAGGCCCATAAGACAACCACTTAATTGTATTAGAAACACTATCTTCATTAGCAATTCTTTCTTTAAACCACTCAGAGAAACTCTTATTATGCTCTTTTAACAACCCTCTTTCATTCATCTTGGGGTACTTTTTATTTACGATGCTTTTGTGAGCAGATAAGTAAGGTTGAACTTCATCTATGTTATTCAATATATACAAATGCGCTTGAACAACCACATCAATACTTAAGCTCTTGACTTTTAAACCTTGTGTACCCACACCCTCATATCTTACATCATGACGAGACTTGGGAACCCCTACAACATCCACTCCTGACAAATAGTTAGAACAAAACTCAATTGCTTCTTCTGCAATGTACCTCTCAATAATCGATGCTTCCGAACGGTGTGGGTTTTTTGTATACCCTTTTAGAATATTCATGTATCGCTCTATTGGATACATCCACCGTAAAAAAACTGGACCACATAATCTAATCTCCCTTACTAGATGAACAATCAAGTGAACCATAATGTCAAAAAATGAAGGAGGAAAATACATCTCTAATTGGCACAAGATAACTGCAGCCTCATTTTCCAAATCGTCTAACTTTAGTGGATCAATGGTTTTACAACAAATTGCATTGAAAAATAAGCATAACCTAGTTATGGTCTTCCTTACGTTGTTAGGCAATATCCCACGAATAACCAATGGTAGTAGTTGTTGCATTAAGACATGACAGTCGTGAGATTTTAAGCCAACTAATTTAAAATCTTTAACTGATACAAGCCTCTTGACATTTGATGAGTAACCATGCGGCACTTTGATACTTTGTAAACACTCACAAAAACTTGTTTTCTCTTTTTTAGACAAAGTGTAGCAGGCAGGAGGCAAATATGTCTTGTTACCTATATATTGTGGAGTTAACTCTTCTCGTATACCCATCAAACCCAAATCCAGACGAGCATTAATACCATCTTTTGTCTTGCCTTGAATGTTTAGAAGTGTTCCGATTACACTATCGCATACATTTTTCTCCACATGCATCACATCAATACAATGTATTACATCAAGACTAGACCAATATGGAAGATTGAAGAAAATCGATCTCTTTTTCCATACATTTTTCACAGTAGATCGTTTTTGGTACTTTCCAAAGATAAAATCAAGTCCCTGTTGTCGCTGATAAACTTCCTCTCCAGACAAGGGCTTTGGAGCAACACCATGCTCTTGTTCCCCATTGAAAGCTTTCCGCAATCTACGATATGGATGATAACGTTTTAGAAATTTTCGATGCCCGAGATAAACGGTCTTCTTTCCTTTTTCAAGCTGATGGTAATAAGTGTCTTTTTCACATATAGGACACGCATTATGCCCTTTAACTTTATACCCAGAAAAATTACCATATGCCGGAAAATCATTGATGGTGCAAAACAACATGGCACGCATATTGAACTGTTCGCCAGAATACGCATCAAAAACATCCACCCCTTCCTCCCACAGCACTCTTAAATCATCAATCAGTGGACTTAGATAAACGTCTATGTCATTTCCTGGTTGTTTTGGGCCCGATATCATCATCGATAACATAATATATTTACGCTTCATGCACAACCTAGGAGATAGGTTGTAAATCATCAAGAGAACAGGCCAAGAACTATGGTTAGTACTCAGATTACCGAACGGATTCATTCCATCAGTAGCAAGTCCAAGTCTAAGGTTTCTCGACTCTTTGCCAAAATTTGGAAACAAAGAATCTATTTTCTTCCATTGCAAAGAATCAGCTACATGACGAATTTGTCCATCATATTTTCTTTCTTTTGCATGCCATCTAAGATTCTTTGCATCATCTGCATTGGCGAATAATCTCTTGAACCTTGAAATTATTGGTAGGTACCATACCATTTTCGCAGGAGGACCCTTTTTGACCACCTCATCATCAATTGACTCACCATCTTTATTTTTGTAGCGTGAAGCCTTACACTTTGGACAATGATTATACTTTTCATACTCTTTTCTGTATAATATGCAATCATTAGGGCATGCATGTATCTTTTCATACTCCAAACCCATCGGACACAATATTTTCTTCGCCTCGTAATAACAACTTGGAATTACATTACCTTCTGGAAGCATTTCGGTCAACAATTCAAGCAACTTGGTAAAACTTTTGTCAGTCCACCCATTCTTTGCCTTCAGATTAAATAATTTTAACACGGCTGACAGACGTGTAAATTTTTTGCATCCCGGGTACAATGGTTTATCCTTGTCATTGCATATAGTATCATACGTATGTGCCCTCTTAAACGAATCTTGTCCAATATCACGCATCATGTCTTCTAGACGATCATCCATTTCTACACTAACATCATCTCTTTGAGACACGTTTGACTTTGCTACTACTTCACCGTGCCATATCCATTTTGTATAACTTTGACAAATCCCTACACAAATTATATGATCCATGATTTCTTTCTTACTACGTTTTGGTTCTTTATTTGCACAACGAATACATGGACAGAGAAAAAGCGTAGGAAGACTTTTGTCAGCATTACTTTCAGCAAACTGTAGAAATTCCATCACTCCATGTTCGTACTCGTCACTTAATCGATTAGCTCTCATCCAACTACGATCCATAACTATGTTCACACGGAGGAAGGTCTGACGAACGGTGTGCCCGCGGCTGCGCTACTTCACGGAGATTCCGAGATTGCAAGTTGCGTTGCTTCGCGGAGAAAGAAAAATAGAATCAAATTTCAATGGCAAGGTGATAACTCTATTAAGTTTGGTAGGTTAAAGATAAACAGTGTGTTTCTGAGAGGACCATTAATTCTTTTGTCATAGGTTTCTAAATTTTCCACTTCTTTTATTTGGTGAGCATAAAAATAGGAGAAAGGGATTCAAATATAATAGTATAATAATAGTAACAAGAATGGAACAAAGTATAAAACACACGAGTAACAAAGTGTAATTTATAATAGTATAGTAATAGTAATGAGACTGTAACAACGAATTGATAAGCAAAATTTGGCAAAACATTGATTTTAAACCAAATATCGTTGAACAACTATTTGGTAACATAATTAGAATATTAATTATTTATAAAAATTTAGATACTCCCTTCCATTATTTCTCTCTTTTCAATCTCTTCTTACAATCTAACATACTTTAAATATAAACTCAAAGAGGAATAATGCTAATCACTCATTTTCAAACAAAAATTTGCACTTACAGTTGAAACGGCGAGCGAAGAGTCGTGAAGGGCGTGAATCGGCCGGCGAGGAGTCGTGAAACGGAGATTCCGAGATTCCGAGATTGCAAGTTGTCACTATAGTTTTTCCAAGTATTTCTTTATATTTAGCTGTTGGACTCACAATGCAAATGGAAATTGAAATTGTTATAGCAACATGCAAAAGTAAGACAATTGCCATGGAGAGTCGGTAAGAAACAAGGCCAAACAATTTGACACAAAAACATGTATAGCTACGATATATTTGCGTTGTGAGTAAAACAAAATTGCATACATACAGTTGAATTTCTTTTTGGCTATAGTTCCATTGTTGAGAGAGTATAAAAAGTTCCTCACAGCTTTAGCATTGAACCGAGCACTATACTGCAAATAAAAACAAATCGCATTAAAACCCTTACTAACCCACGAAAAATCCAACAAAACAGATTAACAAAATAAAAAACATAACCAGAACAACAACAACATAGTACTTAGAGTTTTTTCGATCAGAACAATCAACAAAATTGGCAGGAGCTTTTATTTGGTGAGCATAAAAATAGGAGAAAGTATAATAGTATAATAATAGTAACAAGAATGGAACAAAAATTTGCACTTACAGTTGAAACGGCGAGCGAAGAGTCGTGAAGGGCGTGAATCGGCCGACGAGGAGTCATGAAGGGCAATCGGCGGAGAGGAGTCGTGAAACGGAGATGGTGAAGTCGTTCACGGCATTACTAGCGTCGGTGGGCAGCGGTGGGCGTCGCGGTGGGCAGCGGTCGGCGTCGCGGCGACGGTGAGTCGTTGACGGTGTTGGAGTCGTTGACGGTGTTGGCGGCGACGGTGAGTCGTTGACGATGTTGGCAGCGGTGGGGGTCGTGGCGAATGAAGTCGCGGAGAAAATGGGTCGGAGAAATGGGTCATAAAATAGGAGGAGTTGTACAGTGTTCGAGAATATATGAATTCTGTTTTTATACTTTTTTACATCGGTGGACTTTCCAACCGATACAAGCGTGTGGCTTTTACATCGGTGGACTTTCCAACCGATACAAGCGTGTGGCTTTTACATCGGTGGAAAGTCCAACCGATACACGCGTGTGGCTTTTACATCGGTGGAAAGTCCAACCGATACACGCGTTTTGTATTTTTTTTAATATATTTTAAAACTTTGGCTATTACATCGGTGGAACCTCCAACCGATACAAGAGTTGGCTTTTACATCGGTGGAAAGTCCAACCGATGTAATATCTTGCTTTTTTTTTTACACGTGTTTTTTATGATTTTTTAATATATTTTATATATTAATTCAAGCGACCTTTTTTTACATCGGTTTTTAGTTAAACCGATGTAATATCTTGCTTATATTTTTTTTTACACGCGTTTTTTATGATTTTTTAATATATTTTATATATTAATTCAAGCGAGCATTTTTTACATCGGTTTTTAGTTAAACCGATGTAATATCTTGCTTATATTTTTTTAACGTTTTTGTCACCTTGTTTCTTATTTACAAAAATGCCACCGTGTTTTTTTTCTGGAAATCTTTTACATCGGTGGATGAGATTGCCCGATGTAATAGGTGACGAAAAAAAAATTTTCCCTTATTTTTTATATCATTGCAAATAAATACCTGATGTAAAAAGTTTGTTAACTGTATTTTTTACATCACATATTTTGATACCCGATGTAAAAACTTTTTCTCAAATGTCTTTTTTTTAGTAGTGATATTAACCCACCACTACTATAAAATATAGAACACTTGTCATTTTGTTTCATACCAAAATACAATACACCAAAATGACCATCATTTGGCATGTCGAAAATATTCAATTTAACGACGTGACTCCCTCCAGGGATATGTGGAGAACTTTTTCTGTTTAGAATCAAAAGTTTTGATTGAGCTGGATGCAACTGTTTTGAGATCAGTCAATGATATTATCAAGATGTTGCAACTTTCACCTGAATGTTAAAATGTAATGTTTAATTTATGTTAAAATCTCTTATGTATTACGGATTTTATGATATCAATGAAATGTTTAATCTTATCAAATCCTGTTTTTTCATTATGTTTTTCTGTTTTTCTACTACTGCTTCGTAACTGTCCAGAAATACATCTCTAAAAGTATTATGAATATACATTTCTGAAATAAATAACTCGTCAATAAATATTTGGTGCGTTCAAATATACATTTCTAAAATTTAAAAACATTATTATATTTGTGCACGGTACGTTAGAGAAACATAAGATACATTATGAAATTCCCTAAAATTATGGGATCATTAAATAGTTGCGACCCGAGCCCTTACTTTTAAACTCATTGTGTATTCATTTCCTCTATAAAAATGTAGTCAAATGAATCTAAGTCTTATTGGAAACTTCATAGTTCATATTACTTAATATCATGCAAGTAACATTGGTATGCTTATAATAAACTGAGTAATTAATACATTAATATTAGCTAATTTTTTTATAGTATATAATACTCTCCATTTTCTTTGTGTTCTCATTTTCTCTGCTTTTTATAGTACCACATTTATTTCATTATATTTGAGCAGTTTTGCTGAGAGTGCTTAACTATTAGATTGCAAATGGGTTTAGGAAGTAGTAATCTTAATACAAAATTATAACAATTGAATCTAATGATAGTTGAAACAACCAGCTAAAAATTATTGATAGAAAATCAATGAAGTCGTCATTAAGTATTTATTTATTTTACGGGAAGAAAAAGGAAAATCATCGAAGAAAAATCTAAGAAGGAAGAAATTAAGGTCTTGCGATCGAGAGATCCGGTAAGGGAGTCAATTACGCAAGAGGAATGTATTAACACCCCTCACGTTCGTGGTACTCCACAGGATCCACTCTTGTTGTTCTAATCAAAGGGTGCATTCAAATCTAAAGCCCGCGAGCCAAGGGAAAATGCAAAAAGGGAATGCATGCAAAAGAAAACATGGGGAAAAGAATGAACATTTACAAAGTTGTGCTCGCTTAGGCTCCGCGACCAAATGCCCACGTATCCCTTTTAAGGAACAAAAGCATAGTAGTTCGGCTTAAAAGTTTCTATTTGTTTTGTATTTTTTATGAACAATATTAATTTTGTTTTCTACCGCAGCTCGATCTCTGGAGACTCACGCGTCGGCATAGGAAGGAATTAACATGTTCTTACATGAAGAGGTATTTTCAACAGAAAAATCTCCGAAGATGGATAATGCTACATTCTTGCTCTAGCAAGTAGACATAGTGTCACCCGACCTTTAGGGATTCACGTGTTGTATTGCGCAAAGTAGAATTAACACATCCTTTTGAGAGTTTTAAAGAAAGACCCGAAGACAAAAGAGTTTGAGTTGGTTGGTATTTTTGGTAGGATGCTAGCGACTGGACCCCATGGGAGGGAGCACTCATTACTTCTCCTCTTATTTTCAAAAGAGTTCGTAATTTGAACCGTAATAAAGTCCGGAGTGAAAATAGAGCGAGATTCAGTCTAAACCGATTCGCTCTACCCCACAAGACTCAATTGTATACGATTCACATCTTCAATTATTAAGTGTTTTAGAATTTTCTAAGAAAAAAGAGGTTTTAGTCTTAGTCATGCAAAAAGGGAAAGAAAAACATCTAAGAGAAACTATCTATCTCTATCTCTAATGTTAACATACAATGATTGATCATATAGTTGAGTTTGAAAGGGAAACACTACCTAGGTTAGCATGCATGATTTGAAATCCTAATGTCTACCTCGAATTAAAAGTGAGTCGAGTGAACCTAAGGAGCATACAATGGTTTAAAGAAAGGCACATGCAATTAAAAAAAAATTGAATCAAAACCAAAACAAAAATCGATTGGGAGTTAGCAACAAACAATGAATCCAATGGATTTCAAAGTGAGAGTAAGGAACTCTTTCCACTTAATTTGCTCAGGCACTGATATCAAGTAACAACTTGAAGCATCAACTTCGAGCGACATGAGCTAACATCGTCAAAACTAATGACAAAGTTTGGGGGTTGGTTACAGACCCTTTCTTCCACTTATTTGACTCAATGGACAAGAATAAGCATAATTCAAAGCATCAATGTACAACGCGGGCTAGGAACGACCAATGGACTTGAAATTATGGGGGATGATTGCGAGCCCTTCCTTCCATTTATTGACTCGATAGCAAGCATAAAGTAAAAGGGAAATGGGATAGGAGTGGGATTTGTCTTCGCCGAGGTCTTTTGCACACAAATAACTTGCCCCCTTTTGAGGTCTTTTGCAAACACAAACATCGCCTCTTTTAGGTCTTTAAACAAGCACAAAGAAAATTGTCTTCTAAAGGTCTTTAAACATATTTTCCCATATAAATTAGGGACTCCAAGTCATGCATATCTATTCATATTTTCATGGCAAAGAAAAGAAAATACAATGTGGAATATGAACCAGAATCAAAATAATACCAAACGAACAAGAGTTCATAGCAAGCAAGCAAAGCAAAGAAACTCGGAAAACTCCATGCAAGCTTCACCAATAAAGCACATAGTAAAAAATGTGACACAATGATAATAAGAATCAAAGCATCATGTGAAAGTAATCACATGTGTATCCAATATCATGCACATCCTGTACAACACACACAACTATATAAGCACAAATAATTTGCACATCGCATGGTGCGAGAAATCGCCTTTCCGAAGCTTGCACAAGTCCATAAGAAGATTTAATGGTAACAAGAAAGAATAAACAAAGTCAATCAATCATATCGTAGCTTAAAATAAGATCGAAATTCAAATAAGTAACATCCAGACAAGTATCGGAACATAGAAGTAGAAAACCAGGCAGCACCGCATCAATACATGAAATGGCTCAAAAACTCAAGTCGAAACCAACAAAACTCATTATAGATGTCCAACAAATGCTCAAATACAATCAAGTATGCATTACATGATAGAAAATTCAGCAGAAGTATATTCACCACCACCATCGGTTCTTAACTTCTTCAATTAGCAACCACTTTGTTTCTCAGCATGCAACTTGAACTTCTTGAACTGTGTGAATACCTCACTCTTCCTCTCAATAAGGTAAATTCATATATGTCTGGTGAATTCATCAATGAAAGTAAGGAAATACTTGTTACTTCCATTAGAATTTACTTCAAATGGTCCACACGCATCTGAATGAACCAGCTCCAGTTTTTGCCTTGATCTTATAGGCAAGTCACATTTGAACGCCTTCCTTGTCTGTTTAGCTTTGCAGCATTCCTCACATATATGCTTTGGTTCCTTCACATATGGAAACCCAAACACCATTCTTTTCTTATTGAGCATACATAAACTTTTGAAGTTTAGATGTTCATACCTGTGATGCCATATCCAGTTCTTATCTTCTTTTGTAGTTAAAGTAAGACATTTGTGATTTGATGTGTTGAGTTCAACCTTGAATGTTTTGTTCTCCGCCAATGGTGCTTTCATTATCAGCCTCCCATCAGCCCTATATACCTTCATCTGATTATTCTCCAACTTCATATTGAAGCCTTTTGCAAGTAATTGACCTACACTTATCAAGTTACTTGTCATCGAAGGTACATATAGAACTTCAGTGTTAGTAGCCTTTCGACCATCCTTTCTGATAATCAAAATATCTCCTTTACCACCTGATTTGATATGCCTGCCATCTGCAAACTTTATCACCATTTCGACTGACTCATCTAACTTGGTAAACCAGTTTTTATTGTCAGTCATGTGGTTGCTACATCCTGAATCCAGATATCACATGTTGTTTTTCTCAGAAGTCGACTGGGTGTTCACCAGCAACAACACATCATCAGAATCACTATCTCTAGCTCGTGCATATTGAGATTCATCACTATCTTTCGACTTTGCAGCTTTCTTTCTTCGACAGTTGTCAGTTCTCTTATTTTAGGATTGGTTTAATTTTTGTAAAGCAAATAATAACAACAATAGTGTAATGTAGAATAGGATGTATAAACTTGATAAGAAGAACATGTACAACAAGAATTCCTATTACAATGTCAGAACATGTTGTGTTGAACTTTTTCAACAACTGGAACAACATGTCAAAGAAGATGTCTTGACATCGCGCCTGCTAAGATGGATTAATGAGATTCAGTTTGCTCTTAACATAACTAGAATATTCGGGAGAATATTATGCATCCTATGTGGCGCATATTTAAAGGTCCATAAAGTTCAATCAGAAACCAAAGAGAATGAAGACTTTCTAAATAAGGAGATTATTTAGGAAAGTAAAGATTGAAGACCTTTCTTAGGGCATAAGTTTCTGCAGTTTGTTACTACTGATTTGTTGTGATTGAAGGCCCAAAACCAGTTGGGTAACAGGTTATAAATAGAAGGTTTTGTAACCCAGAAAAGACACGGCTCAAGATGTAGAAGTCTAGGGTTTTGTTAAGGTAAACCTCCCGGGTTGTGGGAAGTTTACTATGTTCATCTTGAAGCATATAGGTAAGAGGTGTATTGTTCTTGGAGGAAGCTTTGAAGAAACTCCAGGATGTGTTCTTAGTTAGGAGCAAAGCTAATAAACAGTGGATTATGGCTTGGAGACTTATCTAGGTTGTCATGGAAGTGTGTCTTCCGAACTTTTATCTATGTGATCAGAATTTTGGTGAAGGGTCGTTGATATAGTGACGGAGGTGTTGATTGCTAGACATTATTGAGATGATTGGAAGTGGTATGGGGATATTCCATATCTAGGGAGGACCTAGGTAGAAGGGTCATTGGGTAGCAATTAAGTGCGTAGATCGTCAACGGGTGTGTTGGTTATAGGGTCTGCAAATTGGTACTACTGATAGTGGACTTCATTCCTGGTTTGGTAGCCCCCAGAGTAGGTGTTTTTGTACACTGAACTGGGTAAACAATTCTGGTGTGTTCTTTATCTTTTTAGTACTATTTTACTTGTGTGTTTATGTCATATCAGATGTCTCAACATCCTTGTATGACATCTGAGTCTGCTGTACTAGAATTTCAATTGGTATCAGAGTAGGCATCTTGTTCTGCTATGGGTGAGATCCTGGGAAGGTACTTTCTGGTCATGGGCAAGGAAGAAAGTATTTACTGAAAAGAGGTATGAACTTGGACAATTCATACTATTGTTTAGATGATCTCTTGGCAAGGATCATTAGTTATATGTGACAGGTATTATTCTTGGCTGTTGCCATCAGGCCTGCAACTTAGTGGGAAGTTGTTGTATGTAGGGTTTATTTTTCAATCTTAGGTTGCCATGCGTGTACTTGGATAGTGGTGTAAGCATTGTGTATGAATATTGTTGAGGAGTTCATTATATTCCTCTGCATGGTTTCTGATATAACCCTGAAAGTATGAGAAGAATACTAGGGTTGTTACCCTCAACAGAATATATGCTGACATTTTCAACTGTATTAAAAGTGTCAAAGATACTTGAGATTTTCCTCAAGTCCACTCATAAAGACATTTATCAATAAGGTTGATGAGAATCAATTTATCAATGATGCTCATATACTTCTGCATATTGACCTTGAAAACTGTCAAGGATGGTGTGTTCCAAGAAGAAGGAATCGATGTTCTATGGGATGTTAGAACATTATGCAACTACCAGTTGAAGAACATATGCTTTGGGTAATGAATAAAAATATTTCAAACTTTTTGTTTGGAACCTACTCCTGATCTGGAAGAGGAGGCACCTGGTATGTGCAGGTTGATTAGGACACAATCAACAATTTATCTACTCCATGTGTCAGTTTATTTCTGACCAGGGATTATGGGAGTATAGAAGTTGAGCTCCATGCTCTTGAGAAGAACTCATAAAATAATATCCACCAAACCCTTTATGTATATGAGATAAGCTCGTATATGGAAGATCCTTCTGATCAAAGGAACCCGATTCATGGAATCCTGTTTGTGGCCATAGAACAAATTATGTTTAAAGAGGAGTATTGTGATCCAACCAGTGTTTGATGCTCCTGAATATTGTTTTGATTGCCCTTGAGGAAAAGAATTGGTGATTCTCTTTGTGTATCCTCAGAAGTTGTTGAAAAAGATTCCCCTGTCAAGGGTAGATATGATGTCAGACAGAATGTCATTATATCTTTGAATATGTTAAAATTTTGAAAGGCATTGTTTTTGAAGAATCAAGGGAGACAGATGCTCTGAAAAGTCTTTTTGTCATGCCTATCAGAGTCTATTCCAGAGACCTAATAGAGGAAACTTACTCTGTAGGTACAGACAATGGCATCCATCATCTCAAAGTCATACATGAGGTCTAACTAAAAGCTTATTGAGATGTGGCTCATGCAATCCCCTGCATATGTTTGTAGTCTGATCCTGAAGATTGATCGGTTATTGTTGGTCTGTTTCCTTATGTTAACCCCCACAAGAGTTGATTATAAGTTACTATGGAAGTTACCCCCAAAACCATATTAAGAATGGATGATTTCATATATGATGTCGGGACATCATCTCTAGGTGAGTGCTTCCTCTAAAAAGGAAGTTGTTGTGTAAATCATGAGGTGAGTATTGTTGTTCACATGTGGAGTTCAAAGTTGGAATGCTTGATCATGATGGAGCTAAAGACCAGTCTCTGACCAAGTCTAGAATGTTGAAAGGATCCTCTTGTGTTGAACGATGAAGAAGAAGGATGTCAGCTCAAGTGCTCTAACATTTGTTGAAAAGGAGTATCATCTATAGTTGTGTGTGTGGGGATGTTTTTCCTATGATAACAAATATCTTGTTGGGAGCTAATTATAAGTTTGGTCTTGTGAAGATGTGCATGTTACTGATGATAAAGACCTTGTTGGGAGCTAAGTACTTATCTGAGGTATGGATGCAAATCTACCATCTGAACTGATGATTCAGATATTATTGAGAGTTTATTTCTCTCTATAGTGTTCAGGTGGCTGTATCAACCTAAATGAGTCGCATAAGATGTAATCTTTTGTGATCTTTTCTTAAAAATACTATCAAGATTAATAATCTCTTTGGTTGATAAATCAAGAACTAAATTATTTGGATTTATGAAGAAAGGTTGATGTCCTAAATGATGTTGTAACATCATTTTGTAAAGGAAGGTTTGAGATTATGATTATGGAAGATTGAGGATTAACATGGTTGTCAAAAGAAGGAGTTCCGACTTTGTGGACTAAAAGATGCATACCCTAATCCTATCCTTAGTAGTATGTTTGGTGACTACATAACTATTATGTTGAAGACTTCACTAGTACCAGCAATTTCTAGTGATTGTTAGAACAAAGGAATATGAAGAAGTTGGTTTTCCTCTATTGCAAGTATGCTTAAAACAAGCTATTTAAGGGCTTGTGTTTGTATGATGTCCAAGTATGTGTTCACAATATCTTGGCTATCCAAATAGGTATGGATATTTGTGTGGTTATGTAGGTCCATGTATCAGACATGACCTTGTAAAAGTATGAAGACCTGAAGTTGGTATATCAGATTCAGGATGAGTTATTTTCACAAGAGTGTTGATATGTTTCAGTGAGTGTGTGAAGTCTCTTGTTTGTCTTCTGGTGTCCAAGTGTTCATCCTCAGCATAAGCCTTGTTTGTCCATGATAGGGGGGCTTAGAACCTATCTATGGTTATTATTGTAGTAGTTATGGAGCTTGCGTGTAATTCAAGCTTTTGAAAATTACAGGCAACATGTTGTGACCTGTGGCTACTAGGTGTAGATGTCTATGCACCTGCTGGGTCTATGTGGTTCTAGTCAGGAGAAGCTAGTATATTCGGTGTTCTCCAAGGGTTGAGCTTAAGGTCAAGTGACTGACCTAACCTGGAATGTTTTGGCTGCCATGATTGGATGTCTTGTCGAAGATTCAACAAGTATCACAAGTGTGAAGAAGAAAGCTGTCAGAAGCTTACTACAGAATATAGTGAGAGAATATTTCTGTTGTGAGACCTTGTGAGATCCTCTTGTGATAATGGGGAGTTTTTTAAAGGGCATGGATGGAAATAAGTCCCTTGGATGATGTTTCTAGAACCAAAGCTGATAAGCTCTGTGGTAATGTTGTTGATGTCTCAAATGATGTTGGAACATCATTTTTGATGATAGTCTATTAAAGATACTTGGAACTATGAATCTCAATATTCAAACTCCACACTCATTAGTGGTAGTTCTGTCTATGGTGTTGAATAAGGAGATTCTGATTGAAGGAGAAGTATGCTCAAGTAATGTATAACTACTATCTTGGCCTGGAGACTTTACTAGTGTCAGCAAATACTAGTAATGTGCAGAAGGAGGATTTAATCAGCATATTGGTTAAGAGGTACTCCTTCTGTTGGAGAGTTTGAGTCTTAGTAAAGCTTTTAAGCACACTAAGAAATGGTTGGAAGTTGGTTTTAGACTATGGTTGCATTACATCTTAGCCATCCAAAGAGTCATGATAACATGTGTGAAGGTGCAAGGGCATGAATCAGAGGTGTGCTGGTTATGTGACTAGTTCAGGGTACTTGGAGTTATTCCCAATGAATTAGTGGGTGTTTAGTGTTTTGTTTTCTCCATAATGAAGTTTTAATTGTCCACGACAGGAGGAGTCAGTGGACTAATTGGTTTGTTTGGAGCTTGTGATGTTCAAGCATATAGAGTTATTGCCCTAAAATGAAGATGATGTTGGATAAGATACTGAGACATGTTGCTACAAGATGTATATGTTTATGTATTTATGAGTCTCTAGAGACTCTAGCCAAATGTTGCTAGAGTATACCATCCTTCTCCAAGAGGATGTGTTGGTTCTGTGGAAATTTATTTTTCTCTGCAGCATTGAATGGGACAAAGAAGACTATCCTGCTGATTGTTAGGAGATGTCACATCCTCTGCCAAGAGTATCAAGAAAAAGACTATGTATAGTCCCCCAAAGCCCTGGAGTAAAGCAGTTCCTCCCTCCAACAAAAGAAAAGTTATACCGATAGCTCCTCAGATGATGATGAGGATGATGTTCAGGACATCTCTCCTTTGAAGAAGTCTGCAAGCAAGAAGCTTTCTGTCAGGGTGCCTGATGTTCCTCTTGACAACATTTCCTTCCATTTTATTGGAAATGCTGAAAAGTGGAAATATGTGTTTCAAAGAAGAATTACCCTTGAAAGAGAATTGGGAGCAGGTGCACTGGAGTGCAAAGAGATTATGGAGTTGAATTATTTTGATGACTTGTGTTAATCACAGAAGTAAGGAATATAGAAAGGTGTTTGTGTTGAATCATCTGGGCAGGTCTGAAGATGATTACTATGAGTTGGAAGTGACTGATAATCAGGTGTGCAAAACCATTACTACAAACCAGACTGTAAAACATGCAAGAACCTGTGCACCAGTTGTGTGTTCTAATGGGAGCTTCTTAAATGATTCCTATGCATAATGAGTCCTTTAAATGATTGAGAACCGGTCTGATTAGGTTCTGTATTATGAACTTGATGTACCACATGATGTCTTAACATCATGATTGTTGATGGTTGTTTTGTTTAATGCTTGGGTTTGTTCATGTGAAGTTGGATGCTTAAGCATTATTGTGAGAAGTGGCATTTCTGGCTATGTGAATTAGAATATGGAGAGTCTAATCTTGTCTACAGTAGCATGCTTGATGAATGCATGACTATTTTGTTGAAGAATCCACTAGTATCAACAACTACTAGTGGATATAAAGGCAAAAGGATGCTAACAGATACTTAAGGGGTATTATTTTGCTGCAAGTCACTCTAGAAAAGGTTTGGTGATCTGGAGAAACTAATAGTTTTTGGAGTTTGTGAGTGATTTCACACCTAGTATGCATGACATCTTGCCTATTCAAAAGGTCATGATACAAGGTGTGGTTAGGATAATATAATGATAAAATGTATCCTTGTGTTGTGAAGAAGTCATGGTTCCTAGAAGTATTCTCAAGGAGTGAGAATATCTGACTCTGGTTTGACTCTACTGAGGGAGTCAAGGTTCAACATATGCAGGAAGTGCTGAAGTTTCTCATCTAGTCTTCATCTTCAGCTGGAGCATTAGTTACTCATGACAAAGGGAGTCATGCGGATATCTGTAAATTGTTGCTCCAATGTTACATGTATTATCAAGCCAGAATACTGTTCACTTTTGTAAAGGTTCTATGAGGAAATGATGTCAAAACAACATGTTATAACATTGTGAAGTTAGGGATAAACTTAAAAAGACATGGTGGTTTCTAATTATGAAAATCCCAGTGAAGATCAGAAGATCACATATCTCTTATAAGTTTATTGGGAAGTCTGGGAGAATTTATTTTTCTCTATAGATTTCAAAAAGACTCCTTGAGGGTCTATGTGATACGGTGGCAAAAACTTACTGTTTTTTGGAATGCTGGTTTGCATTTTGCATTTGTTTTTGCAAAATGTCGCGGTAAGCAAGAGTCGCCACCGACTTTTATTTTATCCAACAAGGAAAGGAAAAAAGCACAGAAAAATTCCTTTTTTCGAGATATATCTCGGGTTCGGCGGGTAGATTATAGACAGGGAAGGTGTTAGCACCC
Organism: Vicia faba; assembly: GCA_948472305.1. Classification (NCBI taxonomy): domain Eukaryota; kingdom Viridiplantae; phylum Streptophyta; class Magnoliopsida; order Fabales; family Fabaceae; genus Vicia; species Vicia faba. Next base: position 729,973,336 of record OX451739.1, read on the forward strand.
TTTCTATCCGTGGTTATCCACGAGCTCTTAGGTACTTGATCATTGTTTTCAAAATTGCTTTCTATGTGCTTGTGGGTTTGAAAAAAGTTTTTGTTTTGAAAACATTGATTTAACTCTTGCTTCTATCCTCAAGAGCGTATGAAGTGTTTTTGAAAACTTTGTTCGAAAAGTGTAAGTGTGAAGTGTTTTTTTTGTTTTTTAAAAGAGCAAGTATCTAAGAACCATCTACCTACTTGAAAAATGAATCGTTCTATGCTAATTTCCTTTAGACAATGCTATCCCACTATTAATGAGTAGGTAGCATCGTCGTTGGAGTTTGAGGGTCAATTCGAATTAGGGACTTACGGTCACCAAAGCAATGTTAGGACGCTTTAGCGGTAACCCTAATGTCTTAGATCATTTGTTTGAGGCAACAATATTCGAGGCAACTGTTTCGAGGCAACTATGATCTTTTAGACAAGAGGGCGACCTCTAAAACTACCTATACTCAATGACCGTGTACGAAGGCAACCAAGTGGGGTGTACCCTAAGAGTGTGCATGTGCGAGTGTGTCGTTTTCAGTTATTTTTATCTTTATACATGTTAAGGGTGATCTAAGTTGATTTTAGGTTAAAACATTCAGTCTTGTCATGCGACCCTATTATCAAACATCTAGCAGTTATAATTTGCGGAAATAAAATGCGGAATTTAAATTACAAGGCGTCGGGTATTTACATCGCCAAAGACAAACCCTTTGAAAATAAATAAAGCGATAAAAATAAATAAAAGTCCTATTTAACTATTACAAGTCGGGAGCAAGTACATTATTGGATAAAAGAAGTAACGCGTGCGGGAAATTAAATCGAGCGCATGATTAGGGTTTTGACCCTTTTGGTTAAAGAAAGTATCTTTTTTATTGTTTTTATTTTAAGAAAGAAATTAAACCTAAAATAATCACTAAATTAAATTAAAATTAATTAAATGAAAAATTAAGTTATTTTTTGGAGTTTTTGATTATTTAAAGAAAGAAAATAAAATTAATTGAATTAGTAATTAAAACCTAATTAAATCTAATTAATTTTAATGATTTACAAAATAAGTTAAAATTATTCTAGAATTAAAACCTAAATTAATTAATTAGTATTTATTAAAAAAAAAAGTAAAAGTTAAAATTTGATTGGATAAAAATATTTTTTTGTGATTTTATTTTATGAGAAAAAGAATTTTTGTGATTGGTTGGTAAATTAAACAAAAAAATAATAAAACAATTAATAAAATAAAATAAATAAATAGAAGAGAGGAAGGGTTTAGGCCTGAATTTGGGAGTATGAATAGCAATTAGAAGGCCCAAAAATGCTGGCCTTTGTTGACTCTTGTGATCTGGTGTCTATGCATTGACTGGCGCCTTGGTGGACCATCAGCTTGGAACCATCAGATTTGGCCTTTGGCCATCTGTCGTTTGGAGGGATGAAGATGCATGGTAGGCTGCAGATAGGCGTATGCAATCACCTGAAAGAAAACAAGAAAATGCAAAGCGCTGGGGGCAGGGATCGAACCCCTAACCTCCAGCCACTAACGCCTTGGAAGTTGACATGTTGACCACTGGGACACGCTGCTTGAATTGTTATTATAATGCAAAACATATATTATGTAAAAAAACAAAAATCATTGCCAGAAATTAAAAAAACACGCGCGTGGTTTGTATGGCCCAATGATGGGGCGCCACGCATCATCCTCAACCTGTCGTCCATGGCCAAAAGTACACAGGCCTATACCAACGGACAGAAGTCCGTAGCTACAACATTGTTCATCTCAAAAATCCTCCTCAGACCATAAAAATGAATTCCAAGGGCATGGTTGTGTTCGTCTCACCCTCCCGATCACAACCATACCCTTCTTGGTGGTCAATTATCCCTGAAATAAAAACGCCCAAAAATATCCAAGAAAACCTAGCTATGGCGAATTGCAGTACATGTTATATAAACGAAATTAAATGATGCAAATAGCTTGGAAATGTTGTGAGGATTACAAATATGCCAATAGTTTTCTCAAACGATGCAAGAATAAGCCAAATTGATTTCAAGAACAAAGGTATTTATCGTGGAACTTACAGCGTGTTATGGGGTCTGAAGATGCTTGCTTTGGATTGGTTTGGCTTGAGTGAATGCCCAGGAAGCGATTGGGACAGGTCTTTGCCTCTGAAAATGCCTCCAACTATGATTTCGATCTCAAACTTTTTGTGAATTTTTTCAAATCTTGTTCTGCCTCTCTCTGCACTTTCCAACCCTTGTTTCGTTTCCTTTTGCTTGCTTATGTAGTGTGTAGTGTATTATGGTAAGAATTATGGACTGAATCCCTTCATATCAATGCCAATGAATTTGATTTGATCTCTTCTTTAAAACCTTCCAAATTTGTCCAATTTCAATCTTTTTACACATGATTTGGTTTGATTCGAGTTTGATGATGATAATGATAGTAATCAAAGCCTGAAACAACAAAAAAATCTTATGTTATCAAAGCATTGGATTTTATATGATTTTATTTGATTAAAAATGAATAAATTCAATTAAAAATCAAATTAAATAAGAAAAATAAAATATGGGCTCATGGATGAAGCTAGGACACGTGGGAAATGATGCAAGCTCAAATCAAGTGGAAAAGAATGGGCCCATTTGACAAAATTTGAAGTTTTGGGGATAGTTGGCTTTTGGCAATTTTGCAAAAATGTCCAACTTCAACAATGCATAACTTCTTCAATTTTGAACTTTTGGAGGTGCTATTGGACTTTTTAGAAATATTGAGATGTCCTATAACCAAAATTTTTGGTCTCATCTCATTTTGATATTCCATGCTCAAGTTATAAGTTTTGGCAAAAAAGGTGTTTTTGTTGACTTTCAAAAATGACCTATAATGTCCAAATTCATAATTTCTTGTGAGTGCATTTTTTGATCTTGGGGTATGAAGATGGATTGTAGGAAATTGCATCCTATTCAAAATTAGATTTGGATGGGTCATTTCTCATAAAGTATGATAAAGGTATGCTTGGTCAAAGTTGGGTTGACTTTTCCTGCAAAACCCTAATTTAGCAACTTTTGAGTCTTGATGAATTTGGAGCAATCCTTGATGAATCATGATCAACCCTTGATCAAATGATGAAATATCTTTCAAAATGAGAATGTTGTCAAAAAAATCTTGAAGTTTGACTGTATTTGGGTCACAGTTGACTTTTGCCCTAGCACAGTCGATTTTTGGACCTTTTGAGCAATTGACTGAGCAAACTTCCTTTGCAAGGCTTGAAATTTGACATGGATGATCTTGAGAACATATTAGGACATTAGGGAGAACTTGAGGTCATTTGGATTCAAGGATCTTGATGCAACACAAAACCCTAATTTGGGGTTGACTGCCTTAGGAGATGACTTGTCTGACCCACTCTTGAGCAACCTTGAGCCACTTGGAGATTTTTCTTGCAATGTTTTGAGAAATATGAGAGGGCAAATTTTGGGGTACAACAGCTGCCCCTGTTCAATCTTCTTAAACCTGAGGATGTAGATTGGCTTTTGTGCCTTTCGTGATCCGAAAGTGGAAGATGATTGAACACTAGAGTGCCCAGAAATTTCCACTCGCATGAAGTGGTATCAGCCTTGTGATGTCAGGAATGGGCTTATAGATGCCATTTAGAGATTGCTGGCGGGAGGATGGGCTTAAAGTTGCCATCTGAAGGGGTGTCGATCGCATAAAATATTCCTTAGCGAGAGCTTGTATATCTGCCGTTGTAGAAGATTCCGCTGGGAATTCTAATTTTGTTGAGATTTAGGAAATTGCATGTACTTCAACTGAGAGAACATCTCTGCTGAGTTTTAAGAACTTGTCCGTAATTCAACTGGGGAGAAACATCTTCATCGAGATTTAGAACTTGTCTGTAATTCAACCGAGGATAATTCATGTTGAGATTTAAGAACCCGTCCATACTTCAACGGAGGAACTTTGCCGAGATTTAGAACCTTATCTGTAATTCAACCAAGACTAATTCTGTTGAGATTTAAGAACTGGTCAGTACTTCGACTGAGGGAAACATCTTCATCGAGATCTAGGAACTATTTGTACTTCAACCGAGGATAATTCTGTTGAGATTTAATAACTTGTCCACACTTCGACGGAGGAACTTTGCCGAGATTTAGAACCTTATCTGTAATTCAACCGAGACTAATTCAGTTGAGATTTAAGAACCGGTCAGTATTTTGACTGAGGGAAACATCTTCATCGAGATCTAGGACTGTCTGTACTTCAACCGAGGATAATTCTTTTGAGATTTAAGAACTTGTCCACACTTCGACGGAGGAACTTTGCCGAGATTTAGAACCTTATCTATAATTCAACCGAGAATAATTCAGTTGAGATTTAAGAACCGGTCAGCACTTTGACTGAGGGAAACATCTTCATCGAGATCTAGGACTTGTCTGTAATTCAACCGAGGATAATTCTGTTGAGATTTAAGAACTCGTCCACACTTCGACGGAGGAAAATTGTCGAGATTTAGAACCTTATCTGTAATTCAACCGAGAATAATTCAGTTGAGATTTAAGAACCGGTCAGTAGTTCGACATAGCTGAGAACTTAACTGCATCCTTCCTGAAAGGTAAAGGTCAGTCGTATGCAATGCATGATATATATCAGGCAATGATGTTCTCAAAATATATGAGATTTTGTTGTATGATGCGTATATGCATGTGTCATGATGTATGGAAATGTAATGCTTTTAGCTGGGGAAAATAAATCCCGGATAGCTGCTGGAGAAAGAGTTGAATTCTTTGTTTCTGCTGGGGATAGCGAACGAAGATGATTGATGAGAATAAACTTGCAAGAGAAGAAAACTCTGTTGGGGAATAAACTGATGAGGAGATTACTATGTGGGGAAGAGATGCTCTGTAGAGGATTCCACCGATAAATTCCGCTGGGGATGAATTATCGTTGCTGATGATATTGAATCCTGTTGGGGATTGACTTCTTGTTTGTGAAAGGAAAGAACTCCGCTGGGGATGATCTTCAGTTGCGACTTCACTGGGGATAACCTTTTAGACTCTAATGGGGATAATCCTTTGAGCTCTACTGGGGATATTTTTCCAAAGTCTACTGGGGAAGCTTTTTCAGACTGCGCTGGGAAAATTTTCAAACTCCACTGGGGAAATTTTGTATTCTGCCGGGGAATATTCTTATACTCCGTTGGGGAATATTAAGACCTTTCAGTGCTGATGGTGAATAAACTCTGCTTGGGGAGGATATTACCGATTCATTTACATTTGCGAGTCTCAGCTGGGGAGAACTATCATTATTGTCTTACTCTGCGGGGAGTGAATGCACTTTGGCTATATTCTTCAGCTGAATCTACCTTGGTACCTGGTGGATAGAGCAACTGTACATTTTGGACAATTCTTATTTGCCCCTGTTTCTGATATTACAAGTAATGGTCTTTTGTTTCGCATGTAAATATTTATGAGCAGCAATTAATGTCAAGTGCATATGTCAAAAATGAACATTGGACGTTCTTTGCAAAACAAAACAGATAAAGGAAAAACAGCTTGAAATTTCTCTAAAAATGAATTGTATTGATTTTTGAAGTTTGGCCTGTAAATAGGCGTTTTTGTACAAGAGGCTGACGTCCTAGTAAGAGAACGCCGCTGAATAATAGAATTTACACAATTTGTGAAAAACTAAACAAAACAGCTATGTGAATAATCCCACTGGGTTCCAACTCTGTTATTGCCTTTATGTCTCCGAGCATCTCATCACTTTGCTACTTGGTTGAAGGTAGATCAGATTGATTAGTGTCGTCCGAGCTTGATAGTCGATACCGAAGTCTGGTTGCAAGGTGATCCAATGAGACATAGTGTTACGCCTTGATCCCTAATTTTTGCCTGGACCGCCCTTGCGAGTTTTCAGTCCACCGGGATACCCTTTTTTGCCCAAGCTGCCTTTTCAGGTTTTCGACTTGCCGGGTGTACAGATTTTTTTAATTTTCATCCCTTATTTTTGCCCGAACCCTTTTGGTTCGCCGGGAAGCCCTTATTTTTGCCTAGGCCAGTCGACCTAGCGGGTCTTTGATTATGCATAGTATCTTTTCACTATGTCTGCATTGACGGGGTGAGGAAGGTCGTCACCATCCATGGTGGTTAGAATCATAGCTCCTCCTGAGAAGACGTTCTTAACCATAAATGGCCCTTCGTAGGTAGGGGTCCATTTGCCCCTGGGATCACCTTGAAGTAAGATAATGCGCTTGATTACCAGATCCCCAACTTGATACTCTTTTCGTCTAACTTTCTTGTTAAATGCCTTGATCATCCATTTTTGATACGTCTGACCATGACAAATAGCAGTAAGTCTCTTTTCGTCGGTTAAATTCAGCTGATCAAGCCGGGTCTGAATCCAGTCATCTTCGCTCAAACCTGCATCCTTCATAATCCGAAGAGAGGGTATCTGAACTTCAATGGGCAATACGGCCTCTATACCATATACCAAGGAATAGGGTGTTTCCCCTGTTGACGTCCGCACTGAGGTGCGGTACCCATGAAGAGCAAATGGTAACATCTCGTGCCAATATTTGTATGTCACCGTCATCTTCTGCACAATCTTCTTAATGTTTTTATTAGCCGCTTCTATAGCCCCATTCATATTCGGCCGGTAGGGAGAAGAGTTGTGATGCTGTATTTTGAACTGCTTGTAGAGCTCAGTGATCATCTTATTGTTGATATTTGTTCCATTGTCTGTAATGATCCTCTAGGGTACACCGTATCGATAGATCAGATTATGCCGAATGAAACGTGCCATGATGTTCTTGGTTACAGTAGCAAAGGAAGCTGCTTCGACCCACTTCGTAAAGTAATCAATAGCTACCAGGATGAAGCGATGCCCGTTGGATGCCGTAGGTTTGATCTCGATGATCATATCAATGCCCCACATTGCAAAGGGCCAAGGAGCTGTCAAGACGTTCAGAGGTACTAGAGGTATGTGCACCTTATCAGCATAGACTTGGCACTTGTGACAGGTCCGAGAATACTGATAACAGTCGGCTTCCATAATGGACCAATAATATCCTTCCCGAAGGATTTTCTTTGCCATGGTATGTCCACTGGAATGAGTCCCGAAAGTACCTTCATGCAACTCTGCCATGATCCTTTTTGCTTCGTTCTTATCCACACATCACAGTAAGGTTGAATTATGGTTGCGCTTGTAAAGAATGTCATTGCTGATGAATAACTTCGCCACGAACCTCCTCAGAAACTTCTTGTCATTAACAGATGCACCCTCAGGGTACTCCTGAGCCTCAAAATACCTCTTCACCTCATGAAACCAGGGTTTATCTGCTACTTCTTCAGTCCCAATGTCACAGCAATGTGCAGGTTCGTCCAATCTTTCAATGATAATCCGGGGAGCTTCGTTGTCCCAATTAACTTTGAACATAGAAGACATCGTAGCCAGTGTGTCCGCCAACTGATTCTCCTCTCTAGGGAAGTGTTCAAAGGTTATCTCCTCGAAGTGGGGAAGCAGTGTCAACACATACTCCTTGTAAGGAATAAGATTTGGGTGTTTCGTATCCCACTCGCCTTTGATCTGACTGATCACGAGAGCGGAATCTCCGAAGACACTTAGAAACTTAATCCTTAGGTCAATAGCTGCTCGAAGACCCATGATGCACGCTTCGTACTCCGCCATATTGTTGGTGCAGTTGAAACATAGTCGGGCGGTGAATGGAGTATGAGAGCCTTTAGGAGATATGATCATGGCGCCAATGCCATTACCCAAAGCGTTTGAAGCTCCATCAAAGTACATAGACCATCGAGATCCTTCCTCAGATCCTTCATCCGGTCCAGGTGTCTCACAGTCAGTTACCAACATGATATTCTCATCTGAAAATTCAAAGTTCATAGACTGGTAATCATCCACAGCTTGATGTGCCAAATGGTCTGCCAACACACTTCCCTTGATTGCTTTCTGGGTCGTGTATTGGATGTCATACTCAGTCAAGATCATTTTCCATCTTGCTATTCTTCTGGACAAGGCAGGCTTCTCGAAGATATACTTGATTGGATCCATTTTTTGATATCAAAAGAGTAGTGTGAGTCAGCATATACTGTCTCAACCGGCGAGCAGCCCATGCCAAAGCGCATCAAGTTTTATCGAGCAACGAGTATCGGGTCTTGCAGTCGGTAAACTTTTTGCTAAGGTAATAAATAGCATACTCTTTTCGGCCAGACTCGTCATGCTGCCCCAGCACACACCCCATTGAGTTGTCGAGTACTGTCAAGTATAAGATTAAAGGTCTCCCTTCAACTGGAGGCATCAGAATAGGTGGCTCTTGGAGATACTCTTTGATCCTTTTGAAAGCGGCCTGACATTCATCGTTCCATCTTACCACTTGATCTTTCTTCAGTAACTTGAAGATTGGCTCACAAGTAGCAGTCATGTGTGAAATGAATCGGGCAATGTAATTCAGACGTCCCAGAAAGCCTCTGACTTCTTTTTCTGTTCGGGGAGCTGGAATTTCTTGGATAGCCTTCACCTTTGCAGGATCCACCTGAATACCTTTATCACTTACGACGAAACCCAACAGCTTACCAGATCTCACCCTGAAGGTGCACTTGTTTGGGTTTAACCTCAACTTGTACAACCTCAACCTATCAAATAACTTCTGAAGGTGGTCAAGGTGTTCTTCTTCAGTCTGGGATCTTGCAATCATGTTATCAACGTATACCTCAATCTCATGATGGATCATGTCGTGGAACAAAGCGACCATGGCGCGCCGATACGTTGCCCCAGCATTCTTTAATCCGAAAGGCATGACCTTGTAGCAAAAGGTACCCCATTGAGTAACAATAGTTGTCTTCTCCATGTCTTCGGGAGCCATCTTAATCTGATTATAACCGGAGAAACCATCCATAAAGGAGAAGACCTTATGCTGTGCGGTATTGTCAACCAGAACGTCGATATGAGGTAAAGGGAAATCATCCTTGGGGCTTGCCCTGTTCAGATCCCTATAGTCAACACACATCTGAACCTTACCATACTTCTTTGGCACAGGAACCATGTTGGACACCCACTGAGGGTAAGAAGTAACTGCTAGAAAACCGGCGTTAAACTGTTTCATAACCTCAGCCTTTATTTTCTCAGATATCTCTGGACACATTCAGCGGACTTTCTGTTTCACAGGAGGACAATCCTCCTTGGTAGGCAAGCGGTGAACCACAATATCGGTATCCAACCCAGGCATATCTTCATAAGACCAGGCAAAGATCTCAACATAGTCACGCAGCATCTGAATCAACCATTGCTTGACACTAGGTTCCAGATTTGCACCAATCTTGATCTCTTTCTTGTCCACCTCTGTACCCAGATTTACCGATTCCACCGGCGCTTCATGCGGCTGTATGGCCCTCTCTTCTTGAAGTAGCAGTCTAGCAAGTTCACCAGGCACTTCGCAATCATCTTCACCTTCGCCTTCGACTAAGTTGATCGGACTTTCAAAGTCATAACTGGCAGTAGCAGAGTCGTTACCAGTAGGATCCAGAGTGGATGTAGACCTGTATATGTGAGTGTGTGTAAAATAACTGTTTTTCAATATATAATAAAAGAAAAACAAGGAGCGCAGAATTTGAAATGCAAGAAACGTCCAATGCTTTTATTAATGATATATGGAAATGAAACACATAAAGCCCTCACAAACAAAGCCACGGTGTCTCGGGTAAGGCACCGGACCATAAAGTTTAAAACATTGTCTGTTAGAAATTCAAACAAAAAGTCTCATTACTGGGTGATAACAAAAACGGGCATAGAATCCTTCACCGTCCAGTTGCTTAATCCGCCATTGGCAGTTGGGTATATCCAGCTGTCAATATCAAACTCTTCATCATCGTCATCCCCGATAGCATTCACCCCTGCGTCATTTTTAGGCTTTTCTGGTGCTCCGAACTCGATCTCCTTGGCATCAATCAAATCCTGTACTTTGTTCTTCAAGACCCAACACTTATCCGTATCATGCCCCAGGCTATTAGAGTGGAAATCACAACGGGCATTCGGATCGTACATCGGTGATGTTCTATTTGGATTCCTCGGGGCCTCCCTTGGAATTACCAGACTGGTCTTTAATAATTGCGGCAGAATTTGGGATAAAGTCATGTTAAGCTGAGTGAATTGTCTTCATGGTCTCTTGGCCCTTGGTTGATTGTTGCGCTGAGGTGCAACAGCAGGTCTTGATATAACCACCACATTAACAACTTGGCGGCGTTCAGGTATATTCTGACTTTTTGAACTGTAAACAGCACTGGACTCTTTCTTAAAAGGCTTCTTCTCGGTGCCTGCTGAAGCACCCTTCTGTATCTTGCCAGATTTAATACCGACCTCAATTCTTTCCCGGGTCATAATCAGCTCTGTAAACCCAGACGAGGAACTTCCAATCAGATGGTTGAAATACGGACTGGACAAGGTCCCCATAAACATATCCACTAGCTCTCTATCATCCAAGGATGGTTGCACTCTTCCAGAAAGGTCCCTCCACTTCTGAGCGTAATCTTTGAAACCTTCGCCCGCACCCATAGACATACCCAGGAGTTGGGTACGCGTGGGAGCGAGGCCGACATTGTATTGGTACTGCTTGTAGAAAGCAGTAGCCAAATCTTCCCAATTACGGATACTAGCTCCTTCCAGCTGGTAAAACCATTCAAGCTGAGTCCCTGAGAGACTGTCTTGAAAGAAGTGGATCCAGAGGTTCTTGTCAGCGGTGTATGGCTGAATCTTCGTAACATACGACCGGAGGTGCAGTTTCGGACAAGAAACTCCGTCGTACTTAGCAAAGGCTGGTGCTTTGAACTTGTAAGGAATTACCACCCCAGATGATAGACCCAAATCACCAAAGTCCAGAGCAGGCACTTTCTGAACTTCCATCGCGCTCAACCGGTCTTCCAGTTGCTTATATCTATCCTCAGCCGAAGGATACTGGTCTTCGTCAAAGTCAGTCTCGTTGTCTGAAACCACAGGGCTAGAAGCCCTCCTTTCTTCCTGATTATCTCCCCCTCCAGATGAGTGGGTCAAATCAACCTCTTCTCACAAATCATTTCCGAATCTGCGACCCATATTAAATAAGACCTTCTTCTTCTTCTTCTTCTCTTTCAGGATAAGGGTCTTCAGATCTTGCTGACCCTTAGCCAAATTCATGAACAATTCCTAGAACTGGGCGTTTTGAGCTTGTAGAGCCTTGATTGCTTGTTCACTTGATGGTTCGGAAGACATGATGCTGAAATAAACAGCAAAGAAGATGAGAAAACCTGTAAGGGTACCTTTTATGAGGTGCATGGGAATGAAATGCGTATGATATGATTTCAAAGACGCCGAGAGATTCAAATTCATAAACCAAAATGAAACACACCTTTATTAGATAAACTTAAAATTCAATTGTTCAACACATGCCTTTAAGGCGTTACAAGAAAGAAAAACTGAAAAGTAAATCAAAATTAGAAATAATACAAAAAGACAATCATTGCTCCCATGGTCGTTTCTTGTCGGTGCAGACATAGTCATTGAGGATCCGCTCGTTCTCCAATTGTCTTGTCAACTTTTGGATCTTCTGCTCTTGCTCGTGATACTTTTCTCTGTAAGTATCCCGCTCTTCTCTCAGCTGCATCCACGATCTCTTTAATGACCCAATGTCAGTAGGCATGTAAGGATGGAGGATGGTATGAGTAACCCCTTCTTCATCAGCAACCTCAACAATTATAGGCAAGACGGCTTCGTACGACATTCCCAGCTTTTGGGCACGGATTCGAACCCATCGGAGATATGGCTCCATCGGAAGAGAAGTCTTCGCACCTAACTCATGCGGATCAGACCGGTGAACTCTATCCCAAGCTCGTATGAACCTGCGGCGTTGCTCGTCACTATCCCCTTGGAAATCAAAGACAATGCTCGGCATCAGTAACTCATGAGGTCCTTCCCTCCTGGCTCGCCCAAACTGACGTAAGGCCAAACACGAATTATAAGTGATCCCTCCATTGGTTCCTATAAGTGGGGCATTGGGTTATTCCCCACAGCGATCAATAATAGCCACATCTTCCATGCCCTTGATAGTCCAAATGATGTCATTATGAGAGAGAGACATAATCCTGTAGGCCTAACCCATGCCTTCCTTGTTCTTCAGAACTGATTTGGGGAGGTGAGAAATAAACCACCTCTCCAGCAATGACGCACAACACATAAGGGTTCCCCGCTTCCGAGCAGTACGGGCATAAAGAGAATGAAGAATGTCACCCAAGAGAGTGGGTACTGGATTACTGGATATGAAAATCTTCATTGCATTCACATCGACGAAGGAATCCGAGTTAGGAAACAACACCAAACCATATATGAGAAGAGCCAGAATGTCTTCAAATGCCTGTAAGTCTAGACTGTCCCAAAAATGATTAGCCTTACCAACCAAGAACTTAGTCAAAAAGCCTTTTGTCCCACTTCTAGTCTCCCAATTAGCCATTACCTCAGACTTTGTCAGATGGAGGGCTGAAGCAATCTCTTCCGGTCTAAAAACTTTCTCCCAACCTGTGAACGGGGTCTGCTCCAGAATAGAGATACCAAGCAGATCAGAGAATTCCTCCAGAGTGGGGACCAACTGGTAGTCCGGAAAGGTAAAGCAATGGTACAGTGGATCAAAGAATTGGACTAAGACACTTATCATCTGTTCATCCATCTTGGAGGTGACCAAACCAAGGAGGTGCCCATGTCTTCTGATAAAGGAGGTAGTATTTGAAACCTTTGCAACCAATTCCTTAAGCTGAGTGGGAATCTGGACAAAGTTGATCCGAATAGTGTTTTTACGCATGGGTGCCATGATCTACAAAACAGAACAAAGATGAATCCCTCTTGTCTTTGAAATAGGTTAGTCCAATGCAAGATGCATGCAATGTTATGATGTCATGATGTCATGATAGAAAACACACCACAAGTATCCACAAATAGCAAACATGGTAAGGGCAAACAAGTCACACAGATAACCCTTAGATTTCAGGCTGGCAAGGAGCTTAGGTACTACCCTCTTTCAGTTCAGTTGGTTCAAACTTGTCCTAGAAATAGTAACCGGGTTCTAGAGGATATCAATATCACTGACCACCCTCGATCGGTCATAATTCCAGTTTAGCAACATTTTCTTGCAGCCAGAATCATCGCGAGAGTTTGGTCTCAATGAGTGTAGCATACTGCTACTGTTCTATGGCCAAGTTGGTCAATTTAAAGGTTCTAAGTTCAGTTGGTGCTTAATGACCTCTTAGCAGACCCATATTATCCTCGTTGCGCCACAAGGGATATCAGTACATACTAAAGTGCCACACCAACATAGCTACTGCTTCAACTGTATCGGTCTACGCTGTACAGTTCCCTCACAGTTTATTGCTACTTACTTAAAGGGTGTCCCCCAGATCCGAGTTAGGATCTATATTAACTCCGATACAAACCCACAAATATAAAGCATACAAGTCAAGCAATTGAAAACATTATGAACTATTCCTAAGGTACACCCCACTTATAAATGTCCCCAGCAGAGTCGCCAGTTATGTGATACGGTGGGAAGAACTGACTGTTTTTTGGAGTGCTGGTTTGCGTTTTGCGTTTGTTTTTGCAAAATGTCGCGGTAAGCAAAAGTTGCCACAAACTTTTATTTTATCCAACAAGGAAAGGAAAAAAGCACAGAAAAATTCCTTTTTCGAGATATTTCTCGGGTTCGGGGGGTAGATTATAGAAAGGGAAGGTATTAGCACCCTTTCTATCCGTGGTTATCCACGGGCTCTTAGGTACTTACTCATTTTTTTTCAAAATTGCTTTCTTTGTGCTTGTGGGTTTGAAAAAGTTTTTTGTTTGAAACTTCGATTTAACTCTTGCTTCTGTCCTCAAGAGTGAATGAAGTGTTTTGAAAACTTTGTTCGAAAAGTGTAAGTGTGGAAAATTTGTTTTGTTTCGAAAGAGAAAGTATCTAAGAACCATCCACCTACTCGAAAAAGGAATCATTCTATGCTAATGTCCTTTAGAAAATTCCATCCCACTATGAATGAGTAGGTAGCATTGTCGTTGGAGTTTGAGGGTCAATTCGAATGAGGGACTTACAGTCACCAAAGTAATGTTAGGACGCCTTAGCGGTAACCCTGGTGTCTTAGATCATTTGTTTGAGGCAACAATATCCGAGGCAACCATTTCGAGGCGACTATGATCTTTTAGACAAGAGGGCGACCTCTAAAGCGACCTATACTCAATGACCGCGTACGAAGACAACCAAGTAGGGTGTACCCTAAGAGTGCGCATGTGCGAGTGTGTCGTTTTCAGTTATTTTTATCTTTATACATGTTAAGGGTGATCTGAGTTGATTTTAGGTTAAAACATTCAGTCTTGTCATGCAACCCTATTATCAAACATCTAGAAGTTATAATTTGCGGAAATAAAATGCGGAATTTAAATTACAAGGCGTCGGGTATTTACATCGCCAAAGACAAACCCTTTGAAAATAAATAAAGCGATAAAAATAAATAAAAGTCCTATTTAACTATTACAAGTCGGGAGCAAGTACATTATTGGATAAAAGAAGTAACGCGTGCGGGAAATTAAATCGAGCGCATGATTAGGGTTTTGACCCTTTTGGTTAAAGAAAGTATCTTTTTTGTTGTTTTTATTTTAAGAAAGAAATTAAACCTAAATTAATCACTAAATTAAATTAAAATTAATTAAATGAAAAATTAAGTTATTTTTTGGAGTTTTTGATTATTTAAAGAAAGAAAATAAAATTAATTGAATTAGTAATTAAAACCTAATTAAATCTAATTAATTTTAATAATTTACAAAATAAGTTAAAATTATTCTAGAATTAAAACCTAAATTAATTAATTAGTATTTATTAAAAAAAAGTAAAAGTTAAAATTTGATTGGATAAAAATATTTTTTTGTGATTTTATTTTATGAGAAAAAGACTTTTTGTGATTGGTTAGTAAATTAAACAAAAAATAATAAAATAATTAATAAAATAAAATAAATAAATAGAAGAGAGGAGGGGTTTGGGCCTGAATTTGGGAGTATGAATAGCAATTGGAAGGCCCAAAAACGCTGGCCTTTGTTGACTCTTGGTGATCTGGTGTCTATGCATTGACTGGCGCCTTGGTGGACCATCAACTTGGAACCATCAGATTTGGCCTTTGGCCATCTGTCGTTTGGAGGGATGAAGATGCATGGTAGGCTGCAGATAGGCGTATGCATTGAATCACCTGAAAGAAAACAAGAAAATGCAAAGCACTGGAGGCAGGGATCGAACCCCTGATCTCCAGCCACTAACGCCTTGGAAGTTGACATGTTGACCACTGGGATACGCTGCTTGATTTGTTATTATAATGCAAAACATATATTATGTAAAAAAACAAAAATCATTGCCAGAAATTAAAAAAACACGCGCGTGGTTTGAATGGCCCAATGATGGGGCGCCACACATCATCTTCAACCTGTCGTCCATGGCCAAAAGTACACAGACCTATACCAACGGACAGAAGTCCGTAGCTACAACATTGTTCATCTCAAAAATCCTCGTCAGGCCACAAAAATGAATTCCAAGGGCATAGTTGTATTCGTCTCACCCTCCCGGTCACAACCATACCCTTCTTGGTGGTCAATTATCCAGCGTGTTATGGGGTCTGAAGATGCTTGGTTTTGATCCAGGTAGATTGAGTGAACGCCCAAGAATCGATTGAGATATGTCTCAGCTCTTGAAAACACCTCTAACTATGATTTCGACCTCAAGCTTTTTTGTGTATTTTTCAAATCTTATTCTGCCTCTCTCTGCACTTTCCAACCCTTGTTTCGTTTCCTTTTGCTTGCTTATGTAGTGTGTAGTGTATTAGGGTAAGAATTATGGACTGAATCCCTTCATATCAATGCCAATGAATTTGATTTGATCTCTTCTTTAAAACCTTCCAAATTTGTCCAATTTCAATATTTTTGCACATGATTTGGTTTGATTCGAGTTTGATGATGATAATGATGGTAATCAAAGCCTGAAACAGCCAAAAAATCTTATGTTATCAAAGCATTGGATTTTATATAATTTTATTTGATTAAAAATGAATAAATTCAATTAAAAATCAAATTAAATAATAAAAATAAAATATGGGCTCATGGATGAAGCTAGGACACGTGGGAAATGATGCAAGCTCAAATCAAGTGGAAAATAATGGGCCCATTTGACAAAATTTGAAGTTTTGGGGATAGTTGACTTTTGGCAATTTTGCAAAAATGTCCAACTTCAACAATGCATAACTTCTTCAATTTTAAACTTTTGTAGGTGTTATTGGACTTTTTAGAAAGCTTGAGATGTCCTATAACCAAACCTTTTGGTCTCATCTCATTTTGATATTCCATGCTCAAGTTATAAGTTTTGGAAAAAAAGGTGTTTTTGTTGACTTTCAAAAATGACCTATAATGTCCAAATTCATAATTTCTTGTGAGTGCATTTTTTGATATTGGGGTATGAAGATGGATTGTAGGAAATTTCATCCTATTCAAAATTAGATTTGGATGGGTCATTTCTCATAAAGTATGAGAAAGGTATGCTTGGTCAAAGTTGGGTTGACTTTTCCTACAAAACCCTAATTTAGCAACTTTTGAGTCTTGATGAATTTGGAGCAATCCTTGATGAATCATGATCAAACCTTGATCAAATGATGAAATATCCTTAAAAATGAGAATGTTGGCAAAAAATATTGAAGTTTGACTTTATTTGGGTCACCGTTGACTTTTGTCCTAACACAGTCGATTTTTGGACCTTTTGAGCAATTGACTGAGCAAACTCCCTCTGCAAGGCTTGAAATTTGACATGGATGATCTTGAGAACATATTAGGACATTAGAGAGAACTTGAGGTCATTTGGATTCAAGTATCTTGATGCAACACAAAACCCTAATTTAGGGTTGACTGCCTTAGGAGATGACTTGTCTGACCCACTCTTGAGCAACCTTGAGCCACTTGGAGATTTTTCTTGCAATGTTTTGAGAAATATGAGAGGGCAAATTTTGGGGTACAACAGTCTATATTATGAAGAGGTGTCACAAATGTGATATTTTGTTATCTTAGTATATGTCACTAAGTCTAAGTGAAAGAAGAACACTTAGAATCCAGTATGAACAGGTGGATAATCTGGTGAAGCATCCCTGATTGGTGGGAGAAGATGTGTTGACCACTGAAATAAGAAGACAATGTATGACTAAGTTTCAGGATATTATACATGACATGTTCTTGCATGATGAACATAGGGTGGAGTGGCGTATGTGTTCAAACACGTGGCTGTAAACAGGTGGGAAATTTTTTTCTGATTATGCATGTGTATGTACAGGAGGTAGCTATAGCATTCAAAGCCATTATGGATGGTGCACATTGATACTTGAAGTTTTCTCCTCAAATAGAGTTTCCTTTTGACCAAGATTGATGATACAATATAGGATCGTTATTTTCCAAGTAAAAATCCCAGTTATTTATAGAGAGTTATCTCGTTTCTTTATAACCCCGTGAGCTTCTTGAGTCTATAATTCTTATGGATTTTATTCGAGTTTGGGTAATCTGTGCTTGGGCCTGGTATTATGAAGGCCTCCTTTTCCAAGTTTTAGTTATAAATAGGGAGAAAGGTGAATTAGCTCAGATGCTGCTGCTCAAATGCTACTGCTACTTCCACAAGTGGTTATTATTAATGTTCACATATGTCAAGTGGGTTATTATTTGTGACATATGTTTGTGACCTGTGATTTGAGTTATGAACATAGTTGTGACATGTGTTCTGAGTTATCAGGGGCGGTGGTTGATTTTGTCTTAAGGAATTATTGAGAGTTCTCTTATTCCACCACTGGTCTTCTATGTTTAGAAGATGTTCCTGCATTGAGGGGGAGTACAAGTTGTATTCTGCTATCTTCTTCCTCGTGTGCATCAACCAAACTTCAGGACTTTCCTTCCTTTTATCCTGAAACTGATGTTTGTTGGTGCTAATGCAATTGATTTCTTCAGAGTGCTGCAAAGAAGATGTCTAACAATATGTTGAGACATCATTGTGTGCAGTAGCTTCTGAATTATTGTAATCTCCTAGATTGCAATTGTTTTTAGATTATTTGTTTTAGCCAAAATTTGCCAAAGGGGGAAATTGTTAGTTCTCTTATTTTAGGATTGACTTAATTTTTGTAAAACAAATAATAACAACAATAGTGTAATGTAGAATAAGATGTATAAACTTTCTAAGAAGAACAGGTACAACAAGAAGTCATATTACAATGTCAGAACATGTTGTGTTGAACTTTTTCAACAACTGGAATAACATGTCAAAGAAGATGTCTTGACATCGTGCCTGCTGAGCTGGATTAATGAGATTCAGTTTGTTCTTAACATAAGCAGAATATTCAGGAGAATATTATTCATCCTATGTGGCGCATATTTAAAGGTCCAAAAAGTTCAATCAGAAAACAAGGAGAATGAAGACTTTCTAAACAAGGAGATTATTTAGGAAAGTAAAGATTGAAGACCTTTCTTCGGTAAGAAGTTTCTGCAGTTTGTTACAGCTGATTTGCTGTGATTGACGGCTCAAAACTAGTTGGGTAACAGGTTATAAATAGAAGGGTTTGTAACCCATAAAAGACACAGCTCAAGATGTAGAAGTCTAGGGTTTTGACAAGGTAAACCTCTCGGGTTGTGGGAAGTTTACCATGTTCATCTCGAAGCCTGTAGGTAAGAGGTGTATTATTCTTGGAGGAAGCTTTGAAACAACTCCAGGATGTGTTCTTAGTTAGGAGCAAAGCTAACAAACAATGGAGTGTGGCTTGGAGACTTTGTTAGGTTGTCATGGAAGTGTGTCTTCCAAACTTCTATCTATGTGATCAGAATTCTGGTGAAGGGTCGTTGATGTAATGACTGAGGTGTTGACTACTAGACACCATTGAGATGATTGGAAGTGGGATGGGGATGTTCCATATCTAGGGAGGACATAGGTATAAGGGTCATTGGATAATGATTAAGTGCGCAGATCGTCAATGGGTGTGTTAGTTGTAGGGTCTGAATTGATACTACTGATAGTGAATTTCATTCATGGCTTGGTAGCCCCTAGAGTAGGTGTTGTTGTACACTGAATTGGGTAAATAATTATGGTGTGTTCTTTATCTTTTTAGTACTGTTTTGCCTGTGTGTTTATGTCAGATCAGATGTCTCGATATCCTTGTATGACATCTGAGTCTGCTGTACCAGAATTTCAACAATCTCTAGCATAGTGGCCAAAACCTTGACAATTGTAACATTGCACCTCTTTCGTGTCAACTTTCTTCCCAGAATACTTGTTTTCCACACCTTTCGAATCAATATTCTTTCTTGTCTTCTCATCACCAGCAAGATTCTTTCGCTGCTTCGACTTCTCTTTTCCAGCTTTCTTGCTGAATCTTGATTGCAATGCTTGTTCAACTACCTTCTCTCTTTCTGAGTTTCTCTGCTGCAGCCTCATTTCGTGAGCCTCCAATGAAGCTTGAAGTTCTTCCAACTTCATCTCAGATAGATTCTTGACCTCTTCAATTGTCACAACAAAGTAATAAAAATCTACAATTAGGGATCTCAATATCTTTTCTATCTTTTGCAGACCCGTAAGCGCTTCACCACATGCCTTCATCTGGTTTGTTATTGTTACAACTCTTGAGAAATATGCAGAAATAGATCCATCCTCTTTCATCAGAAGCATTTCATACTGGTTCCTCAATATCTGTAACTTCACCTTCTTCAGTTTCTCATCTCCACCATACAAAGATTTCAACTTTTCCCAGACTCCTTTTGTTGTTTCTTCTTCAATTATCTTCTTGAATATGTCACAATCTACACACTGGTGAATCAAGAACAACGCTTTTCCATCTTTCTTCCTCTGATCTTTCTGCGCATCTTTCTGGGTTTCGTAGCATCTACTTCCAGTTCTGATATTCCATCATTCAAGATTTCTACGACATCTTGAAATCTGAAAATAACCTTCATTTGCGCAACCCACTGTTGATAGTTTTCACCTTTGAAAACCGGTAGATTTGCTGGAAACTGTGTTGATGTTGTTGATCCGTTTGCCATTAGATTCTCTCTGCATCGCAAACAAGCTCTTGATACCAATTTGTTGGAACAAAAGATTCAAGAAAGGTGATTTTGTGAAAACTAGAAGAAGAAGAAGAAGAGAAGAGAGAGAAATTATGAGTTAGTTAAGTGTAACTAACTCTTTTAACTGAATGTATATTATTGCTCTTGATTACAATCACAATGACCCTTTATATAGACAAAGTGCTCAGACTCAAGTACATGCTAAAAGGCTAAATAACTACATTATAAGAATTAACCAACTAACACTAATAATTGATAATATATATCTTATAAGTACAATTTAATTGCTAGACGCCGATATATTTAATATTTTTTTGGAATGCAATTTCGAATTTGAAATTCTTCATTTTTCTACTCTTAAAATGTCTTAATTTTGTCACTAAACTATTTGACTAGAAAATGCTTGATATGATTCAAATATTTGTATATTTAAATGTTTTTCATATTAATGTCAACAAATACAAAACCTTTTTCATATCAGGTTAAGTTGGTTGTATGGACCACAAGGCAACATGGATTTTATTATAAGTCCAGATTTAAAGACAAATCATTTAAATACTTCTAAAAGTTTTAATAACTTGACTTTGAGTTTTATTAATAACTACCCTTGATTTTATTTATTCTCTTTACTGAGACTTTTTCAGGTCTTCTCCAATCATTCTCAAATTACATGAGAGAAATTTCATTCATCTTTTTTCATGATAGACGTTAATTGAATTTTATTTAATAAATTAAGATGACTATATAAACAACACATCACATTTGAACTATACATCGACTGATTTATTAATTATATAGTAAAAATATTTAACAATGACATGTCGATTACTCATTATTTTCAATTTCGATCATTTCTTTAGTATTGTCATTTCATTATCTATCTGCACAAAGAAATTGTGCAAGGAATCATAGAAAACTATTATGGAATTTTTTAATACATTTTATAGGGTTAAAAAACACTTTAAATATTTAAAAATATCTTTTAATTTAGAGAAATATATTTTTGAACACATCTCACACACGTATAATTTATTTGTTTTTTACCTCTATCTCAATTTTATAATTTATTTTATTCTAAAAATATATTTTCGAATTATTTTCGGAATTACATGTCTAGAACCCACTATTAAATCAAGTGACTTATGACAATATTAATTAGTCTACAAAGTAATTTGAACACAATAATTTGGACAATATCAATTAGTCTATAAAGCTTTTAACAATATTACTTTTTTTGGACTTGAACAATAGTAATTAGTCTACGAAACTTATAACAATGTTACTTTTTCTGTGACTTGAACAATAACTTGGATAATATTTAATTTAGAAAACTTATAACAATGTTACTTTTTCTATGACATGAAGAGTAACTTTGACAATATTAATTAGTCTACAAAGATTATAACAATGTTAATTTTTTTTTGGCTTGAAAAGTAACTTGAATAATATTAATTAGTCTACAAAGCTTATAACAATGTTACTTTTTTCGTGGCACGAACAGTATTACATGATGAAAATAATTCTGTTTAGTTTGTTACTAAACAGTTTGTAGTTTGTTATAGTTTGTTACACTCAAACAGTATATATAGTACTGTTTTGTACATTCCAAATTAGAATAATACATTCAGTTTATTCCAAAATTAACATGGTATCAGTTTGAATTCCCTTTTCCGCGCCTTTCTTCTTTGCGCCTTCTTCTTCTTCGCGCCTTCGCGCCTCCTTCTTCCCTTGCTGCTTCAGCTTGTGATGGCGCTTCCTTACTCTGATTTTGCTACCAATTCTTCCAATCCTTACTACATGCACCCTAATGAGAATCCCTCTCTTGTTCTTGTTCAACCTGTTCTTGATACCAAGAACTACCAGATCTGGTCTAGATCAATGAAAGTGGCTCTTATCTCCAAGAACAAGATCAAGTTCGTTGATGGCACTCTTTCTCCTCCCCCTACCTCCGACTCTCTATACGAACCTTGGTTGCGATGCAACAATCTCGTCCTCTCATGGCTTCAACGCTCGATTTTTGAGGAAATTGCAAAATCTCTTCTCTGGTATGATCGTGCTTCTCTTGTATGGAAAAGTTTGGAAAATCGTTTTTCTCAGGGAGATATTTTTCGCATTGCTGACATTCAAGAAACTGTTGCTCGTCTTCAACAAGGAACTCTCGATGTCTCTTCGTTCTTCACGAAATTGATGACGCTTTGGGAAGAAATTGAGAACTTCCGACCAATTCGTGATTGTACTTGCGCTATACCGTGCTCCTGTGGTGCTGCTTCAGACTTACGCAAATTCAAAGAACAAGATAAAGTTATCAAGTTCTTGAAGGGCCTTGGTGACCAATACGCTCATGTTCGGTCGCAGATTATGCTGATGAAACCACTACCAACTCTTGATAATGTGTTTAATCTGGTTCTTCAACAAGAACGTCAATTCGACCTCCTTTCACCTTCTGCTTCTTCGATTGAGTCTCAATCGTCTGTGAATTACCTTTCTCAAGCACCTTCTCGTTCTTCTCACAACCCTGGTCGTGGTCGTGGCCTTGGTGGTCGTGGAAACAGACTCTATACTCATTGCAACCGCACCAATCACACCATTGAGACTTGCTTCTTGAAACATGGCTATCCCCCTGGGTTTCAACAACGCAAGCCTACTACATCTATGGGAAATTCTGCTGATTCTACAGTGAACTCGATTCAAGATGCTGCTTCCACATCAAACACCAGCCCAAGTGCTTTGTCTACAATTCAAGAGCAATACACTCAGATTCTGCAGCTCCTCCAACAATTTAATTTGCAATCTCCTTCACCTCCCTCGATTAATTCTGTTTATACTGCTAATTCTGTGTCCCATACCTCTCCTCATACTTTCTCTGGTAAGAATTCCTCAAATCTTCCTTATCATAACTGGTGGATCATTGACACAGGTGCCACTGATCACATCACCCATATCTTTGCAGTTTCCTTTCCACATACCACATTGCACCTAAATCTATGACAATGCCTAATGGTGACTCTGTCACCACTACTATTGCTGGTTCAGTTTTACTATGTGATTCACTTGTCCTTCACAATGTTTATTACTTTCCTTCATTTCATGTCAATATCATCTCTGTCACCACTCTTTTTGACTCCACCTTATATGATGTGAAATTTTCTCCTAATTGCTGTCACATTATGCAGTTGTCCCAATCCAAGATGACTGGATTTACAGCTAGGAGGATCGGAAAATTGTATGTTCTTGATGCCACCCCATCTAAGGATATCTCTCCCACATCTGGCTCTGTCAACACCTCCTCTTCTCCCCAATTAGAACCTGCTAAACACGATCCTGCTACTATTTGGCATCTTAGGCTTGGACACTTAAGTCCCTACATACACAAATGTATTTCCTCTCAATTTCCTTTTGTCACCTACAATGACAATCATAAGCCCTGTAACACTTGCCATTTGGCTAAGCAAAGACATTTTCCCTTTACTCACAGTAATACTAAGTCTGTTGCCATCTTCGATTTACTTCATGTTGATATTTGGGGCCCTCTTTCCACACCTTCGATATGTGGCAACAAGTATTTTTTAACCCTCGTAGACGATTACAGCAGGTTTACTTGGACAATTTTTATGGCCAACAAAAGTGAAACCAGAAACCATTTAATTCACTTCATATCCTTTATCAAACTCTCTAGCTTCGCAGACTCAGATTGGGCAAGTTGCCATGCTACCCGCAGATCCGTAACTGGATACTGTGTGTTCCTTGGCAATTCCCTCATATCCTGGAAATCCAAAAAAGTAGTCTACAGTATCAAAATCAAGTTCAGAAGCGGAATACATGGCCTTGGAAAGCTTGACTTGTGAATTGCAATGGCTACAGTATTTGTTCAAGGATCTCCACATCTCCTTTGATCAACCTATCTCAGTCTATTGTGACAACAAAAGTGCTATCTACCTTGCTCACAACCCCACCTTCCATGAACGAACAAAATATATCGAAATTGACTGCCACGTCATTCGTGAGAAAATCCAAACTGGTCTCATCCATCTTTTACCAGTTTCTTCAGCTGCTCAATTGGCAGATGTTCTCACCAAGCCTTTGGCAGCTCCCTCTTTTGATTCTCTTGTTTCCAAGCTTGGTCTATTAGATATCCATAGTCCAGCTTGTGGGGGGCTATTACATGATGAAAATAATTCTGTTTAGTTTTTTACTAAACAGATTGTAGTTTGTTATAGTTTGTTACACTCAAACAGTATATATAGTACTGTTTTGTACATTCCAAATTAGAATAATACATTCAGTTTATTCCAAAATTAACAAACGGTAACTTGACGTTAGTGTAATTTCATCTTTCCTTCGTCAATTCGAATTTGAATGTCACGATAGTAAGTTTAAGTTTTCACTCATTTCAGAAATGTATTTTCGAAAACATTCTGAAAATACATTTATGGAATAAATTTAATCATAAAAATGAAGCGTAACGTAAAAATATATGAATTATATATGTATATGGTGCTTTCGAAAATACATTTATGAAATTTGTAGGTATTTTTGAAATTTCATAAGGTGTACTAAAAAGTTATGGAATTCATTAAGAAATTCCCAAACTATTATGTTGTGGAACAAGAAGTTAATGGTAGGTTGGTAAATTCTACTAAGATATTTGATAAAGTGATGTAATTCTTTGATGGACGAAGACTGAATAGGTTAACACTCCAAGACTCAAATCAATATAGTCAAAGAGAAGGAACTTGCAAGCGTGTAAAATGAATTGTATTTAGTATGACACAAAGTCATACTTAGACAACCCTACAAAATGTTTTTGATATTGATTTTCAAGAGTTTCTTTGTAAAAGATTTAAGACTTAAATGCACTTTTGATCTTTCTATTTTCAAGTTTTTTAAGTTTTAGTCCCTCTATTTTAAAAGTCAACTTCTTGATCCCAAAATTTTATTTCACTTGGGATTTCATTGGTCTCCCTCTAGTTTTACAGATGCGTCACCCTTATTAATGACATGACATTGCTACAATAACACCATGTTAGATGAACATACATTGTAGGGAGTTACTGTAACAATGTCATGTCATTAATAAGAGAGTCACATATGCAAAATTATAGAGAGACCAACAAATTCTCGAATGAGTAAAATTTAAGGATAAAAAAGTTAACTTTTGTAATGGAAGATTAAAACTCAAAAAACGTGAAAATAGAAGGACCAAAAATACATTTAAATCAAGATTTAATATTTGTGATAAGAAAAACCATCGACAACTTCAATAAGATTTGATAGAACATATATGAGAGCATTTTGATCAAAAGAATAATTATAATTGAAAATTTATTTAAATTTATATTTTTCATATAGAATATTTTATAACTGAAAGAACTCATACACCTATCATCTTAAGATTTTGAATAAATATATAGTGTTTTTCTCAATTGTGTGTTGTCCTTAATTCAATGTTAAATACTCTTTCATATTGACCTCTCTAAATTGCCTCCAACAAAAAGAATAATTATTATAATTGGAAATTTATTTAAATCTATATGTTTTATGTAGTTTGTGCTAATATTTTATTTTAATGTCTGTGTATTTATAATTTGTAATGCATTTGTGTTATGTATCATATTATTTTCAATATATTTTAAATCTATTTTAAATCTATTTTAAATATATAATATATTATTTTGTTTATATATGTTTAAATTATTTTATTTAATTATATATTTTCTTAGTTCTCTTATATTTCATCTTGTTTACACTAAAAAAATTTAATTATATATTTTAAAATTAATATAAAATATAATTACGGTGTCTAATAGAAATAACTTTAAAGTTTATAATGAGTTGTAAAAATATTAAAAAAATATGATAGAGTCCATTAAAATTTTTAAATGAATATAGTAGATGTTGGGCTTCATAAGGGTTAAAACTTATCGGTGGAGGTTTTAACTTGAAATTCTCCATTTTAAACCGACACCCCTTTAAAATGGATGAAAATATCAAAATAATTTAATTAATATTTTTTTATATATTTTTGAAATTTTAGGTATTACACTGAAAATTTAAAATTTATAAGGTGATGTCGAAAATTTCGTGAGTATATCGAAAATTTAGTGAAAGAGTCAGAATTTACGGTATTTTATAGTAAATTTCTGATATTTCGTGTAGAAAATTTTGAAATTTTCGATGATTTTGTTACGTTATATATTAGAAATTTTGAAATTTTCGAGTTTTCACTTTGTTTACCGAAAATTTGTAAATTTCCGTAGAACCATTTTTTTTTTGAAAAATACCGAAAATTTAGAATTTTCCGGTAGTTCAATCTTTTTTAAAATTGTTTTTTATTTGTTTCAATGAAGATCATGGGAAAAGACGGTACTATTGCGGGCAGGCAGACTAATAGAGCAGAAGCTCAGGACCGAGCTGATGAGGCACATACTTCTGAGTGACGTGCAAGACGACGTCCTCTGACCGATTTTCATCAAAAACAATTGGCTGAGCGGCATAAACAGTTCTACGCATCCCGTCGACTGGCTGCTGAGTTTCTACAGCTGAGGAGGTACATGATCCTGTGGAGGTACTTGCTCTTGTGGAGGCACCCACTCATGTGGATGTGCCTGCTCCTATGGATGAACATGTTGTGGTGGAGCCGGCTGCTGAGGATGTGCCCGGTCTTAAGGATGTGTTGGTTGCTGAGGTTGTGGTGTTGGTGGTTGAAGAGGCTGAGTAGGTTGTGGCTGCTAAGCAGGTAGTTGTTGAGCAGGTTAATGAGGTGTCTACCACTGATACAAACGCCATTACTCGTGCGTCTATGGAGCCACCAATTCACATTAATGGAGGCTTTCCGAGAGGACCTTCAGACATGTCCGTGCTAATAGGATTTTTTGAGCACGTCGCAGATGATTCTGGATATTTTAGCATATTCACTATATCGTCGACATATCTTATTATCCGTGCATCCAACTCGATCAGATCCTTGATTATCCTACGCCAAACTGATTTTCAAATGGCCTTAACATCTTCGTCGGTCTTTAACTTAATCATGTTGTATTTCATCGAATCATCTGTATCAATCCAATGTTCTCGAAACTTGATCTTACTCATCCTTCTGTTATTGGTATCAGACACAAATTCATTCAATTTGTCTGTCAAGTTGGCGAGGGACGTGGCACCATCTGGAAGCTTGAATTCAACAGGAAGACTATTTCTGTTTAAATACACTTTTGCCTTTAACCAGAAATTGTGGAAGAGGCATTTTTTGAGATGTCTTTGCCTCTAACATATGTCTCTATTTATACAAACGACGATGCATTCTAGACCACACAAATATGTCGGTGCAATCAGAACCCTCCAAAGTTATTAGCAAAACCCGATCGTTAAAAAACTTGAATTATGAAACTACTAGAAATTTCAATATAGTTGAAATTTCTGGTACACCACACATTTTATATAAACTATCGGAAATCCTGAAGTACCAAAATTTTAGTACTGATCTACCAGAATTTTTCTCTGTACCATAAATATCACTTATTCAACCGGAAATTTTATTCGAAAATTCTTCTCAAATCAATAAGGTATTTCAAGAATAACAAAAATTGAAGGGGTGTTAGGTTCAAGTGGGAGTGTCAAGTTAAAATCTCTTAAAAGTGCTACAGATTATCGGTGGACCCCAACTAATATTATTTGTGTGTCAATTAAGTGATTTAGCAACAAAAAAAATTGTCACTCTTCACTCTCTCGCTTCTCTACTTTACACCACTCATTCCAAAGAAATCATAGAGAAATTAACATGTCACCCAGACACTTATATCATGACACCTCCATTATGTATGCTTTTACTATTATATATTTGTGAATAATTATCAAATTTCAAAATACATGAGTTTTACTGGAAATTTGGAGAGTGTATAAAATTTTTTAAGAAAATTCCGATTTTTGTTTTTAGAAAAACATGAGTTTTACCGGAAATTTGAGAGGTCTATCAAAAATTTCAAGAAAATTCCGAATTCTAATTTTGGTTTTTTTTGAAATTTCCAGTGCAATATAAAATTTTTTAGTATATTTCGAAATTTTCAGAATTTAAAAAAAAATTTTTTTTTTTGAAATTTACGGAAAGAAATAATGAAATTTTGAAAAATTATCAGATTTAAAAGAAAATCAGATAATACATTTCCAAAAAAAAAAATCAAATTAAAATTTTCGATATTGAAAATTTGATTTTTTTTCAATAAATTTATTGAAAATTTATAAATACAATGCCGAAAATTTAATATTTTATCTAAAATTTCATAAAAACTATCTAAAATTTCGTTGTTTATCACTCCCTAATTTATTCATGGACATTTTTATAATTAAGAAAAATAGAAAGTGTCGTATATAATTTGATAGGTGACATTTTAAATTCAAGTACTAACCACATTATAGCTCTGTCATTGCCCTTGCTTTCGGTTAATATAAATTTTTTCAAAATTTTTTTATTAAAAAATATAAATAAGTATTTTTGAGATTAAAGAATA
This sequence comes from Vicia faba, assembly GCA_948472305.1. NCBI lineage: Eukaryota > Viridiplantae > Streptophyta > Magnoliopsida > Fabales > Fabaceae > Vicia > Vicia faba. Next base: position 730,001,973 of record OX451739.1, read on the forward strand.
AAAACTTAGAGATACTTATTTATATTTGATATTAAAGAAGAAAAACTTTAAATACTTAAGTTCTTTTATTTCATCTTCATCATCTCTTCTGCTATGATGCTTACACCGACAAAGTTTTTCACTTGTATTCTATCATTATATTTCAGTAGATACTGTAAATGAAGGTAATTTTTATGAAAGGGATTTTCAAGCTGTAAGAAATTTTCAAGAAGCGGGGATAGCTCAGTTGGGAGAGCGTCAGACTGAAGATCTGAAGGTCGCGTGTTCGATCCACGTTCACCGCATTGATTTTTCGGGATTCAAGTCAATTAGTTTTACTCGATGCTTGATTTTAGTAATTTACTTAAATTTCTCAAATTAGGTGAAACCTAAGTGGCATTGAATGTTATTGGGTTTGATGAGAAGAAGAACAATCAAGTTTGATCTGAAATACAAAACCCATGTGTCTGTGATGCTTATATATGCAAACATACTTATGTTCATGGGTCTGTAATTATAATATCAAATTATCAGCAATATGGAATAATAATTATATTATATGCATTGACAATAAAATCTGAGCTGAAAAAGAAACAAGCTAGAGCGCATCAAGAAAACATGTAGATAGCTTTGCATCCTCAAACTACAAATTTTAATTCAATCTCATTATATAATTGTAGCACAACAATGATCACACTTAGAAAATACTAGTTTCTGCATTATCAACTTCTTTAGTTGTTGGAATGACAAAGCACATATCAGCATTGATACAGAATTCAATTTCCAAATACAACTATTCTCCAATTGCTAGGCCTATACCTATTATCAGTGAGACCATAAAATCTTGTCAATGCAAGGATTAAAATTAACCATACTTATTCTATGATCATCCAAGCTATACATACGAACCTCAAAATAATCCCTATAGTAGATACAGTTCCCTTGATATCCAATTAATTCTTCAGCTGAAACTGAGAAATTACAACTATTGCTCAAAATGAAAGCTCTATCACTCAAGTTTTTCACATCAACCCATGTTCCCCATTCTTCATCTAACTTATAAATTTTGAAACATTCCACGACTTCATCTCGTTCAAGGCGTCTTCCACCATAGTTTCTCCTCATGTTTTCACTACTTTCATAGTATCCATCAACAACATAAAGACTCCCACAAGATTCCACCAAATGTTTCTTGTTTCCCAAACCACACAAAGGAGGTGAAAATTGTATCAATCTCAAAGATGAAACATCAATCCATGAAATAGTTCCCCATCTATCAGTTACATAAAACTGACCCTTGAAAACAATAACATCATCGTAGTAGAAATTCTTGTCATCCACAAGTTTCCATTTTTGGTCGCCATGTTTCATGAATCCTAATTTACCTCCTTCAAAGATACAAAAAGAAACACAATCCTCAACATTCGTCCACGGAGAGTTAGGATAGAACACAACTTTGGGAACTGAACTTGCAAAACGTGTAGGCTTTTCAATTGTATATGATTTGCATATTTCAATGACTCTATATTCCAACAAGTTTAATAGCATAAGACAAGTATTGTCACTGCTGGGTGGGTACGATAATTTCCTGTCAGAGATAGGACTCAACAAACTGAAAGGTTGATTCTTTGATTCTTGTACCTTAATCAACCAACCTTTGGAAGAAGAAGAAGACGGTGGTAAAGATGCTAAGTTGGAGTCGGAAGTTGCATCAGATGGTTCAATAAGATAAATGGTTGATTGGCTGAGGTTAGTGTTTAGGGAGATATGGATGGGGTGAGGTATTTGTAAAGGAAAAGAAGGAGAATTTGGAAGAGAATTTGGAAGAGAAGAACGAAATGATTCACAAACACTACGAAATCTGAGGACATCTATGTGATTATCAAGATATTTTCCTATCTTGGGCCATAGCTCCGTAGGGAGTTGAGACCAATCTACTATTTGATCCATGGATGAAGAGTTCAAAGGTTTGTTTTGTTCTTTTTTGGAAGTTGATTTTGTTGAAGACAGAAATGATTTTAGATCGATCTATATGTAGTTTTGATGTTGGTCTTTATTATCTATACAGGCTTCTTTATTGGAAGTGTAAAGAGTGTAGAAAATACATGTGAATTTCTAGGAAGGTTTATGAGAAAGAAATTGAAAAGTGGAAATAGAAAGCATGGAGATATTTTGAGATCTTGTTTATGAGGTTCTTTCTGCGAAGGAATCTAGGGAATATTTTGTAGGAATACTTGACTAGCTTGAAAAGTCTTCTAAGTGAGATAACATAATAATATGCCCTTGATAATCAATTATTGGAAAATTTTACCTCATTATTTTTAAGTTTCACCTTTTATGTTGTCCTAGTAGTAGAAGTGTGTTTGTACGGTACTAATGTTTGTATGGCACGTGCGTGTTATGTGTATTTGTTTTCAAAATATAATAAAATTAAAAAGAAAGAAAAACAAATCAGTTTAATCAAAAGAATTTATTATTTTTAAAAGAAAAAAATATTTTTATTTATATTTGAATAATAAATATAATTGATTTATATGTAAAAATATTTGGATCAACCCTGTTTTCACGTATGTAAATATTATTTGAATTTTGACATTATTTAAAAAAAATTGGATCAATAAAAAATTTGTTCTCATTTAGAAAAAGAATTAAGGTTCGCTCATTAATTAAAAAATATTTTAAATTAATTTTTAAAAAACAATATATTTCTCTTATTTTTTATCTCAATATTATTTATGTTTTGACGTTATTTTTGTTTTGATATTATTTTTATTTTTCTAGATTCTTATTTATTAAAATAAGACCGTTTAAAAATATTTGGCTCACCAATATATTATTTTATGTATATACCAAATTGATAAATTATTTTTATTATTCAAAATCACTACAAAAATATATGTCCCCAGCGACATATATTAGCGACGTGATTATCACGTGGGTAGTAGCGACGTGATAACCACGTCGCTAATATATTTTAATGACATTTAATGGAAATTGGTGAACGTTTTTCAGAGGGAAGTTTGAAATTTTGTAGCGACGTGATAGCCACGTCGCTAAATTTTTGGGGGGAAAAATAATTTCGCTGATGGCAGAGTTGCAGTGTTGGAGAGAGAATAGTATTTATGATTAGTTTGTAGCGACGTGATTATCACGTGACAACGTTGCGACGTGACAGTCACGTCGCTACTAGAAGTTACATATGTTAACGTTTTGATTTACAGTAGCGTGCTTTCTTCTTCTTCCTTTCCTTGCTACTTCTCAAACATTACAGCAACTCTCACAAACTCAAAATTGTTCTCTCAAACCCAATTTCGCGAATCAATTTTCTTCCATTCCAATTTGTTGAAGAAATCTAAGGTATTCATATTTTGTTAAATGTTTATTTCGTTTGTTCTTTATTTTTTATACTGGAATGAAGTATTTAACATGGTATTTGTTCGGTTGTTCGTTATTATTTGTAGAGAAATTTGAAGAATACCAAGAACTATCCAAGAAGACGCAAATTTATTGAAGAAATTATATAGAGGTATTTATGCATTTTTTTTTAGATTTTATATGTATTATATAGATTAGATTTGTATATGTATTTTGTGGTTAGGAAGTATATATGTATATACTGTTAGTAGTATAAATGTACTGATAATAAAATTTTTTTTAAAAACATATTTAATAACATATTTAATATATTTTTTGCATATGTAATTTGTATATGTAATTTGCATATTTTTTGCATATGTGATTTATATATTTTTTAGTAGTATATTTGTATATGTAATTTGCATATTTTTTAATAACATATTTAATATATTTTTTTAAAAATTTTAGAAAACATAAATTTAATAACATATTTAATAACATGTTTTTTATAGATGTATATTATATTTATTATAATAGTTTTATTTTTTTATTTATATGTTAAAGATATGGAAAAAAAATTATATATTAGAATAAGAATTTATAAAAAACATAATTAAAAAAAGAATATATATATTATATTATTATTTTAATATTATTGTTATATATATAATAATAAATAGTATGTATCTTACATTATTTGTTTTCTAATATTATTGTTGTATATATAATAAAAAGTAAATATGTTATATTATTGTTTTTTGATATTATTGTTATGTAATAAAAAATTATATATTTTACATTTGAATATTTATTTATATGTTAGTATATATATAAAAAAGCAAAATTTATATTTCTAAGAATAGTATTAAATAGTTTAAGAATATTTCTAATGAAAAAGACAATGATTGTATAAATGTGCAGTATGGAATATTATCGGTATTATCGCAGTTGGATGTACGATAGAACATATCCAGGAAGAAGTGGACTTAAACCCAATTTTATAGTAGGAGTTGATGGGTTTATTAAGTGGGCGTTTGCTCAGGATTGTTGTCGAAGCGAAGGAGGGGTTAGATGTCCCTGTCTTAAGTGTGAATGTAGACCAATAATTAGTGACCCAGAGGAAGTAACACGTCATCTGCATAGAAGGGGATTCATTGAAAATTATTGGGTTTGGACGTATAATGGTGAAGAACTACCGGTTAATGTACCAGAGACTAGCAACACGCATGCTTCAAGTAGTCGACCGGTTATGGAGTATGAGGAGAACTTTAATTTGATCGGTGACATGGTTGAGGATGCTTTTGGTGTGAACGTGACATATGATGAACCTGAAGATTTTGACGGGGAAGAGTTGCCGAATGAGGAAGCGCAAAGATTTTATCAATTATTGAACGAGATGAATACGCCGTTGTTTGAGGGGTCGTCAGACTCGAAGCTATCAATGTGTGTGAGATTATTGGCTGCCAAGTCAAATTGGAATGTTTCTGATCAATGTTTGGAACATTTTGCAAAAATGATGTTGGACTCCACCGCTACGAAAGACAATTTGCCTACAAGTTATTATGATGCAAAGAAGTGGGTGTCGAAGTTGGGTTTAAAAGTAAGAAAGATTGACTGTTGCATTAACGGTTGCATGTTGTTTTATGACAATGAGTTTGGTACTCAAGATGGATCGTTAGAGGAGTGTAAGTTTTGTAATAGTCCAAGATATCAAGTTCGCAGTAGAGCCGTTAACAGCAAGCAAAAGCGTGTAGCAGTAAAATCCATGTTTTATCTTCCTATAATACCAAGGTTAAAAAGAATGTTTGCTTCAATGCACAGTGCAAGTCAAATGACATGGCATCATACAAACCAAACAAGTTCTGGCACTATGCGACATCCATCTGATGGTGAGGCATGGAAGCACTTTGATCGGACACATCCAGATTTTGCTGCAGAACCTAGAAATGTCAGGCTTGGATTATGCTCTGATGGATTTGCCCCATACGTGCAAGCGTCAGGAAGTGCGTACTCTTGTTGGCCAGTTATTGTAACACCTTACAACCTCCCTCCTGAGATGTGCATGACAAAACCATACATGTTTTTGACGTGTGTTATTCCAGACCCGCACAGTCCAAAAGCCGGAATTGATGTGTACTTACAACCTTTAATTGATGATTTGAAGAAGATGTGGAATGGAGAATGGACTTATGATATATCCCGTAAACAGAACTTCACATTACGAGCTGCCTTGATGTGGACCGTTAATGACTTTCCAGCATATGGCATGTTGTCTGGTTGGGGTACGCATGGAAAAATGGGTTGTCCGCATTGCATGGGATACACCAAAGCATTTACGTTGGATAAAGGTGGGAAAAGCTCATGGTTTGACTGTCACCGCAGATTCCTACCAGCAAATCACCCGTATAGAAGAAACAAGACAAATTTTAAAAAAGATGTACGAGAGAAAGATTTGCCTCCGCCTCGATTGCCACCAGGGGTTATATGGAACCAAGTATGTGAACTACCAAAATTTACAGATACTGGGAAAGCATGCCGAATTGAAGGATACGGGGTCACCCACAATTGGACAAAAAGAAGTATATTTTGGGATCTTCCGTATTGGAAAGATAATTTGTTGCGCCATAATCTTGATGTTATGCATATTGAGAAGAATTTTTTTAATAATGTATTTAACACAGTGATGGATGTGACAGGAAAAACAAAAGATAATGAGAAGGCCAGACAAGACATGGGAATTTGGTGTAATCGAAGAGAGTTGGAGTTGAAGCCTCAACCGAATGGAAAATTATTAAAACCCAAGGCTTGTTTCAGTCTGACTTCCCAAGAAGCTAAATACATTATCAAAAACCCAAGGCTTGATCCGAGTGAGATTCATGTCATTGACGGGAGGTTTTGGATTTGGCCCGAAGGAAGCAAGTAAGTTTCTTATATAAACTTTTATTTAAGTACATATTCATTTTAATATTTTGTATAAATTTATAATTAATATTGTTTATTCAAAATCTTGTTGTTTAGTTTCGCGCCGAGTCGGACGGCTGCCAAGGTTATTAATTATATAATCCAGCAGATGTATAAATCCTCTTGGAAGAACTTTGGCGAGGTTACAAATAAAGAAGAATGGTTTAAAAAATTTAAGGTATTGTTATTTATTTAAGTTGTAAATTTATTATATTTTTTTAGTATTGTTATTTAAGTCACATTTTAATGATAATTGCTTAACTTTTTATTTTAATGTCATACAACATTGCAGGAAAAATGTGTGTGGGATCCGTTGAATGAGAAAATAATGGAAAAAATATATTATAGCAGAACTTCTAGAAGATTTTCTGATATTATGCGGCGGGTTAGGGAGAATTATGAGCTGCATGGTATCCGTCCTAACTGGATAGGCGTAGAGGTTTTTGGCGAACTTCGTACATATTGGAGTTCGCCAGAATTCAAGGCCAAATCCGAAAATTTTAAGAAGATGAGGGCATCCGAAAAGGGGGGATGTGTCAATACTGTTGGAAGTATTAGCACTGCAGAGCATGTCCGGCAGATGGTAAATATTACTAATTTTTTAAGTTATATATATTTTTATTCATAATATTTTTTACTAATTATTTTTAACTTTATTGTTTAGACTAAGGAGATGGGGAGACCGCCATTGATCATTGAGTTGATTACGAGGACTCGGACAAAAAAATCGGGAGGTTTTGTCGACGACCGCACCCAGAAAGCTTTTGTAAGTAATTAAACTTATGTTTTTTTTTAAGTTAATAACAAAAATAGTGACGTTATTTCCACGTGGCAATCTATAAGTTGTGGCGTGATTATCATGTGGCAACTGATAAATTGCCAGGTGACTGATTTTCATATGGCAACTGATACATTGCCACGGGAAACTCACGTGGCAATTCATAAGTTGATTTGTGAAAATCACGTGACAAATTTTTAATATATTTGAATTTAGTATAATTTAATATATAAATGTTTTAATTTTTTTTAATTGTATTATTTAATGTATGTGTAGGATGATTATCAGACATTGCTAGCACGTTTTCTGGAACACAATCCGCAATATAGGCCAGCAGAGGGGGAGCCGCTTAATGGGGATGTTGATTTCTATATTTGGAATGAGGTTGTTAATGGAAAAGGGCCTAATGGTTGCTTTTTTGCGGGAGGAAATTTGGCCGCCGGCTTGAGAGTTGGTGATCGTAATCTGTTTCAAAGACTTAGAGATGGAGAAGGGGGGTCACGTCAACCCAATCTGACTCAGGTTCAACTTGAAACAGTACGACAATTGGCGGCCAGTGAAGTGAGACGCGAAATGGAGGCCCAAATGACGACAATGAGGCAAGAGCAGGAGTGTCAGTTAGAGATCATGCGGAAGCGACAATCTGATATGGAGGAGCAGATGAGACAGTTTATGCAAGGCGGTCGAAATCAAAATGTTCCTGATCATACACAGCCGGATGATGACGGACTTGATGACTTTGATCTTGATAATTTTCCGGGTGAAGATGCCCCGTGAAAACATTTTTTTTATTTCGTTTTTATATTTGCATTTATGTAAGATATATTTATTTTTATCATTTTAAATTAATAAATTATATAACATTTAATTATGTGAATTTATTTTATAAAATTCTATTATTCGAAATATAAAATAAAATACTATTATTCTAATAATTTTAATATATAAATTTTATTATATAAAATTTATTATATAAATTTTAATATATAAATTTTATTATATAAATTTTATTATTTAAATTTTATTATATAAATTTTATTATTTAAATTTTATTACATTAATGAATTAATATAAAAAATAATTATTAACAATTTTTTAAAAAATAAAAGCGTCCCTTGTAGCGACGTGGGAATCATGTCACAAATTAGTGACATGACTCTCACGTCGCTAATAAAGCTGCCATTAACAAACATGTAGCGACGTGAATACCACGTCACAACTTTGTGACGTGGGAATCACGTCGCTACTTGCTTGCCACTTACTCCCCAGCGACATAACTCACCGCGTCACTAATTTTGCTTTGCCACGTGATTTTGATGTTTGCCACGTGATTTTCACGTGGCAACTAAGCTTCTTTTTTGTAGTGAATTTTCTGAAACCCATAACTACACTCGGATATATATATATATATATATATATATATATATATATATATATATATATATATATATATATATATATATATATATATATATATATATATATATATATATATATATAATTTATTCAACTATTATTTTAGTCATATACATAAATTTCAATAACTAGCATATATTTTTATCGTGATAATATATGTTTTCTTGGAATTACACTAATGAGACTAACTTATTTAACTATTTTATTAATTTTATAAATTTCATAATTAAGACAGATTTTTAATTGTATTAATTTTAATAGTTGACTTATATTTTTATTTTATCTGTTTCAATATTATTCTTAAGTACTTTTAATGTCTCTTTTTAATGATTTTTCATCCCCTTAATATCTCAAATAATTATTTGTATATAGTAACTAATTTTTAAAATTGATTTTCTTTTCCCTCATTTCTTATGTGAATATTTAAATATATTAAAATATATTTTCTAAATTGGTTTTCTCTTATTAATGCAACATTAAATATTCTTTTATAAATAACACTCATAATTATTTATTAAAAGAGAAATAAATTGATGTAATTAAAAATGAAATATTGAATGCTATTAAAATAGATATATAAATAATTCCATAAAGAGCAATACAATTTATTAATATTATAATAGTGTTACATTAGAAATTTCATGAAATATACAAATATAAAATATTCAAATGGCATATGAATTTCATAAAAAAATATCAAAGTCACAATCCTAAATCACATATGAATTTCATAAAAAATATCAAAGTCACAATCTAAAATGAATATCTTACAAAATCAGTTAAACATATAACAAGATAGTTTCATTTGAAATTAAATATAAGTATAATTTCACATCTCATGTTCGCAGATGATCTTCTTCTTTTTGGTGAAGCAAATGTCAATCAAATGAAGTGTGTCACAAATATCATTGAGCTGTTTTGCACCATGTCAAGCCAGGAGGTTAGCAATTAGAAGACGCGTGTGTATTTTTCTAAGAATGTGAGAAGAAGTCAGCGGCTTGAATTGGTCCATCTTGCTGGATTTGTTGAAACCAATAGTTTAGGAAAATATCTTGGGGTTCTACTAACAAAATTTCACAAATAACTATGTTTTCTTCTTAATTTTCAAGCTATCCGTATTTCAAACAAAAAAAATGCATATGTAGCACTGAAGCCAAGTTAATTCGTGCTTGTACTACACAAATTAGCTCTGAAGTCAATTGAATTGGCATTTTCTATAGGCCAAACTAATCCAATTGGAGCCTATGTATTATTGTTGAGAAAAGGCGCCAATTTATCTGGCGCTTAAGTGTTACAATTTTTTAATATGGAGAAACCTAAGTGTTGTTCAATATTAATCTCTCTACAAATGGTTTATGACTTTGTTTTACCCTTGAATTTAATTAGTATTTGTAAGAAATACTAAGATATATTACTAAGTTGCATAGAGGTGAAAATATATATTACAAATATATAGAGTCAAGTAATAAGCTTGCTTGTTAGATCGAAAATAAAATCTGCAGAAAATCTACACTAATCAATAGTCATCATTAGCTTTTGTCTATTTTACTATCTTAACAAGCATTATAGTAACAAGTAAAGTAATTAATATGTTACAAATATCAATTTTTAACATTCCTCTTTGAGATTTTTCTTGAATACTCTAAACACTGATTTCAATTCTTCAAACTTTTCCTTGGAAAAAACTTTGGTCATTATATCTCCAATTTGATTTTCTGAGTTGCAATGCTCTAAATTGATTTCTTTTGAATTTCCAGCTTTTCTAATAGCATGATGTTTAACTTTGATGTGATTGGTTCTTCCATGTTGGACTGGATTTTTAGCTAATGACAATAGAAGATTTGTTATACACTTATATGATAGTAGCTTTGTTTTGAAATTGTCCCACATATGGTAAAATCTTTCTTAGCCAAATAGTTTGATTTGTTGCTGCAGTAGTAGAAATATACTCCGCTTCAACTGATGATTGGACAACAATTTCTTATTTCTTTGAATTCCATGAGAACATAACACTGTCAAATGAGAAAACATAACCATAGGTACTTTTTGCACCAACTACACTTTCAGCCCAATCGCTATTTGCATATCATTGGAGTTCTCCACTTTTGTTTTTTTATAAAAAATTAACCATAATCATATGTACCCTTTATGTACCTCAAAACTATCTTAGTTGGATCAAGATGAATTTAACTTAGAGAATGCATGAAGTTGGAAAGTAAACTGGCAACAAATATTTTATCAGGTCTGGTCACTGAAAGATACAACAAACTTTTAATTATACTTTTATAAATAGATGCATCTGTATTATTATCACCATCATCCTTTGATAATTTTTCAGTCACAACCAAATGTGTGGAAACAAACTTGTATTTATCCATATTAAACTTCATTAATACCTCCAAAGCATATTTCTTCTGTGAAATGAAGATTCCAGAACTTGTATGAAAGATCTCTAATGCACTAGATCCCATCAGAACTCCGCAGTTAAGCGTGCTTGGGCGAGAGTAGTACTAGGATGGGTGACCTCCTGGGAAGTCCTTGTGTTGCACCTCTTTTAATTGTTGGTTCATGATTTTAAAAATGTTGCCACTGAAGAAATTACCGGGTTGAGTCGCGGATCAGTTCGCTCTCTTTAAGACGTTTCGCGGTACTGCCCAAAATTATGCAAAGCAGTCGAACTACCACGCCGCCTCCAGGATAAAACAGCCCAGTTCTATACTGTACGATTACTACTTGCACGATAGATAATCGGTCTAGAAATACACCCTCTAATGGTACTAAGACCATTCAAGTATGGTATAAATACCACCGTAGTATCTGATATATTTACCAGTCATAAATATTTCTCAAACCAAGAGAAATTTCAATAATTCTTCAAAGAGAATTCAATAATGATCATTTTTGATCACTCAAAGATTTCTCAAACAAAGAGAAATTCGAATAATTCTCTAAAGAGAATAAAAAAATTATACTTGAAAATTTCTCAACTCAAACGAGGAGAAATTAACATTATTCTCTATAAAGAGAATTCAAGAAAATACTCGGAAAATTCAACGAGTAGAAAGAAAGGGGAAGAAGTTGGCGCTTCGACAATTCGAAAGACGCAGAGTTATGAGAGTGAGGAAGGAAAAACTAATAAAATGTTTTTGGTGTCTTTTGTAAGGAAACAAGTGACTTCCTTATATAATAAAGTGAGATGGTTAATATTTCTCACATGAGCAATGTGGGACTAAATGAATTTTTTTTTTTAATTCAATATGGAACATGGACATGTTCCAACAATCCCCCACTTGAATTTAAAAAGGTGAATTTGGAAGTAACGTCAAACGTTTCTAAGATTGTGCATAAACAAAGGTGTCTACGACTTGAACCTTTGCATAGCAAGTAGGATTCCGATTCAACAAGAGTGACACAAATGTCTTGAATTCTATCTCAGACATCAAACCCACACACAACCTTTTCTTAAGGTGTATTCTAATAGCCCGTACTTTAATGGCCCTGCACGTGTATCCCGGTTTAGTGAATGCTCTAGGAATCCTGCCTCGAAATTCCATAGGAACCGGCCTAAGTTCCACAATCACATAGGTGAGTCTATCAAGAGTACTCCTGTAGCCTAGGTACTCCCTCATACAGAGTATAGATTTCATTAAGAGTTTCTATTATCTCATCCTCTAATTACTTCAGGATTCATGCTTTACTTGCATGATAATATCATATTACTCATAACTTGTTATTACCCATTGAACCTATTTCTTGGGATCTCCAGTCATTTAGGTCGGGTTACCATCATGAGAAACTCATTTCTATATAGGCATTAGTCTCATGATATATTATAGACTTTCTCTCTAGCTAATCCTTTCGTCAAAGGATATGCTAAATTTTCATCGGTGTGTACATGATCCACTCTTACAACTCCTTTAGAGATATAGTCTCTAACAGTGTTGTTCTTTCTTCTAATTTGACGTCTTTTACCATTATAATAATGGTTCTCAGTTTTTGCAATAGCCGCGGTACTATCGCAGTGGATCAACACAACTGGCATGGATTTTTCCCATAAGGAAATCTTAGTTAGCAGGCATATTTTAACTAACTTTCTTCTTCACTAGCAATCGCTAACGTTATCATATCAGACTCCATTATGGAATGAGCCATGATACTTCGTTTCCTTGATTTCTAAGATACAACTCCTTTAGCTATGGAATACATAGCCACTAGTTGCTTTGGAATCATCTAATAATATGTTCCAATCTGCATCACTGTACCCTTCAAGTACAGCCAGAAATTTCTGATAATGTAAACTGAGATATATGGTCCTTTTAAGGTACCTCATGACTCGCTTAATAGCTTGTCAATGCTCGTAACTCGGTTTACTCGTAAACCTGCACAATAATCCCACTGCATATGCAATGTCGGATCTAGTATAATCAGTGACATACCTAAGATTGCCAATGATGCTCGCATATTTTGTTTGTCTAACACTTTCACCAGTGTTCTTAAACAGTTTCACACTTGGATCATAAGGTGTGCACCCAAGTTTATAGTCGAAGTAATTATACTTATTTAAGATCTTTTCCACATAGTGTGATTGATCCAAGGAGATGCCTTGTTCTGATCTCGTGATCTTGATACCAAGGATCACACTTGCTTCACCGAGATCTTTCATATCAAAGTTGTTGCACAACAATGATTTCACTTCATTGATGGTCTGAATGTTTGACCCAAATATGAATAGGTCGTCTACATAGAGACATATGATAGTGCAAATGTGATTCTCATATTTGTAATAAACACATTTGTCACTTTCATTCATATTATACCCATTTGATATCATTAAGTTGTCAAACTTTTCATGTCATTGCTTCCGAGCTTGCTTCAGCTCATACAAAGACTTGTCTAACTTACAGACCTTGTTTTCTGGTCCATGGATCACAAAGCCTTCCGGTTGTTCCATATAGATTTCTTCTTCTAATTCACCATTGAAAAAAGTTGTCTTAACATCCATTTGGTGTACTATTAAACTATAAATAGCAGCTATTGAGATAAGTACCCTAATGGATGTCATTCTGGTGACCGGAGAAAAAGTGTCGAAGAAATCTATATTCTCTCTTTGTCTAAAACCCTTGGCTACAAGGAGAGCCTTGTATTTATCAACAGTTCCATCAGGTTTTAGTTTCTTTTTCAAAACTCATTTACAACCGATTGGTTTGCATCCAGGAGGCAAGTCTACTGAGTGACAGATCTTTGTTAGATTCTAGAGAATCTATCTCATCATTAATAGCTTCTTGCCAGATATCTGCATCCAGAGATGACAAGGCTTCTTGAAGATTCATTGGATCTTCCTCTACATTATAGGTCGCATAATTCTTCCCATAGTCTTTAGAAACTCTTACTCTTTTACTTCTTCGAAGTTCTGTTTCTACATCGTCGTTGCTTTTTGTGCTTCTTATCACATGAATGTGACTCGATTGAGTGCCCCCACTATTTCTCGATTTGAAAGGAAAAAATTTTTTTCTTCATAGAATTCAACATCATTTGATTCTATGATCACTTTTGCATTTAGGTCATAGAACCTATATGCCTCACTATTTGCTTCACACCTAATGAACACACATTCATAGGCTCTATTAGCAAGTTTAACTCGCTTCGTATCCTGAATTCTGACATATGCCAAACAAACCCAAGTTCTTAAATAAGACAATTTTGGTTGTCTTTTCTTTAATATCTCATAAGGAGAGATATTACTTTTTAACTTGGGAACTCGATTCAGGACATAGCAAATAGTCAACAAAATTTCCCCCACCAGTGAGAAGCAACACCAAAATTTAATATAGTTGCAACAACAAGTTCAATAAGAGTTATATTCTTTCTTTCTGCTTTACCATTCATTTCAAAAGAGTATGGTGCAGTCATTTCATGTACAATTCCATGTATAAAATTCATCAAATAAACTAGAATCATATTCAGTTCTCCTATCACTACGAAGTCTCTTAATCTTCTTACTAAGTTGATTCTCAGTTTCAGTTACATACATCTTAAACATGTGAAGTGCTTCATTTTTATTCTTCATTAAATATACATAAGTATAATCAGAATAATAGTCAATAAAATAACATTTACTATTTCTAGTTAAAGTTTCATGTAATTCACATATACCATAGTGTATAAGGTCTAGGGGATCAGATCCTTTAATAATTGATTTTTAAATTCTTTACAAAGTTTTTAAACATATCAATTTCATTCACAAAAATGTCATTCTTTGTAATGGTGTACAAATCTACCCCAATGGACTGACTAAACTATGCCTTATATAAAAGAAAACCAGAAACAAAATTCTTCCTAATCTCAAGAACATGTATGACGTCCTTCGAGATTAAAGTCTTTCTGGAGGTGAAATTCAACTCCATTTCTCCAATTCTAGCAACATTAGTGGTGTGGACATATCCCAACAACACTTTCTTATCTTTAGTATTCGTGTATGTTTTAAACATAACACGATCATAACAGACACGATGAGAAACACCAGTGTCTATCCACCAATCATCAAATTCATCAACCGTGTTGATTTCAATTATCATAGAAATAAATTTCCCATTAGTCAGTTTGACCTATGCATTAGGGGTAGCACCAGGTTCAAGCCTCTTCTACATTTCTTAATCTTATGACATGATTTTCCATGGTTAAAACAATGGAAAACAACATCATTTCTTTGAGGTGGTGATTGTTGCCTAGTTGGAGCAATTGAGACCATAGAAAGGATCTCATTCTTAATTCGGATCACAACATTGCAGTTCTGATTCTTTAATCATTTTCCAAATGGCTTCAGAACTACACCGAATTTTTATTTGTTGTTTAAAACAACCAAGACTTTTCTTCTTGATATTGTCTCTAAGATTCCTCTTTTTTAACTCAAGGAGAATAATCAGATTCTAAAAAATACATCTAAATACATACCTTTAGTGATGACCTCATGAGAATTCTTTTTGAAGTTCATAACTTTGAGTATCCACAGATCTTTCATCTACCATCTGATACTTTTCGTAGTTGCTAAAATCATTATTTTGTTCTCCAGCTTCTTCAATACTTGTTTTTCATAGCCTCGTAAACTTGTTTTGGAGTATCGCAATTATTGTAATAATCATATAGATCATTTGCGAGTCCATTTAGAATGTTATAATCATTCTCTTTCTATAAGGAGATTTCTTTCTTTAGCTGTAAATCCTTCTCTTTAATCTATGTTGTAAATTCAGATTCATTGAAATTAATAATTCAATCTAAGTTCATAGATTTCTTTCTATTCGTTTGTTCAACTGATCCAAGTGGAACAGTAGGAATGTCATCGGTCAAAATATTGACAAACTTCTTTATGGTTTGGAAAAACCTCACTTTTGTTGCCAACTTTTGAAATGCACTCCTTCAAACTAGAACGGTTTGTCCGAGACAATCTTAGAAGTACCGATAATTTCTTCAATAGCCATGGCAGTTTGAAACGTCTTAAAATTGTTGGTTCATGATTTTAAAAATGTTGCCACTGAAGAAATTACCGGGTTGAGTCGCGGATCAGTTCGCTCTCTTTAAGACGTTTCGCGGTACTGCCCAAAATTATGCAAAGCAGTCGAACTACCACGCCGCCTCCAGGATAAAACAGCCCAGTTCTATACTGTACGATTACTACTTGCACGATAGATAATCGGTCTAGAAATACACCCTCTAATGGTACTAAGACCATTCAAGTATGGTATAAATACCACCGTAGTATCTGATATATTTACCAGTCATAAATATTTCTCAAACCAAGAGAAATTTCAATAATTCTTCAAAGAGAATTCAATAATGATCATTTTTGATCACTCAAAGATTTCTCAAACAAAGAGAAATTCGAATAATTCTCTAAAGAGAATAAAAAAATTATACTTGAAAATTTCTCAACTCAAACGAGGAGAAATTAACATTATTCTCTATAAAGAGAATTCAAGAAAATACTCGGAAAATTCAACGAGTAGAAAGAAAGGGGAAGAAGTTGGCGCTTCGACAATTCGAAAGACGCAGAGTTATGAGAGTGAGGAAGGAAAAACTAATAAAATGTTTTTGGTGTCTTTTGTAAGGAAACAAGTGACTTCCTTATATAATAAAGTGAGATGGTTAATATTTCTCACATGAGCAATGTGGGACTAAATGAATTTTTTTTTTTAATTCAATATGGAACATGGACATGTTCCAACACATGAGAACATAACACTGTCAAATGAGAAAACATAACCATAGGTACTTTTTGCACCAACTACACTTTCAGCCCAATCGCTATTTGCATATCATTGGAGTTCTCCACTTTTGTTTTTTTATAAAAAATTAACCATAATCATATGTACCCTTTATGTACCTCAAAACTATCTTAGTTGGATCAAGATGAATTTAACTTAGAGAATGCATGAAGTTGGAAAGTAAACTGGCAACAAATATTTTATCAGGTCTGGTCACTGAAAGATACAACAAACTTTTAATTATACTTTTATAAATAGATGCATCTGTATTATTATCACCATCATCCTTTGATAATTTTTCAGTCACAACCAAATGTGTGGAAACAAACTTGTATTTATCCATATTAAACTTCATTAATACCTCCAAAGCATATTTCTTCTGTGAAATGAAGATTCCAGAACTTGTATGAAAGATCTCTATTCCAAAAAATTATTTGGTTTCAGCCAAATCTATCATCTCAAATTCATTCCGATAGCTTTCTTGAGTTGACTTAAAGAATTTGATCCATTCCCTATAACCAACAAATCATCAACATACAAAGACACTATTAGTTGCACATTATTCTTCGACCTCTTCACATACAAAGTAGGCTCATTTTCACTTATTTTAAAACCTCTTTGCAAAATATAACCATCAATTATGTTGTACCATGCTCTTAGTGCTTGTTTTAAGCCATAGAGGGCGTTGTGAAGCTTGTAAATTTTATTTTCACTTCCTGCAACCTTAAAACCTTCAGTTTGGTGGACATAAGTGTTTTCATCAAGCAACCCATTTTAAAAAGCTTATTTATGGAACCATCAGGATTGAGTTTGGTTCTATAAATTCACTTAACACTCATAATATTTTAATTTTTTGGTTTGTTTACAAGCTGCCATGTTGAATTTTTCTCTATCATCTTCATCTTCTACTGCATTTTCATCCCTCAACATTAGCAGCTTCGACATACCGTGTAGGCTCTGGTGTAGCTATATTGCACTTAGCATATATAACATCCAAGGTTCTAGTACCTTAGGTTGGAAAATCAACATCACTATCATAATTTTTTCCTTCATCTTTTGAATTTTAATCTTCCAAACTATCTTCCATAGTGTTGTACCCCAAAATCCGCCCTCTCCTTTTTCAAGACCTGTATAACAAGGATTTTCAAGTTCAAATTTGCATGGATTTTTAATGCCCCACATAGTTGCCATGGATCATATTGGATTTTCAAGCATCAAGTCAAAGAGAAAACTGTTGAAAGAGCAAAGCAGATAAATTTTATTTTTTTGACAAAATTGAAGAAAAGCAAGCTCGCTTCGATTCATACTAGCTTCGACTAGGAACTGCTTCAATTCATACTAGGTTCGACTGGGAAATGTTTCGATTCATGCTAGCTTCAACTGGGTAATGTCTCCCTTTGAAACAGCTTGCTTCAATTCAGAAGGCAATGGCCTCCCGCAGGCTTGCTTCGATTCAGAAGGAAATGACCTCCTGCATGCTTGCTTCAATTTAGAAGGCATTAGTCTCCTGCAGGTTTGCTTCGGTTCAAAAGGCAATAGCCTCTTGTAGGCTTTGCTTTGATTCACAAAGCAGTAGCCTCCTGCATGCAAACTTCGTTTGGAAAATGGCTATCTTCATACAAGCTTCGATTGGGCATTTGGCCTCCTTCGAGCAGGTTTAATCTACAAGCTTCGTTTGGACATTTGACCTCCTTCGAGCAAGTTGGGTTCACCAGTTACAATTGGGAATTTGAACTCCTTCGATGCAAGCTTAGTTCACAAGTTTCGAATGGGCATGTGGCCTCCTTCGATCAAGTTTAATCCACAAGCTTCGACTGGGGCATTGTTTTCCTTCAAAGTCACATACTTCGAATCCAACTTTGAACCCTTCGAGCAAGCTTGATTGAAGAACATTAATCAAATCTCATAGCCTTATCCTTAAAATCTCACTTGTCAGACTATGTTGCTTTCAAATCTTTATATAATCAGAGGCTTACACAAATTTGTGATACATTATACAAAGATTCGAAGATTTATCCACTGGATTATATCATTTTTGGATGAAATGGCAAAAAGCTACGCATCCTTTTTTCATAAAGATTACTTTAATCACAAAGTTAGTTTTTTTGAGCTCCCAACCTGATCTTATTTTAATACAAGCAGTGTCAAAAGCATGTGTCAAATCTTCTGTAAACATCAGGCCCCCATTTGTACTTGAACCTGGGAACCATTGAAAATCCATTAAACTTGATTTTTTTTCCGTTTCCCACAAAATGATAAGATGTTATCTCGGGATCCTGAATATCTCAAACCTTTTCTCTATAAATAGAGAGACCCTTTACAAATGAAAAGGAGACTTTTTGTTGGGTGGAAAAAAATCATCAAACACTCTTAAATACTCTCAAACACTCTCAAACTCTCACAAAAATCTCAAACCCCTTCATGCATTAATCAACCTTTCGATTACCCCCTAGCTTCCATATATCAGCCTCTAAGACACTCCCAAAGCCTTTAAAACACCCATTCAAGGAAGTCAGCGAGCCCTTCGACTCACTCCTAAATACCACATACCAACCTTTGATTCAGTGACTGTCAAGGCAAAGTAGCAACTATAATAGCTGCAGGGAGGTCGAAGCAGGCTTAACCCATCATCAAATCATTCTTGAAAGTCTTATAGAGCTCATTCGAATTATATTTCAAGAGATTGTTAGGCAGGGTTTTTACATCTTTCGATTGGCTGAGAAATGAAGCCTTTTGAAGCTCAACATAGGAATCTTGCATCCCTGCGCTCGAAGGAAGAAGTTGAGAATTTCAAACATTCAGAAACGAGTCCAGTTTGTACCTAATCAAAGTTACCTTATGAACGGATGAAACAAACCGCTCCAGTGGTACAAATAGCGCGCGAAAGGTATTTCTGTAGAAGGTCCTGGGTTCAAGTCCCAATGATACCTTTTACTCATTTTTCATATTTTCTCACTTTGCCTTGTTTGTAGGAAGCACAATTGGGCTTCAACCTCTTTTATGTTTCTGACCCCTTGTTTCCTAACAAAGAAACAGGTCCTGAGCCCAAATCACACAAAACAGTTTTTCTATAGAAAAAACTGTTTTAAATACAAAAATTGTTTTCTACACAAAAAGTGTTTTAAACACAAAAAACTGTTTTCTACACAAAAACACCACAAATATGTTTAAGTTATTCAATTTATTTTATTTAACTTCTTACAATAAAAAAGACCAAATTTTTTTTCCTATTTATTTTCTTTTCTTTAACTTAATTAAATTTCCTTAACAAAAACAAAACAAGTCTATTCCTTTTTTCCATTTTTGTGTTGTACATTATATTTCTTATACATTATTCAAGTTCAATATGGTTGTAATAGATAATTAGAATTTTATTTCTTACAATCCCCATTTATAAATTTATACACCCCATCCCAAAGTGATGTAATAGCATAGTAAATTCACTTTCCGCAATTTACTGTTTTTCATATAAATGCTAGTAATTAGGGTGTGTATGGTAAGATAAAATCAACAAGTAGACAATCCTAAATTCAAGACAAAAATGTATGCAATCAAACACACTATTCACACAGATGCACCTCTAGGGTAATCTCATTTGTTGCCTCGGAAAATAGTCATGTCCCTCGAATATGAGCGTTTTAGCAAAGACCCTCGATAAAAAGATCGTAGTCCCTCGATGTTGCCTTCGGTAAACGATCTAGTCCCTAACGAAAATTGCTAAAATATCTCATAGATTTCCTTCTATGACTATACAATTGATCCACGCCCACCCATTCACATCCAATGATGGGGCTTCTTACCAAATCAATGGTAAGATAACAACATCTAAAGGAGGAGGAAAAGAACATAGACCTTTTGAGTAGGTAGGACGCTCATAGTTGCTTGCTCTTGAACTAAAAACCATTTTCCACACTTACACTTTCAAAAACACCTTCAAAGCAAACATATTTTTAAACTATTTTCAAAACCAATACTTTGTATGTATTCTTATAGAGACGAGAATCATTACAAAGTCTGCCGCAACAAAGGCATTTTGCAAAATACTTTCAAACTTACACCCACCACAAAATACATTTTCAAACAAAGCAAAAGTGATATAACAAGCAACTAAGAGCCCATAGATAAATATGGATGAAAAGGGTGCTAACACCTTTCCTTTTCATAATCTATCCCCTGAACTCAAGAAAACATCTCAAATTTCTTTCATGTTCTTTTCACCCTTTCTTTATTGGATAAAAGAAAAGTCGGTGGCGACTCTTGCTATCTGCAATAATTACGATCAAACGCAAAACAATCAAGTCAGTTCTCCCACCGTAAAACACATAGACAATACCTTACTTGAACCTTTATCTTGATTTTTCTCCAAATTCCATTTAGAAAACTCATCAAACTTCAAATCTTTGGTAACCAAAATTATTTTGGTCTCCAAATTATAAATTCAATATCCATTGGAGTTACTGATGTACCCAAAAAATATACCAGCCACAAACTTCGTTTCCAATTTATCTCTTTTCATATTTTTAACATGGACATAACTCACACATCTAAATATTTTTAAATGTTCAACATGCAACTTTCTTTTATACCATGCTTCAAAGGGTGTTTTTTTCCTTCAAGGCTTTGGTATGCAACAAATCCAGTAAGTGCATTGTTGTGTTTAGAGCCTCAACCCAAAGGATTTTAAAAATATCTTTCTCAAAAAACAAACATTGAGCCATCTCCATGATTGTCATAGTTTTCCTTTCACTCAATCCATTTTGTTGATGAGTGTAAGGAACAATAACTTGATGTTAGATTCCAGTTTCACACAAAAAGTTTTAAATTTCCATGTTGTATACTCAGTTCCATTATCAAATCTGAGCTTTTTAATTTGACATTCAACCTTTTTTTCAATAATAAGTTTGAAACTCTGAAATGCAACAAACACATCTGACTTCTTCCTTAGAAAAAAAAAACCCAAATCATCCTTGTAAAATCATCAATAAATAGCAGAAAATACTTGCTGCCATTTAAAGATGTCGTTAGCATGGGCCAGATACATCAATGTGTATGAGCTGTAGATTTTCACAAGCTCTCCTGGTTGATGCATCAGGGAATGATAATCTACTTTATTTTTCAAATTGACATACATCTCACATGTCAACAACATCACCAATGATTGGTAAATTTTCAACTAAATCATGAGAACTCATTTGTTTTAAGGTTGAGTAACTAAAGTGACCCAACTTTTTATGTCACAAGGAGGAATCACCAATACTACTTGAAAAAGTATACATCATTTGCTTTCACTCTATTGGAAAAAATTTACCTCTCATTTCAACAATCATTAAGTTAGATCTAGAAGGATCTAAAATAATACATCTCGTGTCTTTGAAATATAATGAATAATTCTTTTCCATCATTTTCCCCACCCTTAAAAGACTTTGATTTATTTCAGGTACAAATAAAACATCTGAAATATATTTGATACTTGAGAGAGTTTCAACAGCTACAACACATTTTCCTTTGACATCAACATGTTCTCCATTGCCCATAGTAATTTAGAGTAGAAGGACTTATTCCTTAAAAATGTTTAACATTATGAGTCACGCGATTGGTACACCCATTATCTATTAGTCATGTTTCTTTGTTACTATTGATTGAATAGCAAGAAGCCATGAATAATTGCTCCTCTTGTTGGTGGTGTTCAACAACTTGGGCTTGTTGTCCCTGCTAGTTTGCTTTGTGGTTGTAAACCTTCTCCACATGATCAAGTTGGTTGCAAGTTTTACATTTAACTCATGGCATGTATTAACAATACTTATTTAGATGAATATCCTTTTTGCAATGTTGACAAGGTGAAAACTTCTTTTTCCAGCTCCCTCCCTTTTTCCTTTTCCTTTATTCTCACAAAACGACTTTTTTCCAAAACTGTTGTAGCTTTGGTTTTTGTATTTGATGCTGATCACAAAAGCACGTTCAACACTTTCTTCCATCCTTAAAGATTTTCTCTACTCACTAGCTTGCAAAGCATTAACAAACTCTCAAGTGTGATTTGAGAAAAGTCTTTATTTTCTTCGAGAGAGGATATTTTTTCTCCAAACCTCTCTGGAAGACACACCCGAATTTTTCCACAACTCTTTGATCACTAAGCAACTTTCTCAGCAATTTGATTTGTGAAACAACCTTCGAAAATTTGTCAAAAAATTCTCTTAACAGTTTTCTTTCAAATTTTAGTGCTTCAAACTCTTTTCTCAAGTTCAACAATTGCATCTTCTTTGTTCTTTCACTCCCTTGGAGCTTCTCCTTCAACTTGTCCCAAACTTCTTTTGCAGTCTCAAGATTCAAGATCTTGATAAATATATCATCATGTCATGCTGTATGTATTATGACAAGTACTCTTTCTTCTTTTGTCACTTCCTCATTGTGATTTCTTATTTGAGCTACTATTAGATTATTTGGAAGAGGTATTGGGTCGCTTCCATTTTTCACATCTCATAAACTTTGAGCTCTCAAATAAGTTTTTATTTTTGCAGCCCATAAATAATAGTTTTCTTCTACAACATAGGAGGTGGAGATAAATAACTACTGTTAAAAGTCATTTAGGGTGTTTAAAAATTATTTTGTGAATGTTTTCTTGCTGGTTTCCTTTCCTCATAGACCCGTTAAGATTAATTAAACTCTTGATACCATGTAAGAAAGACAAAAGACATGTAACTAAGTTGCATAGAGCTGAAAATATATATTACAAATTTATATAGTCAAACACTAAACTTGCTTGTTAGACTGAAAATAAAATTCACAGTAAGTCTACACTAAACATTAGTCATCATTAGTTTTTGTCTACTTTACTATCATAACAAGCAATACTCTAATAATTATAGTATCAACACTAAGTAAAGCAATTAATATGATAGAAAAATATCAATTTCTAGCAATATTTGACCTTTTCACAAACAAATTATTGAAAAACAAAATATAAAAGCAGTCAGCGAAAACGGCTACGATAACCAACAAAAAAGTTTCGGAAGATATTGATACCACATTTTAATGATAAAGAATAAATTATGACGACCATAAACAATGACTTTTACACGACCACGGTTTTTATTTAAAGCCTTGCTGATATGACCGCAATCAGGAAACTTAACACAACTACGACCGTTATTTAAAATTTGGCTGATTAGTTCAAATTTATCATTTTGACAACAGGCAGGTGAAGAACTGTTTTCAATTGAGTCTGATGAGAAGAACGATCAAGTTTGATATGAAATAAACCCATATGTGATGCTTATGCAAACATACCTTGCTCATGTTTCTGCCAAGGTAATACTGAAATACATTTATTCTTCAAAATCCTATTCAAAATCCTATTCAAAATCCTAAGGTAATTATAATATACATTATATGCACTATTGTTCCAACACTAATCTCTAAGAAATAATTATTATATGCATTGGCATTAAAACCTCAACGGAAAAAGAAACAAGCTAGAGTGTATCAAGAAAACATGTAGATAGCTTTGCATCCTCAAACTACAAATTTTAATTCAATCTCGTTATATAATTGTAGCACAACAATGATCACACTTAGAAAATACTAGTTTCTGCATTATCAACTTCTTTAGTTGTTGGAATGACAAAGCACATATCAGCATTGATACAGAACTCATAAAACATCCAATTTCCAAACACAACTTGTTGTGAATTCAATGCCAATAACAAAGTATAGTATTTGGGAAGAATAAAGAACAAGGAAGAAGAAGAACACAAGAATTGGTTATAACTGCTATTCTTTACTTTCTCTTTGAAAACAAGATTACAAGTTTACAAGGATAACAAATAACCCTCTCACCCTAATTAGGATTTGCTGTGATGCAATGATGAGAGACTAGTATGCTATTTATAATAAAACCTAACATACTAACTAATGGGCTTTTTCCACAAGGCCCATTATACAAGCTAACTTAACAAATTAGGGTTTAAACACTAAAACCTAATTCGACAAGAATCCTTCGACAAATACATGCTAGACCCTTCTTCGACTACAGCATGTACTTCGACCAACTAGAGTTCGATCCAAAATCCCACAAATCTCCACCTTGGACCTAACTCTACAGCATCAAGAGATACTAACTAGCTTTCTTCATGCAGCTTTATCAACTGCATACAGTGGAAAAACTTGCAACTTGGCAATGTTTTGGTGATCATATCAGCAGCATTGTGATCTGTCGAGACCTTCAGCACTTGGACTTCTCCACGCTCGATTACCCCTCTGACGAAATGCAGCCTCACATCTATGTGCTTGGTTCGCTCATGATAGGCTGAGTTCTTCGACAGGTGTATTGCACTTTGACTATCACATTTAACAGTGATACCTTGACCTTGAAGTTTCAGCTCCTTTGCAAAACCTTCAAGCCACAATGCTTCTTTCACAGCTTCAGTTAGGGCAATATATTCTGCTTCAGTAGTTGATAAGGCAACAACCTTCTGAAGAGTTGCTTTCCAACTAATTGCTGTACCAAACATAGTGAAAACATATCCAGAAATAGATTTTCTGGAATCCATACAACCTGCATAATCGGAGTCAACATAGCCTTCGACTGCTGCTTTACTATCTTCACCCAAGGCTCCACCATAAATTAAGACTCTGTTCAGAGACCCATTTATGTACCTTAAAATCCACTTTAACGCTTGCCAGTGAGCCTTTCCAGGATTCGCCATGTACCTGCTTACAAGACTTACTGCATATGCTATATCGGGTCTAGTACAGACCATAGCATACATCAAAGAACCAACTATATTAGCATATGGGATGCTATTCATATAGGTTCTTTCGACATCAGTACTGGGACATTGATCAATACTCAGCTTGAATTGAGGGTTTGTTGGAGTCACAACAGGCTTCGAGTTCGACATACCAAACTTGTCAAGAATCTTTCGTAGGTATGCCTCTTGAGATAAGCATAATTTCGACTGCTTTCTATCTCTTCGAATGTCAATTCCAAGAATCCTAGATGCAGCTCCCAGATCCTTCATGTCGAACTCCTTATTGAGTTCAGCCTTCACCCTCATTACATCTTCGACATTGTTGCTTGCTATCAGAATATCATCAACATAAAGCAACAAAATAACAAATGAATTTTCAGGTCGAAATCTGGAGTAAACACAATGGTCGAACTGACTTCTAATGAAACCTATGTGTTCCATGAACTTGTCGAATCTCTTATTCCACTGTCGAGGAGATTGTTTAAGTCCATATAAAGATTTCTTCAGTTTGCACACATAATCTTCTTTCCCCTTTTCGACATACCCTTCAGGTTGCCTCATCAGGATTGTTTCATCTAAGTCACCATACAAGAACGCAGTCTTCACATCCATTTGTTCCAGTTCAAGGTCGAACTGAGCCACCATGGCAAGCAACATTCGGATGGATCTGTGCTTCACAACAGGGGAAAATACATCATTGAAGTCGACACCTTCTTTCTGAGTGAAACCCCTTGCGACTAATCTTGCCTTGTACCTCTTCGACATTACTCCTTCAATTCCTTCCTTAACTTTGAAAATCCACTTACAGCTGACTAACCTTGCCCCAACAGGTTTCTTGATTAGTTCCCAAGTGTGATTATCATGAAGAGATTTCATCTCATCATGCATGGCCTTTAGCCATTCAGTCTTCATTCGACTCCTTATAACTTCCTTATAATCTCTAGGTTCTTCGTCTAGAACTTCACTTGCAGAGATTAAGGCATAAGCTACAAGGTCTGCATATCCAAGTCTCTGAGGTGGTTTTATGACTCTTCTTTGCCTATCTCTCGACAATAGGTAGTCATCAACAGTTTCCTCAACATCATCAGAATCTTCTGTTTCTTCTTCGACTTCATCTGGGATACGCATTTCAGCATCAACATGCTCCACCTCAACAGGAATCTCTACCTGTTCCAGCTCTTCGTCAACATCATCAGTTTTCTTGAAAGCCATTTCCGTTTCATTGAAAGCTACATCTCGACTGGTGATACACCTCCTGTGACCTGGCTCTAGGCACCATAGCCTATAAGCTTTTACTCCTTCAGGGTATCCCATAAACATGCATTTCAGAGCTCTAGGTTCGACCTTGTCTTGCCTAATGTGAGCATAGGCTACACAGCCAAATACTCTTAGTTTGTCGAGATCTGGTGGATGTCCCGACCAAACTTCTTCAGGTGTCTTCATATTTAACGCTGTCGAAGGACATCTGTTTATCAGATATGCTGCTGTCGAAACAGCCTCAGCCCAAAACACCTTCTTTAATCCCGCACTAGTCAACATGCATCTAACTCTCTCCAAAATAGTTCGATTAAACCTTTCAGCCAAACCATTTTGTTGAGGAGTACCTGCGGTAGTTCTGTGCCTTGCAATACCAGAGGCAACACAAAAACTGTCGAACGCCTCATTGCAAAACTCAAGGCCATTGTCGGTTCTCAACCTCTTTACCTTTCTGCCAGTTTGATTTTCGACAAGAGTCTTCCAACTTTTGAAATTCTCAAAAGTTTCATCCTTAGTCTTCTGGATGAATACCCATAACTTTCTGGAATAGTCATCTACTATGGATAGAAAATACTTTGCTCCTGAATGTGATGGACACCTTGCAGGCCCCCAAAGATCAGCATGGATGTAATCAAGGGATCCATGTGTTCTTTGTTTGCCTTTGTTGAACTTCATTCTACAGGACTTTCCAAGTACACAGGGTTCACAAAACTTCAGCTTTTCGACTTTATCTCCACCAAGCAGATTTTGTTTCCCTAATTCGACCAGACCCCTTTCACTGACATGGCCCAATCTCATGTGCCAAATTTCTGTCTTCGACAAAGGTTTCGTGGATGCAACATTTGTCGAACCACTTACAACTTCAGCCTCAAGGGTATACAAGCCTTGTTTCTTCACGCCTCTCAAGACTTCCTTCGACCCTTTCATGACTCTCAGGATACTTTTCTCTCCTTGAAAAACATATCCTTTCTTGTCGAATTCACCAAGAGAAATCAAATTTCTCTTCAAATCAGGTACATACCTGACTTCAGTCAACAGTCTTATTGACTCATCATGGAGCTTGAATCTCACAGATCCAACGCCTGCAATCTTGCAAGCTTTGTTGTTTCCCAGCAATACCGATCCACCATCTTGATCACATAATTCCTCGAACAAGTCTTTGTTTGGAGTCATGTGCCAAGTGCATCCAGAATCCATAATCCACTCCTTCGAGGAGTTGTTGCTTGAAACCACAAGAACATCAGATGATTCGAAATCATCTTGGACAATAGCTGCATTGCCATTATCCTTACCTCCATGATCTTTCAGGCGTTCAGGGCACACCTTTCTTGTGTGACCTACTTTCTTACAGTGATAGCATCTAATACCAGATGTGTCACCACTATAAGACTTCGACTGATTTTTACCTTTCTTCTTGTCGAATTTTCCTTTAACAGCCAAACCTTCACCAACCGTCGAAGGTTTATGCTCCTTACGTTCGTTCAAGTCCTTAGAGTACAAGGCTGATTGAACTTCTTCAAAGGTCAGGGACTCTCTTCCATACAAGAGGGTTTCTTTGAAGTGAGCATGTGATCTGGGCAAAGCGCACAACAATAACAACGCTTGATCTTCATCATCAATCTTTACATCAATATTTTCAAGATCAAGAATCAGCTTGTTGAACATATCCAACTGCTCAGCCAACACTTTGTCTTCGATCATCTTGAATGAATACAAAGCTTGCTTCAGGTAGAGTCGATTTACCAGAGATTTGGTCATATACAAACTTTCAAGTTTCACCCATAACCCTGATGCCGTCGTCTCCTTTGATACCTGTCGAAGAACCTTATCACCAAGGCTCAACAAAATTGCGCTGTGTGCTTTCTCGATCATGGCCGTCTTCTCTCTTTCTGTTAGCGCAGCGTCCATCGCCGTCGCTCCCTTCAACGCTTCCAAACAACCCTGCTGAACCAGTAGAGCTTTCATCTTCAAGCGCCATAGACCGAAATCATTCACTCCGGTGAACTTTTCGATCTCATACTTTGTTGAAGGCATTTCCTCCACGCTCACCGCACCAATTTGTTGTGAATTCAATGCCAATAACAAAGTATAGTATTTGGGAAGAATAAAGAACAAGGAAGAAGAAGAACACAAGAATTGGTTATAACTGCTATTCTTTACTTTCTCTTTGAAAACAAGATTACAAGTTTACAAGGATAACAAATAACCCTCTCATCCTAATTAGGATTTGCTGTGATGCAATGATGAGAGACTAGTATGCTATTTATAATAAAACCTAACATACTAACTAATGGGCTTTTTCCACAAGGCCCATTATACAAGCTAACTTAACAAATTAGGGTTTAAACACTAAAACCTAATTCGACAAGAATCCTTCGACAAATACATGCTAGACCCTTCTTCGACTACAGCATGTACTTCGACCAACTAGAGTTCGATCCAAAATCCCACACAACTATTGATTCAATCAATTGCTAGGTCTATACCTATTATCAATGAGACCATAAAATCTTGTCAATAATTCTATGATCATCCAAATTATACATCCAATCATCAAAAGTATCACTATAGTAGATGCAGTTCCCTTTGTATCCCATTAGTTCTTTTGTTGAAACTGAAAAGTTGCAACTTTTGCTCAAAATGAAAGCTCTATCACTCAAGTTTTTCACATCAATCCATGTTCCCCATTCTTCATCCAACTTATAAATTTTGAAACTTTCCACGGCATCATCTCGATCGCGCTGTCTTCCCGCATAGTTTCTTCTCATGTTTTCACTTTCATAGTATCCATCAACAACATAAAGACTCCCACAAGATTCCACCAAATGCTTCTTGTTTCCAAAACCACACAAAGGAGGTGAAAATTGGATCAATTTCAAAGAACAAACATCAATCCATGAAATAGCTCCCCATTTATCAGTTACATAAAACTGACCCTTAAAACAATAACATCATCATAGTAGAAATTCTTGTCATTTACAAGTTTCCAATTTTGGTCGTCATGTTTCATGAATCCTAATTTACCTTCTTCAAAGATACAAAAAGAAACACAATCCTTAACATTCGTCCAAGGAGAGTTAGGATAGAAGAGAAGTTTGCGAACATAACTTGCAAAACGTGTAATCTTTTCAATTGTATATGATTTGCATATTTCAATGGCCCTATAATCCAACAAGCTTAATAGCATAAGAGAACTGTTGTCACAACTGCTTGGAGGGTACACTAATTTCCGGTCAGAGATAGGACTCACCAAACTCAAAGATTGATTCTTTGATTCTTGTACCTTAATCAACCAACCTTTAGAAGAAGATGGTACTAAAGATGCATCAGTTGGTTCAATAAGATAAATGGTTGATTGGTTGAGGTGAGTGTTGGATAGGGTGAGGTATTTGTAATAGAAAAGAAGGAGAATTTGGAAGAGAAGAACGAAATGATTCACAAACCCTGCGAAATCTGAGGACATCTATGTGATTATCAAGACATTTTCCTATCTTGGGCCATAGCTCTGTGGGGAGTTGAGACCAATCTACACTTTGATCCATGGCTCAAGAGTTTGAAAGATTTGTTGTGATCTTTTTGGATGTTGGTTTTGTTGAAGAGAGAAATGATTTTAGATGCTTAGTCTCAATTATCTTTCTAGAGGCTTCTATATTGGAAGGGTTTGCTGGATAAAGTAGATGGGTAAAAAGTGTAGAAAATAGATGTGAATTTCCAGAAAGGTTATGATTGTTTGTAGGCTAAGTTTCCAACCACAGGTTCTTTCTGCAAAAGAATCTGGGAAATATTTTGTAGGTATAGTTGACTCACTTGAAAAGTCTTCTAAGTGATCTCCTCTTGATAATCAATTATAGGCAACTCTTACAGGAAGAATAGCTAGGTGTCAGATGTTCTCCAAATACGACATCCAATATGTTATTCAAAAGGTCATTAAAGGTAGTGTATTAGCTGATCATCTAGCTCATCGGTCATTGACAAAATATCAACTAATGAAGTTTGACTTTTCAGACGAAGACATCATGGTTATAGGTGACTACGAAATACCAGGACCCGACGAAGGACCTGAACCAGGGGACGATGAACACTCATGTTTGACGGTGCTTCAAACGCACTAGGACATGGAATTGGGGCAGTGCTGACATCTCCAAAGAATTTTCATAAACCTTATATTGCAAGGTTATGTTTTGATTGCACCAACAATATTGTTGAATACAAAGCTTGTATCTTGGGTCTAGAAGTTTCTATAGATCTAATGATTAAACACCTCGAAGTATATGGTGACTCAGCGTTAGTCATATATCAAGTCAACGGTGAATGAGACACTCGATATCCCAAATTAATTCCATATCAGGATTATGTTTTGATGCTAGCTACGAAATTCACTGATATTACTTTCACTCACATACTCCGAGAAGAAAATCAGATGGCAGACACATTGGCAACTCCGTCAGCCATGTTCAAAGTAACTTGGCCAAATCATGAATAACACATCACAATCATACATTTTGAAGAACCTGTCCATTGTCTCGTAGTTGAAAAAGGGCCAGATAACAAACCTTGTGTTGTGAATTCAATGCCAATAACAAAGTATAGTATTTGGGAAGAATAAAGAACAAGGAAGAAGAAGAACACAAGAATTGGTTATAACTGCTATTCTTTACTTTCTCTTTGAAAACAAGATTACAAGTTTACAAGGATAACAAATAACCCTCTCACCCTAATTAGGATTTGCTGTGTTGCAATGATGAGAGACTAGTATGCTATTTATAATAAAACCTAACATACTAACTAATGGGCTTTTTCCACAAGGCCCATTATACAAGCTAACTTAACAAATTAGGGTTTAAACACTAAAACCTAATTCGACAAGAATCCTTCGACAAATACATGCTAGACCCTTCTTCGACTACAACATGTACTTCGACCAACTAGAGTTCGATCCAAAATCCCACAAATCTCCACCTTGGACCTAACTCTACAGCATCAAGAGATACTAACTAGCTTTCTTCATGCAGCTTTATCAACTGCATACAGTGGAAAAACTTGCAACTTGGCAATGTTTTGGTGATCATATCAGCAGCATTGTGATCTGTCGAGACCTTCAGCACTTGGACTTCTCCACGCTCGATTACCCCTCTGACGAAATGCAGCCTCACATCTATGTGCTTGGTTCGCTCATGATAGGCTGAGTTCTTCGACAGGTGTATTGCACTTTGACTATCACATTTAACAGTGATACCTTGACCTTGAAGTTTCAGCTCCTTTGCAAAACCTTCAAGCCACAATGCTTCTTTCACAGCTTCAGTTAGGGCAATATATTCTGCTTCAGTAGTTGATAAGGCAACAACCTTCTGAAGAGTTGCTTTCCAACTAATTGTTGTACCAAACATAGTGAAAACATATCCAGAAATAGATTTTCTGGAATCCATACAACCTGCATAATCGGAGTCAACATAGCCTTCGACTGCTGCTTTACTATCTTCACCCAAGGCTCCACCATAAATTAAGACTCTGTTCAGAGACCCATTTATGTACCTTAAAATCCACTTTAACGCTTGCCAGTGAGCCTTTCCAGGATTCGCCATGTACCTGCTTACAAGACTTACTGCATATGCTATATCGGGTCTAGTACAGACCATAGCATACATCAAAGAACCAACTATATTAGCATATGGGATGCTATTCATATAGGTTCTTTCGACATCAGTACTGGGACATTGATCAATACTCAGCTTGAATTGAGGGTTTGTTGGAGTCACAACAGGCTTCGAGTTCGACATACCAAACTTGTCAAGAATCTTTCGTAGGTATGCCTCTTGAGATAAGCATAATTTCGACTGCTTTCTATCTCTTCGAATGTCAATTCCAAGAATCCTAGATGCAGCTCCCAGATCCTTCATGTCGAACTCCTTATTGAGTTCATCCTTCACCCTCATTACATCTTCGACATTGTTGCTTGCTATCAGAATATCATCAACATAAAGCAACAAAATAACAAATGAATTTTCAGGTCGAAATCTGGAGTAAACACAATGGTCGAACTGACTTCTAATGAAACCTATGTGTTCCATGAACTTGTCGAATCTCTTATTCCACTGTCGAGGAGATTGTTTAAGTCCATATAAAGATTTCTTCAGTTTGCACACATAATCTTCTTTCCCCTTTTCGACATACCCTTCAGGTTGCCTCATCAAGATTGTTTCATCTAAGTCACCATACAAGAACGCAGTCTTCACATCCATTTGTTCCAGTTCAAGGTCGAACTGAGCCACCATGGCAAGCAACATTCGGATGGATCTGTGCTTCACAACATGGGAAAATACATCATTGAAGTCGACACCTTCTTTCTGAGTGAAACCCCTTGCGACTAATCTTGCCTTGTACCTCTTCGACATTACTCCTTCAATTCCTTCCTTAACTTTGAAAATCCACTTACAACTGACTAACCTTGCCCCAACAGGTTTCTTGATTAGTTCCCAAGTGTGATTATCATGAAGAGATTTCATCTTATCATGCATGGCCTTTAGCCATTCAGTCTTCATTCGACTCCTTATAACTTCCTTATAATCTCTAGGTTCTTCGTCTAGAACTTCACTTGCAGAGATTAAGGCATAAGCTACAAGGTCTGCATATCCAAGTCTCTGAGGTGGTTTTATGACTCTTCTTTGCCTATCTCTCGACAATAGGTAGTCATCAACAGTTTCCTCAACATCATCAGAATCTTCTGTTTCTTCTTCGACTTCATCTGGGATACGCATTTCAGCATCAACATGCTCCACCTCAACAGGAATCTCTACCTGTTCCAGCTCTTCGTCAACATCATCAGTTTTCTTGAAAGCCATTTCCGTTTCATTGAAAGCTACATCTCGACTGGTGATACACCTCCTGTGACCTGGCTCTAGGCACCATAGCCTATAAGCTTTTACTCCTTCAGGGTATCCCATAAACATGCATTTCAGAGCTCTAGGTTCGACCTTGTCTTGCCTAATGTGAGCATAGGCTACACAGCCAAATACTCTTAGTTTGTCGAGATCTGGTGGATGTCCCGACCAAACTTCTTCAGGTGTCTTCATATTTAACGCTGTCGAAGGACATCTGTTTATCAGATATGCTGCTGTCGAAACAGCCTCAGCCCAAAACACCTTCTTTAATCCCGCACTAGTCAACATGCATCTAACTCTCTCCAAAATAGTTCGATTAAACCTTTCAGCCAAACCATTTTGTTGAGGAGTACCTGCGGTAGTTCTGTGCCTTGCAATACCAGAGGCAACACAAAAACTGTCGAACGCCTCATTGCAAAACTCAAGGCCATTGTCGGTTCTCAACCTCTTTACCTTTCTGCCAGTTTGATTTTCGACAAGAGTCTTCCAACTTTTGAAATTCTCAAAAGTTTCATCCTTAGTCTTCTGGATGAATACCCATAACTTTCTGGAATAGTCATCTACTATGGATAGAAAATACTTTGCTCCTGAATGTGATGGACACCTTGCAGGCCCCCAAAGATCAGCATGGATGTAATCAAGGGATCCATGTGTTCTTTGTTTGCCTTTGTTGAACTTCATTCTACAGGACTTTCCAAGTACACAGGGTTCACAAAACTTCAGCTTTTCGACTTTATCTCCACCAAGCATATTTTGTTTCCCTAATTCGACCAGACCCATTTCACTGACATGGCCCAATCTCATGTGCCAAATTTCTGTCTTCGACAAAGGTTTCGTGGATGCAACATTTGTCGAACCACTTACAACTTCAGCCTCAAGGGTATACAAGCCTTGTTTCTTCACGCCTCTCAAGACTTCCTTCGACCCTTTCATGACTCTCAGGATACTTTTCTCTCCTTGAAAAACATATCCTTTCTTGTCGAATTCACCAAGAGAAATCAAATTTCTCTTCAAATCAGGTACATACCTGACTTCAGTCAACAGTCTTATTGACTCATCATGGAGCTTGAATCTCACAGATCCAACGCCTGCAATCTTGCAAGCTTTGTTGTTTCCCAGCAATACCGATCCACCATCTTGATCACATAATTCCTCGAACAAGTCTTTGTTTGGAGTCATGTGCCAAGTGCATCCAGAATCCATAATCCACTCCTTCGAGGAGTTGTTGCTTGAAACCACAAGAACATCAGATGATTCGAAATCATCTTGGACAATAGCTGCATTGCCATTATCCTTACCTCCATGATCTTTCAGGCGTTCAGGGCACACCTTTCTTGTGTGACCTACTTTCTTACAGTGATAGCATCTAATACCAGATGTGTCACCACTATAAGACTTCGACTGATTTTTACCTTTCTTCTTGTCGAATTTTCCTTTAACAGCCAAACCTTCACCAACCGTCGAAGGTTTATGCTCCTTACGTTCGTTCAAGTCCTTAGAGTACAAGGCTGATTGAACTTCTTCAAAGGTCAGGGACTCTCTTCCATACAAGATGGTTTCTTTGAAGTGAGCATGTGATCTGGGCAAAGCGCACAACAATAACAACGCTTGATCTTCATCATCAATCTTTACATCAATATTTTCAAGATCAAGAATCAGCTTGTTGAACATATCCAACTGCTCAGCCAACACTTTGTCTTCGATCATCTTGAATGAATACAAAGCTTGCTTCAGGTAGAGTCGATTTACCAGAGATTTGGTCATATACAAACTTTCAAGTTTCACCCATAACCCCGATGCCGTCGTCTCCTTTGATACCTGTCGAAGAACCTTATCACCAAGGCTCAACAAAATTGCGCTGTGTGCTTTCTCGATCATGGCCGTCTTCTCTCTTTCTGTTAGCGCAGCGTCCATCGCCGTCGCTCCCTTCAACGCTTCCAAACAACCCTGCTGAACCAGTAGAGCTTTCATCTTCAAGCGCCATAGACCGAAATCATTCACTCCGGTGAACTTTTCGATCTCATACTTTGTTGAAGGCATTTCCTCCACGCTCACCGCACCAATTTGTTGTGAATTCAATGCCAATAACAAAGTATAGTATTTGGGAAGAATAAAGAACAAGGAAGAAGAAGAACACAAGAATTGGTTATAACTGCTATTCTTTACTTTCTCTTTGAAAACAAGATTACAAGTTTACAAGGATAACAAATAACCCTCTCACCCTAATTAGGATTTGCTGTGTTGCAATGATGAGAGACTAGTATGCTATTTATAATAAAACCTAACATACTAACTAATGGGCTTTTTCCACAAGGCCCATTATACAAGCTAACTTAACAAATTAGGGTTTAAACACTAAAACCTAATTCGACAAGAATCCTTCGACAAATACATGCTAGACCCTTCTTCGACTACAGCATGTACTTCGACCAACTAGAGTTCGATCCAAAATCCCACACCTTGATTCTATGACTTCAATAGGTATTTTGAGAAGTAAGAATATCTGAAAAATGCCTCAATAATTGACAAGCGAACTCTACGAAAGCTAGCATCAATGTTCTTCTTAAATGGGGACGTAATGTACAAAAGAAACTACAATATGGTACTACTCAGGTGCATGGAGAAACATGAAGTAGATACGCTCATGAGAGAGATCCGTGAAGGAACCTTCGGGACTCATACAAATGGACATGCCATGGCTAGAAAAATCTTAAGAGCATGCTACTATTAGTTGACGATGGAAGCTGTTTGCTACCATTATACGAAGACATATCACAAGTGTCAAATCTACGCTGCCAAGATGCACGTACCACCAACTCCTCTGAATGTCTTGAGTTCACCTTGGCCATTCTCGGTGTGGGGAATTGATGTGATAGGAATGATCGAACTGAAGGCTTCTAATGGACACCGA
This sequence comes from Vicia faba, assembly GCA_948472305.1. Lineage (NCBI taxonomy): Eukaryota > Viridiplantae > Streptophyta > Magnoliopsida > Fabales > Fabaceae > Vicia > Vicia faba. The sequence continues at coordinate 730,038,515 of OX451739.1, forward strand.
TTCATACTAGTCGATATTGATTATTTCACCAAATGGGTAGAAGCTGTGTCTTATGCAAATGTGACAAGACAAGTGGTTACACGATTTATTAAACAGAATATCATATGCAGATATGAGGTTCCTAGCAGAATTACCACAGACAATGGGTCAAACTTGAACAACAAAATGATGAAGGAGTTATGTGATGATTTCAAGATCGAGTATCATAATTCATCACCTTACTGATCAAAGATGAACGAGACCGTTGAAGCTGCTAATAAAAATATCAAGAAGATCATTCAGAAAATGATGAAGACATATAAATACTAGCACGAAATGATTTCTTCGCGTTACATGGCTATCGTACCTCAGTACGTACTTCGACAAGTGCAATTCCTTTTTCTCTTGTTTATGGCATGGAGGTTATACTCCCTGTTGAAGTAGAGATTCCATCACTACGAGTCCTAATGGAAATCAAGCTTGAAGAGTCAAAATGGGTCCAAATGCGGCTTGATAAGCTCAACCTTATTGAAGAGAAACGCTTAACAGCTCTATGCCATGGTCAGTTGTACCAAAAACAGATGAAGAAAACATTCGATAAAAGGTCTGTCCTCAAGTATTCAAAGAAGGGGATCTGGTTCTCAAGAAGATTCTCATACCTCGCCTAGATTCACGCAGTAAAATGACACCTAACTACAAAGGTCCATATGTGGTTAAAACATCATTTTTAGGAGGAGATCTTATCCTCACAACAATGGATGGAGAAAAACTACCATATTCATTGAATTTCGACGCAGTAAAAAAATACTATGTATAAAAGGCCCGCTAAGTCGAAACACTAAACAGGCAACTTAGAAAAAAAGGGGCGTCCCAGTGGATTGAAAATTCTAAAGGGCGATCTAGACAAAAATTAGGGACATATTAACAAAATCATCATTCTGGTGGATTGTAAACCCGAAAGGACGATCCAGGTAAAAGTTAGGGATTTTATTCAAAAAATGAACAAAAAGATTGCGGTTCGAGAATTCATTACCACGACTACGAAGGAGAAGGATTAATCTAAATTAGCTTACTCAGAAGTAAAGGAGATTGAAGCTATCAAAGGACATTGGAGAAATATCAATATCGATTATCATTTTCATTGTCATTTTCAATTTTGTTAAAACTCTTTTAATTACCTCTTTTTAGGAAATGCATCTTGTACTTTCTCCTATATAAATGCATTTTTAATTAATAATACAATTCATTTTTCAATCTCTTCAAATATTTTTCAATTGTGGTTTTTCTTTTTCCGAATTATTTGTAAAATACTACGATTATTTCTTGTAAACGTTGCGTCGAAATTATTTTGGGGATTCAACAAAAAAATAAAAAAAAATAAAAGCACTTGGAAAAGCATTAGGAAGAACTTTGGTTAGAAAAGCGTCAAAGGAGATCCTGTCCTATGCCCACGCCTACTTCTACGCCAGTTGTACCCTAATGTTTGCCCCTAAGATTCCTCTATCATCTCATATCAACTCAATCACAACAAGATCACACTAGGGTTTGGTTCTTATCCCTATCTTTAAGTTTATTCATGAGGAATCACCAAGCACCTTGATTCATATGTTATGATCATCTATGTTTTTTATTGATTACCTTTTAACTAATAAATACAATGAATGTTTGCTCTAATTGATGATATTATAGGTAGGGGCACAACACATTTCATCAGGTTGATTTATAGGTTCATGAGTTTATTGTCATGCCTTCTTCAACAAAGTTTCATTGAGATTCGAGCTTCATCATTGGAGATACTTTGAAGTAATATCATGACAAGGTCTACTATGATTTATCATGCCTCAATTTGTCAAATAAAATCAAAAGATGCAAGAGTTGATTGAAGAAATTTGACCTAATGGGACAAGTTCTTAATTTCTTGATCACAAGTGCATAAATCTCTCATTATTAACATTTGGGGGTGTTTTTTTTGTTTCTATGGGTTCTTATTATCATCCATAACAACTTCTATTCACATGGCAAGATTTATTGTGCAAGGAAGATTGTAAAAATTGAAAGGGTTTCCAAGTCATTTTGGTGCTCTAGGAGCTAGGCTTTTGAACTTCTAAGGGCTATATCTTGCTCATCTTTTGGTATTTTTGATAGATTCCAAAGACATTCTTATATTTAAGGAGTTATCAACTAATCACTTCAAAAATTTCAAGAAAATTTTATGTGGAAGATTCCTAATGATGAAGAAAGATTACAAGTCCCATTGATAGGCCATTAAATTTCCTTATGTGACTTCAAAAAGTCATAACTTGATCAACTTTTATTTCCTTGAGCCCATTATTTTTCCACAATGATCTTAAGGATGTGAAATTCAACTCTTCTTTTATGTGCAAATCTTGAAAATGGATGGAAGATGCCCTACGAATGCAAAATATTATAGGTCATCTCATGAATTTTCACCAACTTCACAAGGCCATAGATTTTTCAATGCTTGTTATTTTTGAGTGATTCAAGTTTCACAATACGCTTTAAGGAGTCCACTTCAAGTTAGCATCAATGATCAAAGCTCAATTTTGAAGAAAGGCCTTGTTTGGAGTCAAAACATTATAGGACATTTTTTTGAGAAAAACTTGGAATTTTTCTAAGTTCAAAAAGTCAACATCTTTTTCTCAACTTTGACTCGTCACAACTCCTAGCTCAAGTATCCATTTGATCTCATTCTTTGTACATTTTAAAATTTGTGACCTTATCTTTTAATTGCTTCAAGAATCATGCCCTAAGACTGCTTGAGTTGTGAATACCATTGATTCAAAGTTGGTATTTTGAAACAGACTTTTTCCTCCAAGTCAGAATTTGAAATGCACAATTAAGCTTCTAATCACTAAATTTCTGCGTGTTTTTACTTCTAATCATGTTTAACAATCTTTCAAAAGTGATTAGCACCTTGAAACGCAAATTTTGGTTGAGTTTTGAGCAAAATATGAGTCACACTTTTCATGCTTTCAACTTCACACGATTTCCCTCTAAACTCCACTAATTCTTTCAATTATCATTCCCATTCACTTCCCTATTAATAGATGACCCCATTGCATTTATTTCCACAAGCTTTGAGAGCCAAATATACTTTGCCAAAGTTTATTCGTAACTCAGAAATTTGAAATTCCATTTCACAGTTTCAAGCTCTTTCTTCACAATTTCCTTACATATGCATCATCCTCCATAAACACACAAACTCTCCAACACTTAAACCAAACAAATCGAACCATATTTTGGGTTACACAAGTTGACTTTCAGAGCTATTTTCGTGAGCCTCGTCCAGGTAGTTTTCTTAACCAAATCATTCCAAATAAAAGCCTATTATATTCTACTCATCCTTCTGATCCTTGTGCTTTTTACAATTTTTAAAATCATTGAGAATTGAGTGAGAAATCCTAACCTAAAGAGCTCGCTATTATTTTTGGTTTTCTGCATTTTTCCCTTTGCTCAGTTTATATAAATTTTTTCCAAGGGTGAGGTTAGGATCGTCTAGAAGAGACGAATCCAATGATATTAGTATGAGCTTATAACGTTCCCGTTTGAATAATCTCAAAAAATCCCACGCACAGGGTGTCCGGAGGTTGAAGATGACCTACATGTTGTTTTTCAACCAATGAATGTTGGACATTTGTTTTATTTTCATCAGTTGCTTATTTTTTGATTTAGCGTGTTTTAGTTGAGGGTCCATGATATGCACAGTGCGCCAGGTCCTTTGGATTTGTTTACTAACGCGTTTTGTCTTTTCATCCAATGCACCATATTTTTTCCTTTTATTTTATTAAAATCTGATTTAATAATTGATTTGGTGTGATTTCCAATAGTGACCATATCATGCACAGCGTGTCAGATCTCTTGGATCTGCTTACTATCACGTTTTGATAATGATCCACTAGTCCACATTTTTTTTACTTTATTTTATTTTTTGATTTTTGATTTTATATTTATTTGTTTTAAACTTTAAATAATCATAGAAAATCCATTTTTGACTCAAAAATTATGAAAAAATTCACAAAAATATTTTCAAATATTCTCTTCCCGATTTATATTTTTTAATAATTTTATTTTTAGATTTGATATTTTTTATAATTTTTACTTTATCTTAACTTGTTTTTAATTATTTCAAATTACTTTTTGATATTTTTAAATTCTGAAAAAATTTATAAAAATCATTTTACTCATTTCTGACTTTCTAAATTTTTTCTAGAATTTTATCTTGACTTCTATTATTTTTGATTTTTTTTCTTCACTTATTTGATTGATTTTAATTAGTTTTAAAATACTTTTCTATTTTAAAAAATTATCAAAAAATTAATAAAAATATTTGAGGTCATTCCTGGTTTTTCTATGGTCTTTTTAAAATTTTCTTTGATACTTTGAAAATAGTTTGCTATTTTACCTCTTATTTTCATTTTAAAAACAATTTAAAAGTCGTTTTTCTTTTTTATTTTATTTATTAAATGTAATTTATTTTTTAAATATATTCTGACTATGTGATTGTTGATCAAAAACTTCAATAACATCATTGGATCTTGGGTGTTGAGTTCAACTCCACCAAAATGAATGATTTTAATGATAGTATTGATCAAAGTTTTTGATTCAAATATATCCCCTCCCTCTTCATCTTATCCTCTTCTCTTTTGTACTACATGTTGTTAGAGAATAATCTACATATCATCACTCAACATATGGCACATAGATTTCTATTGACCGGCCTCAAAATAGGTGTAACTTCTATATAAATCCACTTACGATTGCTTAACATAGCGCTAAATTTTGTTCCGATTCGAGAAATGATCATTCGTGACCCAAACTTATGTTTGTAAGCCCAAGTATATTTAATTTGAAACATTTGATCTAATAACCTTGAGGTCCATTGCTATGAGGCTTTGGTATTATCAATCTTCTAATGAATCTTCATAAATTTTAGAACTAAGTGAATCATTTAAACATCGTTGATCATTTATTGTTGCCTTGAAATTTTGAAATGAATGATATACATGACAAAAAGCAAATGAAAGTTGTTATTGAGAGACTTTGATTTTATCAATCTTCTAATGAGTTTTCAAATGCAAGTTTCAAGATGGTTATTCAACTAACCTCTAATTTCTAACAATTGACTTTACTTTAAGCTTTTACTTTATGCTTTTATTTTAAGTACCATTTATCTTAGTATTTACATTTCATGCTATTTTCATTTTTGCTCACTTGAGTATTTATTTTTATGTCATTTTGTTTTTCTCATTTGAGCTTTTCATTTTCTTTTTGAAGATACCTAATAACCAACTTGAACCATACAAACCTTTAATGTTACTTGGACTATTTGGTTACTATCTTTGACATTTTAGAGTTATGGACTTATTGGACTTAGGATTAGAGACCTTGACTTACCATGAGACCTGATGACTTCTATTTCTATTTTGTATGGAGTTCTTGGGGTTTACCCCAAGATATTGGGTTGTTTGTTTTCTTTGTGTGCAGGTTATTCTGATTATATGTTTCGTCTGTGATTGAGAATTCATCTGTATACAGCCGTTACTCTGCCCAATTTTTGTGAAGACACTTAATGCATTTGAAGTTTGGTATTCTAAGAGGTTTAATATCTTTCTTGTTTGGTTTCGATTCAAAGGTTGAGAATTCTATATTGACTCATTGTGTCAAGTGTTTGCTTCTTTTTGGTTAGACGGTTCTTTTCCGTAGCTTTTACCTTATGCTTTAGGGTAGCCTCTTCATCTCCTCCCATCTTATTTAATTTCAAAAATCTTCTCCCTCCTTTCAAAGCTATTCTTGTTTTCAAACTTGAAACGCTTTCACAATAAACTTGGACTTATGTCTACGCATTTTCAAAAATATTTTCTTAATCAAACCTTAATCAACTCAATGATACTTTGACATTTTTTGAGAGAAGACTAAAATTCAATCAGTCTCATTCAAACCATCTTTGCCACTTTGGATTTTTGCTTTAAAATTTTTCTCAAAAGATAGATTATTGTCAATCCTTGTAGTGATGCGAGCTACTATACTTCTACGATATATAGTGAAGTGAGATATTTTCCACTTGGGTGTTGAGCGAGACTTTGTTGATTTTAAAATTCAAGCCATATTCTCCACTTTGAGATGACACAAATTCTCCTTTCTCTTAATCGTAGGTAGTAAGTATGTTTTTCCACTCGGATAAGACGATGTTGTCTAATCTCTTGAAATTAACCAACACACTTGTGTTTTAAAATTTTAAAGGTGAACTACGAGTATGCTGATTCCCTATTGCATGGAAGGTGGTATGTAGGCACTAAAGGTTCACAACTGCGGCGGGTGCCAAAAATTTTAAAAAAATATTTCTTTTCTCGTCCCCACAATCTATTTTTATACAACATTTATAGCCAAAATGCACAAATTTATAAAGAGTTTCCTGCGGAGTATCCTAGATGTTTAGGATGCTAATACATTCCCTTTGCATAACCAATCCACGAACTTAGATTATCTCCCCCTCTTTTTGGATTATTCCCTCTTTTCCCATTCCTTTGGAAATAATAAAGCTCGGTGGAGATTTTTATTTGATTTGTGCGAGTTAAGTCTATCCAATGACTTTGTCTCAACATTTCTACCGCTACAGAAAAAATGGCGACTTCACTGGGGAAATGTGATACGGTGGGAGAAATGACTTGGTTATTTTGCACTTTATCGCAAATGTTGCGGTTAGCAAGAGTTGCCACCGACTTTTTATTTATCCAAAAGGAAAGGCTAAAAAGAACAGGAAAGACTTTTGAGATTATTTCTTAAGTTCGACGGGTAGATTATGAAAAGGGAAGGTGTTAGCACCCTTTTCATCCATATTTATCTATGGGCTCTTAGTTTCTTGCTAGATCACTTGCTTTTGGTTGAAAATGTGCTTTGTGTGGTTTTTGAAAGTATTTTGAAAAAGCGCCATCGTTTAGGCAAACTTTGTAACAATTCTCGTTTGTAAGAACGTATACAAAGTGTTGAGCTTTAGAAAATGTTTCAAGTTTGGAAAGTGTTTTGAAATTTTTTTGGAAAGTGTTGGTGTTTGTTTTTGAAAATAAGCAAGAGTGATTAATTTGAAATTGAGAAAATAACTAGGAACAATCTACCTACTAAAAAGTCTTAGTTCATTTCTTACTTTCCTTTGATATTGCTATCTTACCATTGATTTGGTAAGAAGCCTTATCTTTGGATGTAAAGGGACGGGCGTGAGTCATCGTATAGCCATGATAACAATGTTGTGAAATATCTTAGCAATTATCTTTGAGGGACTAAGATCATTTTGAAAGGCAACATTTGATAGCGCCATTGAGGGACTATGATCTTGTATTTTTGATTTGTTTTTGCTAAGATACCCCACATGCATAATATGACCATTTTTGTAAGGAAACAAAGTGGAATTACCCTAAGGGTGCAAGTGTGCAAATGTGTTGATTTACATGCTTGTTTATCTTGAATTAGGGTTTGCTAACTTGTTAATTTTATCTTTCCATACAAAACCTAATTTACTAGCATTTATATATAAAGCGTTAAATTGCGGAAAATAAAAATACTAAGCTATTACATCACTAGGGGATGGGGTATACAAATTTACAAATGGGGGATTTACAAGAAAATTAAGTCTAATTAACTATTATAACCATATTGAATAAATGTACAAGAATTGAATAAATAAAAATGTACAAATGCAAATGGAAAAGAAATATGATTTTTGTTTGGATTTTTAAGAAAGGGTTTTAACCTAAACCTAATTAATAAAATAATTAATGATAAATAAATAAAATTAACTTGAACTAGTTAAGAAAGGAAATTAATTAAAAAAAGATTTTTTAGGGTTTTTTATGAAAAGGTTTTAAATAATGAAAATAAAATGAGAATTGAATAATTAAAATAAACCTAAGTTCTAAATTAATTTTAAGTAAGAAAATAAAATAATATAATAATTAAAACTAAGTCTAAAAATTATTATAAAAGAAATAAATTAATTTGTTGAGAAAATGTTTTTGGTCTTTTTGTTTTATGAAGAAAAATAAAATATATAAGTGTAAATAAATAAAAATTTTATATTTTATATTTTTTAATAATAAAAATAATAATAATAAAAATAATAATGATAAAAAATAATATGAAAAATGAAAATGAAATAAAGAAAAAGAAAAAAGAAATAATAAAATAAAGGGCCAGGGGTGTATGAGCATACAATGGTTAGGAGTCCGAAAAAAAAAAGCCCAAAGGGACAGGCCCAAGCGCTGTTTCAAACAAAAAAGAGAGAAAACAAAAAATATAAAAAAAAGGCAAAACAGACGTTGGGGCTCGAACCCAGGTCGACGCGCGCTTTATCCACTGGGGTGGTGATACATCCGTTAACTTAAACAAAACAACAAATATATAATACAAGTCTTGCTTTGAATATACTTCATCTTTAACCTCCATCCAAAGAATCTGTAACTTATTCATTTCTCATTCATTCACAAAACTTCCAACATCAAACTTGTTAGAAATTTTCTCACGATTCTGAATATGTAAATAACTTAATCTAATTCTCAAAGATGAGCATGAATTTCTAACAGTACCAAATTCTGACCTAAATATTTTCAGAGGTTCAAACTCAAAATTATCCCTACTCAAGCAACATAAATGAAATCTAGGGACATGTATAGTTTTAGGGCAATGATGTCTACATTTTATCTTCACAAATGCAAGCCTAACAATACCTATACCTAAATAATGAGATAAAAGTTCAAGAAAAATACCTCAAAACTGGAAATCATGAAATGAGTTTGAGCTTGTTTCAAGTGATAGTGATGATCAGGTTAGCTTCCTTAAGTCTCTAGGAAGCTAATGCAATGCTTAGCTTGAGTTGAGAGTGGCTGAAATGGCCTGGAGAAGTCCAATTTGAAAGCTCTGTTTTTGAAAATGGAGGTTGGTGAAGATGGTGTTTCAGTTTGAAAACAAGGGTTGTGATGGCTTCTATATGTGTATTAGAAACTATGTGGATGGTTTGGCCAAGAAACGCACGAGGGTATTTGGAGATTGGATTTAAAAATCAGAAATGACAAGTTTTTGTGCATGTATGGCAATTTCTAGTTTTGGGGAGTTTGATGGAGTTTGAGAGCTTGTAAAATCGTGTCCTAAATTGCATAAGAGTTTATTAACATATAGGAAAAGGTTTTGAGATTTATAGAAGTCGAAGTACAAAATCACATGCTTGTGGATTTTGACTTGTTTTTGAAGCAACATGGACAAACATGGTTTCAAGGTAATGTAGGGTGGTTGAGCACTTTAAACATCCTTCTTCTGAGCTTATAGACTTAGTGTGTGCATAAGTAACACCTATAAAGCTCAAGGAGTGTGGACTTTGTGATTAAATCCACTTTTCCAAAATGGAAATATGAACTTTCTTCCATTAATTGCAATTCGGTTTGGATAATGCTTGAATCAATTGGATAATGTCTAAACCAGTTGTATAAACTATTAACTATGGAGTGAAACACAAGTTTAAGGCCTGAAAAACAAAGATTATGCATCATGGGTGTGGATTTGAATTCTTGTTCATCATGGAAATGACCTATAATTCAAGAATGAATGTCCAACTTCTTGTCTTTGATTCTCTTTGCTCAAACATGATCTCAATGAGTTCTTGGACATTTTGGAAAGCTTGTAACATCCTCTAAAACCTCTATGTTGTACATTTTTGAAATTTCCTCTTGGAACTATGTGAAAAATTGCCATGAAGTTAGGTTAAAATCCTGCCTAAACTAGGGCAAAATTTCATTAAGTTTCCATGCTTCATGAACATGTATTCACAAAATCATAACTTGAAATCCATGCATTTCTAGGATAAGTTGTGTTCTACAATGTTTTAGATCTAATTGAGATCTAAAACTTTCATTTTTGAAGTTTCCTTTGAATCATCCTGCATCATGGTGAAAAATTGGATCAAAGTTGTGAAAAAAAATGAAGTTTCCAACACTTAGAAAAATTTCTAAGTTTAGAAATTTTGACTTTTCAAAATGAAATCTTGACTTTTTGATTTCTTGATGAACAAGTTTCATATTTTGAAATATTTTGATGAATTGTGATCTTTTACACTTGATTTTTACCAAAAAGTCAAAGTTTGACTTTTCAATGCACAGTTGACTTTTGACCAGTTGACTGAAAATTCATCTGTCAATCCATTGATCTTGAGCCATGTTTTGAGTCATGCCATTAGGTAAAAATTATGTATTTGAACCTTTGAGATCATAACTTAAAACAATCAACCCTTTGCTAGGTCAAAAATCAGAAATTGCCTCTTCTCAATCAAAACCTTAATTTTCACCATTTTGCCCTTTTGATGATCTGATCAAATTTCTTGAGGAATTGTGATCCAAACTTGATAAAATGACATATAAAGGTTCATGGTGTTGATATAGATAAAAAATTGTGAAGTTTGACTGTAAATTGACCACAGTCGACTTTTTGCCAAATACAGTTGATTTTTAAGTCAACTGATCAATTGACTGAGCAAAAATGTGATCCAAGACTTGAAAATTTACATGAGAAATCTTGAGGGTCCAAAATGATCCATGAAAGTCATATGAGGCAATAAAAGTTCAATTGTCCTAGTGCAATATCAAACCCTAGTTTTCAGTCATCAATGCTTAAGGAGATGTCTTGAGTGATCAATCCTTGTGCAGTCTTGAACCAAAGGAGATCTTGTGGGAGATTACTTGAGAAATGAGAGGGAAAATTTCGGGGTACAACAACTTCCCCTGTTCAATCTTCTTAGACCTGAAGAGTTAGATTGGCGGATCCACCATTCGTGACTTGAAAGGTGGAAGATGATTGAACACTAGAGTGCCCAGAAATTTGCACTCGAAGATGGATTGTGAATGGGCTTATAGATGCCATTTGGAGGAATGTTGCTAAACACTGGAAGGAGTATCAACACAAGTCTTTGTTCGATTTATACTAAAACTTGATGTTTTACCTGTGGGAAAAAGAGTTAGTAAAATGCAGATGTATGCATGATGTTCACCAGATGAATGAGATCATGTTAAATTCATTTTGTATGTATATGTCATGATGTATGAATATGAGATGCATGTTTTTTTCTAGGAAAATAAATCACTGACTGCTGCTGAGGAGTTTTGGGAAGTTGACTCCCGGATTTCCGTTGGGGATGAAGAATATACATATCTTCGAACTTTGTTGAAAGGATGCTTCCGCTGGTGAATTTCTCTTGAATGTCAGATGTTATCTGGTTGCATCCAGGCTTCAGAACTTGCTGAGAATGAGGAAATCAACTGCTATCAGGTCGGGTCCCAGGCTTCACGGTAACTTAATGGGGAAGAGATAAATTAACTGTTATCTGGTCGGATTCCAGGCTTTGCAGGAAATTTTTTGAAATTGAATAATTATCTGGTCGGATCCAGGATTCACAACAACTTGTTGGGGATAAGGAAGTTAATTGTTATCTGGTCAGATCTAGGCTTTGTAGTAACTTGAAGTGGTAAGTACTATATGGTCGGGTCCAGGCTTCATGGTTTTTAGAAAGTTGTACTATTATCTGGTCGGTTACAGGCTTCATAGTGTCTCTATGGGGATCATAATTAGTTGTTATCTGGTCGGGTTCCAGAATTCGTAATAACTTGCTTGAAAAATGACATCTGGTCGGGTCCAGGTGTTGTACCCCAAAATTTTCCCTCCCATATTTCTCAAAACATTTCAAGAAAGATCCTCAAGTTGCTTAAGGAAGTCTAAGGGTTGACCAGACAAACTCTCTCCTAAGACAGTCTACCTCAAATTAGGGTTTCATGTTGCATAAAGATACTTGAGTCCAAGGTATCCCAAAGGATCACCATTGTCCTAATATGTTCTCAAGATCATCCATGTCAAGTTTCAAGCCTTACAGAGGAAGTTTGCTCAGTCAATTGCTCAAAGGCCTGAAAATCGACTGTGCTAGGGCAAAAGTCAACTGTGGCCCACATACAGTCAAACTTCAAGATTTTTGGTCAACATCCTTATTTTGAAGTATTATTCATCATTTGATCAATGGTTGATCATGATTCATCAAGGATTGCTCACAATTCATCAAAATCCAAAAGTTGCTAAATTAGGGTTTTACAGGAATAGTCAACTCAACTTTGACCAAGCATAAATTTCTCATACTTTATGAGAAATGAACCATCAAAATCTCATTTTGAAGAGGATTCAATTCCCTAAAATTCATCTTCAGCTCCCAAGTTCAAAATATGCACTCACAAGAAGTTATGAATTTGGACATTATAGGTCATTTTGAAAAGTAAATGTGATACGGTGGGAGAACTGACTATGGTTTTGCGTTTGTTTTCGAAAATGTTTTGGTTGAGCAAGAGTCGCCACCGACTTTTTATTTTATCCTAAGGAAAGGTTTAAAAAGCACAGCAAAAACCTTTGAGATTTTTCTTGGGTTCAGGGAGTAGATTATAGAAAGGGAAGGTATTAGCACCCTTTCTATCCATGGTTATCCATGGGCTCTTAGGTACTTGCTTAGATCAACTTGCCTTGGTTTTCAATTGTTTGAAATGGTGCTTTGTGTGTGGTTTTGAAAATGTTTTGAAAAAGATGCCTTGTCTAGGCTACCCTTGTAACAATTCTTTACTCGAATGTTTTACAAAAGGTGTTTGTCTTTTTGAAAAGATGTTTCAAGGTTTTTTAAAAGTTTGTTTTGAAAGTGTTGGTGATGTGGGGTTTGAAAATAGGCAAGTGTTTTCTTTTGCAAGTTGACAAGCACTTAAGAGCTATCTACCCTAAAGTTATCAAAGATTTTTGTTATATTTTAACCCTTTTAACAATTTTGTTCCACCATTGCATTTGGTAGACAATCTTGTGTTAGGAGGTGAAAGGGACGGGCGCGGGTCATCGTTTAGACCATAATTGCAATAGTGCTAAGTATCTTTGGGCAATTTTTCTTTGAAAGGGACTTGATCATTTTAGGCAACTTTTCGAAAGCGTCATCGAGGGACTATGATCAATTGATTTGTATTTGTTTTGCCCAAAGAGACCTAACATACAATATGGCCCATTTATTGAAGGCAACAAGTGGAATACCCTAAGGGTGCAAGTGTGATATGTGTTGTCCATTTTCATGCTTTGATTATCTTTGAAATTAGGTCAAACTATTTTTGTTCGTTTTATTTGCATACAAACCCTAATTCTAGCATGGTATATTTAGAAAGCGCTAAAGTGCGAAAAGTAAAATTCCTACACTATTACAACACAATATGGGAAGGGGGGTACAAATGTTCAAATGGGGGGATATTTAGACAAGGAATTTAAACCTAGCTATTACATCAATTTTGGAATATTTACAAGATAATTAATTGCATAAATTAAATGGAAAATAAAATAAAGATGCAAAAATGAAAAAAAAGGTTTTCATATGTATGGAAAAAGATATTTTTTTATGTCAAATAAACAAAATGAATAAAAATAAAAAAGGTAATGTTTTTGGAGTTTTTGTGTTTTAAGGGCAAAACCCTAATTTCATTAAATAAATATATTAACTATTTAATATGTATAATATTTAATAATTATATACAAAAATAAAATAAAAAAATGAAGTATATTTATAAAAAGTATTTTTTGATCAAACATTAATAAAATAAAAATGTATATATCTTGGTATTTTTGCCCTAAGCATATTAATATATATATGAATATCTTGATTATTTACTAAATATATTATATATACAAGAATAATAATAATTAATATTTATAAAAAAGGTATATTTTATATAAAATATTTTAAGAAGATAAAATAAAATAAAAATGAAAATAAAATGGTGTTTACATTATTTTTTCCTATTTATTCTAAATAATATATTTTTGTACTTATTTACATACAAATAGCAATATAACTAAATAAATGCCTAAAAATATAAAAATGGTGTAAAAAATGTTTTTTATGTTTTTAATATTATTAGGAAAAATAAATAAGTCAGAATAAAAAAAGAAAAGTCAAAAAATCATTAAATCAAACAAAATGGGCTCAGGGGGTATGAAATCAAAAATATGGTGTGAAAAGAAAAACAAAAGCAGGCCCAGCCCATGTGGCTTCTTCTTCAACCTTCAGACAACTCCTTGTCCAAAAACGCGCGCCTGTACTCAAGTTCAAACATCTGGATTCCTTGATTTTTTGCATAAACTTTCAACATAAGAATTGTTAAGCATTGAATCACGATTCTAAATATGTAAAGAACTCATCCTAACTCTCAGAAATGAGAGAGAATTTTAACATTCCCAAATCTTGACCTAACTTTTCTTCCATATTCAGACCTTAAATTCTCATAGCTCAGGCAAAATAAATGAAAAGTAAAAGCATGTACAGATTCAGGGGCATGAGTAGAACACTTCTTATTCACAAACTTAGAGCTAATGATGCCTACACTAAGAGTTAGAAGTTCAAGAAGATACCTGTTCAGTTGAAGTTCTATCTGGCAATGGGGGAGCTTTCAGGACAAGATGATGATCTGTACAGCTTGCCTGAAGTGTGGTGATGCTATTCCAATGCTTACTTTGCTTTGAAACACCTTGAATCGAGCTATGGACCTTCAACTGCAAAACAAGAAAGTGAAAATGGTGGAACTGGTTAGAGGAGTTACAGGTCGTGTTTTATGTTTTGGTTAGCTTCAAGTGATGCTAGGGAATGTGTTTGATGAGCTTTTAGCAAGGAAGCATGAAAGGAATGAGAGATGGCACTCAAACTGCAGCAAGCCCTGTTTTAGTGCAGTTCAATGGTGACTTTGAGTTTGTGGAGGTATTGGAGGTGTTGGGGTCATGTGCTAGCTTGTGTTTGATGTTTAGGATATGTTTGATAACTTTTTTTAGGCTTGTCTTTGCTGAGATCAAAGTTGTGGTGTGATATGCTAGGTTTCTTAACACTTAAGCAAGAAAAGGTCAAGTTGATGTTTAGGCAGGTAGAGGCCCTCATAACATGCTGCAAAACCTTGTCTTAATCAGAGTGATTAGTCCCTAAACTTGTGCCAAGGGGATTTGATCTGTACTTCTTGGATTTGCATTATGACATAAAGCTTGCTTTTGCAAAAATGGCTATTTCACTTTTTCCATTTATGGCCTAATCTTGCATACAATGCTTGGATACACAAAATAAGGCTTTGGCACAATGAGTATGCATTAAATTTATGAGTGTTGGATGGTTTAGGGGCCTGTAATCAAGGGAAGCATGCTGATTTGAAAAATGACATAAGTTATGAACATGTACATGACCAATTCAAAAGTGAGTTTTTGCCATATTGCAAAATTCGATTCTCTCAAGTCATGAGGTTGTTTGATGAGTTCTTGGACATTTTGGAAAGCTTGGAATGTGTACTACAATCCATCTTTGAAATGCAAATTGAAATTCCAAGTGGAAGTATGTGGAAAATGGCCTTGAAGTTAGGTAAAAACCTTGCCTAAAAAGGTCAAAATTTCACTAAGTTAAGAATGGTTTAGTACCCTTATTCCAAAAATTGTAACTTGAGATACAAGCTTCTTTTGGGAAAACTTTGTGAATAAAAGTTTTAGATTATTCAATAGGCTACAACTTTCATGTTTTGACCTTTGCTTGAATCCAAATAAACCTTGGTGAGAAAGTGGGGCAAAGTTGGAAAAAAATTAGGGTTTTTCATAACTTAGAAAAATTCTAAGTTATGAAAAATTCTCATTTCAAACCCTAATTTGCAATTTTTGATTTCTTGGTGAACAAGTTTCATTATTTGGCATGTTTTAATGAAAAATGAATCTTGACTCTTGATTTTGACCAAAAAGTCAAAGTTTGACTTTTCAGTACACAGTCAAAATTGATCAATTGACTGGGAAATTCAACTGTCAATCCTGTGTACTTGGGATCTTTTGAACTTGTTGAGCATGTCAAGATAATTCCATGGGGTCCTTGAATCCATATGTGAGCTTGGTTTGCCATTGGCTAGGTCAAACAGTCAAGATTTGCCTTTGTGCAGTCAAAACCCTAAAAATGACCATTTTGCCCTTTTGGTGATCTGATCAAATTTCTTGAGGAATTGTGATCCAAACTTGATCAAATGGTCTATGTGAGTTCATAATGTTGATGTGGGTCAATTTTCATGAGATTTGACTGTCAATTGGCCACAGTTGACTTTTTCCCCAATACAACTGATTTCTAGGTCAACTGTCCAATTGACTGGGCAAAACTTGGAATCAAGCCTTGAAACTTGGTATGGATAAGCTTGGGAGTCCAATATGAAGCATGAAAGTCATCTTAGGTCATTTAGGTCAAAACATCTTTGTGCAAATACAAACCCTAATTTGGGTCAACAGTGCAAGGAGAAGTCTTGAGCAGATGAAACCCTAACTGGATCTTGATCTCCAAGGGCTTGGTGATGAGAAATGTTGAGAAAATGGGAGGGCAAATTTTGGGGTACAACAGTTGCCCCTGTTCAATCTTCTTGAATCCGAAGAGTTAGATTGGCAAGTTTGCCTTTCGTGACTCGAGGGTAAAAGGAGATTGGACACTAGAGTGCCCTTAAATTTGCACTCGTCAAAGCGAGGGATGCGGGAATGGGCTTAGAGATGACATTTGGAGATGGGCTTAATGATGCCATCGGGAGGAATGACAGAAACTTGTCGGGGATGGGCTTAAAGATGCCATCTGGAATGAGTATCAGGAAGGTGTCCATGCTTTGGACCATCTCTGAACTGGGGGCCTGAATAAGCAAATAGATTGACATCCGTTGTTGGGAGGAATCCGTAAACTGTTTTCAAAGGTCGCATCTGAACAAGCGATAGATTAACATCCGTTGTTGGGAAGAATCCATAAACTGTTTTCAGGAGTCTTGAGAAGAAACTGAACAGGTGATAGGTTAACATCCGTTACTTGGAGAACCCGTGAACTGTTTTCAGAAATCTTGAATTTGGAGGAAGAACCGGTGTAGGGTTCCCTGATGATGAGCTCGTGTAAAACTGCATCTGGATAAATCTGGAATAAGCATTAGAATGTCGCCATGTCTGGGTCACATCTAAACTGTTCCTGGAAAGAATCTCGGAAGATAATGATTCTAGTCTTTTGACTGATCTTACCTGAAAAGGTAAAGAGTTAGTTATATGCAATGTCATGATGCATGATACAATGTATGTTATATGATATGAATGTAAATGGATGCGCATGTAAGCTGGAGAGCTGTCTTGTAAAGGATAGATGAATCCGGGATGGCTGAAGATAAAAGTATCTTGGCTGCTGCTGGGAAGGATAATTCCTGGTTGTTGCTGGAGAATAAAGAGCTTGGGTTGTATACCAATCTTCTGGGGAATTCCTGATGACTTCTACTGGAGAGTTCCAATCTAATAGACTCATGCTGGGGATGCAAGACTGAGAATCTTCAGCTTGGTGGGAAGTATTTCTGGCGACTTCACTGGGGAACTCAAGATTTGCCCTCCCAAAACTCTGTGGGGAGAAGGTTCATTAGTCTGGCTCCGCTGGGGATTGATAATTTGAAGCTTTAGCTCGGCCGGGGATACTGAAACTTAAATTCTGAGGGGAATTGAGTTCTGGAGGATTCTCGGGCTGGAGATAACAAAGATAAACTCCTCTGGGGATTGTAATGATAAGTTATGTTGGGGAACTTTGATGAACTCCGCTGGGGATAGGAAGAATTTTGGCGAGTGCGATCTTCCGTGGCAATAAGCTGAGGATAACCCAGTTATAAGCCCTTGTGAGGAATAACTTTGAATAAAGCTCGGGAGAGACGTCCGTACTCTGCAGGGGATAAGCTTCCAGAATCTACTGGGGATAAGCTTCAGGGTTTGCTGGGGATATGGATTCCAAATCTCCTGGGGGTTTCCTTTGAAAGGGTATCAAGATACCCAATTGCACTTTCAACCTATCAGTAATCCTCTTTCTTGATTCATAAGGAAATGATTATGTTCAAATGCATATGCCTATTTAACAAAATATTGGACGTTTCTCAAAATAAAACAAATAGTGCAAGAGAAAAGAAAAGGAAATGACATAAATTTCTGGGAAGAGTATTTGTATTAACTTTCTTTGAGTATATTTGTACAAAAGAGACAATCATCCTAGTAAGAGGATTTTGTCGTAAATATTGAAAGATTTATACAAAATAAAGATGGCTATGTGAAATAATTCCATGGGATTCCATTGGGCTATAGCCTTCACAACTCTGAATATCTGTCTATTCAATGCTTTGTTTGTCGATGACTGGATTGATCAGAAGCCTGGAACTGGTTGATGAAGATATTGTCTTTGAAGTGATCCGACGAGACATAGTCATACGCTTTAATTCCCTAACTTTTGCCTGAATCGCCCTTTCGGGTTTTTGATCCACCGGGAAACCCCTTTTTGCCCAAGCCGCCCTTTCGGGTTTTCAACTTGCCGGGTGTACAAATTTTTTATTTATTTTTATTTTTATCCCTAACTTTTGCCTGAACCGCCCTTTCGGGTTTTCGGTCCACCGGGATGCCCATTTTTGCCCAAGCCGCCCTTTCGGGTTTTCGACTTGTCGGGTTATTTTATGCGTAGTATCTTTTGACTATGTCTGCGTTCGCAGGGTGCGGCAAATCGTCACCGTCCATGGTGGTCAGAATCATCGCACCACCAGAAAATATGCTCTTGATCACAAATGGTCCTTCATATGTAGGAGTCCATTTGCCCCTGGGATCACTTTGCGGCAAGATAATCCGCTTGATTACGAGATCTCCGACTTGATACACTTGACGTCTGACTTTTTTATTAAAGCCCTTGATCATTCGTTTTTGATACGTCTGACCATGGCATATAGCAGCGAGTCGCTTCTCGTCAATCAGATTGAGTTGATCAAGTCGGGTCTGCATCCAATCATCTTCATTCAAACCTGCATCCTTCATAATCCTTAGAGAAGGAATCTGAACCTCCATAGGCAAGACAGCTTCCATGCCATATACTAAAGAAAATGGGGTTGCTCCGGTTGAAGTACGTGCCGTCGTACGGTATCCATGCAGAGCAAACGGTAACATCTCATGCCAGTCTTTGTAAGTGACTGTCATTTTCTGAATGATCTTCTTAATGTTTTTGTTCGCAGCTTCAACATCACCATTCATCTTCGGCCGATAGGGAGATGAATTGTGATGATAAATCTTGAACTGTTCGCATAATGCGGTGATCATCGTGTTATTCAGATTTGTACCGTTGTCTGTGATGATCCTGTCTGGAACACCGTACCGACATATGAGATTTTGCTTGATAAAGCGGGCAACCACATTTTTAGTAACAGAGGCGAAGGAAGCTGCTTCGACCCATTTGGTGAAATAGTCAATGGCAACCAGGATGAAGCGATGTCCATTGGAAGCCGTGGGCTTGATTTCTCCAATCATGTCAATGCCCCACATTGCAAATGGCCAAGGAGCAGTTAGAACGTTGAGAGGAACCGGAGGGATATGAACTTTGTCAGCATAGACTTGACATTTGTGGCAAATACGAGAATGTTGATGGCAGTCAGCTTCCATGGTAGACCAATAATAGCCTGCCCTTAGGATCTTCTTAGCCATTGTATGCCCGCTCAAGTGAGTGCCAAACGTGCCGCTGTGTATATCAGTCATGATCAATTCTGCTTCAGCCTTGTCTACGCATCATAGTAATACACAATCATGGCTTCGTTTGTAAAGGATGCCGTTGCTCAAGAAGAACTTAGCAGCAAATTTCCTTAAGAACTTCTTGTCATTTACGGAAGCTCCTTCGGGATAATCTCTAGTATCGAGATACCTTTTGATTTCATGGAACCAAGGTTGTTCCACTAATTCTTCGGTATTAATCTCGTGACAATGCGCAGGTTCATCCATTCGCTCGATGGTGATTTGGGGAGCCTCGTTATCCCAGTTGAGTTTAAACATGGAGGACATTGTAGCTAGAGCATCTGCTAGCTGATTCTCTTCTCGCGGGAAATGCTCGAAGGTAATTTGCTCGAAATGAGGCAACAATGTCAGGACATGTTCTTTGTATGGGATAAGATTAGGATGCTTGGTATCCCACTCTCCTTTGATTTGACTGATAACCAAAGCCGAGTCCCCAAATACGGTCAAAGATTTGATTCCCAAGTCTATAACAGCCTTGAGACCAAAGATGCAAGCTTCGTATTCAGCCATGTTGTTTGTGCAACTGAAGCAAAGTCGGGCCGTGAAAGGTGTGTGACAGCCTTCCGGAGAAATGAGTATTGCGCCGATGCCGGTTCCAAGTGCATTTGAAGCAACATCAAAGTACAGGGTCCATCGGGATCCCTTTTCGGGTCCGTCATACGGTCCGTTACTTTCAATGTCGTCCAAATTCATGATGTCCTCGTCTGGGAAGTCAAATCTCATGGGTTGATAATCTTCGATAGCTTGATGAGCCAGATGGTCAGCTAGTACACTCCCTTTTATAGCTTATTGGGTGGTGTACTGGATGTCATACTCAGTTAGGATCATTTGCCATCTAGCTATCCTTCCAGATAAAGCGGGCTTTTCGAAGATATACTTGATAGGATCCATTTTGGAAATCAACAAGGTAGTATGAGTCAACATATACTGTCTTAGTCGGCGAGCAGCCCATACCAAAGCGCAACAAGTTTTCTTGAGCAGTGATTAGCGAGTCTCACAGTCGGTAAACTTTTTGCTAAGGTAATAAATAACATGCTCTTTTCGACCAGACTCGTCATGCTGGCCCAAAACACACCCCATTGAGTTATCCAAGACGGTCAAATACATGATCAATGGTCTTCCTTCGACGGGTGACATCAGAATAGGAGGTTCTAGCAAATACTCCTTGATTTTATCAAAAGCAGCTTGGCAATCGTCGTTCCATTCGACTACCTGGTCTTTCTTCAAGAGTTTGAAAATTGACTCACAGGTAGAAGTCAGATGGGAGATGAATCTGACAATATAGTTCAAGCGCCCCAAGAATCCTCTAACCTCCTTTTCAGTACGAGGAGCAGGCATCTCTTGTATCGCTTTCACTTTTGCGGGATCGACTTCAATGCCTTTGTTGCTCACAATAAATCCTAGAAGTTTACCAGACCTAACTCCAAAAGTGCACTTACTTGGATTCAGCCTGAGTTTGTATTCTTTCAACCTGGCAAACAACTTTTCTAGATGTTCAAGGTGCTCTTCCTCTATTTGTGACCGAGCTATCATATCGTCTACGTAAACTTCAATCTCATGATGTATCATATCATGAAACAAAGCTACCATGGCACGTTGATAAGTTGCCCCTGCGTTCTTCAGCCCGAACGACATCACCTTGTAACAGAAAGTGCCCCATTGTGTGACAAAAGTTGTTTTCTCCATATCATCGGGGGCCATTTTGATTTGATTGTAGCCCGAGAATCCATCCATGAAGAAAAACACTTTGTGCTGAGCTGTATTGTCGATCAAAATATCAATGTGTGGAAGTGGAAAATCATCTTTGGGGCTGGCCCTATTCAAATCCCGGTAGTCCACACACATCCTGACTTTGCCATCTTTCTTAGGTACTGGCACGATGTTAGCGACCCATTGAGGATAGGACGTAACAGCCAGAAAGCCAGCATCGAATTGCTTCATCACTTCTGCTTTGATCTTTTCAGACATGTCAGGCCTCATTCGGAGGACTTTTTGCTTGATTGGCGGACAATCTTCTCTTGTGGGGAGACGATGAACCACGATGTCTGTGTCTAAACCCGGCATGTCTTCATAAGACCAAGCGAAGATTTCAACATACTCATTCAACAACTGTATCAGGCGTTCCTTGACACTCGGTTCCAGATTGGCACCCACTTGCACCTCCTTCCGGTCTTCCTCGGTCCCTAAGTTGATAGTTTCCAATGACTCTTCGTACGGTAAGATGGCCCTTTCCTCTTGCTGTAGAAGTCTGGCTAGTTCCCCTGGTACTTCACAACCTTCGTCATCTTCATACTCGGCTTGATTGACCAGATCTTCAGAGTTATTGAAGGATATAGCAGAATAGTCACCCATGGAATCCGGAGTGGATGGGTACCTGCATTGGTGAGTGTGGGTGTGTGTAAGGGATAGCCATCCTTAAACAAAAAATGCAAAAGGAAAGAAAATGGACACAAGCAGTTTATCAAATGAAAAACGTCCAATGAATCATTAAACATGGCACATGGATATGAAAAATAATCAAA
This sequence comes from Vicia faba, assembly GCA_948472305.1. Taxonomy (NCBI): domain Eukaryota; kingdom Viridiplantae; phylum Streptophyta; class Magnoliopsida; order Fabales; family Fabaceae; genus Vicia; species Vicia faba. The sequence continues at coordinate 730,060,666 of OX451739.1, forward strand.
ACCCTTACAAATGGACCTACATGCCCCGGGCAAGGCATGATGTGAAAAAGATAGTGTACAGATTGTTTGAAAATAAAATATTACATACCAAATAGGAAATGTTTAATAGATAAATTACTGATGAATAAAAGTGATGGGGACAAAGTCTTTTACCTCCCAGTTGCACAATCCTCCTTTGACAGTTGGATAAATCCACTCTTCGATGTTTCTCTCTTTGTCTTCGTCCTCCAAAGCATTGATTCCGTAAGGAGAAATTTTGACTGGCGCTCTTTCAATCTTCGAACGGCGCATAGCTTTCTGGCCTGTGGTAGTGAACCCTAACCCAAATTTGTCTGTCTTATGTGGAATGTCAGGTAACTGCCCCCATGCTGAATTCTTCCCTTCCTTTATTGCGGCCCTTGCGTCTTCCAGAGATGCCATCCTGGCCATCTGCCTCGGTGTCTCAGCTGCCAACTTTGCGACTGTTATCTCAGGAAGGACTTCTTCGAAATGCTGAAAAGGCGTCTCAATGAACTCCCCTTCAACCTCCACATACCGGAAAGAATTCAAGTGGCTAATCATGTACTCTTCTTCACCATGGACAGTAATGATCTTTCCCTTGACAGGATACTTCAACATCTGATGTAAGGAGGAGGTGACTGCCCCAGCATGGTGTATCCAAGGCCTACCCAGCAAGCAAGAGTATGACGGACGGATGTCCATCACATAGAAAGTAGACTTAAACACCTCAGTGCCTATCTTGATGGGAATTTCAACTTCTCCATGGACCATTCTCTTCGAACCATCGAAAGCTCTGACAACAATATCACTCGGCTTCAACTCCAACCCTTTACAATCTAGTCGGTCCAAGGCCTTCTTAGGCAATACATTCAGCGACGAACCAGTGTCAACCAAGACATGTGCGAGAGTGGTTCCTCGACATTCGACTGAAATGTGCAAAGCATCATTGTGGTTTCTACCTTTAGGAGTTAGGTCGGCATCAGAGAACCCTAATCCATTGTCCGCAGTAAGGCTAGCCACACAATTTTGAAATTGATCTGCAGAGGTTTCCTGGGGCACATGGGCTGCCTTCAGGAATTTTATCAGAGCTTTAGCGTGCGCTTCTGAGCAAAGTAGTAGTGCCAGCATGGAGATCTTTGAGGGGGTTTTCCCCAACTGTTCTACCACATCGTAATCGCTCCTTTTGATTATCCTCAAAATCTCATCCATTTCCTTCTTGGAGGTTTCCGGGATGACCAAGGGCTGAGCCCTCGTCCTGACGAGCTCATCTAGGATTCCCTTACCTTTATCAGCAGCGGTAGGAGAGACAGTACTAGGAACAACAACATCCTCGACCAAAGGGGCTCTAGCAGAGAGTTTTATTGGTGCAGGGATGACCTTATCAGCTGATGAGGGTCCAAAGATTGCTCTTGGAGGGGCAATCTTTGGAGAAAATATTCTCCCGCTCCTGGTGATTTTGCTCGTGCCTGCAATGTTACCAATGCTGGCTTCTTCATCATCCAAACTTTCTTCAGTTATTTCGATTTGTTTGATACCATGGTAGTAGACGTCACCGCCATAGTTCCATGGTATTGACTTCTCAGAAACATAGGGAACAGGCCCTGGAATTGTTATCTTCAAAGGAACAAATTTCGTAGCTGGTGTAATCTTAACAGGCTTTTTGACGGCCTTGGAAAGATTGGCGTGAATGGTTATGATCGAGACATCTTCAGTATGGGTTGGAACAGCAGAAACTTTTTCAAACAAAATTTGTCGACTATCTATAAGGCCTTGGATGCCTTTCTTCAGTAACGGACAATCAAACGGCAGAGAGTAACAACAATAGCAGTATTCTTTACATCCCGGGAAGATCCCGGCCCTTAACAAATTCAACTTGATGGTTAGCAATGGAGTTACCAGATCATTGACGTCAGCAACATACAAATCTTCTTCAATGGCATTGACATTTCGGCCGTGCTTCGGCATGGGTGCAGATATCACATTAGGCTTCTCCAGAGCGTCAAACTCCACCTCTTTCGCATCTATCAGGTCTTGGATTTTATGCTTGAGTGCCCAACAATCATTGGTGTCGTGCTCGACACTGTCAGAATGGTAGGCGCATTTAGCATTAGGATGATAATATGGAGAGGACGTATTCACATTCTTTGGTGCCTCCTTGATGGTGGCGAGATTCAACTTTAACAGATGGGGAAGCACTTGCGCTGGAGTCATATTAATACGGGTGAACTGCCGTTGTGGCCGTTCCACCCGTTGTTGATTTGGTCTGGACTGGTTATAGCGAGGCTGCTCACTTGAGGAGTTTTGAATCATTACGGCCCCCACAGTTGGCCGACGCTCCGTCTTCCCTGCTCTTCTCTGAGAATATACCACAGCTGTTTCCTTCTTAAAAGGCTTCTTCTCAACACTTGCAGCAACACCCTTCTGAATCTTTCCTGACTTGATGCCAGCTTCAATTCTTTCGCCCGTTAAGATCAAATCGGTAAACCCCGCGGAAGAGTTACCAATCAGATGATTGAAAAACGGCCCAGATAGGGTCCCTAGAAACATATCAACAAGTTCACGGTCGGTTAAAGGAGGCTGCACCCTGCCAGCCAAATCCCTCCATTTTTGTGCATATTCTTTGAACCCTTCGCCTATTCCTAGTGACATACCCTGAAGTTGGGTACGAGTAGGAGCAAGGTTAGAATTGTACTGATATTGTTTGTAAAAAGCGGTGGCCAAGTCTTCCCAATTTCGGACGCTGGTTCCCTCTAGCTGATAAAACCACTCCATTGAGCCCCAGAAAGGCTGTCTTGAAAGAAATGAATCCAAAGGTTTTTATCTGCCGTATAGGGTTGGATCTTTCTCACGTAGGACCTGAGATGCATTTTTGGACAGGACAGCCCATCATACCTCACAAACACTGGCACTTTAAACTTTGGGGGAATCACAATCCCGACAACCAAACCTAAGTCTTCAAAATCCAAACCCGGTACTCTTTGTAGCTCCATGGCGGCCAACCTGTCTTCTAGCCCTTTGTATTTATCATCAGCTGGAGGGTATTGCTGATCAGAATAGTCTTCATCCTCTTCGACCTCCTCTTCTTCCACATCGGACTCGGAAGGTATAGCAGCCCCACCTCCTTTGCTGGTTCCTTCATCAGAAGTAGGAGGAAATTCAAGCACTCTCCGAGCTTCTCCGTCAAATCTTCTCCCCAGAGTAGCCACCCCGAGTCTCTTTTTCTTCTTTTTCACTGGGTCCTTATTCCCCAGCAAGGTCTTGAGATCCTCCTAACCTTTAGCCAAGGTTGGCAGGAGTTGCTGAAACTGTGCATTCTGAGCTTGCAGGTCTTTGACTGTTTGCTCGAGATCCATCCTACTGAAATAAACAGCAGACAGATAAGGAAACCTGGAGTGAGACCTGCTTATGCACATGATGAATGGTATGCTTATGTATGCAATGCATTCAAGGATTTAGGACATTCAAAATTGTTGCAGACAAAGAAGAACGCACGTCATATTAATAAGAAGAAATTTGTTAGTACATAAATGCCCCATGGGCCAAATATTACAAAAACTTCTTAAGGTAAAAAGACATTGCGCATCCTCTTTGGTGCGATGTAGGTGTTGAGGGCCTCTTGCTCATGGAGTCGGCGGGTAAGCTCTAAAACCTTCTTCTCACTGGCGTAGAAGCTAGCTTCAAAAGTATTCTGTTCCTCCTTGAGCTGAATCCAACTTTTCTGCATTTCCTCCCACGATGTAGGCATGTCAGGATGTAGGATGGTGTAGGGAACCTCTCCTTCCTTAACAGGCTCTTTAATCACAGGGAGAACATGAGGATAAGGCATCATCAGACTTTGGGCTCGGGCTCATACCCACTTGAGATAAGGCTCAAGAGGGATGGAGTTCTTGTGTCCCAGAGTCTTGCTATCAACCTTGTTGGGTCTTCCCCAAGCTCTGATGAATCTTTGGCGAAGTCCTTGCGCATCGTTGTCGAAGTCAAAAACTAGGTCAGGAATCAACATGTCATGAGGGCCATCCCTCCGTGCATATCCAAATTGCCTCAAAGCTAGGCAAGGTTTGTAGGTGATACCTCCCCTAATCCCAAGTAAAGGAACATTAGGAAACTCTCCACAACGATCGACGATGATGACATTTTCTCTGGACCGAGAACACCAATGTACATCAGAGTGAGTAAGAGTCATCAACCATTGGGACCACCTTGAGCCTTGGTCATTCTTCAAGACAGATTGTGGAAGGTGCGAAATAAACCACCTTGCAAGGAGAGGAGTACAGCACATGAGAACACCCCTCTTTCTCATTGTTCGTGTGTAAAATGAGTGAAGGATGTCCCCAAGCAATGTTGGTATTGGATTTCTGGACAAGAAAATTTTGACGGCATTGACATCTACCAATTGGTCAGAATTTGGGAACAAGACCAACCCATAGATAAGGAGTGCCACAATTTCTTCAAAGGCTTGTAGGTCCAATGAATTCCAACATTCTTGTGCCTTCTCAAACAAGAATTTTGCTAAGAATCCCTTGACGCCGCTTCTGGTTTCCCAATGCCCCTTGATGTCGGATGGTTGTAGATGTAATGCTCGAGCAACATCTTCCAGCTTTGGTTCCTTTTCCGTACCGTTGAAGGGTAGTTGATTAAGGATAGGTATTCTCAGGAGTTGAGAAAACTCCTCCAAAGTGGGCACCAACTGATAATCAGGGAAAGTGAAACAGTGGTGAAGAGGGTCAAAGAACTGGAATAGCACTTTCATCATGTCTTCTTCAATGTTGGTGTTGACTAGGCTGAGCAGTCTACCATGTCTTTCACTGAAGGATGAGTTTTCCGGAATTCTTGAGGTGAGCTCCTTGAGTTGAGGAGAGATTCTCACAAGGTTGACTTGAATGGTGTTTCTGCGAGGAATTTCCATGACCTACAAAACAAGAACAAAGATGAAGATCCAAACCCTTGAAATGGTTAGTGAATGCATATGATGCTTCATGATGTTTATGATGTATGCACAAAACATATGTACAAGCAAATCACACCAAACCCTAGTTTCAGGCTTGCATGGGGTTTCATAGGTAAGTACCCTCTTGAGTGTAGTTGGCTTAAAAACCTGTCCTATAAATAGTAACCGGATTCTAAGGAGCTCAATATCACAGGATTGTTTTTATTGTTCATTGTTTTGGTTTAGCCACTTAACTAGCGACCAAAATATTCCAAGAAAACAACCCTCAATGAGTGTAGTATCGAGTATCTACCAACTTTGGACTGCACCAAAGCCGGTCATCTCACTACCCCTAATAAAAGGCCAAGATGGTCAAGTAAGGTTCTAGGTCATTAGTGCTTAGTGACATCACTCAGCGGCCCCGTACTCTCCTTGATTGAACTCAAGGGTTACCGGTACTCACAAATATGTCGCACTAATATAGCTATTTCTTCGACCGTGTCGGTATACCCCGCACAGTTTCCACAACGTATTGCTATCTATGAATGTTTCCCAAAATCCGGGTGTAGGATTACAAACCCAAACAAGAGAGCCAAAATATAAAGCAATCAAATCAAACAATTAGTCATGCAAGAGGGTGATCTAAACCCTAAGGTTACTCCACTTTTAAAATTATCCCCAGCAGAGTCGCCAGTTCTGTGATACGGTGGGAGAATTGACTATGGTTTTGCGTTTGTTTTCGCAAATGTTTCGGTTGAGCAAGAGTCGCCACCGACTTTTTATTTTATCCTAAGGAAAGGTTTAAAAAGCACAGCAAAAACCTTTGAGATTTTTCTTGGGTTCGGGGAGTAGATTATAGAAAGGGAAGGTATTAGCACCCTTTCTATCCATGGTTATCCATGGGCTCTTAGGTACTTGCTTAGATCAACTTGCCTTGGTTTTCAATTGTTTGAAATGGTGCTTTGTGTGTGGTTTTGAAAATGTTTTGAAAAAGATGCCTTGTCTAGGCTACCCTTGTAACAATTCTTTACTCGAATGTTTTACAAAAGGTGTTTGTCTTTTTGAAAAGATGTTTCAAGGTTTTTTAAAAGTTTGTTTTGAAAGTGTTGGTGATGTGGGGTTTGAAAATAGGCAAGTGTTTTCTTTTGCAAGTTGACAAGCACTTAAGAGCTATCTACCCTAAAGTTCTCAAAGATTTTTGTTATGTTTTAACCCTTTTAACAATTTTGTTCCACCATTGCATTTGGTGGACAATCTTGTGTTAGGAGGTGAAAGGGACGGGCGCGGGTCATCGTTTAGACCATAATTGCAATAGTGCTAAGTATCTTTGGGCAATTTTTCTTTGAAAGGGAATTGATCATTTTAGGCAACTTTTCGAAAGCGTCATCGAGGGACTATGATCAATTGATTTGTATTTGTTTTGCCCAAAGAGACCTAACATACAATATGGCCCATTTATTGAAGGCAACAAGTGGAATATCCTAAGGGTGCAAGTGTGATATGTGTTGTCCATTTTCATGCTTTGATTATCTTTGAAATTAGGTCAAACTATTTTTGTTCGTTTTATTTGCATACAAACCCTAATTCTAGCATGATATATTTAGAAAGCGCTAAAGTGCGAAAAGTAAAATTCCTACACTATTACAACACAATATGGGAAGGGGGGTACAAATGTTCAAATGGGGGGATATTTAGACAAGGAATTTAAACCTAGCTATTACATCAATTTTGGAATATTTACAAGATAATTAATTGCATAAATTAAATGAAAAATAAAATAAAGATGCAAAAATGCAAAAAAAGGTTTTCATATGTATGGAAAAAGATATTTTTTTATGTCAAATAAACAAAATGAATAAAAATAAAAAAGGTAATGTTTTTGGAGTTTTTGTGTTTTAAGGGCAAAACCCTAATTTCATTAAATAAATATATTAACTATTTAATATGTATAATATTTAATAATTATATACAAAAATAAAATAAAAAAATGAAGTATATTTATAAAAAGTATTTTTTGATCAAACATTAATAAAATAAAAATGTATATATCTTGGTATTTTTGCCCTAAGCATATTAATATATATATGAATATCTTGATTATTTACTAAATATATTATATATACAAGAATAATAATAATTAATATTTATAAAAAAGGTATATTTTATATAAAATATTTTAAGAAGATAAAATAAAATAAAAATGAAAATAAAATGGTGTTTACATTATTTTTTCCTATTTATTCTAAATAATATATTTTTGTACTTATTTACATACAAATAGCAATATAACTAAATAAATGCCTAAAAATATAAAAATGGTGTAAAAAATGTTTTTTATGTTTTTAATATTATTAGGAAAAATAAATAAGTCAGAATAAAAAAAGAAAAGTCAAAAAATCATTAAATCAAACAAAATGGGCTCAGGGGGTATGAAATCAAAAATATGGTGTGAAAAGAAAAACAAAAGCAGGCCCAACCCATGTGGCTTCTTCTTCAACCTTCAGACAACTCCTTGTCCAAAAACGCGCGCCTGTACTCAAGTTCAAACATCTGGATTCCTTGATTTTTTGCACAAACTTTCAACATAAGAATTGTTAAGCATTGAATCACGATTCTAAATATGTAAAGAACTCATCCTAACTCTCAGAAATGAGAGAGAATTTTAACATTCCCAAATCTTGACCTAACTTTTCTTCCATATTCAGACCTTAAATTCTCATAGCTCAGGCAAAATAAATGAAAAGTAAAAGCATGTACAGATTCAGGGGCATGAGTAGAACACTTCTTATTCACAAACTTAGAGCTAATGATACCTACACTAAGAGTTAGAAGTTCAAGAAGATACCTGTTCAGTTGAAGTTCTATCTGGTAATGGGGGAGCTTTCAGGACAAGATGATGATCTGTACAGCTTGCCTGAAGTGCGGTGATGCTATTCCAATGCTTACTTTGCTTTGAAACACCTTGAATCGAGCTATGGATCTTCAACTGCAAAACAAGAAAGTGAAAATGGTGGAACTGGTTAGAGGAGTTACAGGTCGTGTTTTATGTTTTGGTTAGCTTCAAGTGATGCTAGGGAATGTGTTTGATGAGCTTTTAGCAAGGAAGCATGAAAGGAATGAGAGATGGCACTCAAACTGCAGCAAGCCCTGTTTCAGTGCAGTTCAATGGTGACTTTGAGTTTGTGGAGGTATTGGAGGTGTTGGGGTCATGTGCTAGCTTGTGTTTGATGTTTAGGATATGTTTGATAACTTTTTTTAGGCTTGTCTTTGCTGAGATCAAAGTTGTGGTGTGATATGCTAGGTTTCTTAACACTTAAGCAAGAAAATGTCAAGTTGATGTTTAGGCAGGTAGAGGCCCTCATGACATGCTGCAAAACCTTGTCTTGATCAGAGTGATTAGTCCCTAAACTTGTGCCAAGGGGATTTGATATGTACTTCTTGGATTTGCATTATGACATAAAGCTTGCTTTTGCAAAAATGGCTATTTCACTTTTTCCATTTATGGCTTAATCTTGCATACAATGCTTGGATACACAAAATAAGGCTTTGGCACAATGAGTATGCATTAAATTTATGAGTGTTGGATGGTTTAGGGGCCTGTAATCAAGGGAAGCATGCTGATTTGAAAAATGACATAAGTTATGAACATGTACATGACCAATTAAAAAGTGAGTTTTTGCCATATTGCAAAATTCGATTCTCTCAAGTCATGAGGTTGTTTGACGAGTTCTTGGACATTTTGGAAAGCTTGGAATGTGTTCTACAATCCATATTTGAAATGCAAATTGAAATTACAAGTGGAAGTATGTGGAAAATGGCCTTGAAGTTAGGTAAAAACCTTGCCTAAAAAGGTCAAAATTTCACTAAGTTAAGAATGGTTTAGTACCCTTATTCCAAAAATTGTAACTTGAGATACAAGCTTCTTTTGGGAAAACTTTGTGAATCAAAGTTGTAGATTATGCAATAGGCTACAACTTTCATGTTTTGACCTTTTCTTGAATCCAAATAAATCTTGGTGAGAAAGTGGGGCAAATTTGGGAAAAAAATTAGGGTTTTTCATAACTTAGAAAAATTCTAAGTTATGAAAAATTCTCATTTCAAACCCTAATTTGCAATTTTTGATTTCTTGGTGAACAAGTTTCATGATTTGGCATGTTTTGATGAAAAATGAATCTTGACTCTTGATTTTGACCAAAAAGTCAAAGTTTGACTTTTCAGTACACAGTCAAAATTGATCAATTGACTGGGAAATTCAACTGTCAATCCTGTGTACTTGGGATCTTTTAAACTTGTTGAGCATGTCAAGATAATTCCATGGGGTCCTTGAATCCATATGTGAGCTTGGTTTGCCATTGGCTAGGTCAAAAAGTCAAAATTTGCCTTTGTGCAGTCAAAACCCTAAAAATGACCATTTTGCCCTTTTGGTGATCTGATCAAATTTCTTGAGGAATTGTGATCCAAACTTGATCAAATGGTCTATGTGAGTTCATAATGTTGATGTGGGTCAATTTTCATGAGATTTGACTGTCAATTGGCCACAGTTGACTTTTTCCCCAATACAACTGATTTCTAGGTCAACTGTCCAATTGACTGGGCAAAACTTGGAATCAAGCCTTGAAACTTGGTATGGATAAGCTTGGGTGTCCAATATGAAGCATGAAATTCATCTTAGGTCATTTAGGTCAAAACATCTTTGTGCAAATACAAACCCTAATTTGGGTCAACAGTGCAAGGAGAAGTCTTGAGCAAATGAAACCCTAACTGGATCTTGATCTCCAAGGGCTTGGTGATGAGAAATGTTGAGAAAATGGAAGGGCAAATTTTGGGGTACAACAGTAAACAAAAACACATTTTTGTCAAAGCTTCATACATGAACATGGAAGACTCAATTGAGATAAAACCAAAAGGGTTGCTTATAGGACATCTTTAGCTTTCTAAAAAGTCCAAGAACACCTTCAAAGAGTCAAAATTGAGGAAGTTATGCATTGATGAAGTTGACCTTTTTGCAAAATTGTCAAAAGTCAAATATGCCTCAAATTGAAATTTTTATCAAATGGGCTTAACTTTTTGAACTTGTTTTGAGTTGGTAGCATGGTCCACGAGCCCTAGCTCTTTCCATTTGTCTTTATTTTATTTTTACTATTTATTTTTATTTTTTATTTCAATTAAATCAATTTAAATCAAAATAAATCATGAAAATATCCAAACCATTCAAACCTTAAGATTTTGTGCACATTTCAGGTCCCATATACAGCTAGCAAGTTAATCAAATCGTACAAGGATTATGTGTGCATGAAAAGATTGGTTTTGGCCTATTTTTGGAAAGATTTTCATGGAAACCAAATCAAGATCAAAAGCCATAATTGACAAAGATTGAAGGCATATTTGAAACCCTAATTCGTTCCTTGGTATATAGTGGACATTACAGACAAAAAAGACAAGGTTTTGAGGCGTGAAGAGGAAGAACAAAACTTGAAAAAATCGCCAAAAAGTGCTGACTTGATTTCATACTTCCAGGCGTTTACAAGACTCCCAAGCCATCTCATTCGCTTCCTGGGTATACAAGGAAGCTATACCAATCAAAAACAAGCATCCTCGTGCCCAGAATTCATCTCCACGACCCTCACGATTTGTTTTATTTTAAAAATTGTATTCCTTTATTCTTGCATCTTTATCATGTTTCAATAGCATATTATGAATCCCTAACATGTTTGCAAGCTCATGGTGGCAATTAATTGCATTTTTGTTGGCTATATTTGAATCCACCATAGCTAGGGTTCTTTGTCTTGTTTTAGGATCTTTTTATACAGGTGAAATTGGTCCACAAGAAGGGCACCATGATGCTCAGCAGGCCAAGGCGATTTGATCTACAGCATTAGAATCCATTTATCGTGCTTGTATTTGATTTTGAAATGTGCAGGGGTTATAGCTACAGACATGTGTCCGTAGGTAAAATTCACTGAACCTTTTAGCAACGGAGAGAGGACATGGACGATGGTGTGGCATCCCCTGATTGCTTCGTTTGAATTTCGCGCGGATAATTCATATTTTGTTTGTTTTTTTAATATATTGTTTAATTGTTATTTGACATATAACAAAAGTGCATGGATCAGTTGGTATTGAGGCAGTGGAAAAGGCCATAGGACCTGGGTTCGAATCCCAGGTCCCCCCATATATTTCATGTTATTTTCATTTGCATGATCAGGCGCGCATGCAGGAGTGAGGTCCACCATGAGTCCTCAAGGCTCAACCACTAAGATCTCCAGGAGGCCAGATCTGAAGGCCATTACATGAGGGTCCACCAATAGCCATGGTCAATGCATAACATGGGAACATGGAGGTCAAATGTGGGTCAGTTTGTTTTGGACCCAAAAAGTTGCTATTCACACCCCTCCAAAATGCTAACAAACAGGCCCGATATTCTTTTCCTTTTCTTTTATATTTTCTTTTATTTAATTTATTTAAATTATTTTACTAACAAAATTAATTCTTTTTTTAATAAAATCATAAAATCAATTTTTCATCAAAAGAAGATTTAGGTTTTACTTTTATAAAGATTAATTTAATTAGTTAATTTAATTTTTTAGGTAACTTTAATTTTCTTTGTAAACAAATTAAAATCAATTCGAAGAATTAGGGTTTTTGTCTAATTTAATTTTTATTTCTCTTTTCTTAAAAAAATCACAAAACACAAAATAGGTCAAATTTAATTAGTTTCATTTACTTTAATTTAATTAGTAATTAAGTTTGTACATATTTAATTCAAACCCTTATTTTCTTAAAATAATCAAAAACACCAAAAAATAATTTTTCTTTCAATTAGGTTAGACGGGGTCAAAACCCTAATCTCCTTTCGTTCTCTATTCGTAGCGCGTTTATTTATTTTTGTAATATTGATGTAACTGCTCACAGGATATAATAGATTAATTAGGACTTTCTCCATTTATTTATCGTTTTAGCGGGTTGTTTGGCTATGTAAATTAATACCCGAAGCCTTGTAATAGCGTAGCTTTATTTTCTGAATTCTTTATTTCCGCAAATATTAACTGTTAGATGTATGATAATAAGGTTGCATGACAAGAATGTATGTTAATTTTAAAACAGTTAGCAAACCCTAAATATGCAAAGATAAATTGAAATTGAATCACTCGCACATGCGCACTCCTAGGGTATACTCTCACTTCGGTTGCCTTCGGTAAATGATCATTAAGTATAGGTATTTTACTGGTCGCTCTCTTGTCTAAACAAAGATCAAAGTCCCGTTCGGAAAAGTTGCCTCGGAAAAGGTTGCCTCGGATATGTTACCTCGAGTATTGATCTTAAGACATTAGGGTTATTACTAAGACGTCCTAACATTGCTTTAGTGATCGTACGTCCCTTTCGAATTGACCCTTAAAACTCCAACAACGGTGCTACCTACTCACTAATAGTAGGATAACACTGTCTAAAGGAAACAAGAACAGAAACATTCTCTTTTTCGAGTAGGTAGATGCTAGTAGGTACTTGCTTAAAACAAACTTTTCCACACTTACACTCTTTTCAAACAAAGTTTTCAAAACGACTTCGTAACACTCTTGAAAACAGAAGCAAGGGTTAAATTGAAGTAAAACAAAAACTTTTCAAACACACAAACACAGAAGCAATTTTTAAAATGATGAGCAAGTACCTAAGAGCCCGTAGAAAACTACGGATAGAAAGGGTGCTAATACCTTCCTTTCCTATAATCTACCCCCCGTACTCAAAATCTCGTAAAAGGGAATTTTTCTGTGCTTTTTTCCTTTCCGGTTGGATAAAATAAAAGTCGGTGACAACTCTTGCTTACTGCAACATTTTGCGAATACAAACGCAAAACACAAACCAGCATTTCAAACAGTCTGGTTCTGCCACCGTATCACAGAACTGGCGACTCTGCTAGGGAAATATAAGTGGGGTATACCTTAGGATTAGTTCATCATACTTGCTTCTATTGTTTGATTTGATTGCTTTATCTTTGAGGGCTTTGTATTAGGAGTTACTATAGATCCTAACCCGGATATAGGGAACACCTTTTAGGTAAGTAGCAATAAACAGTGAGGGAACTGTACGGAATAGACCGATACGATTGAAACAGTAGCTACGTTGATGTGGCACATTGGTTGGTATCGGTATCCCTTATGGAGAAACGAGGAGAATACGGGGCTGCTATATGGGTCGTTAAGCATCAACTGACCTTAGAACCTATAATTGACCAACTTGGCCATAGGAAGTAGTGAGATAGTCGGTCTCGGTGTAAAGCTGGGAACTGGTTGATACTCGATGCTACACTCATTAAGACCATACTCTCGAGATAGTTCCGGCTGCAAGAAAAGATTGTGTGAGCTGAAACCATGACCGATGGAGGATGGTCAGTGATATTGAGAACCTCTAGAACCCGGTTACTATTATTAGGACAGGCTGAAACCAACTGAACTTCAAGAGGGTAATACCTAGACCCCATGCAAGCCTTAAACTTAAGGGATATTGTGTGACTTGTTTGCCTTTACCATGTCTATTATCTGCTATACCTGTTGTGTGTTTTATCATGACATCATGCATTATAACATCGCATGCATACTTCATTATACTAACCATTTCAAAGACCGAGGGGATTTATCTTTGTTCTGTTTTGCAGATTATGGCTTCCATGCGCAGAAACACCATCCGAGTTAACTTTGTGCAAATACCTACTCAACTCAAAGATTTAGCCTTAAGAGTTTCTGATACTTCCTCATTCATTAGAAGACATGGTCAACTTCTTAGCTTGGTTACCTCAAAGTTTGATGAGCAGATGATGAGTGTGCTTTTCCAGTTCTTCGATCCGGTGCATCATTGCTTCACTTTCTCGGATTATCAGCTAGTTCCCACTTTGGAAGAGTTTTCTCATTTATTGGGTATATCTATCCTCGAGCAGATGCCCTTCACAGGTTTGGAAGAGACTCCTAGGCCAGAAGACATTGCTTCAGCTTTACACTTGAAAAAGGCTGATGTAGTATCTAATTGGGAGAATCGAAGCGGGGTTAAAGGTTTCTTAGCCAAGTTTTCTAATGGATCAATCTCAACTGTTTTGGGACAACTTGGACTTCCAGGATTTCGAAGACATCTTGGCTCTCCTTATCTACGATTTGGTTCTTTTCCCGAATCCAAATTCCTTCATAAATGTGAATGCGATTAAGATCTTCTTGTCTCGAAATCTTGTGCCTACCCTCTTGGGTGATATCTTACATGCCCTTTACACTCGTACGACGCGTAGAAGAGGGACCCTCATGTGTTGCATGCCTTTGCTGGCGAGGTGGTTTATTTCGAACCTCCCCAAGTCCGTGTTGAAGAATGAGGAAGGTTTATGATGGTCTTACAGGATAATGTCCCTTGCCCATACAGACATGCTTTGGAGTTCTAAAGATATGGAAGGTGTTGTTGTCATTGGTCGATGTGGGGAATACCCTAATGTCCCGTTGCTTGGAATTAGAAGGGGAATAACCTACAGTCCTTGTTTGGCTTTACGACAGTTCGGTCGCGCTTGGAGAGACGGTCCTCATGAGCTACTTCTTACAGATATTGCATTTGACTATAAGGAGGATGTTGACAAGCATCGCCGAAGGTTTATACGAGCCTGGGGCATGGTGAACAGGTATGACCCTCAAGAGCTAGGACCAAAGACTTCTCTCCCTATGCAACCTTACCTCCAGTGGGTCCGAGCTCGGGCTCAGAAGCTTGGGATGCCTTATGAATCTGTGTTGCCAGTGATTGTGGAGCATACTAATGAAGAAGGCGTTCCTTATACAATTCTTTATCCCTACATGCCTACTGATCTGGGGGAAATGAAGAGATCCTAGATTCAGCTAAAAGAGGAGAGGGATACTTACCGGGAGAAGTATCATGATCAAGAGAGGAAGATCTTGAAGCTCACGAGGCAACTTGAGAATGAAAGGACGATCAATGAATACGTCAGCACGAGGGGAAAACGTCCATGGAATTTCTAATTTTTTGGCTTTTTTCTAGTTTAGATTTGTTTTCAGTCTATTTCTTTTGTAACGCCTTAAAGGCATTGTTAAACATTCTTATAAGTTTAATCTAATAAAGTTTGTTTATTTCTTGGTTTGCAAATTTAAATCTCCCAAAGTCTTTGAAATCATTTCATACGCATTCCATTATCATACACCTCATTACAGGTATCATTACAGGTTTCTCATCTTCTTCGCTGTTTATTTCAACACAGAATGTCTTCTGAAATACCTATCAATCAAGCCATCAAAGCTCTTCAAGCACAGAATGCTCAATTCAAAGAGATGTTCTTGAACTTGGATAAAGGGCAGGAGGATTTGAAGACTCTCATCATGAAGGAGAAGAAAAAGAAGAAGAAGAAGGTGGTTCTTCTGAATATGGGTCACATATTTGAGAATAGGTTGCGACAGGAAGCTGATCTGTCTCATTCATCTAAAGGAGGAGAGAATCAAGAGGAAGAAAAGGGTACTAGTCCTGTAGTCTCTGATAATGACACTGATTTTTATGAAGAACAGTATCCTCCTGCTGAGGATAGGTACAAACAACTTGAAGACCGTCTGAGTGCTATGGAGATTCAGAAGATACCTGGTTTGGACTTTGGAGATCTGAGACTGGCATTTGGGGTGGTGATCCCTCACAAGTTTAAAGCTCCTATTTTTGCTAAATACAATGGAGTATCCTATCCAAAACTCCATCTCCGCTCATATGTCAGAAAAATCCAACCCTATATTGCTGATAGAAATCTGTGTGTTCATTTCTTTCAAGATAGTCTGTCAGGGACTCAACTTGAATGGTTTTATCAATTGGAAGGAGCTAATGTCCGCAACTGGGAGGACCTTGCTGCTGCTTTTTACAAGCAATACCAGTATAACACCGACCTTGCTCCCACGCGTACTCAGCTTCAGGGTATGTCTATGGGGGCAGGTGAAGGTTTTAAGGACTATGCTCAGAAATGGAGAGATCTGGCTGGGAGAGTCCAACCCCCTCTGTCTGATAGGGAGTTGGTTGATATGTTTCTAGGGACATTGTCTGGTCCATTTTTCAATCATCTGATCGACAGTTCATCATCTGGGTTTACTAAATTGATTTTGACCGGGGAGAGAGTAGAAGCTGGTATCAGAAGTGGCAAGATACAGAAAGGTGCTTCATCAAGTACAAAAAATAAGCCTTTCAGGAAAGAAGCTAGTGCAGTTTACAGCTCGAGGAGCCAAAATCGACCTGAACGCCACCAAGCAGTTAATGCGGTAGTAATATCAAGACCCACTATTACCCCATAATGCAACAATCAGCAAAGGGTAGAGAGACCGCAAAGACAGTACACTCGGCTCAGTATGACCTTATCTCAAATTCTACCGCAGTTATTAAAAACCAACATGGTAACTCTAAGGGAAGCCCCAAAGAATCCCAGCACCACATCTCCGCTGTATAACCCAAACGCCCGCTGCGCCTATCACTCCGATAGCCCAGGGCATGATACAAACAACTGTTGGGCCTTGAGGAATAAGGTGAAAGATTTGATTGAAGCTAAAGAAATCGAGTTTGACGCCCCGGAGAAGCCTAATGTCATGACTGCTCCTATGCCCAAACATGGTCATGGAGTAAATGTTATGGACGATGATTCATTTGTGACCTTTGTGGAAGACATTTCTACTCCGTTGATGACAGTAAAGAAGAACCTATTATCGGCCGGTTTATTTCCGGGTTGTGGCGAAGGTTGCCACCTATGTTCAATCCTTCCTGCTGGTTTCCATTTATTGAAATCAGGTGTTCAACGCCTGATGGATAACAAAGAGATCTTGTTCGAGAAAACTTTGATTCTGTTGATTCCTGTTGAAGATGTTGCCATCATAACCATTTCCTCCAATCTTTCCAAGGCTTCCTCGAGAAAGCATGTAAGATTACATCTGTTCCAAAAGTTGCTCCATTAATCATTACTATTCCTGGTCCTATCCCATACACTTCGGATAAGGATGTCCCGTGGCACTATGGGGCCGGTGTGTATTATCATGGGATCAAACAAGACTTGAACGTTGAAGAAGCTTATACTGATGTCAGCAATATTGTCGGGGCTAACAAGGTAACCAGAAGTGGAAGATTCTTCTCTCCTGAGATTTCCCCTCTGACTGTTCAAAAGCCTGTTGCCATTCCATCTGCTAGTACATCAGCTACTGTCCCAGTACATATTCCAATTATCACCCCTGTCGCCGAGTCATCTAACGCTCGGGGCAAAGAGATCACAGGTAAGCCTGCCCAGATGGAGGCGCCTAAGAAGATCGTTGTAGAAACCTTTAGACAGGAGATAGAGGAAATTTTGAAGATCATCAAGAAGAGTGACTACAACGTAGTCGAGCAGCTGGGGCAGACCCCATCAAAAATCTCCATGTTATCCTTGTTGTTGTGTTCGGAAGCCCATGCAAAGGCTTTAATTGCTTTCCTCAAAACTGCGCATGTGCCACAAGAAACTTCTCCTGATCAATTCAAAGATTGTGTAGCTAGTTTGACCGCTGACAATGGTTTGGGTTTCTCCGACGCAAATCTGACTGCTAAAGGAAGAAATCACAATGATGCTCTGCATGTCTCGATCGAGTGCAAGGGTACTACTCTGGCCCACGTACTGGTGGATACTGGGTCCTCATTGAATGTTTTACCCAAGAAAGCATTAGACCGGCTGGACTGTGAAGGTTTGGTTCTGAAGCCGAGTAATATTGTGGTTAGGGCCTTTGACGAGTCAAAAAGGATGGTGCACGGGGAGGTGGACGTCCCTGTTAAAGTTGGCTCTCATACTTTTGCATCTACGTTCTATATGATGGATATTCGCCCATCTTATTCTTGCTTGCTGGGTCGCCCGTGGATTCATAAGGCTGGGGCAGTGACTTCTACACTCCATCAAATGTTGAAATATACAATGAAGGGGAAGATTGTTATAGTACGAGGAGAAGAGGAGTACATGGTGAGTCATCTTAACTCCTTTCGGTATGTAGAGATGGATGGAGAGTTCATCGAAACCCCGTGTCAGAACTTTGAAGAGGTCCCCCAGACTCTGGCGTCGACTGAAGTTGCTGTTGAAAAACCTCTGATGAAGATGGCTTCTGTTATACCCCAAAATTTTCCCTCTCATGTTTTCCAAAGTCTTCCCCCTACATGGTTGACCAGAAACCCTTGCCTAAGGAAAAGGAAAATTTTTGAGTGGTGCTTTAAGTACATTTCGATTGGCATTCTGAAAGACCCTTCGATTGGCATTCTGAAGGAGCATTTCGATTGGCATTCTGAAGGAGCACTTCGATTGGCATTATGGAAAAGCATTTCGATTGGCATTCTGAAAGGCCCTTCGATTGGTACTTTGAAGAGACATTTCGATTGGCATTATGGACAAGCACTTCGATTTGCATTCTGAAAGACCCTTCAATTTGGATTCTGAATGAGCCTTTCGATTGGCACCCTGGGCCAGGCCTTCGATTGGCATGCCAAGGGATCCTTCGATTTAGCATTGTGTCAAGGCAGCTTCGACAGACATGTTAGCCATGTCCTTCGATTAGCATGAAACAACACCTTTCGATTGACCTGTTAACAAAGCCTTTTGATTGGAATTTTAATCAGCACCCTTCGATTGATCTTTGGACAAGGGCCATTCAAAGGAGGTCATCAAGAGGGCACTCAAATCAAAAGTGTCCAGGTTCATTCAAGAGACTGGAATATTTCAAAAAAGGAAAACTTTTAATGTGTCCGTTTCTTGTCTCATGGCATTTAATGGCCTGTTTAATGGCTGTCTCTTGCCATTACTGCATCCTCACACCCCTATAAATACAGAGGCCAGCATACATATCCAGGACACGACAAAAAACTCTGCACGAAAAAACACACAACAGGAGAACAAAAAACCTTGGAGTTACGCTGCCAAAACTCATCAGCACTTCCAAGAAGCCATACCCAATCCTTGCACCAGCCAGTCCACGCCCAGAAATCCCATATTGAAAGTGCCTACATCCAGGAAGTGCCCAGATCGAAGGTGCCTACATACAGCAAGTGCCCAAATCAAAGGTCCAATCTTCTGGTAAGAAAGGGTAAACTATCCAACCTCATATTTGCATAATACATTCATACTGGTTGTTACCTTCGATTTTCTATCCTAAACAGGATCAAGAGGCCTGGGTTTGGCACCCAGGTCATGTTCTTCGTTTGCTAACATTTGCTGCAGATTTAGTCTGAAGAGACCCAACAAGTGCAGGATCGAAGGGCCTGGGGTTCAATACCTAGGCCCTGTGTTTTATTTCGCTAACATACTTTTGTAGGTATAGCATCCCAGATCGAAGGCGACACCTTCTCTGGATCGAAGCTCCCCATAGTCCTCCTGGATCGAAGAAGGCATTTTCCCCAGGATCGAAGGGAACTCCCCTTCCCTGGATCGAAGGCTGTTCATGCCCTTTTCCTGGCCCAATCAAAAGGACCATGAACCTTTCTGGATCGAAGCTTCCATTCCCTCCCTGGGTCGAAACTCCCTTTTTTCCCTGGATCGAAGGATTCCCCCTTGTATTTTTTATTTTTGTTTTCATTGACATCTTTTTATCTTTTTTAATTAACATTAAAATCAAAAAACCACGAAAACATTAGGCTAGTTTTTTCTATTAAAATTAACTTTGTTAATTAATCTCTTAATTATCTTAACATTTTCTCAAAAACTAAAATTAAATAGATTTAGAGCATTTTCCCAAAAATAAAATAAAACAACAAAAAGATTTTTATTCTTAGAATTTTTTAGAGTTTATTTTCAGATTCGCGCGTGTTTATTTTATTATAACTGTCTACTGGTTTGTAATAACTTAGCTAAGACTTTTACTTTACTGCTTTATTCCCCCAATTTTGGACATGTAAATAATCCCCCTCCCCGAAGCTTTGTAATAGCGTAGGATTTACAATTCCTGCACTTTAAATTCCTGTACATATATTAATTGTTTAGATGTATGCTAACTAGGCTATGCATGACAAGATTAACTCTTAACTTAAAATCAACAGCAGCTCACCATAACATGTACAAAGATAATATAAACTGAAAATTGACACACTTGCACATGCCACTCTTAGGGTACACCTCACTTGGTTGCCTCAAACGTGGTCATTAAGTATAGGATGTTTTAGAGGTCGTCCTTCTGTGCAAAGATCAAAGTTGCCTCGAAATGGTTGCCTCGATAAAAATGATCTAAGACATTAGGATTACCACTAAGACGTCCTAACGTTGCTTTAGTGACCATACGTCCCTTAAATCGAATTGACCCGAAAACTCCAACGATGGTGCTACCTACTCCTCAATAGTGGGATAGCCCTGTCTAAAGGACATTTGCACAATTAAATTCCTTTTTGAGTAGGTAGAGGTTCTTAAGTACTTGCTCCTTTTAAAAACAAAACAAAACTTTTTGCACCTACACTCTCTTCAAAAACAAAACTCTTTTCAAAACCCACAAACACAAAGAAAAGCAAACTTTTGAAAACATAGTGAGCAAGTACCTAAGAGCCCGTGGATAACCACGGATAGAAAGGGTGCTAACACCTTCCCTTTCTATAATCTACCTCCCGAACCCGAGAAAAATCTCGAAAAGGAATTTTTCTGTGCTTTTGTCCTTTCCTTGTTGGATAAAATAAAAGACGGTGGCGACTCTTGCTTACCGCGACATTTGCGAAAACAAACGCAAACGCGAACCAGCATTAAAAACAGTCAGTTCTCATTCCCACCGATCACAGAACTGGCGACTCTGCTGGGGACTTATAAGTGAGGTGTACCTTAGGATTAGATCACTTGTGTTTTCAATTGTATTGCTTTGTATGCTTTAAATCTTGTGGGCTTGTTTCGTAGTTCTATAGATCCTAACCCGGATCTGGGGGTACCCTTTTTAGATAAGTAGCAATAAACTGTGAGGGATCTGTCCGGCGTAGACCGACACAGATGAAGCAGTAGCTACATTGGTGTGGCACCTTAGTCTGTACCGATATCCCTTGTGTTGAAACAAGGAGAATATGGGTCTTCTAAGGAGTCATTAAGCACCAACTGACCTTAGAACCTTAAATTGACCAACTTGGCCATAGAACAGTAGCAGTATGCTACACTCGTTGAGACTAAACTCTCGTGATGATTTCGGCCGCAAGAAAAGGTTGCTAAACTGGAATTATGACCGATTGAGGGTAGTCAGTGATATTGAGATCCTCTAGAACCCGGTTACTATTTTTAGGACAAGTCTTAACCAACTAAACGGAAATAGAGTAATGCTTAAACTCCATGCCAGCCTGAAATCTAAGGGCTCTTTTGTGTGACTTGTGTGCCTTCAAATCTGAACTACTTGCACATACTTGTTATCTGACAACATGGTTTCCTTGCAGGTTTTGTTTACAGTCCTTATCCAATAATTTGGACTTATTGCAGGGCTTACTTACATCACCTCACACTTGTGCTTAAACGCACAGCATACACATCATAACATCATACCATGGCATTTTCCTTAACCATTTCAAGGATCTCAAGGGTCTGTGATGCAGGTTATGGTAAATCAAATGTCCAGCAAGGGGCAAAAGGGGATTTATTTTCCTCTAGCCAATGCCATTTAGAAATCAAAGCATGATAACTTGAGTCAGGGGCTATGACCCACTCGATATGGTGAGCTTGACTCTTGAAGAAGGACTCTCAGCAACATGAAGTTCCTTCAATCAAGCTACCAGATTCAGATTCTAACAGTTTCTTGTTTACCCCGTGAGATCCTTGAAGACATTGCATACATATATCATACATATCATTGCATTACAGGTACCAGTACAAGTCTCTTATCTTCTTCGCTGTTTATTTCAGCAATCATCATGTCTACTAAACCTTCAACTGAGCAAGCTATCAAGGCCCTCCAGGCCCAGAATGCCCAATTTCAAGAGTTGGTCATGAGCCTAGCTAAGGGTCAGCAGGACCTGAAGACCCTAATTCTGAAAGAGAGGAAGAAGAAGAAAAAGAGGACCATCCTGTTCAACACTGGACGCAGGTTTGGGAACGGGCTGCAGGATGAAGTTGATCTGACCACCCCATTTGAAGGGAAAGATAGTCCACAAGAAAGGAGGGCTCCTAGCCCTATAGTCTCTGACAACGAGACGGACTATGATGAAGAAAAATATCCTCCTGCTGAGGATAAGTACAAACAACTGGAAGACCGTTTGAACGCTATGGAAATACAGAAGGTTCTCGGTCTGGACTTCGGAGATCTAGGTCTATCCTCTGGGGTGGTGATTCCCCATAAATTCAAGGCACCTGCCTTTGCCAAGTACGACAGAGCCTCCTGTCCAAAGCTGCACCTCCGGTCATATGTGAGGAAGATTCAACCCTATACTGCTGATAGAAATCTCTGGGTTCATTTCTTTCAAGATAGTCTGTCAGGGACTCAACTTGAATGGTTGTCAACTGGAAGGAGCTAACATACGCAACTGGAAGGACCTTGCTGCTGCTTTTTACAAGCAATACCAGTATAATTCCGACCTTGCTCCCACACGTACTCAGCTTTAAGGTATGTCTATGGGTACAGGCGAAGGCTTTAAGGACTACGCTCAGAAGTGGAGAGATCTTGCTGGAAGAGTCCAACCCCCTCTGTCTGATAGGGAGTTGGTGGACATGTTTCTTGGTACTTTGTCTGGTCCCTATTTTAAACACTTGATCGGAAACTCTTCAGCCAGATTCACCGAGCTAATACTGACCGGCGAAAGGGTCGAAGCTGGCATCAAAAGTGGGAAGATTCAAGAAGCTACACCTTCTGATGCTCAGAAAAAGCCCTACAATGGGAAGAAAGAGTCCAATGCTATGTATGGTCAAAAGGGTCGCCATGACCAACACGTAGGGGCAGTCTTGATCTCTGGTTCTGCGTCACATCGACAACAGCAAAAGGGAAATCAACGAAAGCCAGATGAGCCTAAAAGACAATTCACCAACATCAACATGCCGTTGTCTCAAGCGTTGCAACAATTGTTGAGGATGAATCTAATTACATTGATAGGACCTCACCCAAACCCCAAGACTTCTTCTCCTAACTACGATCCTAATGCGACCTGCGCTTATCATTCTGACAGTCCCGGGCATGATACTAATGATTGTTGGGCATTGAAGTACAAGATTCAGAATTTGATTGATGCCAAGGAGATTGAGTTTGGTCCTCCGGAGACTCAAGCATAATCACTGCTCCTACGCCAAATCATTGAGAATGTCTTTATTTCATTTGAATTTTCAAGTTGTAATCTCTTTGTTATTCAAACAATTATCTATTAATGCCAAACTTTGTTCATTAATGCATTGCATATGTTTGTCTTGATTTGATCCAATCATTTTAATTACATTTAAACTATGCTTTTTTATGACATTCAACTCTTGCTAAAAGTTACAAGTTTTTAGAGGGAGGATGACGAAACAATGCCATAATCTCATACAGTATGCTTTTGGACAGACCTTGCTGACGATGTATAGGCATTTCTTTCAAATCCTAAACACTGGAGTTATAAGAAAGATAATCCCTAGTCAACCCCTTCGAGCCAAAGAAGTATAAGTTTTCTGTTTTAAACACAAATTGAAACCTTTAATTTAAACCTGGGGCAGGGTAGTCTCTCAGTTAATTCAAAGGATGTGCATTGAAGTCGCAAAACTCTCAGTTCATAATACAACGAACGACATCAAAAGCATTCCTCTGGAATTAAAAGACAGTGGTGGTTCCTTATCTCATAGGCAGTCAATCTCTCAGAAAAAGAAAAAAAGCCCACTGAGCCAAAACCTATAAAGGAGGCTTAAGAAAGCTGGGGCATCCCGCTGACTGTAATCCCGAAAACAGGAACAATCAGGCAAAAGTTAGGGTTAACAAATCAAAAGAACGAGGTCACTAAAAATCCTCAACAACATGAAAAATGTTGCAAAAATGACTGCCTTCCAACAAATTCAACTTGTGTGAACCATCACCAAAAACGTCGTTCCAGACTCATTTGGAGTTCAAATGCACAATTAACTGAGTTTAGGATTGAAGAACATCACGAAGAGCGGGTGGGTACAAATAAATTTTGAGCCTTTATCCTTTGTTTCTTAAACCGTGAACCAAGCCACGTTACAACCCTTCAAAAGTCCTAACCGAAGTATGGGTTAGTTCGAAAGCATACTGTTACAAAAGGTATCCTGACTCCTGTAAGGCTTTGCCCTAAATCTTGTGTTGAATTTGTCTTATAAAAAGTTTTCTGCTAAAAAACGCATTTTTCAAAACTTCAAGACAAGCATAAACTTTGCATTATTTGAATATCACTGTTTGCATTTGGCTATTTGTTTGACAGCGGAGAAATTCACACAACGAATATCCGATGAACGAAAGCCCTCTCAGTGAACAAAATCACTTCAAAAAGGATGACACTTCCATTGACAAATCTCCTATCAACAAGGGGACTTGACATGTCACTATCCAGTACATCTGGGGCAGTCCATTCAAGACTTCAAGAAATCTCTGAAGAAGTGCAGAGTAACCAGGGGCAAGTCTCCATCTCCGTCACTTGAGGCATTGAACATCAATCTCAGTGAAGGGTTACGTACAATTAAACATTTTCGGGCAGTGCCACAAACACTTGCTACTAGGGGCAATGACAAGTCTCCCCCAAAATCCTTCTCATAGGATAACTTCCAGCAAAGGTTTAATCTCTGAAAACCTTTCCCCAGCTGAATCAACCTCAAGAATCCTCGAGGACTTCCCCCAACTAAGATGTCACCTCTCTAGCAGACTGACGACATGGTTTATTTCCCCAACAACACCAAGATTCCCCAGCTTGGGTTGCCTCTCCGACTACTACAAATCAAAGGACCACAACTCCTCTTCCCCAGTAGACTCTGGAAGCTTGTCCCCTGCGAAGCACAAATAAGTCTCCTCAGCCAAATTCAGAGGTTATCCTCACAAGAGTCTAACTGGGTTATCCTCAGCAAGTTGCAACTGAAAGATCATCCCCAGCGAAGTTCTTTCTATCCCCAACGGAGTTCATTCCTTTCATAGACAAAAATTCGATCCCCAACAGGGTTCACTGTCACCAGCAACAGTAATTTATCCCCAGCTGAGTTTTATTTCTCCAAATCAGCAGATCTTCTAGCAGAGTATATACTCCCCACAGAGTCATTTCCTCGTCGGTCCATTCCCCAACGAAGTTATTCTCTCTTGTCGGATTATTCTCCCAATCATCTTCGGTCGTTATCTCTAGCGAGTAAAACTCTTTATTCTCCAACAACGGTCAAGGATTTACTTTCCCAAGCTCGGACGTAGCACAATAGAATTTCATGTTCATACATCATGACGTGCGCATACATATTGCATACAACATAATCTCATTTATTTTGAGAACATCATCATACAATGCATGTCACGCGTCATATACGATTAATCATGTACCTTTTCAGGAAAGATGGTTATCATCAACAACTTCCAGCAAGTTCAAGATTAACTCCGGAAACTAAACAGAGTAATTATCTGCACGATCAAATTCATCTTTACACGGGTTCGTCATGAAGAAATCTTACACGGGTTTCTCCTAAATGCAGCTTCACACGGGTTTATCCTGAAAAATCCTACACGGGTCCTTTATCATATATTTCTGAATGAAGTTTTACACGAACTCATCCCAAAGTAACCTTACCCAGGTTCCTCCTGAAGTTTTATACAAACTTATCTCACAGTAACCTTACCCCGGTTCATCCTGAAGTTTTACACAAACTTATCTCAGTAACCTTACCCCGGTTCCTCCTGAAGTTTTACACGGACTTATCCCAAAGTAACCTTACCCCGGTTCATTCTGAAGTTTTACACGAACTTATCACAAGGTAACTTTACCCAGGTTCCTCCAGAAGTTTCACACAAACTTATCCCGAAGCAACCCTACACCGGTTCCTTCTCAATTCCAGATGCAGTTTTACACGGACTCATCATCAAGTAACCCTACACTGTTTCCTTCTCAATTCTAGATGTAGTTTTACACGGACTCATCATGAAGCAACCCTACACCGGTTCCTTCTCAATTCCAGATGCAGTTTTACACTGACTCATCACCAGGCAACCCTACACCGGTTCCTTCTTAATTCCAGATGTAGTTTTACACGGACTCATCATGAAGCAACCCTACACCGGTTCCTTCTCAATTCCAGATGCAGTTTTACACGGACTCATCATGAAGCAAACCTACACCGGTTCCTTCTCAATTCCAGATATAGTTTTACACGGACTCATCATCAGGCAACCCTACACCGGTTCCTTCTCAATTCTAGATGCAGTTTTACACAGACTCATCATGAAGCAACCCTACACCGGTTCCTTCCCAATTCAAGATGCAGTTTTACACTGACTCATCACCAGGCAACCCTACACAGGTTCTTTCTTAGGAAATTCTAGATGCAGTTTTACACGGACTCGTCATCAGAAAACCCTACACCGGTTCCCTCTTTCCAAAGATGAAGTTTTACATGGACTCGTCATCAGGAAACCCTACACTGGTTCCCTCTCTTTCCAAGATGTAGTTTTACACGGACTCATCATCAGGCAGCCCTACACAGGTTCCTCCATTCTAGATGCAGTTTTACACGGACTCGTCATCAAGAAACCCTACACCGGTTCCCTCTCTTTCCAAGATGCAGTTTTACACGGACTCGTCATCAGGCAACCCTACACAGGTTCCTCCTTTCCAGATGAAGTTTTACACGGACTCGTCATCAAGAAACCCTACACGGGTTCCTCCTTTCCAAATTAAGTTTTACACGGACTCATCATCAAGAAACCCTACACAGGTTCCTCCTTTCTAGATGCAGTTTTACACAGACTCATCATCAGGCAACCCTACACGGGTTCCCTCTCTTTCCAAGATGCAGTTTTACACGGACTCATCATCAGGCAACCCTACACAGGTTCCTTCTCAGGAAATTTCAGATGCAGTTTTACACGGACTCATCATCAGGAAACCCTACACAGGTTCTCTCTTTCTAAAGATAAAGTTTTACACTGACTCATCATCAGACAACCCTACACCGGTTCCCTCTCTTTCCAAGATGCAGTGTTACATGGACCCATCATCAGACAACCCTACACAGGTTCCTCTTTTCCAGATGAAGTTTTACATGGACTCATCATGAAGTAACCTTACCCAGGTTCCTTCTCAGTCCAGATATGCAGTTCACCTCCAGAGTTAATTCCCCAGTAGAGAAACCGACAACTGAAGCTCCTAAAATTCTACTTCTCTCAAGACAGCTACCAACAATCTCCAGATGGCATCTATAAGCCCATCCTCCTACCAATAATCTCCAGATGGCATCTATAAGCTCATCCTCCTACCAACAATCTCCAAATGGCATCTGTAAGCCTATTCTCGACATCACAATGCTGATACTACACCATGCGAGTGCAAATTTCTGGGCACTCTAGTGTTCAATTATCTTCCACCTTCGGATCACGAAAGGCTCGAAAGCCAATCTAATCCTCAGGTTTAAGAAAATTGAACAGGGGCAACTGTTGTACCCCAAAATTTTCCCTCTCATGTTTTCCAAAGTATCCCCCGTACATGGTTGACCAGAAACCCTTGCCTAAGGAAAAGGAAATTTTTTGAGTGGTGCTTTAAGTACATTTCGATTGGCATTCTGAAAGACCCTTCGATTGGCATTCTGAAGGAGCATTTCGATTGGCATTCTGAAGGAGCACTTCGATTAGCATTATGGACAAGCATTTTGATTGGCATTCTAAAAGGCCCTTCGATTGGTACTTTGAAGGGACACTTCGATTGGCATTATGGATAAGCACTTCGATTTGCATTCTGAAAGACCCTTTGTTGTACCCCAAAATTTGCCATCCCATATTTCTCAAAACATTTCAAGAAAAATTCACAAGTCCAACCCGACGCGTCATATTCAGGTGTTCTTTCGCCAAGATATCTCTGATAACGTATTTTCAAATTCAGGTTCGGCTCAAGAGTCAATTCTTTAAAGAAGGTATCCGAATGTGTGAGTTTTCTCGAAGAAATATGGTGAAAAAGTGTGCTGAAAGTGCAGTTTTTACGCGCTAAAAAATTCATAACTTGAAGATCGTGGCTCATTTTGAACCCGTTCCGGTGGCCAAAATTCCGTCTTGATATTATCTATGTTTTCATCTCTCACGGCTGGATGCCAATTTCGATCAGAAGGTCTTCAAAAATGTGGATTTATCAAGTATTTTCGTACAGAAAATTTGTGACAGAAGTTTATTTGCGTCATGTTCAGAAAATCATAACTTGGTCGATTTTCATCGTATCAAGCTGGTTCCGGCGCCAAAATTTCACAAATTGAGTTGGCTACATTTTCACAGAAGGTATTGAGTTCAAACGGTATTCAAAAGGCCTTCGTTTTTTTCTTAGAGTGCATGACACACTGAAAATCCTGAATGCTGAATATTATTTCATCTGGGCCGAAACTTCGAAAATTCATAACTCGGTCAATTTTTATCGGGTTGAGCTCATATTTTTACACATGGTCACTGACTCATAGATCTACAACTTTGCTTCAAAAGTCGAGACCGGATTATGCTCCTATCAATACCAATTTTTTATTGAAGAACGTGTCAGAGTCGACACTGGAGCCCAAAATAAGTTTTTCTGAGCTGAAACTTCAAAAATTCATAACTAATTCACCATTTATCCGATTGAGCCAATTTTCGGACAAGAGTTAGTTATCGATGTCGGCTACATTTTGTTTTCACATTTCAACTTCAAAAATTGCACTTAAGTCCCTGCGATTTAGCCTGGAAAGTGACGAACTCAAGTGAACATTGGAGGCCCAATTGCACATTCAAAGCCCATTTTCTTTACTCTAATTTCCATTATATAATCACATTCTTTTCACACAAACCAGGAGAGAAAAAACCCTTGCCACAACGCTGTTAGAATATCAAATTCTTTCAAGAACCCTAAAACCTTGAAATCCTTATTACAAATCCCTCTCTCACTACAAACAAATCATCCCGGTTACAAACCAACATCTCACTACAAACAAGCCATCCCGGTTACAAACCAACATCTCACTACTTCTCCGGTAAGGGTAAGGCTGACTTGATCTCCATGATCAAAAGGACATAAAAGCATTCATGTCACTACTTCTCCAGTAAGGGTAAGGTTGATTTGATCTCCATGATCAAAAGGGTATAATCATTCATACATGTCACATTGGCCTAAATATTAAATTTCTTCATATATTGGCTTTATTTGTATTTTATGATATATAGTAATTTATTTAATGTGTTCATGAAATTCAACACTGCAGATTTAGACAGGATCTCACGCAGGTTCATTAAGGAACGTTGAAGCCAGAACACAAATGGTCAAAAGCCAAAACACAAATGGCCAAAATAAAACAGCTTACACATGACACCAATACATGGCGAGACAGACATCCTGAGAAGGTTAAAGAACGTTGAGGTCAGAGCATAGTTGGCCAAAAGCCAAAACACAAATGGCCAAAACAAAACAGTTTACACATGACGCCAACAGCTGTTTCACCCCTCCAATTAGGCCCGTATACTCCTAAACTCTCTCTCTATTTTTATTATTTTCCTTTAATTAATTAATCGTTATTCTTTTTATTAATCACTAACCAATTAACATTTTTTCTTAATAAAATCAAAAACACAAAAAATATTTTATTTATTAAAATTAACTTCATCGCTTTTACTTTTGTAAATAAATTAATTTAATCAATTTAGCTTTAATTAGATTTAACTTTTAATATTTTTTGCAATATTTAAAATCAATTTAGAATATTAGGTTTTTATTAGCATTGATTCAATTTATTTTGTTTCTTTAAAAACTCAAAAATCCAAAAATATTTTCATTATTTAATTTAATTTAATTTAATTGTTCATTTAATTTAATTCTATTTAATTCAAAAATAAACAAAAATCCTTTCTTTAATAAAAAGGGTTAAAACCCAAAAAACTCGCATCCGATTTAATTTCCCGCACGCGATCCATTTTATCATATTATTGTATCTGTTTCCCAGAATGTAATAGCTTTTAATTAGGACTTTAATTATTTATCGCTTTATTTTACTTTCCGCAATTTAAATTAAAGGGTTTGTTTTTGGCGATGTAAATACCCGACGCCTTATAATAGTTTAGATTTAATTTCCCGCAATTTAATTTCCGTATAATATTAACTGCTAGATGTATGAATAATAGGCTATGCATGACAAGATCTATCTTAACTTAAAATCAACCGTAGCTCACCATAACATGTACAAAGATAACATAACTGAAAATTGACACATTTGCACATGCCACTCCTAGGGTACGCCTCACTTGGTTTCCTCGAACGTGGTCATTGAGTATAGGAAGTTTTAGAGGTCGCCCTCTTGTCCAAAGATCATAAGTTGCCTCGAAACGGTTGCCTCGGATAAAATGATCTAAGACATTAGGGTTACCGCTAAGGTATCCTAATGTTGCTTTAGTGACCACACGTCCCTTAATCGAATTGACCCGAAAACTCCGACGACGATGCTACCTACTCCTTCATAGTGGGATAGCATTGTCTAAAGGGACATTTACACAGTTTAATTCCTTTTGAGTAGGTAGAGGTTCTTAGGTACTTGCTCTTTCAAAACAAAACAAATTTTTCGCACTTACACTCTTCAAACAAAGTTTTCAACAACACTTCATACACTCTTGAGGACAGAAACAAGAGTTAAATCGAAGTTTTCAAACAAAACTCTTTTCAAAACCCACGAATACAAGAAAAGCAAAACTTTTTGAAAACATAGTGAGCAAGTACCTAAGAGCCCGTGGATAACCACAGATAGAAAGGGTGCTAATACCTTCCCTTTCTATAATCTACCTCTCGAACCCGAGAAACATCTCGAAAAGGAATTTTTCTGTGCTTTTGTCCTTTCCTTGTTGGATAAAATAAAAGACGGTGGCGACTCTTGCTTACCGCGACATTTTGCAAAAACAAAACGCAAACGCGAACCAGCATTCCAAAAACAGTCAGTTCTATTTCCACCGATCACACCCTTCGATTGGGATTCTGAATGAGCCTTTCGATTGGCACCCTGGGCCAGGCCTTCGATTGGCATGCCAAGGGATCCTTCGATTTAGCATTGTGTCAAGGCAGCTTCGACAGGAATGTTAGCCATGTCCTTTGATTAACATGAAACAACATCTTTCGATTGACCTGTTAACAAAGCCTTTCGATTGGAATTTTAATCAGCACCCTTCGATTGATCTTTGGACAAGGGTCATTCGAAGGAGGTCATTAAGAGGGCACTCAAATCAAAAGTGACCAGGTTCATTCAATAGACATGAATATTTCAAAAAAGGAAAACTTTTAATGTGTCCGTTTCTTGTCTCATGGCATTTAATGGCCTGTTTAATGACTGTCTCTTGCCATTACTGCACCCTCACACCCCTATAAATATAGAGGCCAGCATACATATCCAGGACACGACAAAAAACTCTGCACGAAAAAACACACAACAGGAGAACAAAAAACCTTGGAGTTACGCTGCCAAAAATCATCAGCACTTCCAGGAAGCCATACCCAGTCCTTGCACCAGCCAGTCCACGCCCAGAAATCCCAGATTGAAAGTGCCTACATCCAGGAAGTGCCCAGATCGAAGGTGCCTACATCCAGCAAGTGCCCAAATCAAAGGTCCAATCTGCTGGTAAGAAAGGGTAAACTATCCAACCTCATATTTGCATAATACATTCATACTGGTTATTACCTTCGATTTTCTATCCTAGACAGGATTAAGAGGCCTGGGTTTGGCACCCAGGTCATGTTCTTCGTTTGCTAACATTTGCTGCAGATTTATCCTGAAGAGACCCAACAAGTGCAGGATCGAAGGGCCTGAGGTTCAATACCCAGGCCCTGTGTTTTATTTCGCTAACATACTTTTGCAGGTATAGCATCCCAGATCGAAGGAGACACCTTCTCTGGATCGAAGCTCCCCATAGTCCTCCTGGATCGAAGAAGGCATTTTTCCCAGGATCGAAGGGAACTCCCCTTCCCTGGATCGAAGGTTGTTCATGCCCATTTCCTGACCCAATCGAAAGGACCATGACCCTCTCTGAATCGAAGCTTCCATTCCCTCCCTGGGTCGAAACTCCCTTTTTTCCCTGGATCAAAGGATTCCCCCTTTTATTTTTTATTTTTGTTTTCATTGACATCTTTTTATCTTTTTTAATTAACATTAAAATCAAAAAACCACGAAAACATTAGGCTAGTTTTTTCTATTAAAATTAACTTTTTAAATTAATCTCTTAATTATCTTAACATTTTCTCAAAAACTAAAATTAAATAGATTTAGAGCATTTTCCCAAAAATAAAATAAAACAACAAAAAGATTTTTATTCTTAGAATTTTTTAGAGTTTATTTTTAGATTCGCGTGTGTTTATTTTATTATAACTGTCTACTGGTTTGTAATAACTTAGCTAAGACTTTTACTTTACTGCTTTATTCCCCCAATTTTGGACATGTAAATAATCCCCCTCCCCGAAGCTTTGTAATAGCGTAGGATTTACAATTCTCGCACTTTAAATTCCTGTACATATATTAACTGTTTAGATGTATGCTAACTAGGCTATGCATGACAAGATTAACTCTTAACTTCAAATCAACAGCAGCTCACCATAACATGTACAAAGATAATATAAACTGAAAATTGACACACTTGCACATGCCACTCTTAGGGTACACCTCACTTGGTTGCCTCAAACGTGGTCATTAAGTATAGGATGTTTTAGAGGTCGTCCTTCTGTCCAAAGATCAAAGTTGCCTCAAAATGGTTTCCTCGATAAAAATGATCTAAGACATTAGGATTACCACTAAGACGTCCTAACGTTGCTTTAGTGACCACATGTCCCTTAAATCGAATTGACCCGAAAACTCCAACGATGGTGCTACCTACTGCTCAATAGTGGGATAGCACTGTCTAAAGGACATTTGCACAATTAAATTCCTTTTTGAGTAGGTAGAGGTTCTTAAGTACTTGCTCCTTTTAAAAACAAAACAAAACTTTTTGCACCTACACTCTCTTCAAAAACAAAACTCTTTTCAAAACCCACAAAGACAAAGAAAAGCAAACTTTTGAAAACATAGTGAGCAAGTACCTAAGAGCCCGTGGATAACCACGAATAGAAAGGGTGCTAACACATTCCCTTTCTATAATCTACCTCCCGAACCCGAGAAAAATCTCGAAAAGGAATTTTTCTGTGCTTTTGTCCTTTCCTTGTTGGATAAAATAAAAGACGGTGGCGACTCTTGCTTACCGCGACATTTGCAAAAACAAACGCAAACGCGAACCAGCATTAAAAACAGTTATTTCTCATTCCCACCGATCACAACTTCCCTCAAGGATGCCAGGGATGTAATTGAAAAAGGTGTGTGTGATCGGTGGATCTGGAACTGACTGTTTAACGCTGGATCGCGAAATGTCGCG
Organism: Vicia faba; assembly: GCA_948472305.1. Taxonomy (NCBI): domain Eukaryota; kingdom Viridiplantae; phylum Streptophyta; class Magnoliopsida; order Fabales; family Fabaceae; genus Vicia; species Vicia faba. The sequence continues at coordinate 730,094,071 of OX451739.1, forward strand.
GAAGCAAGAGTCGCCACCATCTTTTATGTTCTCCAACATGGAAAGGACAAAAGCCAAGCAAAATTCCTTATGAGATAATTTCTCGGTTCGGGAGGTAGATTTATAGAAAGGGAAGGTGTTAACACCCTTTTCTATCCATGGTTATCCATGGGCTCTTAGATACTTGCTCATTTGTGTTTTCAAAAGTGTTTGCTTTTCAAAGTGTGAGTGGGTTAGAAAAAGTTTCGTTTAAAGATTTCAGATCGACTCTTGTATCAGTCCTCAAGAGTGTTTGAAAAATTGTTTTGAAAGCTTTTTGAAAAGTGTCAGTGTGAAAAGAGTTTTGATTGGTTTTTGAATAGAGCAAGTATCTATGAGTCATCCACCTACCCTAAGGAATTAGGCTGTGTAAATATCCTTAAGGTAGTGCCATCCCACCATTGAGAGGTAGGTAGCACCACCGTTGGAGGTGTTCGGGTCAATTCGTTTGTAGGGACAGTGTGGTCACCAGAGCAACAGTAGGACACCTTAGAAGCTACCCTTATGCCATTGATCCTTTTTAATTCCGAGGCAACCGTTTCGAGGCAACTGGATCATGTCATGGACATAAGGACTTACTAAAACGTCCTATACTCGACGACAACGTTTCGAAGGCAAGGCAACAGTGAGGCGTACCCTAAGAGTGGTGTGTGAATTTGTGTATTATTTTCATGTTATGTTTTATCTTGTACATGTATCATGGTGATCTACGCTTGTTTTTAATTTAGGCCATACATTCTTTCATGCAATTATAATTTAAAAGTGCGGAAATTTAAATGCGGAAAGTAAAATCCTACACTATTACAAGGCGCGGTTCTATACATCGCCAAATTAACAAAGACCCGTTTGAATAAAAATGCGGAAAGTAAAACCTAGTTACTATTACATGGCTTGAGCAGTTACATAATATTCATAAGAAAATAAAATAACGTGCGAAAAGAATAAAAATAGAATGTTCGAGGGCGTTGGACCCTTTTGAAATTAAATGGAATTAAAAGTTAATTATTTATCTTATTAAAAGAAAAGAAATGTTTTTTATGGTTTTGGTATTTAATGAAATAAGGAAATTGAAATTGGAAGGAAACCCTAGTTCTAAATATTTTTAATTATTAAAGAAAAGGTTAAGGTTTAAAACCTAATTTATGCTAATTAATTATTTACATATTTATTTACAAAGATATTTAATAATAATAATAATAATAATGAGAAAATTATTTATTAAAAAAAATGATGAAAAGTTAAAAACCCTAGTTTCTACATATTTTAATTTGTTAAGAAAAAGATTTAAATTTTAAAACCTAATTTAACTAAATTAATTATTTAACATATTTTTACAAAATAAATTAATAGAAATTAAATATAATTAAACATATTTTAGTTTTTCTGTATTTTATTTTGTGAAAATTAATTTATGAAATTAAAGAAAACAATTAAAAACAATTAAAAGAATAAAAAGGAAAATCAAATAAAAAATAAAATGATGCAAACCATGGGGGTGTCTGGCCCATCAGAATGAAGCCCTTTTTTGACTTTCCAGGATCACATGCTTGATGGTTGACCCAGGTGTATGGTGGTCTTCACGTTCTGGCCTTTGGATTGATCATTCAGATTACGTGGCAAGCTAGCGTTTGAGGATGTGTGGTAGGCCTTGGAAGGGATGCTACATAGAAACACGTTAAGGGAAAAAACATGAAATATGTGGGGGGACCTGGGAATCGAACCCAGGTCCCAGCGTTTACCAAGTGAATGCTTTGCCAGTTGAGCTATTTGCGCGCTTTGTTATTATTATGGAACATAATCATTATAATAGAAAACAAGCGTTAGTGGTGTAAAGCAAAAAATCACGCGCCAATATATGAATCACCCAGTCATGCTTCGACATATAGGCTTCTTCTTCATCTTTCTGCAAAAACACAAAACAAGTAGCGGGGGTTTTAAACCCCCACTAAACAAGACCTGTCAAAACAGCGAATAGCCCATGCTGAAATATAAAAAGGGCGCGAATAGTCCGTTTGCTTCGTCTGGAAGTCACGAATTTAATGGCATAGGTTTGGTGGCCAGATTTTTCCATATGAGGAAACCCCTAATTTAGAGCTCCTGAAACCCTAACATCCATCAATGGCAGATTTTGATATAGGCATTGTTAGTTCAATTAAAGGGTACCATTAGCTTCAGAACATCAATATTAGCAAGAATCAATAATTAAAACTCATGAATAATGTATGTAAATTAAAAAACGATTAGGGACATGTTCATGAAGAAGGCGATGCTGTTCTACCAATTCTTGGGGTCTGGAGACTAGTTCTTGATTGCAACACGTTCCTAGCAATGTCAGGAATGGATTGGAAGGCTTGTTGTGCTTTGAAACGCCTTGTAACTCTGTTTTCAGATTTCAAAATTTTGGTGAAAAATGCAACTTTGTTCTATGGCCTCTCAGCAGCTTTTCGTGTGTGTATCAATTAGGTTAGGTTATGCCTTTGTATGTGAAGCTTTCTAGGTCAAAAACCAAGCCCATAGTCCATTGAATCAATGTTTTGAATATTTGATTTTCCATATCTTTTTTCAATCTTTTCTTCATGAAAATTATGCCAATTATGGAAGATTTGGCCTTGTTGATTGATGCACGAAATATTTAGCTCATAATGGACATATTTGCTGCACAAAAAAGATTTAAAACCATTGTTTAATATTTTTCTCATAATTAAATTTAATTAAATGAATTAATAAGATTAAAAATTCAAATAATTAATCAAAAATAAGAAAATACATCCCTTTGAGGTCAATGGGTCGTGCATAGCCTTTGGGTAATGATTCATGGAAGAATTTGAGGCCCATTAGCATTTTTGAAGCCTTTTGTGCAAAGTTGACTTTTCAAAATTCCCAAAACTTTCCCAACTTCTACAAGGCATATCTTGCTCAATTTTGAAGCTATGAACATGTTCTTGGACATTTTGGAAAGGTCTTGAAGTCCTCTAACCAATGTCGTTGGTCCCATGTTATTTTGATTTACCAATCTCAAGTTATGGTCTTTGACTTAAAGTGCCTTTTTGTTGACTTTTGAAAATGACCTATAATGTTGAAATTGATAACTTTTTGTGAGAGCATTTCTTGGATTTGAAGTGTGAAGATTAGTTGTAGGAAATGTCATCCTCTTCAAAATGAGCTTTGGATGGAATTTTTCTAATAAACCATGAGGAAGTTATGCCCTGGTAAATTTGTAGTTGACTTTTTAGCTGTCCAAAAATAGAAACTTTTGCATCTTGAGACTTTTTGAGCCATGCTTTGAGAATCATGATCAATAATTGATCAAATGATGTTTGTGGCTTCAAAATAGGATGTTGACCAAAATTTTTGACTTTTGACTGTCAAATGACCATTTTGCCCCTGCAGTTGACTGTGAAGCAATTAGGGTTTTTGACTGTGCAATTTGATGCTGTGAGCCTTGAAACTTGGCATATGGATGCTTGACAATGTTTATAGGCATGTGGGACTTGATTGGACCCTTGAAAATCTCAATTTCTTTGCAAGAACCAAAACCCTAATTTTGACTGTGTTAGGAGGCAATTGGACTGTGCAACCTTTGAGGGACTTTGAACCATGATCTTGGCAACTCTTGAAGAATGTGGGAGGGAAAATTTTGGGGTACAACAGTTGCCCCTGTTCAATCTTCTTAGACCTGAGGATGTAGATTGGCTGGCGTGCCTTTCGTAATCCGAAGGTGGAAGATGATTGAACACTAGAGTGCCCAGAAATTTGCACTCACATAGTAGAGTGTTAGCAGTATGATGTAGGGAATGGGCTTACAGATGCCATATTGAGAGATGATGGATAGGAGGATGGGATTATAGATGCCATCTAGAGACTGTTGGTAAGTGGAGAGATGGGCTTATAGATGCCATCGGGAGGTTGTCGATCGCGTAAGAGATTCCTTAGCGAGAACTTGCGTACCTGAGAAAGAAAAATAATTACCTGGCCTGTTACAGGAGTTGATCTTCAAACTCTTTATGTAGATGTGCCCTGGATGGATACAGATATCAAATATTTAAACTCTTCAGACGTGCCCTGGCAAGATACAGGAATCGAGTCCGGAGAATACAGTCGTCAACAGATACACCCTGGCGAGATACAGGAATCGGATCTTCGAACTCTTCAGACGTACCCTGGCCGGATACAGGAATCGAGTCTGGTATATAGTTGTCAATAGATACACCCTGGCAAGATACAGGAATCGGATCTTCGAACTCTTCAGACGTGCCCTGGCCGGATACAGGAATCGAGTCTGGTAATGTTAGTCGTCAACAGATACACCCTGGCAAGATACAGGAATCAGATCTTCGAACTCTTCAGACGTGCCCTGGCAGGATACAGGAATCGAGTCTGGTAATGTTAGTCGTCAACAGATACACCCTGGCAAGATACAGGAATCGGATCCTCAAACTCTTCAGACGTGCCCTGGCAAGATACAGGAATCGAGTCTGGTAATGTTAGTCGTCAACAGATACACCCTGGCAAGATACAGGAATCAGATCCTCAAACTCTTCAGACGTGCCCTGGCAGGATACAGGAATCGAGTCTGGAATTAGTCGTCAACAGATACACCCTGGCAAGGTACAGGAATCGGATCTTTAGTTGCGACCGTTGATAGCAATTATCTTCGTATTAACCTTTGTCCTGAAAAGACAAAACGTTAGTTGTGTGCAATGTCATGATGTATGACATGCGAGATGTTCTCAGAATAAGTGAGATTGTACATTCATGATGCGTATATGCATGCTTTAATGTATGAAGATGCGATGTTTATGAATGTATGTTTTTGTCTAGGAAAATAAATCTTTGACGGGTGCCGGGAAGTTAATTCCTGGGCTGATTTTGAAGAGTAGTGCTTTCTGTTTCCGTTGGGGATGATAGTTGCAAGAGTACCGGTAGGAGAAGATGACTCCGTTGGGGAATAAACTTGGCGAATAGATTACTCTGCGGGGAGTGAACTCTGTGGGGTAAGAGAGGTACTTTGCTGAGGTTGATGATAACTCCGCTGGGGATACCGTTGATGTGTCATGTTGAAGGAATTGATGAACTCCGCTGGGGGATAGGAAGACTTCGTCGGGGACGATATTTCCGTTGCAATTGGATGAGGATAACCCAGTTATATTCTGGTGGGGAAATAACCTTCTGAATAAAGCCGGGAAACGCGCTCGTGTTCTGCGGGTGACAAGCTTCCAGAATCTACTGGGGATAAGCTTTAAGACCTGCTGGGGAGATGGATTCCACTTTCCTGGGGAAACCTTCGGACTGGACTCTCCTGGGAAAATTTTTGAACTGTACTGGGGAAGATTTTGAGATATACTGGGGAAGTGGCTCCTCTAGATGTCCGTATACCTCCGGGGACAATCTTAGATCAAGACTGCCGGGGATGCTTGTTAAGAATGTTTGTATATTGTGTTAGGAAATGTTGAGATCTGCTGGGGATACCCAATTTCCTTAAGGCTGATAGAGTAGGCTAACTCTGCTTGGGGAGAGTATCGTTGACTTGCTGGCTCACTCTCTGGGGAACTAAGATATCTTGGTTGCATTCTTCGGCCGAACTTACCTTGGTACCTTGGTGGACAGAGCAATTAGATCCCTTAGACAACTCATTATTGCCCTTGTTTCTAATGTTACCTGTAATTAATCCTTTGTTTCGTATGCAAATATTTATGAGTTAGCAATTAGTGTCAAATGCATATATCACAAATTGAACCTTGGACGTTCTTCGCAAAACAAAACAGAAAAAGGAAAAACAATTGGCAATTTGTCTGAAAAGTGAATTTATATTGATTTTTGAATTGCCTGTAAATAAGCGTTTATGTACAAGAGGCTGACGTCCTAGTAAGAGAACGCCGCCGAACCACAGAGTTTATACAATTTTGTGAAAAAGGAAAACAAAACAGCTGTGTGTAAAGAATAATCCCACTGGGTTCCAACTCTGCTATCGCCTTTATATCTTCGAGCGTCTCATCACTTTGCTGCTCGGTTGAAGATGAAGCTGATTGATCGATGCCGTCTGAACTTGATGTTGATATTGGATTCTGGATGCAAGGTGATCCAATGAGACATAATATTACGCTTTATCCCTAAATTTTGCCTGGACCGCCCTTTCGGGTTTTCAGTCCACCGGGATACCCTTTGTTGCCCAAGCCGCCTTTTCAGGTTTTCGACTTGCCGGGTGTACAGATTTTTTTTCATTTCATCCCTCATTTTGCCCGAACCCTTTTGGTTCGCCGGGAGCCCTAATGTTTGCCTAGGTATGTCAACCTAGCGGGTCTTTTATCATGCGTAGTATCTTTTTACTATGTCTGCATTGGCGGGGTGAGGAAGGTCGTCACCATCCATGGTGGTTAGGATCATGGCTCCTCCTGAGAACACATGTTTAACCACAAATGGCCCTTCGTAGGTGGGGGTCCATTTGCCCCTGGGATCACTCTGAGGAAGAATGATGCGTTTGATAACCAGGTCCCCAACTTGATACTCTTGTGGTCTGACCTTCTTGTTAAATGCCCTGATCATCCTTTTTTGATACGTTTGACCATGACAACTAGCAGCGAGTCTATTTTCGTCAATTAGATTTAGCTGATCAAGTCGGGTCTGGATCCAGTCATCTTTGCTCAGATCTGCATCCTTCATTATCCGGAGAGAGGGTATCTGCACTTCAATCGGTAAGACTGCCTCCATGCCGTAGACCAAGGAAAAAGGAGTTGCCCCGGTTGACGTCCTTGTTGAGGTACGGTACCCATGAAGAGCAAACGGTAACATCTCATGCCAATCTTTATAAGTCACTGTCATCTTCTGCACAATCTTCTTGATATTCTTATTAGCTGCTTCTACATCCCCATTCATCTTCGGCCGGTAGGGAGAAGAGTTGTGGTGCTGTATCTTGAATTGCTCGCAGAGCTCAGTGATCATCTTGTTATTAAGATTGGTACCGTTGTCTGTAATGATCCTTTCCGGGACGCCGTATCGACAAATCAGGTTATGCCGAATGAACTGTGCCATGACGTTCTTGGTTACAGTAGCATAAGAAGCTGCTTCAACCCACTTTGTAAAGTAATCAATCGCCACCAGGATGAAGCGATGCCCGTTGGATGCCATAGGTTTAATCTCGCCGATCATATCGATACCCCACATTGCAAAAGGCCAAGGTGCAGTTAAGACATTCAGAGGGACTGGAGGAATGTGCACCTTATCTGCATAAATCTGGCACTTATGACACGTCCGAGAATGTTGGTAGCAGTCGGCTTCCATTGTGGACCAGAAGTATCCTGCCCGAAGGATTTTCTTTGCCATGGTGTGTCCACTGGAATGTGTTCCGAAGGTACCTTCATGCAGCTCTGCCATGATCCTTTCTGCTTCAATCTTATCCACACAACGCAACAAGGTTGAATCATGGTTTTGCTTGTACAGAATGTCGTTACTAAGGAAGAACTTTGCAGCGAACCTTCTCAGAAACTTCTTGTTGTTGACAGACGCACCCTCGGGGTATTCTTGAGCTTCCAGGTACCTCTTCACCTCATGATACCAGGGTTTTTCAGTTACTGTCTCAGCCTCAAGGTCACAACAGTATGCAGGTTCATCCAGTTTCCAGATGATGATCCGGGGAGCCTCATTGTCCCATTTGAATTTGAACATAGAAGACATCGTAGCTAACGCGTCCGCCAACTGATTCTCCTCTCTTGGGAAATGTTCAAAAGTTATCTCTGTGAAATGCGGGATCAATGTCAACACACATTCTTTGTAAGGAATAAGATTCGGATGTTTCGTATCCCACTCGCCTTTGATCTGATTGATCACGAGAGCGGAATCTCCGAAGACACTCAGAAACTTGATCCTTAAGTCAATCGCAGCTTGAAGACCCATGATGCATGCCTCATACTCCGCCATGTTGTTGGTGCAGTTGAAACATAGCCGAGCAGTAAGTGGAGTATGAGTGCCTTGAAGGGATATGATCACATCACCGATACCGTTACCCAAAGCGTTGGAGGCTCCGTCGAAGTGCATAGACCATCGGGATCCTTCCTCAGGTCCTTCATCCGGTCCAGGTACTTCACAATCAGTCACAATCATGATGCTCTCGTCAGGAAATTCAAAGTTCATTGATTGGTAGTCTTCTACTGCATGGTGTGTCAAATGGTCTGCCAATACACTTCCTTTGATAGCTTTCTGAGTCGTGTATTGGATGTCGTATTCTGTCAAGATCATTTGCCATCTTGCTATTATCCCAGACAGAGCAGGCTTTTCGAATATGTACTTTATTGGATCCATCTTTGAGACCAACAAGGTAGTGTGAGTCAGCATATACTGTCTCAGCCGGTGAGCAGCCCATACCAAAGTGCAGCAAGTTTTGTCGAGTAGTGAGTATCGGGTCTCACAGTCGGTAAACTTTTTGCTAAGGTAATAAATGGCGTGCTCTTTTCGGCCAGACTCGTCATGCTGCCCCAGCACACACCCCATTGAGTTGTCAAGTATTGTCAGGTATAGTATCAGAGGTCTCCCTTCAACCGGTGGCATAAGGATGGGTGGTTCTTGGAGATACTCTTTGATTCTGTCAAAAGCGGTCTGGCATTCATCATTCCAACGTACTACCTGATCTTTCTTCAGCAGCTTGAAGATTGGTTCACAGGTAGCTGTTAGGTGCGAGATGAATCGGGCAATGTAATTCAGACGTCCTAGAAAGCCTCTGACTTCTTTCTCTGTCTTAGGGACTGGCATCTCTTGTATGGCTTTAACCTTGGCAGGATCCACTTGAATACCCTTGTCGCTCACGACGAAGCCTAGCAACTTTCCAGATCTTACCCCAAAGGTGCACTTGTTCGGATTCAACCTCAACTTGTATAACTTCAGACGGTCAAACAATTTCTGCAGATGATCAAGGTGTTCCTCCTCAGTTTGGGACCTTGCAATCATGTCGTCGACATACACCTCAATCTCATGATGGATCATGTCATGAAATAAAGCAACCATGGCACGTTGGTAGGTTGCCCCAGCATTTTTCAACCCGAATGGCATGACCTTGTAGCAGAAGGTGCCCCACTGAGTAACAAAGGTAGTCTTTTCCATATCTTCAGGAGCCATCTTGATCTGATTATAACCTGAAAAACCATCCATGAAGGAGAACACCTTGTGCTGAGCAGTATTGTCAACCAGAACATCAATGTGAGGTAGGGGGAAGTCATCCTTGGGGCTGGCCCTATTCAGATCCCTGTAATCGACACACATCCTGACCTTACCATCTTTCTTCGGTACCGGCACCACGTTGGCAACCCACTGAGGGTAAGAAGTCACTGCTAGAAACCCGACATCAAATTGCTTCATAACCTCAGCTTTGATCTTCTCGGACATCTCTGGACGCATACGGCGGACCTTTTGTTTAACCGGAGGGCAGTCTTCCTTGGTAGGCAAGTGATGGACCACAATGTCAGTATCCAACCCAGGCATGTCTTCGTAGGACCAGACGAAGATCTCCATATAATCATGTAACATCTGAATCAACCGTTGTTTCACGCTGAGCTCCAGATTGGCACCAATCTTAACTTCCTTTCTATCTGTCTCAGTACCTAGATTTACCGTTTCCACTGGCTCTTCATGTGGCTGAATGGCCCTCTCTTCCTGGAGTAACAGTCTTGCAAGCTCACCAGGCACTTCGCAATCATCTTCACCTTCGTCTTCGGCTAAGTTGATCGGATTTTCGAAGTCATAACTGGCAGTAGCAGGGTCGTTACCAGTGAGATCCAGAGTGGATTGAAACCTATATGAGTGAGTGTGCGTAAATATAGCTGTTTTGCAATATATAAAGAAAGAAAGAAAGGGAGCACAATATTTGAAATGCGAAAAACGTCCAATGTCTTTATTCATGATATATGGAAATGACAAGTAATATGCCCTCACAAATGAAGCCACGGTGCCTCGGGTAAGACACCGGGCCATAAAGTCTCAATTTATTGTTTATTACAAATTAAAGAAACAAAGGAATTCATTACTGCGTAACAAAAGTAACAGGTATGTGGTCTTTTGCGGTCCAATTGTTCAATCCACCGTCAGTCGTCGGGTAAATCCAGCTATCGAACTCTGATTCCTCCGCATCGCCTTCTACAGCATTCACTCCCGGGTTGGTGATGATCACGAGAGGTGTTCCGATCCTAGCTTTACGTACAGCCCTTTGAGCCTCTGCAGTAAAACCCAGCCCAAACTTGTCAGTTTTAGGAGTAAAATCAGGGAGCCTGCCCCAGTTAGCACATTCACCTTTCTCAATTACAACCCGGGCATCCTTCAAGGAAGCCATCTTCAAAGGAAGGTCTTCTTCAATCACTGTTTTTGCTGACGCCAATGTTGGAGGTACCTCTTCAAAATGTTGAAAGGGGGTTTCAATAAACTCCCCGTCCATCTCAATATACCGGAATGAATTCAGATGACTAACCATGTATTCTTCCTCCCCCTGCACGGTGACAATCTTCCCTCTGACAGGGTATTTGAGCTTCTGGTGTAGAGTGGATGTTACAGCCCCAGCTTTGTGAATCCAAGGTCGACCCAGCAAACAGGAATAAGATGGACGAATATCCATCACATAGAACGTTGAATCAAAGACTTGGGACCCCACACGAATAGGAATGTCTACCTCACAATGCACCATCCTCTTCGACCCGTCAAAGGCTCGGACAATGATGCTGCTAGGTTTCAACTCCAGACCCTCACAATCCAACCTATCTAAGGCCTTCTTGGGCAATACATTCAGGGAAGAACCGGTGTCCACCAACACGTGTGCGAGAGTAGTGCCCCTGCATTCTATGGAGACATGCAGGGCATCATTGTGGTTCTTTCCCTTGGCGGTAAGATCAGCATCCGAGAAACCCAAACCATTGTCAGCGGTTAAATTAGCCACACAGTCAGTAAATTGATCTGCAGATGTCTCTTGTGGCACATGGGCCGTCTTCAGAAATGAAATCAGGGCCTTGGCATGGGCCTCTGAGCACAGCAGCAATGATAGCATAGAGATCTTGGAGGGGGTATGCCCCAGCTGTTCCACGACATTGAAGTCGCTCTTTTTGATTATCTTAAGGATTTCCTCCATCTCTTGCTGGGAGGCTTTAACATTGACAGTCTTCAGTGCCTCCATCCGGGCAGACACATCATCAATCCCTTTGCCCCGAGTGTTAGATGACTCGGCGGCAGGGGTAGAAACAGGATCAGAAGTGGAAACAGGCGCACTTGCAGGCATAATTATAAGAGGTCTTCGAATAACTGGTGGCGCAATGTCAGGCGAGAAGAGCCTGCCACTGCGAGTTACTTTAGCTGGGCCAGTGATGTTGCTGATACCGGTGCTGGTGTTGAACTCGTGCTTCACTCCAAGCACATATACTTCTTCCCCATAGTGCCATGGGACAGCCTTGTCAGATTCATAGGGGAGGGGCCCCGAAACAGTAATAATGATGGGTGCAACGAACATGATTTTGACTGGCTTCCTCGGGGGAGCCTTGGTTGGATTGTTGAAAATTGTGACGACAGATACTTCTTCAGCAGGAACAAAAGGAACAACGGTCTTCTTGAACAAAATTTCTTTGCTATCCATCAGGCTTTGGATACCTGATTTCAGCAACGGACAACCAGTAGGGGAAACAGCACACAGAAGGCAACCCTTGCTACAACCCGGAAATAAACCGGCTAGCAACAGGTTCCTCTTAACAGTCAACAAAGGGGTAGCCACATCATCCACAGAAACGGCATACAAGTCTTCCTCAACGGCATTTACTCCATGCTGGGGCATAGGAGCAGTCACAACATTTGGCCTCTCCGGTGCCTCGAACTGTATTTCCTTCGCATCAATAAGGTCCTGAACCTTATTTCTCAGGGCCCAGCAGTCATCAGTAGAATGCCCCGGGCTATCAGAGTGATAAGCACAGCGGGAATTTGGATTATACTTCGGAGAGGTCGTGTTCACAACCTTCAGAGCCTCTCTGACGGTCACCAAGTTGGTCGATAGCAATTGCGGCAAGATCTGTGACAAGGTCATACTCAACCGAGTGTATTCTCTCCTGGGTCTCTCACCCCTTGGTTGGTTGGGTTGCCGAGGAGCTGCAACAGGCTTAGCAATTACCACCGCGTTGACAGCTTGGCGGCGCTCTGGTTTGTTTTGCCTCCTAGGCCCATACACAGCACTGGATTCCTTTTTAAAAGGTTTCTTCTCAGAACTTGAGGATGCACCCTTCTGAATCTTCCCCGATTTCAAACCAGCCTCTATCCTTTCTCCAGTCAGAATGAGATCTGTGAACCCTGCAGACGAATTACCAATGAGATGATTGAAGAACGGCCCGGATAGGGTCCCCAAGAACATATCCACTAACTCACGGTCGGTTAATGGTGGCTGCACCCTTCCATCCAGGCCCCTCCACTTCTGCGCATACTCTTTAAAACCTTCTCCCGATCCTAGCGACATACCCTGGAGTTGGGTACGTGTAGGAGCGAGGTCGGCATTATATTGATACTGCTTGTAAAAAGCAGTAGCCAACTCCTCCCAGTTACGAACCTTGGTTCCATCCAGCTGATAGAACCATTCGAGATGAGTCCCTGAAAGACTCTCCTGGAAGAAGTGGATCCACAAGTTCTTGTCCACAGTGTACGGCTGAATCTTCCGCACATAAGATCTGAGATGTAGCTTAGGGCAGGACGCCCCGTCATACTTTGCGAAAGATGGTGCTTTGAACTTGTGTGGGATGACCACACCAGAAGATAGACCCAAGTCTTCGAAATCCAAACCAGGCACTTGTTGAATTTCCATGGCATTCAGACAGTCTTCCAACTGCTTGTACCTGTCTTCAGCTGGAGGATACTGTTCCTCGTTAAAATCAGTCTCGTTGTCAGAGACCACCGGACTTGGAGCCCTTCCCCCCTGGGGACTACCTTTGCCTACAAAAGAACCCGCTTGGTCAACCTCATTCTGCAGTGTGTTACCAAACCTCCGGCCAGTGTTGAATAGAATAGTTCTCTTCTTCTTCTTCTTGACCAGCAGAGCCTTCAACTCCTCTTGACCTTGGGCCAGACTCATGATCAACTCTTGGAATTGGGCGTTCTGAGCCTGAAGGGCCTTGATGGATTGCTCAGTAGATGATTCAGGGTTCATGATGCTGAAATAAACAGCGAAGAACATTAAGCAACCTGAAAAGAAGAGTACCTGTGATGCATATGATGAATGGAATGCGTATAATTTATGTTTTCAAAGACAATCAGGATTCAACTTTGTAAACAAAAAGAACACACTTCATTAGATTCAACTTTGAAATTTAAATTGTTCAACAGATTGCCCTTAGGCGTTACATAAAAATGGAAAATATTGAAAAGGGAAATAAAACTGTAAAAGAATATCCAAAGTTCATCATTGATCCCAGGGTCTCCTTTTCTCAGTACGGATGTAGTCATTCAAGGCTCGCTCATTCTCCAACTGCTTTGTCAGCTTCTAGATCTTCAATTCATGCTCGTTGAAATTTTCCCGATAAGAATCCCGTTCTTCTCGCAGTTGCGCCCAAGATCTCTTTAGTGTCTCAATATCAGTAGGTATCTGAGGAGGGAGAACAGTTGGAGGAGCCCTATCTCTATCATGATACTCAAGAATGATGGGTCTGACAGCTTCATATGGCATACCTAACTTCTGAGCACGGATGCAGACCCATTTGCAGTAGGCTTCCATAGGTAGAGAAGTCTTCGGTCCCAATTCTTGTGGGTCAGCTTTGTGAATTCTGTCCCAAGACTTGATGAACCTACGACGCAGCTCGTCACTATCTACCTGAAACTCAAAACTGATGTGAGGCACCAACATCTCATGAGGCCCTTCTCTTCTGGCTCTTCCAAACTGACGGAGAGCTAGACATGGATTATAAGAGATCCCTCCTTGGGTACCAATCAGAGGAACATTAGGATATTCTCCGCAATGATCAATAACAGCTACTTCATCCAAACCCCTGAGAGTCCAAATGATGTCATTATCAGTGAGAGACATTAACCTATGAGCCCAACCTCTTCCTTCTCTGTTCTTCAGCACGACCTTAGGGAGGTACGAAATAAACCACCTCACTAACAAAGGAATACAACACCACAGAGTTCCTCGTCTTCGGGCAGTACGAGCATAAAGTTATTGCAGGATATCACCCAAGAGAGTGGGCACAGGGTTCCGAGACATGAAGATCCTTATGGCAGTGACGTTAATGAAGTTATCAGGATTAGGAAACAAGACTAGACCATAGATTAAGAGAGCCAGGATGTCTTCATACGCCCTAAAGTCCAGGTCATTCCAGAAACTGTTAGCCTTACCAATCAGAAACTTGGCCAAGAAACCCTTAACATTGCTTCTAGTCACCCAGTTGTCCATTACCTCTTTGTGGGTCAAGGGAAGAGCTGCAGCAATCTCCTCAAGCCTAAGAGTCTTTTCCCAACCAGTGAAGGGAGTCTGGTCCAAGATAGGGATGCCAAGCAAATCAGAGAACTCTTCCAGGGTAGGGACTAGCTGGAAGTCTTGAAAGGTGAAACAGTTGTACAAGGGATCATAAAACTGTGTCAGGACACTCATCAGTTGTTGGTCCCACTTTGCCGTGACTAAACCGAGAAGAGAACCATGCCTCTAGATGAAGGAAGTAGTATTTGGAATTCTGCTAACCAACTCTTCAAGCAACTCAGGTGGGTGAACAAAATTGAACCGGATAGTGTTCCTTCGCATAGGCATCATGATGTCCTACAAAACAGAGCAAAGGTGAAACCCTCTTGTCTTTGAAATGGTCAATCTTTATGCAGGATGCATGCAATGTTTATGATGGCATGATGTTATGATAAAGCACACCACAAGTATTCACAAAGGCAAACATGATAAGGCACACAAGTCACACAAGACAAGCCCTTAGAGTTTAGGCCAGCATGGGGTCTAGGTATTACCCTCTTTCAGTTTGTTGGTTAAGACCTGTCCTATCAGAAGTAACCGGGTTCTAGAGGATCCCAATATCACTGACTACCCTCAATCGGTCATAACTCCAGCATTGCAATCTTTTCTTGCGGCCAGAACCATCACGAGAGTTTAGCCTCAATGGGCGTAACATACTGCTACTGTTCTATTGGCCAAGTTGGGTCATTTAGGGTTCTAAGGCCGGTTGGTGCTTAATGACTCCTCAGAAGACCCATATTCTCCTCGTTGCGACACAAGGGATATCGGTACAGACCAAGGTGCCACACCAACGTAGCCACTGCTTCACCCATGTCGGTCTACGCCGGACAGGTCCCTCACAGCTTATGCTACCTAACAGGGTATCCCCAGATCCGGGTTAGGATCTATGTAACTCCGATGCAGCCCATAACAATAAAGCAAACAAGCACAACAATTGAAAACACAAGTGATCTTAGTCCTAAGGTACACCTCACTTTATATAACTCCCCAGCAGAGTCGCCAGTTCTGTGATCGGTGGATCTGGAACTGACTGTTTAACGCTGGATCGCGAAATGTCGCGGAAGCAAGAGTCGCCACCGTCTTTGATGTTCTCCAACATGGAAAGGACAAAAGCACAGCAAAATTCCTTATGAGATAATTTCTCGGTTCGGGAGGTAGATTTATAGAAAGGGAAGGTGTTAGCACCCTTTCTATCCATGGTTATCCATGGGCTCTTAGATACTTGCTCATTTGTGTTTTCAAAAGTGTTTGCTTTTCAAAGTGTGAGGGGGTTAGAAAAAGTTTCGTTTAAAGATTTCAGATCGACTCTTGTATCAGTCCTCAAGAGTGTTTGAAAAATTGTTTTGAAAGCTTTTTGAAAAGTGTCGGTGTGAAAAGAGTTTTGATTGGTTTTTGAATAGAGCAAGTATCTATGAGTCATCCACCTACCCTAAGGAATTAGGCTGTATAAATGTCCTTAAGGTAGTGCCATCCCACCATTGAGAGGTAGGTAGCACCACCGTTGGAGGTGTTCGGGTCAATTCGTTTGTAGGGACAGTGTGGTCACCAGAGCAACAGTAGGACACCTTAGAAGCTACCCTTATGCCATTGATCCTTTTTAATTCCGAGTGTTGTACCCCAAAATTTGCCCTCCCATTTCTCATTGATTTCTCCTCACACAGCTCTTGAAACTCAAGATCCAGTTAGGGTTTCATCTGCTCAAGACTCCTCCTTGCACTGCTAACCCCAAATTAGGGTTTGTGTTTGCACAAAGATGTTTTGACCTAAAGTGCCCAAGATGACTTTCTTGCTTCATATTGGACTCCCAAGTTTATCCATACCAAGTTTCAAGTCTTGATCCCAAGTTTTGCTCAGTCAATTGGACAGTTGACCTAGAAATCAACTGTATTGGGGAAAAAGTCAACTGTGGCCAATTGACAGTCAAATCTCATGAAATTTGATCCACATCAACATTATGAACTCATATGGTCCATTTGATCAAGTTTGGATCACAATTCCACAAGAAATTTGATCAGATCACTAAAAGGGCAAAATGGTCATTTTTTAGGGTTTTGACTGTACAAAGGCAATTTTTGACTGTTTGACCTAGCCAATGGCAAACCAAGCTCACATATGGACTCAAGGACCCTATGGAATTATCTTGACATGCTCAACAAGTTCAAAAGATCCCAAATGCACAAGATTGACAGTTGAATTTCCCGGTCAATTGATCAATTTTGACTGTATACTGAAAAGTCAAACTTTGACTTTTTGGTCAAAATCAAGAGTCAAGATTCATTTTTCATCAAAACATGCCAAATCATGAAACTTGTTCACCAAGAAATCACAAATTGCAAATTAGGGTTAGAAAATGGAATTTTTCATAACTTAGAATTTTTCTAAGTTATGAAAAACCCTAATTTTTTCCCAACTTTGCCCCACCTTTTCACCAAGATCCATTTGGATTCAAATAAAAGTCAAAACATGAAAGTTGTAGCTTGTTGCATAATCTACAACTTTTATTCACAAAGTTTTCTCATTTGAAGCTTGTATCTCAAGTTACAATTTTTTGAATAAGGGCACTAAACCATTTTTAACTTAGTAGAATTTTAACCTATTTTGACAAGGTTTTCTACCCCACTTCAAGGCCATTTTTCATACCCTTCCACTTGGAATTTCAATTTGCATTTCAAAGATGGATTGTAGTACACATTCAAAGCTTTCCAAAATGTCCAAGAACTTCTCAAACAACCTCATGGTTAGAGAGAATCGAATTTCACAATATAGCAAAAAACCACTTTGTTCATGACCAAGTTCCATGTCCATAACTTTGCAAATTTGAACTCAGCATAGTTTGTGCTACTTTACAGGTCCTTAAACCAAATTATACTCCTTAATTTAATGCTTGTTCATTGTGCCAAAGTGTTGTTCCATGAGTTCAAGCATTGTACACAAGATTGATCCATTTTTAGATAAAGTAAACTTTCCATTCTTGGAAAGATTAGCTTTATGTCCAATTGCAAATCAAGAAGGTACAAGCTAAATCCTTTTGGCACAAGATTATGGACAAGTTGCTCTGATCAAGGGAGACTTTGCAGCAGGATTAGAGGCCCCCTACTGATCTAAAACACCAACTTGCTTTGTTTGCTTAAAATTCAAGTAACATTGCATATCTCACAAGAACTTGGATATCAGCCTAGACACACAAGAAAGAACTTATCAAACACATTCCAAACTACCCAACCAAGTTTTTGCACGAGCCATTTGCCTCTCAAACACTCTCCATCTCAAAAACACCACAAAACTGCTCAAACAGAGCAAGCCCTGCAGATTGAGTGCTATCTCTCAATCCCTTCAAGCATTTTTGTCCAAACTTGTTCCTCTACCTTCCTTACAACCTATGCAAGCTATCCAGAAGCTAAGGCACGATCTGTAGTTGCTCTAACCACTTCCACCATTTTCACATCTTTGACTTGCATGTGAAGTTCTACAGCTTGATTCAGAAGCTTTCAAGACAAAGTAGACATTGGAATAGCATCCCTGAACCTCAAGGAAGCTTTTCCAATCACCACCTTGCACTGAAAGTTCCTCATTCTCCAGATAGAAGTTCAACTGAGTAGGTAAAAGTTTGAATTCGTATCTCTCTTATTATGCATCTTTAGTCTTAAGTTTGTGAAGAAACAAGGTTCTACTCATAGCCCTGAACATGTACATATCTTTACTTTTCATTTCTTTTGTCTGAGTAGAGAGAATTTGAGCTTTGAAAATGGCAGAAAAACTAGGTCAGGAATTGGGGGAGGAGAAATTCTCCCTCATCTTAGAGAGTTAGATCAAGTAATGCATATGGTTAGAATCGTGATTTCATGCTTAACATCTTTTGTATTGGAAGTTTGTTCAAAAAATCAAAGAATCAGGATTTCAAACACAAGCTTGCAGGCGCGCGTTTTGTGATTCAGAGGTTGAAGAAGAAGTGGTTTGGGCTGGGCCTGAGCATCTTTTTTATTTCACACCATCTTTTCTGTTTTGCACCCCCAAGCCCATTTATCTCATTTTTAATTCTTTTTGACTTTTTCTTTTTTTGTTTGACTTGTTTATTTTTTCTCAGCATATTAAAATTTTGAAAATAATTTTCTCATCATTTTTTGATTTTATTTGGTATTTATTTGATTTTCTTTTGATTTATACATATATGTATATATATTATTATTTAGGGTAAATAGAAAAATAGTGTACATACATTCTCATTTTCATTTTTTATTTTATATTACCCTCTGAAAATATTTCATACAAAAAATACTATTTTCTAAAAAAATATTAAAAATTATTATTATTATTTATCCATGATACATATTTAAAATAATATATATAAATACATATTTGTTAATATACTTAGAATAAAATATCAAATAATGTACATATTTTATTTTTTAATATTTAATACTAAAAAAGGGCCTTTTTATAAATATACCATATTTTATTTTATTTTTGTATGTAAATAATAAATATTATGTGAATTAATTAATTAATATACATTTTGATTAAAATTAGGGTTTTTGCCCTAAATATGAAAATACTCAAAAATAATACCTTTTTATTTTCTTGTTTTATTTTATATAAACCATACTTTTTTCATACATATAAAAACTTTCTTTTTGCATTTTGCATATTTATTTAATTTCTATTTAATTGTGCAATTTATTTACCTTGTAAATATTCAAAACAAATGATGTAATAGCCTAGATTTAAATTCTTGTCTAAATATCCCCCATTTTGTAAATTTGTACCCCCCTCCCTATATTACTATGTTGTAATAGCGTAGGAATTTAAATTTCGCACTTTATACGCTTTCTAATTATGCCATGTTAGAATTAGGGTTTGCATGCGAAAACGATAAAAAATAGTTTGACCTAATACAAGATAAATGAGCACGAAAATAAACAACACATCTCACACTTGCACCCCTAGGGTACTCCACTTTGTTGCCTTCAAATAAATGGGCCATATTGCATGTTGAACTTCTTTGGGCAAAACAAACAAATTGAATGATCATAGTCCCTCGATAAAACTTTTCAAAACAAACAAAAACAAATGATCAAGTCCCTTAAAGAAAATTGCCCAAAGATCTTTAACACTATTGCAATTATGGTCCAAACGATGACCCGCGCCTGTCCCTTTCATCTCCTAAGACAAGATTGTCCACCAAATGCAATGGTGGAACAAATTTGTCAAAAGGGTTTAAAACATGACAAAACCTTTGAGAAAACTTTAGGGTAGATAAACTCTTAAGTACTTGTCAATTTGCCAAGAAAACACTTGCCTAATTTCAAAACCCCCTTCACAAACACTTTCAAAATCAACTTTTCAAACCCTTGAAACATCCTTTTTAAAAGATAAAACACCTTTTGTAAAACATTCGAGTAAAGAATTGTTACAAGGTTAGCCTAACACAAGGCATCTTTTCAAAACATTTTCAAAACCATACACAAAGCACCATTTCAAACAATTGAAAAATAAGGCAAGTTGATCTAAGCAAGTACCTAAGAGCCCATGGATAACCATGGATAGAAGGGGTGCTAATACCTTCCCCTTCTATAATCTACTCCCCGAACCCAAGAAAAATCTCAAAGGTTTTTGATGTGCTTTTTAAACCTTTCCTTAGGATAAAATAAAAAGTCGGTGGCGACTCTTGCTCAACCGAAACATTTGCGAAAACAAACGCAAAACCCTAGTCAGTTCTCCCACCGTATCACAGAACTGGCGACTCTGCTGGGGATATTTTTAAAGTGGGGTTACCTTAGGGCTTAGATCACCCTCTTGCATGACTAATTGTTTGATTTTCTTGCTTTATACTTGGGCTCTATTGTTTGGGTTTACAATCCTCCACCCGGATTTTGGGAAACATTCATAGATAGCAATACGTTGTGGAAACTGTGCGGGGTATATCGACACGGTCTAAGCAATAGCTATATTAATGCGACATATTTGTGAGTACCGGTAACCCTTGAGTTCAATCAAGGAGAGTACGGGGCCACTGAGTGATGTCACTAAGCACTAATGACCTAGAACCTTACTTGACCATCTTGGCCTTTTATTAGGGGTAGTGAGATGACCGGCTTTGGTGCAGTCCGAAGTTGGTAGATACTCGATACTACACTCATTGAGGGTTGTTTTCTTGGAATATTTTGGTCGCTAGTTAAGTGGCTAAACCAAAACAATGAACAATGAAAACAATCCAGTGATATTGAGCTCCTTAGAACCCGGTTACTATTTATAGGACAGGTTTTTAAGCCAACTACACTCAAGAGGGTACTTACCTGTGAAACCTCATGCAAGCCTGAAACTAGGGTTTGGTGTGATTTGCTTGTACATATGTCTTGTGCATACATCATGAACATCATAAAGCATCATATGCATTTACTAACCATTTCAAGGGTTTGGATCTTCATCATTGTTCTTGTTTTGTAGGTCATGGAAATACCTCGCAGAAATACCATTCAAGTCAACCTTGTGAGAATCTCTCCTCAACTCAAGGAGATCACTTCAAGAATTCCGGAAAGTTCATCCTTCAGTGAAATACATGGTAGACTGCTCAGCCTAGTCAACACCAACATTGAAGAAGACATGATGAAAGTGCTATTCCAGTTCTTTGACCCTCTTCACCACTGCTTCACCTTCCCTGATTATTAGTTGGTTCCCACTTTGGAGGAGTTTTCTCAACTCCTAAGAATCCCTATCCTTAATCAACTACCCTTCAACGGTACGGAGAAGGAACCAAAGCCTGAAGATGTTGCTCGAGCATTACATCTACAACCATCTGAAATCAAGGGGCATTGGGAAACCAGAAGCGGCGTCAAAGGATTCTTAGCAAAATTCTTGTTTGAGAAGGCACAAGAATGTTGGAACTCATTGGACCTACAAGCTTTTGAAGAGATTGTGGCACTCCTTATCTATGGGTTGGTCTTGTTCCCAAATCCTGACCGATTGGTAGATGTCAACGCTGTCAAAATCTTCTTGTCCAGAAACCCAATACCAACATTGCTTGGGGACATCCTTCACTCATTTTACACACGAACAATGAGAAAGAGGGGTGTTCTCATGTGCTGTACTCCTCTCCTTGCAAAGTGGTTTATTTCGCACCTTCCACAATCTGTCCTGAAGAGTGACCAAAGTACAAGGTGGTCCCAACGATTGATGACTCTTACTCATTCTGATGTGCATTGGTGTTCTCGGTCCATAGAAAATGTCATCATCGTCGATCGTTGCGGAGAGTTTCCTAATGTTCCTTTACTTGGAATCAGGGGAGGTATCACCTACAACCCTTGCCTAGCTTTGAGACAATTTGGATATGCACGGAGGGATGGCCCTCATGACATGTTGATTCCTAGCCTAGTTTTTGACTTCGACAACGATGCGCAAGGACTTCGCCAAAGATTCATCAGAGCCTGGGGAAAACTCAACAAGGTTGACAGCAAGACTCTGGGACACAAGAACTCCATCCCCCTTGAGCCTTATCTCAAGTGGGTACGAGCCCGAGCCCAAAGTCTAATGATGCCTTATCCTCATGTACTCCCAGTGATTAAAGAGCCCGTCAATGAAGGAGAGGTTCCCTACACCATCCTGCATCCAGACATGCCTACATCGTGGGAGGAAATGCAGAAGAGTTGGATTCAGCTCAAGGAGGAACGAAACACTTTTGAAGCTAGCTACTACGCCAGTGAAAAGAAGGTTCTAGAGCTTACCCGCCGAATCCACGAGCAAGAGGCCCTCAATACCTACATCGCACCGAAGAGGATGCGCAATGTCTTTCTGCCTTGAGAAGTTTATGTTGTAACATTTGGCCCATGGGGCATTTATGTACTAACATATTTCTTCTTATTAATATGACGTGCGTTCTTCTTTGTCTGAAACAATTTTGAAGGTCCTAAATCCTTGAATGCATTGCATACATCAGCATACCATTCATCATGTGCATAAGCAGGTCTCACTCCAGGTTTCCTTATCTATCTGCTGTTTATTTCAGTAGGATGGATCTCGAGCAAACCGTTAAAGACCTACAAGCCCAGAATGCACAGTTCCAGCAACTCTTGATGACCTTGGTCAAGAGTCAAGAGGATATCAAGGCTCATCTGGAGAGTAGAGACCCAGTGAAGAAGAAAAAGAGGGTCGGAGTGGCTACTTTGGGGAGAAGATTTGACAGAGAAGCTCGGAGGGTGCTTGAATTTCCTCCAACTTCTGATGAAGGGACTAGTAAAAGAGATCGGGTTGCGGTGCCTTCCGAGTCTGATGCAGAGGAGGAAGAGGTTGAAGAGGATGAAGATTATTCTGACCAGCAATATCCTCCAGCTGATGATAAGTACAAGGGTTTAGAAGACAGATTGGCTGCCATGGAATTGCAAAGGGTACCGGGTCTGGATTTTGAAGACATGGGCTTGGTTGCCGGAATTGTGATTCCTCCAAAATTCAAGGTGCCGGTGTTTGTAAGGTATGACGGGCTGTCCTGCCCCAAAATGCATCTCAGGTCCTATGTGAGAAAGATTCAACCCTATACGGCAGATAAAAATCTCTGGATTCATTTCTTTCAAGACAGCCTGTCGGGAGCTCAATTGGAATGGTTTTATCAGTTAGAAGGAACCAGTGTCAGAAATTGGGAAGATTTGGCCACCGCTTTCTATAAACAATACCAGTATAATTCTGATCTTGCTCCTACCCGTACCCAACTTCAGGGTATGTCACTAGGAACAAGTGAGGGATTCAAGGAATATGCACAAAAATGGAGGGATTTGGCTGGCAGGGTGCAGCCTCCTTTAACCGATCGTGAGCTCGTTGATATGTTTCTTGGGACCCTATCTGGGCCATTTTTCAATCATTTAATTGGTAACTCTTCCGCGGGGTTTACTGATTTGATCTTAACAGGCGAAAGAATTGAGGCTGGCATCAAGTCGGGAAAGATTCAGAAGAGTGTTGCTGCAAGTGTTGAGAAGAAGCCTTTTAAGAAGGAGACAACTATGGTATATTCTCAGAGAAGAGCAGGGAAGGTGGAACGTCGGCCAACTGTGGGGGCCGTAATGATTCAAAACACTCCGAGTGAGCAGCCTCGCTACAACCAATCCAGACCAAATCAGCAACGGGTGGAAAGGCCACAACGGCAGTTCACCCGTATTAATATGACTCCAGCGCAGGTGCTTCCCCATCTGTTGAAATTGAATCTTGCCACTATCAAGGAGGCGCCAAAGAATGTAAATACATCCTCTCCGCATTACCATGCCAATGCTAAGTGCGCCTATCATTCAGACAGTGTTGGACACGACACCAACGATTGTTGGGCACTCAAGCATAAGATCCAGGACCTGATAGAGGCTAAGGAGGTAGAGTTTGACGCTCCAGAAAAACCCAATGTGATATCTGCACCTATGCCGAAGCACGGTCGGAATGTCAATGCCATTGAAGAGGATCTGTATGTTGCTGACGTTAGTGATCTGACTACTCCACTGTTAACCATTAAGTTGAATTTGTTAAGGGCCGGGATCTTCCTGGGATGTAAAGAAGACTGCTACTGTTGCCACTCTCTGCCGTTTGATTGTCCGCTATTAAAGAAAGGCATCCAAGGCCTCATGGATAGCCGACAAATTTTGTTCGAAAAAGTTCCTGCTGTTCCAGTTCATGTTGAAAATGTCTCAATCATAACCATTCACGCCAATCTTTCCGAGGCCGTCAAAAAGCCAGTTAAGATTACACCAGATGCAAAGTCTATACCTTTGAAGATAACCATGCCGGGGCATGTCCCCTATGTTTCTGAGAAGTCGATACCTTGGAACTATGGTGGTGACATCTACTACCATGGTATCAAGCAAATCGAGGTAATTGAAGAAAATTCAGATGATGAAGAAGCCAGCATCAGTAACATTGCGGGCACCAGTAAAATCACCAGGAGCGGGAGAATATTCTCTCCAGAGATTGCTCCTCCAAGAGCAGTCTTTGGACCCTCACCAGCTAAAGAAGTCCTCCCTGCACCAGTAAAACTCCCCGCTAGAACTCCTTTGATTGAAGAAATTTTCGTTCCTAGTGCTGTCTCTCCTACCATTGCCGATAAAGGAAAAGGAATACAAGATGAGCCCGTCAGGACGAGGGCTCAACCTTTGGTGATTCCGGAAGCCTCCAAGAAAGAAATGGACGAGATTTTGAGGATAATCAAGAGAAGTGATTATGATGTGGTGGAACAGTTGGGGCACACCCCCTCCAAGATCTCCATGCTGGCACTATTGCTTTGCTCAGAAGCGCACGCTCAAGCTTTGATTAAGTTTCTAAAGGCAGCTCATGTGCCCCAAGAAACCTCTGCAGATCAATTTCAACATTGCGTGGCTAGTCTGACTGCAGACAATGGATTAGGTTTTTCTGATGCCGACCTGACCCCTAAAGGCCGAAATCACAATGATGCGTTGCATATTTCAATCGAGTGTCGCGGAACCACCCTTGCACATGTTTTGGTTGATACCGGGTCATCACTGAATGTTTTGCCTAAAAAGGCCTTGGACCGGTTAGATTGCGAAGGGTTGGAATTGAAGCCGAGTGATATTGTCGTCAGAGCTTTCGATGGGTCGAAAAGAATGGTCCATGGAGAAGTTGAAATTCCTGTCAAGATAGGTACTGAGGTGTTTAAATCCACTTTCTATGTAATGGACATCCGTCCATCATACTCTTGTCTGCTGGGTAGACCTTGGATACACCATGCTGGGGCAGTCACCTCCTCTTTGCATCAGATGCTGAAGTATCCTGTAAAGGGAAAAATCATTACTGTCCACGGCGAAGAAGAGTACATGATTAGCCATTTAAATTCTTTCTGGTATGTGGAGGTTGAAGGGGAGTTCATTGAGACACCGTTTCAACATTTCGAAGAAGTACTTCCTGAGATAGCAGTGGCGAAGTTGGCAGCTGAGACACCAAGACAGATGGCCAGGATGGCATCTCTGGAGGATGCAAGGGCTGCAGTTAAAGAAGGGAAGAAGTCAGCGTGGGGGCAGTTACCCGATTTTCCGCATAAAACTGATAAGCTTGGATTAGGTTTCACCGCCGCCGGCCAGAAGGCCATGCGCCAGTCAAAGATTGAGAAAGCGCCAATCAAAATTTCTCCTTACCGAATCAACGCCCTGGAAGATGAAGACAAAGAAAACAACTTTGAAGAGTGGATTCATCCGACTGTCAAAGGAGGGTTGAGCAATTGGGAGGCTAAAGATTTTGTCCCCATCACTTTTATTCATCAGTAATCTATCTATTAAACATTTCCTATTTGGTCTGTAATATTTTACTTTCAAACAATCCGTACACTATCTTTTCACCTCCTGCCTTACCCGGGGCATGTAGGTCCACTTGTAAGGGTTTTGACTATTTTTCATATTCATATGCCATGTTTAATGATTCATTGGACGTTTTTCATTTGATAAACTGCTTGTGTTCATTTTCTTTCCTTTTGCATTTTTTGTTTAAGGATGGATATCCCTTACACACACCCACACTCACCAATGCAGGTACCCATCCACTCCGGATTCCATGGGTGACTATTCTGCTGTATCTTTCAATAACTCTGAAGACCTGGTCAATCTAACCGAGTATGAAGATAACGAAGGTTGTGAAGTACCCGGAGAACTAGCCAGACTCCTGCAACAAGAGGAAAGGGCCATCTTACCGCATGAAGAGCCATTGGAAGTTGTCAACTTAGGAACCGAGGAGAATCGGAAGGAGGTGCAAGTGGGTGCCAACCTGGAACCAGAAGTCAAGGAGCGCCTAGTACAGTTGTTGAATGAGTATGTTGAGATCTTTGCTTGGTCCTATGAAGACATGCCGGGTCTAGACACAGACATCGTGGTTCACCGTCTCCCCACAAGAGAAGACTGTCCACCGATCAAGCAAAAAGTTCGCCGAATGAGGCCTGACATGTCTGAAAAAATCAAAGCAGAAGTAATGAAGCAGTTCAACGCTGGCTTTCTGGCTGTTACGTCCTATCCTCAATGGGTCGCTAACATTGTGCCAGTGCCTAAGAAGGATGGCAAAGTCAGAATGTGTGTGGACTACCGGGATTTGAATAGGGCCAGCCCTAAGGATGATTTCCCGCTACCTCATATTGACATCTTGATCGACAATACAGCTCAGCATAAAGTGTTTTCCTTCATGGACGGATTCTCGGGCTACAATCAAATCAAAATGGCCCCCGAGGATATGGAGAAAACAACTTTTGTCACACAATGGGGCACTTTCTGTTATAAGGTGATGTCGTTCGGGCTGAAGAACGCAGGGGCAACTTATCAACGCGCCATGGTAGCTTTATTTCATGACATGATACATCATGAGATCGAAGTTTACGTAGACGATATGATAGCTCGGTCACAAACAGAGGAAGAGCACCTTGAACATTTGGAAAAGCTGTTTGCCAGATTGAAAGAATACAAGCTCAGGCTGAATCCGAGTAAATGCACTTTTGGAGTTAGGTCTGGTAAACTCCTGGGATTCATTGTAAGCAACAAAGGCATTGAAGTCGATCCGGCAAAAGTAAAAGCAATACAAGAGATGCCTGCTCCCCGTACTGAAAAGGAAGTTAGAGGTTTCTTGGGGCGCATAAACTATATTGCCAGATTCATCTCACATCTAACTTCTACCTGTGAGCCAATTTTCAAACTCTTGAAAAAAGATCAGGTAGTGGAATGGAACGACGATTGCCAAGCTGCTTTTGATAGAATCAAGGAATATTTGCTAGAACCTCCCATTCTGATGCCACCCGTCGAAGGAAGACCATTGATCATGTATTTGACCGTCTTGGATAACTCAATGGGGTGTGTTTTGGGCCAGCATGACGAGTCTGGTCGAAAAGAGCGTGCTATTTATTAACTTAGCAAAAAGTTTACCGACTGTGAGACTCGCTACTCACTGCTCGAGAAAACTTGCTGCGCTTTGGTATGGGCTGCTCGCCGACTAAGACAGTATATGTTGACTCATACTACCTTGTTGATTTCCAAAATGGACCCTATCAAATATATCTTCGAAAAGCCCGCTTTATCTGGAAGGATAGCCAGATGGCAAATGATCTTAACTGAGTATGACATCCAGTACACCACCCAAAAAGCTATAAAAGGGAGTGTACTAGCTGACCATCTGGCTCATCAGGCTATCGAAGACTATCAACCCATGAGATTTGACTTCCCGGACGAGGACATCATGAATTTGGATAACATTAAAGGTGACGGACCGTATGACGGACCCGAAAAGGGATCCCGATGGACCCTGTACTTTGATGGTGCTTCAAATGCACTCGGAAACGGCATTGGCGCGGTACTCATTTCTCCGGAAGGATGCCACACTCCTTTCACGACCCGACTTTGCTTCAGCTGCACAAACAATATGGCTGAGTATGAAGCCTGCATCTTTGGTCTCAAGGCTGCTATAGACTTGGGGATCAAATCTTTGATCGTATTCGGAGACTCGGCTTTGGTCATCAGCCAGATCAAAGGAGATTGGGATACCAAGCATCCTAATCTTATCCCATACAAAGAACATGTTCTGACATTGTTGCCTCACTTCGAGCAAATTACCTTCGAGCACTTTCCGCGAGAAGAGAATCAGCTAGCCGATGCTCTGGCCACAATGTCCTCCATGTTTAAACTCAACTGGGATAACGAGGCTCCCCAAATCACCATCGAGCGAATGGATGAACCCGCGCATTGTCACGAGATTAATACCGAAGAAGTAGTGGAACAACCTTGGTTCCATGAAATCAAAAGGTATCTCGAGACTCAAGATTATCCTGAAGGAGCTTCCGTGAATGACAAGAAGTTCTTAAGGAAATTCGCTGCTAAGTTCTTCCTGAGCAACAACATCCTTTACAAACGAAGCCATGATTGTGTATTACTCCGATGTGTGGATAAGGCTGAAGCAGAGTTGATCATGACTGATATACACAGCGGCCCATTTGGCACTCACTTGAGCGGGCATACAATGGCTAAGAAGATCCTAAGGGCAGGCTATTACTGGTCTACCATGGAGACTGATTGCCATCAACATTCCCGTACTTGTCACAAGTGTCAAGTCTATGCTGACAAAGTTCATATCCCTCCGGTTCCCCTCAACGTCCTGACTGCTCCATGGCCCTTTGCAATGTGGGGCATTGATATGATTGGAGAGATCAAACCCACGACTTCCAACAGACATCGCTTCATCATGGTTGCCATTGACTATTTCACTAAATGGGTCGAAGCAGCTTCCTTCGCCTCTGTCACCAAAAATGTGGTTGCCCGCTTTATCAAACATAATCTCATATGTCGGTATGGTGTTCCCGACAGGATCATCACAGACAACGGTACAAATCTGAATAACACAATGATCACTGCATTATGCGAACAGTTCAAGATTTATCATCACAATTCATCTCCCTATCGGCCGAAGATGAACGGTGCTGTTGAAGCTGCGAACAAAAATATTAAGAAGATTATTCAGAAAATGACAGTCACTTACAAAGACTGGCATGAGATGTTACCATTTGCGCTGCATGGATACGGTACGACGATACGTACTTCAACTGGGGCAACCCCATTTTCTTTGGTTTATGGCATGGAAGCCGTTTTGCCTATGGAAGTTCAGATCCCGTCTCTAAGGATTATGAAGGATGCAGGTTTGAATGAGGATGATTGGATGCAGACCCGACTTGATCAACTCAATCTGATCGATGAAAAGCGACTTGCTGCTATATGCCATGGTCAGACGTATCAAAAGCGGATGATCAGGGCCTTCAATAAGAAAGTCAGACGTCAAGTGTATCAAGTCGGAGATCTAGTAGTCAAGCGGATTATCTTGCCGCAAAGTGATCCCAGGGGCAAATGGACTCCTACATATGAAGGACCATTTGTGATCAAGAGCATATTTTCTGGTGGTGCAATGATTCTGACCACCATGGACGGCGACGATTTGCCGCACCCTGCGAACGCAGACATAGTCAAAAGATACTACGCATAAAATAACCCAACAAGTCGAAAACCCGAAAGGGCGGCTTGAGCAAAAATGGGTATCCCGGTGAACCGAAAACCCGAAAGGGCGGTTCAGGCAAAAATTAGGGATAAAAACAAAAAAATCCATACACCCGGCAAGTCGAAAACCCGAAAGGGCGGCTTGGGCAAAAAGGGGTTTCCCGGTGGATCGAAAACCCGAAAGGGCGATTCAGGCAAAAATTAGGGAATTAAAGCGTATGACTATGTCTCGTCGGATCACTTCAAAGACAGTCTCTTCATCAACCGGTTCCAGGTTTCTGATCAATCCAGCCATCGTCAAACGAAGCATTGAATGGACAGAGGTTCAGAGTTGTGAAAGCTACAGCAGAACGGAATCCCATGGAATTATTTCACATAGCCATCTTTATTTTGTATAAATTTTTCAAATATTTACGGCAAGATCCTCTTACTAGGATGATTGTTTCCTTTGTACAAATATACTCAAAGAAAATCAATACAAATACTCTTCCCAAAATTTGTGTCATTTCCCTTTTTCTTTTTCTCTTGCACTATTTGTTTTATTTTGAGAAACGTCCAATGTTTTGTTAAATAGGCATATGCATTTGAAACATGATCACTTCCTAATTGAACCTAAGAAAAGGATTACTGATAGGGTGAAAGTACAAACGGACATTTTGACACCCTTTCAAAGGAAACCCCTCAAAATCTGTAATCCACATCCCTGGCAAACCCTGAGGTCTATCTCCAGCAGACCCTCGAAGCTTATCCCCAGTAAGGTTCTGAAAGGTATTCCCCGCAGAGTACGGACGTCCCTCCCGAGTTTTATTCAAAGTTATCCCTCACAGAGGCTTATAACTGGGTTATCCTCAGCTAACAACCAGGGGAGATCGCGCTCGCCAAAATTCTTCCCATCCCCGGCGGAGTTCCTCAAAATTCCCCAACAATAACTTATCAATACTATCCCTGGAGGAGTTTATCTTTGCAAATCCCCAGCCAGAGAATCTTCCGGAAATCATTTTCCCTCAGAGTTTAAGCCTCAGTATCCCCAGCAGATCAAAAGCTTCAAATGGACAACCCCCAGCGGAGTCAGACTTTCAAACCTTCTCCCCACAGAGTTCTTAGGAAGAAAAATCTTGAGTTCCCCAGTGAAATCTCCAGATATACTGCTCTCCAAGCTGAAGATTCTCAGTCTCGCATCCCCAGCATTAAATCTACTAGTTTGGTACTCTCCAGTAGAAGGCTTCAGGGATTCCCCAGAAGATTGGTATACAACCCAAGCTCCATGTTCCCCAGCAACAACCAAGGATTTATTTTCCCCGGCAGCAATCAAGATTCCTTTATCTTCCGCTATCCCGGATTCATCTATCCTGTGCAAGACAGCTCTCCAACTTACATACGCATCCATTTACATTCATAACGCCATAATATACATGGTATCATGCATCACAGCATTGCATACAACTAACTCTCTGCCTTTTCAGGTAAGATCAGTCGACAGACTAAAATCATTCAAATCTCAAGATTTCTGAAAACAGTTCACGGGTTCTCCAAGTAAACGGATGTTAACCTATCACTTGTTCAGATTCTTCTCAAGACTTCTGAAAACAGTTCATGGATTCTTCCCAAACAACGGATGCTAATCTATCAGCTTGTTCAGATGCACCTTCGAATTTAGTTTACGGACGCTTCCCAACAACGGACGCGGCTCTATTGCTGATTCAATCTCAAGATTTCTGAAAACAGTTCACGGGTTCTCCAAGTAAACGGATGTTAACCTATCACTTGTTCAGATTCTTCTCAAGACTTCTGAAAACAGTTCATGGATTCTTCCCAACAACGGATGCTAATCTATCAGCTTGTTCAGATGCACCTTCGAATTTAGTTTACGGACGCTTCCCAACAACGGACGCGGCTCTATTGCTGATTCAATCTCAAGATTTCTGAAAACAGTTCGCGGGTCCTCCCAGTAAACGGATGTTAACCTGTCACTTGTTCAGTTTCTTCTTCAAGACTTCTGAAAACAGTTCATGGATTCTTCCCAAGTAACGGATGTTAATCTATCAACTTGTTCAGATGCAACTTCCTGAAAATAGCTTACAGGTTCCTCCCAACAACGGATGTCAATCTATTGCTTGTTCAGACCCCCAATTCAGAAATGGTCCAAAGCTTGGACACTTTCCTGATATTCCCTTCCAGATGGCATCGTTAAGCCCATCTCCAAATGGCATCTCTAAGTCCATTCCTGCATCCAGTGCTTTGATGAGTGCAAATTTTCGGGCACTCTAGTGTCCAATCTCCTTTTACCCTCGAGTCACGAAAGGCAAGCTTGCCAATCTAACTCTTCAGGTCCAAGAAGATTGAACAGGGGCAACTGTTGTACCCCAAAATTTGCCCTCCCATTTCTCATTGATTTCTCCTCACACAGCTCTTGAAACTCAAGATCCAGTTAGGGTTTCATCTGCTCAAGACTCCTCCTTGCACTGCTAACCCCAAATTAGGGTTTGTGTTTGCACAAAGATGTTTTGACCTAAAGTTCCCAAGATGACTTTCTTGCTTCATATTGGACTCCCAAGTTTATCCATACCAAGTTTCAAGTCTTGATCCCAAGTTTTGCTCAGTCAATTGGACAGTTGACCTAGAAATCAACTGTATTGGGGAAAAAGTCAACTGTGGCCAATTGACAGTCAAATCTCATGAAATTTGATCCACATCAACATTATGAACTCATATGGTCCATTTGATCAAGTTTGGATCACAATTCCACAAGAAATTTGATCAGATCACTAAAAGGGCAAAATGGTCATTTTTTAGGGTTTTGACTGTACAAAGGCAATTTTTGACTGTTTGACCTAGCCAATGGCAAACCAAGCTCACATATGGACTCAAGGACCCTATGGAATTATCTTGACATGCTCAACAAGTTCAAAAGATCCCAAATGCACAAGATTGACAGTTGAATTTCCTGGTCAATTGATCAATTTTGACTGTATACTGAAAAGTCAAACTTTGACTTTTTGGTCAAAATCAAGAGTCAAGATTCATTTTTCATCAAAACATGCCAAATCATGAAACTTGTTCACCAAGAAATCACAAATTGCAAATTAGGGTTAGAAAATGGAATTTTTCATAACTTAGAATTTTTCTAAGTTATGAAAAACCCTAATTTTTTCCCAACTTTGCCCCACCTTTTCACCAAGATCCATTTGGATTCAAACAAAAGTCAAAACATGAAAGTTGTATCTTGTTGCATAATCTACAACTTTGATTCACAAAGTTTTCTCATTTGAAGCTTGTATCTCAAGTTACAATTTTTTGAATAAGGGCACTAAACCATTTTTAACTTAGTAGAATTTTAACCTATTTTGACAAGGTTTTCTACCCCACTTCAAGGCCATTTTTCATACCCTTCCACTTGGAATTTCAATTTGAATTTCAAAGATGGATTGTATTACACATTCCAAGCTTTCCAAAATGTCCAAGAACTTCTCAAACAACCTCATGGTTAGAGAGAATCGAATTTCACAATATAGCAAAAAACCACTTTGTTCATGACCAAGTTCCATGTCCATAACTTTGCAAATTTGAACTCAGCATAGTTTGTGCTACTTTACAGGTCCTTAAACCAAATTATACTCCTTAATTTAATGCTTGTTCATTGTGCCAAAGTGTTGTTCCATGAGTTCAAGCATTGTACACAAGATTGATCCATTTTTAGATAAAGTAAACTTTCCATTCTTGGAAAGATTAGCTTTATGTCCAATTGCAAATCAAGAAGGTACAAGCTAAATCCTTTTGGCACAAGATTATGGACAAGTTGCTCTGATCAAGGGAGACTTTGCAGCAGGATTAGAGGCCCCCTACTGATCTAAAACACCAACTTGCTTTGTTTGCTTAAAATTCAAGTAACATTGCATATCTCACAAGAACTTGGATATCAGCCTAGACACACAAGAAAGAACTTATCAAACACATTCCAAACTACCCAACCAAGTTTTTGCACGAGCCATTTGCCTCTCAAACACTCTCCATCTCAGAAACACCACAAAACTGCTCAAACAGAGCAAGCCCTGCAGATTGAGTGCTATCTCTCAATCCCTTCAAGCATTTTTGTCCAAACTTGTTCCTCTACCTTCCTTACAACCTATGCAAGCTATCCAGAAGCTAAGGCACGATCTGTAGTTGCTCTAACCACTTCCACCATTTTCACATCTTTGACTTGCAGGTGAAGTTCTACAGCTTGATTCAGAAGCTTTCAAGACAAAGTAGACATTGGAATAGCATCCCTGAACCTCAAGGAAGCTTTTCCAATCACCACCTTGCACTGAAAGTTCCTCATTCTCCAGATAGAAGTTCAACTGAGTAGGTAAAAGTTTGAATTCGTATCTCTCTTATTATGCATCTTTAGTCTTAAGTTTGTGAAGAAACAAGGTTCTACTCATAGCCCTGAACATGTACATATCTTTACTTTTCATTTCTTTTGTCTGAGTAGAGAGAATTTGAGCTTTGAAAATGGCAGAAAAACTAGGTCAGGAATTGGGGGAGGAGAAATTCTCCCTCATCTTAGAGAGTTAGATCAAGTAATGCATATGGTTAGAATCGTGATTTCATGCTTAACATCTTTTGTATTGGAAGTTTGTTCAAAAAATCAAAGAATCAGGATTTCAAACACAAGCTTGCAGGCGCGCGTTTTGTGATTCAGAGGTTGAAGAAGAAGTGGTTTGGGCTGGGCCTGAGCATCTTTTTTATTTCACACCATCTTTTCTGTTTTGCACCCCCAAGCCCATTTGTCTCATTTTTAATTCTTTTTGACTTTTTCTTTTTTTGTTTGACTTGTTTATTTTTTCTCAGCATATTAAAATTTTGAAAATAATTTTCTCATCATTTTTTGATTTTTATTTGGTATTTATTTGATTTTCTTTTGATTTATACATATATGTATATATATTATTATTTAGGGTAAATAGAAAAATAGTGTACATACATTCTCATTTTCATTTTTTATTTTATATTACCCTCTGAAAATATTTCATACAAAAAATACTATTTTCTAAAAAAATATTAAAAAATATTATTATTATTTATCCATGATACATATTTAAAATAATATATATAAATACATATTTGTTAATATACTTAGAATAAAATATCAAATAATGTACATATTTTATTTTTTAATATTTAATACTAAAAAAGGGCCTTTTTATAAATATACCATATTTTATTTTATTTTTGTATGTAAATAATAAATATTATGTGAATTAATTAATTAATATACATTTTGATTAAAATTAGGGTTTTTGCCCTAAATATGAAAATACTCAAAATTAATACCTTTTTATTTTCTTGTTTTATTTTACATAAACCATACTTTTTTCATACATATAAAAACTTTCTTTTTGCATTTTGCATATTTATTTAATTTCTATTTAATTGTGCAATTTATTTACCTTGTAAATATTCAAAACAAATGATGTAATAGCCTAGATTTAAATTCTTGTCTAAATATCCCCCATTTTGTAAATTTGTACCCCCCTCCCTATATTACTATGTTGTAATAGCGTAGGAATTTAAATTTCGCACTTTATACGCTTTCTAATTATGCCATGTTAGAATTAGGGTTTGCATGCGAAAACGATAAAAAATAGTTTGACCTAATACAAGATAAATGAGCACGAAAATAAACAACACATCTCACACTTGCACCCCTAGGGTACTCCACTTTGTTGCCTTCAAATAAATGGGCCATATTGCATGTTGAACTTCTTTGGGCAAAACAAACAAATTGAATGATCATAGTCCCTCGATAAAACTTTTCAAAACAAACAAAAACAAATGATCAAGTCCCTTAAAGAAAATTGCCCAAAGATCTTTAACACTATTGCAATTATGGTCCAAACGATGACCCGCGCCTGTCCCTTTCATCTCCTAAGACAAGATTGTCCACCAAATGCAATGGTGGAACAAATTTGTCAAAAGGGTTTAAAACATGACAAAACCTTTGAGAAAACTTTAGGGTAGATAAACTCTTAAGTACTTGTCAATTTGCCAAGAAAACACTTGCCTAATTTCAAAACCCCCTTCACAAACACTTTCAAAATCAACTTTTCAAACCCTTGAAACATCCTTTTTAAAAGATAAAACACCTTTTGTAAAACATTCGAGTAAAGAATTGTTACAAGGTTAGCCTAACACAAGGCATCTTTTCAAAACATTTTCAAAACCATACACAAAGCACCATTTCAAACAATTGAAAAATAAGGCAAGTTGATCTAAGCAAGTACCTAAGAGCCCATGGATAACCATGGATAGAAGGGGTGCTAATACCTTCCCCTTCTATAATCTACTCCCCGAACCCAAGAAAAATCTCAAAGGTTTTTGCTGTGCTTTTTAAACCTTTCCTTAGGATAAAATAAAAAGTCGGTGGCGACTCTTGCTCAACCGAAACATTTGCGAAAACAAACGCAAAACCCTAGTCAGTTCACCCACCGTATCACACCGAGGCAACCGTTTCGAGGCAATTGGATCATGTCATGGACATAAGGACTTACTAAAACGTCCTATACTCGACGAACACATTTCGAAGGCAAGGCAACAGTGAGGCGTACCCTAAGAGTGGTGTGTGAATTTGTGTATTATTTTCATGTTATGTTTTATCTTGTACATGTATCATGGTGATCTACGCTTGTTTTTAATTTAGGCCATACCTTCTTTCATGCAATTATAATTTAAAAGTGCGGAAATTTAAATGCGGAAAGTAAAATCCTACACTATTACAAGGCGCGAGTCTATACATCGCCAAATTAACAAAGACCCGTTTGAATAAAAATGCGGAAAGTAAAACCTAGTTACTATTACATGGCTTGAGCAGTTACATAATATTCATAAGAAAATAAAATAACGTGCGAAAAGAATAAAAATAGAACGTTCGAGGGCGTTGGACCCTTTTGAAATTAAATGGAATTAAAAGTTAATTATTTATCTTATTAAAAGAAAAGAAATTTTTTTTATGGTTTTGGTATTTAATGAAATAAGGAAATTGAAATTGGAAGGAAACCCTAGTTCTAAATATTTTTAATTATTAAAGAAAAGGTTAAGGTTTAAAACCTAATTTATGCTAATTAATTATTTACATATTTATTTACAAAGATATTTAATAATAATAATAATAATAATGAGAAAATTATTTATTAAAAAAAATGATGAAAAGTTAAAAACCCTAGTTTCTACATATTTTAATTTGTTAAGAAAAAGATTTAAATTTTAAAACCTAATTTAACTAAA
The DNA here is from genome assembly GCA_948472305.1 of Vicia faba. NCBI lineage: Eukaryota > Viridiplantae > Streptophyta > Magnoliopsida > Fabales > Fabaceae > Vicia > Vicia faba. Next base: position 730,130,785 of record OX451739.1, read on the forward strand.
TTAATTATTTAACATTTATTTACAAAATAAATTAATAGAAATTAAATATAATTAAACATATTTTAATTTTTCTGTATTTTATATTGTGAAAATTAATTTATGAAATTAAAGAAAACAATTAAAAACAATTAAAAGAATAAAAAGGAAAATCAAATAAAAAATAAAATGATGCAAACCATGGGGGTGTCTGGCCCATTTAGAGGTAAATTGAGCAATTTGGCCCATCAGAATGAAGCCCTATTTTGACTTTCCAGGATCACATGCTTGATGGTTGACCCAGGTGTATGGTGGTCTTCACGTTCTGGCCTTTGGATTGATCATTCAGATTACGTGGCAAGCTAGCGTTTGAGGATGCGTGGTAGGCCTTGGAAGGGATGCTACATAGAAACACGTTAAGGGAAAAAACATGAAATATGTGGGGGGAGCTGGGAATCGAACCCAGGTCCCAGCGTTTACCAAGTGAATGCTTTGCCAGTTGAGCTGTTTGCGCGCTTTGTTATTATTATGGAACATAATCATTATAATAGAAAACAAGCGTTAGTGGTGTAAAGCAAAAAATCACGCGCCGATATTTGAATCACCCAGTCATGCTTGGACACATAGGCTTCTTCTTCATCTTTCTGCAAAAACACAAAACAAGTAGCGGGGGTTTTAAACCCCCACTAAACAAGACCTGTCAAAATAGCGAATAGCCCATGCTGTAATATAAAAAGGGCGCGAATAGTCCGTTTGCTTCGTCTGGAAGTCACGAATTCAATGGCATAGGTTTGGTGGCCTGATTTTTCCATATGAGGAAACCCCTAATTTAGAGCTCCTGAAACCCTAACATCCATCAATGGCAGATTTTGATATAGGCATTGTTAGTTCAATTAAAGGGTACCATTAGCTTCAGAACATCAATATTAGCAAGAATCAATAATTAAAACTCATGAATAATGTATGTAAATTAAAAAACGATTAGGGACATGTTCATGAAGAAGGCGATGATGTTCTACCAATTCTTGGGGTCTGGAGACTGGTTCTTGATTGCAACACGTTCCTAGCAATGTCAGGAATGGATTGGAAGGCTTGTTGTGCTTTGAAACGCCTTGTAACTCTGTTTTCAGATTTCAAAATTTTGGTGAAAAATGCAACTTTGTTCTATGGCCTCTCAGCAGCTTTTCGTGTGTGTATCAATTAGGTTAGGTTATGCCTTTGTATGTGAAGCTTTCTAGGTCAAAAACCAAGCCCATAGTCCATTGAATCAATGTTTTGAATATTTGATTTTCCATATCTTTTTTCAATCTTTTCTTCATGAAAATTATGCCAATTATGGAAGATTTGGCCTTGTTGATTGATGCACGAAATATTTAGCTCATAATGGACATATTTGCTGCACAAAAAAGATTTAAAACCATTGTTTAATATTTTTCTCATAATTAAATTTAATTAAATGAATTAATAAGATTAAAAATTCAAATAATTAATCAAAAATAAGAAAATACATCCCTTTGAGGTCAATGGGTCGTGCATAGCCTTTGGGTAATGATTCATGGAAGAATTTGAGGCCCATTAGCATTTTTGAAGCCTTTTGTGCAAAGTTGACTTTTCAAAATTCCCAAAAATTTCCCAACTTCTACAAGGCATATCTTGCTCAATTTTGAAGCTATGAACATGTTCTTGGACATTTTGGAAAGGTCTTGAAGTCCTCTAACCAATGTCTTTGGTCCCATGTCATTTTGATTTACCAATATCAAGTTATGGTCTTTGACTTAAAGTGCCTTTTTGTTGACTTTTGAAAATGACCTATAATGTTGAAATTGATAACTTTTTGTGAGAGCATTTCTTGGATTTGAATTGTGAAGATGAGTTGTAGGAAATATCATCCTCTTCAAAATTAGCTTTGGATGGAATTTTTCTGATAAACCATGAGGAAGTTATGCCCTGGTAAATTTGCAGTTGACTTTTCAGCTGTCCAAAAATAGAAACTTTTGCATCTTGAGACTTTTTGAGCCATGCTTTGAGAATCATGATCAAGAATTGATCAAATGATGTTTGTGGCTTCAAAATAGGATGTTGACCAAAATTTTTGACTTTTGACTGTCAAATGACCATTTTGCCCCTGCAGTTGACTGCGAAGCAATTAGGGTTTTTGACTGTGCAATTTGATGCTGTGAGCCTTGAAACTTGGCATATGGATGCTTGACAATGTTTATAGGCATGTGGGACTTGATTGGACCCTTGAAAATCTCAATTTATTTGCAAGAACCAAAACCCTAATTTTGACTGTGTTAGGAGGCAATTGGACTGTGCAACCTTTGAGGGACTTTGAACCATGATCTTGGCAACTCTTGAAGAATGTGGGAGGGCAAATTTTGGGGTACAACAGTGTGCAAATTGGGGTCAACTCCCTGACTTTGCACACAAAACTGACAAGTTTGGTTTGGGCTTTACTGCAGAGGCTCAAAGGGTTGTTCGGCGCGCACGGATTGGAAGACCTCCCCTGTACATCAGTAATCAGGGAGGGAATGCAGTTGAGGATGATGAAGAAGAGTCAGATATTGACAGCTGGATTTACCCAACTACCGACAGTGGATTGAACAATTAGATGGCGAAGGACTTCGTGCACGTTTCTTTTATTACACAGTAATAGACTTTTGTTTTGAGATTTGTAACAGACAATTTGAAACTTTACGGCCCGGTGCCTTGCCCGAGGCACCTTGGCTTTGTTTGTGAGGGCTTATTATGTGTCATTTTCATATATAATCAATAAAGCATTGGATGTTTTCTTGCATTACAAATTTTGCGCTCCTTATTTTTCTTTTCTATCTTACACTTTATCAAAACAGCTATTGTCTTACACAAACTCACATATCATAATGCAGATCCACATCCACTCTGGATCCCATTGGTAACGACTTTGCTACTTCCAGTTATGACTTCGAAAATCCGATCAACCAAGCCAAGGATGAAGGTGAGGATGATTGTGAGGTGCCTGGGGAACTTGCTAGACTGTTACTACAAGAAGAGAGAGCCATACAGCCACATGAAGAGCCAGTGGAATCAGTGAACTTGGGTACAGAAGACAAGAAAGAGGTCAAGATAGGTGCAAATCTGGAGCCTAGTGTCAAGCAACGGTTGATACAGATGTTGCGCGACTATGTTGAGATCTTCACTTGGTCTTATGAAGATATGCCTAGGATGGACACAGACATTGTGGTTCATCGCCTGCCAACCAAAGAAGACTGTCCTCCGGTAAAGCAGAAGGTTCGACGTATGTGCCCTGAGATGTATGAGAAAATCAAAGCTGAGGTCATGAAACAGTTTGATGCCGTTTTTCTAGCTGTCACTTCTTACCCACAGTGGGTTGCCAACATGGTTCCAGTGCCGAAGAAAGATGGTAAGGTGCGGATGTGTGTGGACTATAGAGATCTGAATAGGGCAAGACCCAAGGATGATTTCCCACTCCCTCACATCGACGTTCTGGTCGGCAACACCGCGCAGTATAAGATCTTCTCCTTTATGGATGGTTTTTCTGGTTACAATCAGATTAAGATGGCTCCCGAAGACATGGAGAAGACAACCTTCGTTACACAGTGGGGCACCTTTTGCTACAAGGTCATGCCGTTTGGATTGAAGAATGCTGGGGCAACATATCAGCGCGCCATGGTCGCCTTGTTCCACGACATGATTCACCATGAGATTGAGGTGTACGTTGATGACATGATTGCAAGATCCCAGACTGAAGAAGAACACCTTGACCATCTCCAGAAACTGTTCGACAGGTTGAAGATGTACAAGCTGATGTTAAACCCGAACAAGTGCACCTTCGGGGTAAGGTCCGGTAAGCTATTGGGCTTCGTTGTTAGTGATAAAGGTATTCAAGTGGACCCTGCAAAGGTGAAGGATATACAGGAGATGCCAGCTCCCCGTACAGAAAAAGAAGTCAGAGGCTTTTTGGGACGTCTGAACTACATTGCCTGATTCATTTCACACCTGACTGCTACTTGTGAACCGATCTTCAAGCTGTTGAAGAAAGATCAAGTGGTAAGATGGAATGATGAATGTCAGGACGCTTTCGAAAAGATCAAGGAATATCTCCAAGAGCCCCCTATTCTGATGCCTCCAGTTGAGGGAAGACCTTTGATCTTATACTTGACAGTACTCGACAATTTGATGGGGTGTGTGCTGGGGTAGCATGACGAGTCTGGCCGAAAAGAGCATGCTATTTACTACCTTAGCAAAAAGTTTACCAACTGTGAGACCCGATACTCACTGCTTGAGAAAAATTGATGCTCTTTGGCATGGGCTGCTCGCCGGCTGAGACAGTATATGCTGACTCACACTACCCTGTTGATATCAAAGATGGACCCAATCAAGTATATCTTCTAAAAGCCTGCCTTATCCGGAAGAATAGCAAGATGGCAAATGATCTTAACTGAGTACGACATCCAATTCACAACCCAAAAAGCAATCAAGGGGAGTGCACTGGCAGATCATTTGGCACATCAGGCCGTGGATGATTACCAGTCTATGAACTTCGAGTTTCCGGATGAGAACATCATGTTGGTGACTGACTGTGAAAAACCTGGACTGGATGAAGGACCTGAGGAGGGATCCCGATGGTCTATGTATTTTGATTGAGCTACAAACGCGTTGGGTAATGGCATTGGCATCGTGATCATATCTCCTGAAGGCTGCCATACTCCGTTCACCGCCCGATTATGTTTTAACTGCACCAACAATATGGTGGAGTATGAAGCATGTATCACGGGCCTTCGAGCAGCTATTGACTTAAGGATTAAGTTCTTGAGTGTGTTCGGAGATTCCGCTCTAGTGATCAGTCAGATCAAAGGCGAGTGGGATACGAAGCACCCAAATCTTATTCCTTACAAAGAGTATGTATTGACGTTGCTTCCACACTTTGAGGAGATAACCTTTTAACACTTCCCGAGAGAGGAGAATCAGTTAGCGGACGCTCTAGCTACCATGTCTTCTATGTTCAAGGTCAGGTGGGACAATGAGGCTCCCCAGATTACCATTGAGAGGTTGGACGAACCCGCACATTGCTGTGACATCGAGACTGAAGAGGTAGCAGATAAACCCTGGTTTCACGAGGTAAAGAGGTATCTTGAGGCTCAAGAATGCCCCGAGGGTGCATCTGTTAATGATAAGAAGTTTCTGAGGAGATTCACTGTGAAGTTCTTCATCAGCAATGGTTTCCTTTACAAGCGTAACCATGATTCAACCTTACTGCGATGTGTGGATAAAAACGAGGCAGAAAGAATCATGGCGGAGTTACATGAAGGTACTTTCGGAACTCATTCCAGTGGACATACCATGGCAAATAAAATCCTACGAGCGGGATATTATTGGTCTACTATGGAAGCCGATTGTTATCAGCATTCTCGGACTTGTCATAAATGCCAAGTCTATGCTGATAAAGTGCATATACCTCCAGTTCCTCTGAACGTCTTGACAGCTCATTGGCCTTTTGCAATATGGGGCATCGATATGATTGGCGAGATCAGACCTACTGCGTCCAACGGGCATCGTTTCATCCTGGTAGCAATTGATTATTTCACAAAGTGGGTTGAGGCAGCTTCCTTTGCTATAGTAACCAAGAACGTCGTGGTGCGGTTTATCCGACACAATCTGATCTGTCGATACGATGTACCAGAGAGGATCATTACAGACAACGGTACAAATCTCAATAATACAATGATCACTGAGCTATGAAAATAGTTTAAGATACAGCATCACAACTCTTCTCCTTACCGACCGAAGATGAATGGGGCTGTTGAAGCAGCTAATAAGAACATCAAGAAGATTGTGCAGAAGATGACGGTGACATACAAAGATTGGCATAAGATGTTACCATTTGCTCTTCATGGGTACCGAACCTCAGCGCGGACTTCAACAGGGGCAACACCCTACTCTTTGGTGTACGGTATGGAAGCAGTCTTACCCATTGAGGTCCAGATACCCTCTCTTCGGATTATGAAGGATGTAGGTTTGAGCGAGGACGATTGGATCCAGACCCGACTTGATCAGCTGAACTTAATTGACGAAAAGAGACTTACTACTATTTGTCATGGTCATACATATCAAAAGCGAATGATCAAGGAATTTAACAAGAAAGTCAAATGACAAGAGTATCAAGTTGGGGATCTGGTGATCAAACGCATCATACTACCATAAGGTGATCCTAGGGGCAAATGAACCCCTACGTACGAAGGGCCATTTGTGGTTAAGAACATTTTCTCAGGAGGAGCTATGATTCTAACCACCATGGATGGTGACGACCTTCCTCACCCCGTCAATGCCAATATAGTGAAAAATACTACGCATAATCAAAGACCCGCTAGGTTGACTGGCCTAGGAAAAAATAAGGGCTTCCCGGCGAACCAAAAGGGTTCGGGCAAAATAAGGGATGAAAATGAAAAAAACTGTACACCCGACAAGTGAAAAACCTGAAAAGGCGGCTTGGGAAAAAAAGGGTATCCCGGTGGACTGAAAACCCGAAAGGGCAGTCCAGGAAAAAATTAGGGACTAAAGCGTAACACTATGTCTCCTTGGATCATCTTGCAACCAGACTTCAGTATCAACTATCAAGCTCGAACGACACTAATCAATATGATCTACCTTCAACCAAGTAGCAAAGTGATGAGACGCTCGAAGATATAAAGGCAATATCAGAGTTGGAACCCAGTGGGATTGGTCACATGGCTGTTTTTCTTTCTTTTACACAAATTGTATAAATTCTGTTTGTTCGGCGGCATTCTCTTACTAGGACGTCAGCCTCTTGTACAAAAACGCTTATTTACAGGCCAACTTCAAAATCAATACAATTCATTTTCACAAAGAAATTTCAAATTGTTTTTCTTTTTCTGTTTTGTTTTGCAAGAACATCCAATGGTTCATTTTTGTTATATGCATTTGACAATAATTGCTGCTCATAAATATTTACATGCGAAACAAAAGACGATTACTCGTAATATCAGGAACATGGCAAAATAAGAAATGTCCAAATCTTACAGTTGCTCTGTCCACCAGGTATAGGGATAAACCTAGCTGGAGAATACGATTAAAGGTACATTCACTCCCCACAGAGCAAAAGGTATCTAGAAACAGTGATTCTCCCAAAGCAGAGTTTATCTATCATCAGCACTAGAAAATTATCCCCAGTAGAGTTTATTTCTTCCATAAGCGGAAACTCAATCCCCAACAGGGCTTGTTATCACCAGTAATGATAATTCATCCCCAGCCGAGGTTACTCCACCGAATCAACAAATTCTCTAGCAGAGCATCTCTTCCTCGCAGAGTCATTTTCTCGTCAGTTTATTCTCCAGCATGATTATTCTCACAATCATCTCCGGTCATTATCCCCAGCGAGAATGAAGAATTCAACTCTTTTTCTCCAACAGCAGTCCGAGATTTATTTTTCCCAGTTAGAGAATATCATAAAAAACATTGCGTTTCCATACATCATGACATGCGCATACGCATCATACAACACAATCTCATTTATTTTGAGAACATTATTGCTTGATACATATCATGTATTACATACGACTAACCCTTTACCTTTCAGGGAAAGATACAATCAAGATTCTCACCAAGTTCAATCTATGAAGCCCGGATCCGACCGGATAGTATCTTGATCTGTACATCATATTGTGAAGCCCGTAGAACGACCAGATAACAGTATCAAACACCACGAAGCCTGGATTCGACCAGATAATGGTTTATCTTTAAGCTATGAAGCCTGGATTCGACCGAATAATAGTTTAATCCCCACAAGTTGTGAAGCCCGGATTACAACCAGATAACAGCTCAGCAAGTACCATGAAGCCTGGATTTGACCAGATAGTGGTATGTCATAAACACAAGCCGTGAATCCCGGAAATCGACCGGATAACAGCTTAGCAAGTTATTGTGAAGCCTGGATTACGACCAGATAGCAATACAAGTTTCTGTGAAGCCTGGATTACGACCAGATAGCAGCCAAAGACACCATGAAGCTTAGATTCGACCAGATAGTGGTATATCTTTAATACAAGTTATGAAGCCCGGGTTCGACCGGATAGTATCTTGATTTCTCCAAACACCATGAAGCCTGGATTCGACCAGATAATGGTATGAAACATCGTGAAGCCTGGATTACGACCAGATAGCGGTAAAAGACACTAAAGCCTGGGTTACAACCAGATAACAATGAGGGACACTGAAGCTTGGATTTCGACCAAATAGCAGTCTACCCGGCCAGTTACTATAAAGCACAGAAATCGACCGGATATTAGTAGGCCCAAAAGTCAAATGGAAGCCCGAATGCGACCGAATAACCACTTGATTTTTTCTGAAGCCTGGATTACGACCAGATAAGAAGTAAGATATTGTGAAGCCTGAATTACGACCAGATAGCAGTACAGGACACCATGAAGCCTAGATTCGACCAGATAATGGTATAAAGTATCGTGAAGCCTGGATTATGACTAGATAACGATAAAAGGACTAAAGCCTGGATTACAACCAGATAACAGTATAAGGCACTACGAAGCTTGGATTTCGACCAAATAATAGTTTACCTGGACAAATATTAAGAAGCCCGGAGTCGACCGAATATTAGTGTGCCCTAAATTCAAGTTGAAGCCCGGAGGCGACCGAATAACAACTTAATTCCTTCTGAAGCCTTGATTACGACCAGATAAGAATTGAGAAATTGCGAAGCCTGGATTACGACCGGATAGAAAGTTTAATCTCATCTCCCCAGTGTTAGAACATAGTTTGATTCTACAACCCTTGGTTTGAGTTTTGATGATAACAAATACAAAGAATAAATAAATACAAAGAAATATATACAAAGAACAAATATGCTCCTTAAAATTATGTTTTGTATATGCAGAAGTTCTGATGGGATCAGCATCAGAAGATAAGTAATAAAGAATTTCATGCTGAAGCTATCAGATCATACGCTGAAGATTGGTGACCAGAACTTGCGCTTAATTACAACAAACTCTGATTTTGAATAAAGACATATCAAACCAAGTCATCAATATTCTGAAGCGTCATCAGCAGTTAAGGATAGAAGACTCTGAAGCGTTACTGATTATTCAAGACAGAATTAATGCCAACGGCTTTCTTCAGACAAGATCTTCTACAAAAGGAAAGTGTGTTATTAACATTAAACTTGCTTTATGGACAACGTCTTTGCCTTGCCTATATAAACATGTCTGCTTGTGAAAGAAGCACGTACGTACGCACACATTAAATTTGCAGAGAATTCCAAAACCACGCATATTCAAGCTCTAGCAAATTTATTCTATTCTAAGCTTAATTTGTGTAATTATCACAGTTGTGATAAACTATTTTGTTAGAAAACAACAACACATTCTTGTTCAATTATTTTTAAAATATTTCCTTGAGATTAACCGGTTTGTGGTTGTACTCAAGAAGACTTTAAAAGTTGTTAAAGTAGTTGTTGTAATCTTTTGAGATTAGTGGATTAAGACCTCGTTGGAGATAGGCGAAATCACCTTGACGGGTGGACTGGAGTAGTTTGAGATCAAACGAACCAGAATAAAAATAATGTGTCATTAAGCTGTTTTTGATCCATGTTTTCAATTCAACCCCCCCCCCCCCCCCCATTCTTGTGTTTTTCACATCTTCAATTGGCATCAGAGCGCCTGGTTCTGAGCTAAAACACTTAACCGTGTCAGTACAAGATCTAGCGTCAGAAAAACACTACGGCAGGACCAAGTTAAAACATCAGCAATGACAATAATGAAGAAAGGGACATATTCAGTGGCAAACCTCCAGTCTTTGATGGAGAGAACTTTGATTACTGGAAAGACAGAATTGAGAGTTTCTTTCTGGCCCATGATGCTGATCTGTGGGACATGGTGACTTATGGATACACGCATCCAGTGGATGGATGTGGTCAAAAGATATAAAGGAAAATGATGTCTGATCATCAAAAGGGTGAATTCAGAAACCACCATAAGGCCAGAACAATTATTCTCAGCGCCATCTCATATTCAGAATATGAGAAAATATCAAACAGAGAAACTACCAAGAATATATTTGATTCTCTGAGAATGACACATGAAGGCAATATTCAAGTCAAAGAAACCAAGGCCCTTGCGCTCATTCAGAAGTATGAGGCATTCAAGATGGAAGATAGTGAATCAATAGAAACTATGTTTTCAAGATTCCAAATTCTTGTTGTTGGTCGAAAAGTTCTTGACAAAGGGTATTCTACTGTTGATCATGTTAAGAAGATCATCAGAAGCTTGCCAAAACAGTGGAGGCCAATGGTCACAGCTCTTAGGCTAGCCAAAGATCTCAACAAAATCTCTCTGGAGGAACTTGTCAGCTCCCTCAGAAGTAACGATATAGAGCTAGAAGCAGATGAACCTAAAAAGCAAGGTAAGCCATTAGCTTTAAAATCTAACAGAAAATCTGACTCCAAAGTTTTGCAGGTTGTGGAAGAAACCTCTGATGGATCCTCATCAGAAGAAGATGAACTGTCTCTCCTCTCCAGAAGGGTGAACCAACTGTGGAAGCAGAGGCAAAGGAAGTTCAGGAATCCCAGAAGATCAGAAAATCAGAATGAATCTTCCTTCAGATATAGAAAGTCAGAATCCTCCTCTGGACACAGAAGATCTGAAGGTTCTTCAAGATACAGAAAGCCAAACAACAAAGACATCATCTGCTATGAATGTAACGAGCAAGGGAACTACAAAAGTGACTGCCCAAAGCTTCAGAATGAGAAGCCTAAAAAGAAGTTTATCAAGGAAAAGAAGAAAAGTCTCATGGCTACATGGGATGATTCTGACACATTCGAAGCTGACTCAGAATCAGATGATGAAAGAGCAAACATAGCTCTCATGGAAAACGTATCTGAAGACAGTGAAGCTTCTGGTTCAGACTCAGAATCAGACACAAAAGAGGTATTCCCTGACTTTACTATAAACTTTACTAAGGCTGAACTTGCTGAAAGCCTTAATGAAATTATGGAAAGGTATCAGCAGATCAAAGTCAAATTCAGAAACCTGAAAAGGAATCTTGCTTCTGACTCTGATAAGACTGAGAGTCTCAGATTGGAGAATTGAGAGTTAAAAGAAAAAATTTCAAAATTAGAAAACCAGTTGCAAAACTCTAAGAAGGAAAAAATCCCTGAAACTCCCAGCAATGCTGATGAGATTATCAAAGAGTATGATCACAGTTTTCAGAAGTTTATAGCTAAAAACATAGACAGAAGCAAGATGGCTTCAATGATCTATGGAGTTAGCAGAAATGGCAGAAAAGGGATAGGATATCAAGGTAAGGTACCTACACCAAAAAATGCCATGGAATTGGTTATAAAACGCACTCCACTTGATTCACACTTTATATATGGGCACACACATGACATGAAATACACAAGTAGTGATTATTCTGTCAAACCAAAATTCAACCAGAGTTTTGGTAAAACTAACAAATCAGGACCCAAGAAAATGTGGGTACCTAAGGATAAAATAATACATGTGGCAGATATCTTTAGCAGCAAAGCAAAGACACCAATCATGGTACCTGGACTCTGGCTACTCACGACACATGATGGGAAGAAGGCATATGTTCCAAAGTGTAGAACTTAAGCCTGGAGGCCACGTGGGCTTTGGAGGTAATCAGAGAGGAAAGATCATTGGCTCTGGAACAATAGGTAATGAAAATCTTCCCTCTATAAGTAATGTTTTATTAGTTGATGGATTAATGCATAACCTGTTATCCATAAGTCAATTAAGTGATAACGGTTATGATATAATCTTCAATCAAAATTCATGCAAAGCTGTTAGTTAGAAAGATGGGACTATCCTACTTAATGGAAAGAGGAAAAATAACACTTATAAAATCAAACTTTCTAAACTGAAAAGTCAGAATGTAAAATGTCTACTGTCTGTTAACAACGAGCAATGGATCTGGCACAAAAGATTGGGGCATGTTAGTATGAGAAGGATATCTCAGATTAAAAAACTCAATCTGGTCAGAGGACTTCCTAACTTGAAGTTCAATTCAGATGCTCTGTGTGAAGCATGTCAGAAAGGCAAGTTTGCAAAACCTGCTTTCAAATCCAAAAATGTTGTTTCCACCTCTAAGCCATTAGAACTTCTGCATATTGACTTATTTGGACCAGTAAAAACTACTTCAGTCAGTGGCAAGAAGCATGAGTTAGTAATCGTAGATGACTATAGCAGATGGACTTGGGTAAAGTTCTTAAGACACAAGGACGAGTCACACTCTGTGTTTGTTACCTTCTGCAACCAAGTTCAGAATGAAAAGGATCTTAGAATCGTCAAAATTAGAAGTGATCATGGTGGAGAATTTGAAAATAAATATTTTGAATTATTCTTTAATGAAAAAGGCATTCTGCATGATTTATCTTGTCTTAGAACTCCCCAGCAAAATGGAGTTGTAGAACAAAAGAACAGAACATTGCAAGAAATGGCCAGAACCATGATCAACGAGACTAACGTTGCTAAAATCTTCTGGGCAGAGGCAATAAACACAATGTGTTACATTCAGAATAGAATCTCTATAAGACCTATTATGGAAAAGATTCCATATGAATTATGGAAGAACAGAAAGCCCAACATTTCTTATTTCCATCCATTTGGATGTACATGTTTTATTTTGAATACAAAAAATTATCTAAACAAGTTTGACTCTAAAGCACAAAAGTGTATTATGTTAGGATACTCTGAATGCTCAAGAGGGTACAAAGTATACAATACATAAACACAGATTGTTGAAGATTCAATCAGTGTTTGGTTTGATGATAAGCTTGACTCTCAAAAGTCAAAGCAAAATGAACTTCTTGCAGGTATGGAAGTTGAACTCACAAGTACTGAAGATAACTCATCAGAGGCTCTCAACAGAGACACTCCCTCAACATCAGAAAGAGTCACTGCAAGCAATCCAGCACCTTCTGTTGATCAACTCCAGAAAAGACCATCCAGAAGCAGCATTGATCACCCAGAAGAAACAATTTTAGGAAGGAAGGAAGATCCAATCAGAACAAGATCTACTTTCAGAAATTCTGAAGAGTCTCTCATGGGACTGGTTTCTATGACTGAACCAACAACAACTGATGAAGCAATTCTGAACAATGACTGGATTCTGGAAATGCAAGAGGAGCTAAATCAATTCACCAGAAATGACGTATGGGATCTGGTTCCCAAACCAAAAGGAGTCAACGTCATTGGTACAAAATGGGTGTTCAGAAACAAACTGAACGAACAAGGTGAAGTCATCAGAAACAAAGCACGATTGGTAGCACAAGGTTATAGTCAGCAAGAGGGGATAGACTATACAGAAACCTTTGCTCCAGTCGCCATGTTAGAATCTATCAAACTTTTAATATCATTTGCTGTTAATAAAGGCATCACTTTGTATCAGATGGATGTCAAAAGTGCATTCTTAAATGGCTATATAGAAGAAGAGGTATATGTGCACCAACCCCCTGGTTTTGAAAGTTCCAAAAATCCAGAATATGTTTTCAAACTAAAGAAGTCACTCTATGGTCTGAAACAAGCTCACAAAGCTTGGTATGAAAAACTAAGTAACTTCCTGTTAGAATAGGAATTCACCAGAGGGAAAGTGGACAAAACCTTGTTCTGTAAGAGAGTTAAGAATGACATTTTAGTATGTCAGATTTATGTTGATGACATCATATTTGGATCCACTAAACCCTCTCTGGGAAGAGAGTTTGCTAAATGTATGCAGGCAGAATTTGAGATGAGCCTAATGAGGGAACTAAAATTCTTTCTGGGCATTTAGATAAATCAAACCCCAGAAGGAACTTACATTCATCAGAGCAAATATGTCAGAGAACTTCTGAAGAAATTTGATCTCTCAGAATGTAAGCCCTCAAGGGTTCCAATGCATCCCACGTGCATTCTGGAAAAAGAAGAGGTAAGCAAAAAGGTAGAACAGAAGGTCTACAGAGGTATGATTGGTTCTCTTCTGTATCTGACGGCTTCAAGGCCTGACATTCTATTCAGTGTTTGCATTTATGCTAGATTCCAATCATATCCTAGAGAATCTCACTTAACAGTAGTTAAGCGAATTTTCAAGTATCTAAAAGGTACTGCTAATCTGGGTTTGTTTTATAGAAAATTAAATGATTACAGCTTAGTAGGATACTGTGATGCTGATTTTGCTGGAGACATAGTAGAACGTAAAAGCACTTCTGGAAGCTGCCAGTTTCTGGGAGAAAATCTAATCTCTTGGTCCAGCAAAAGACAATCCACAATAGCTCTATCAACAGCAGAAGCTGAATACATAGCAGCAGCTGGATGTAGCATGCAAATGCTCTGGATGAACAGTTGTTGTACCCCAAAATTTGTCCTCCCATATTCCTCAAAGATTTATCAAGAATCATCTTCAAATGGTTCAAGATTGCTCAAGAGATTGTATAGTCAAACCATCTCTTAAGCCAGCTGAAATTAGGGTTTTGGTTCTTTCAAGGAATTTGAGGTTTTCAATGGTTCAATCAAGTCTCATAGGCCTATATACATTCTCAAGCACCTACATGCCAAGTTTCAAGACTCACAGTGCCAATTTGCACAGTCAAAAGCTCCATTTGACCTACAGTCAACTGCAAGGGCAAAATGGTCATTTTGCAGTCAAAAGTCAGAATTTTTGGTCAACATCTTATTTTGAGCTCACAATCATCATTTGATCAAGTCTTGATCATGATTCCACAAGGATGGCTCAAAAATCATCAAGATGCAAAAAGTTACTATTTTTGGACAGCAGAAAAGTCAACTGTATCTTGACCAGGGCATAACTTTTTCATGGTTCATAAGAAAAATCCCATCCAATGCTCATTTTGAAGGGTATGCAATTTCCTACAATCCATCTTCACACTCCAAGTCCAAGAAATGCTCTCACAAGAAGTTATCAATTTCTACATTATAGGTCAAATTAAAAAGTCAACAAAAATGCACTTTAAGTCAAAGGCCATAACTTGAGATTGGTAAATCCAAATGACATGGGACCAAAGGCATTGGTTAGATAACTCCAATACCTTTCCAAAATGTCCAAGAACATGTTCATATGATCAAAGTTGAGCAAGATATGCATTGGAGAAGTTGGGAAATTTTTGTGAATTTGCAAAAGTCAACTTTGCTCAAAACACCTTATTTTTGCTAATGGGCCTCGAATCTCTTCTTGAAACTTTATCCATGACTTATGCACGACCCATCAAGCTTAATTGAATTTATTTACTTATTTTTTATTAATTAATTGAATTTTTAATTGATATTAATTCATTTAATTAATTTAAATTGTAGGAAAATACAAAGATTTGATTTTTCAATCTTTTTGTGAAGCAAGTATGACCTAAAAAGGCTGGCAATTTCGTGCACCAAGTCAAAGATGCAATATCTCCAAAATTGGAAACTTTTTCCAATCATGAAGATTCAAAAATATGTGATTTCCAATCAAAGATTCAACCATCAATTCCATGGATTTTTGCTCAAGATTCTGACCTAATTTCATTCTCCTATATATACACAAGCTAACCCTAATGCCATACACGTGAAAGAGCTGCAGACAAAGGCCATAGCATATTGCAAAATTTCAAGAAAATTGCAAAACTGATTTCTATATTCCAGGGCGATTCAAAGCTTTTTGTTGATTCTAACACCTTGCAGGAGTTCCCAGGAATGTGTGGCAATCAAATTCACACTCTAAAGCTCAAGGAATCATCCTAAACAGAACCACGGTTTGACATTCTTATTCAAAATCGTATTGTCTAATTCATGAGCATTTGACATGATTTCTTGTTTGTTTTGTGTTGCTAGAGACCACATGAAGCTATTGGCATAGGTTAATTGAATTATAATGTCCTAAATTACAAGATGCCATGGACGATTTCTAGGGTTCTTGAATTCTGAAATTGGGGCTTTCTAAACCCAGAAAAATCAGGACTTGTAAGGCACATGGTTGGATTCGTGAGAACCAAACGAACACATTGGAACCCTCGCGAAACATTTATATAAAACACAGCCCTAATCGCTATTTTTCGTCACCATGTTTTATGGGGGTTAAAAACCCCCGCTATCTAACATTGTTTTTGCAGGTTCAACGAGGAAGATGATGATGTGTTGATACATCATTGGTTAGTTCAAATCAGCGCGCGTGTTTTTGTTGTGTTACAACCTATTGAATAATTTCTTAATATAATAATTGTTTGTTATTCTAATAACGACTAAAGCCTGATGGTGGAGTGGTTGCCCAAGCATCCAATAGGCGTTGGGACCTGGGTTCGAATCCCAGGTCCCCCAAAACACTTGCTTCTATTTTTCTCTATATGTTCATATGCAGCGTTCCAGGAGATGTCCACCATATACCTCAATTGTCCACACGCCAAGTGGCTTGTAAATCCAATTTGAAGACCAGGATGGAACGATCACCATGCTCCCTAGTCAATCAACGCATGGAGGATCTCAAAAAGTCAAAGAGGCTGCAGCAAATGGGCTTCAAGATTCCAGAACTTACCTCCTAAATGAACCAGCATTCCAAACAGTCAGTTCTATTTCCACCGATCACAGAACTGGCGACTCTGCTGGGAATTTTATAAGTGAGGTGTACCTTAGGATTAGATCATTCTATGTTTTCAATTGTATTGCTTTGCATGCTTTAATATTGTGGGCTTGTATCAGATTTTTATAGATCCTAACCCGGATCTGGGGAATACCCTTTAAGTAAGTAGCAATAAACTGTGAGGGACCTGTCCGGCGTAGACTGACACGGGTGAAGCAGTAGCTACGTTGGTGTGACACCTTGGTCTGTACCGATATCCCTTGTGTTGGAACGAGGAGAATATGGGTCTTCTGAGGAGTCATTAAGCACCAACTGACCTTAGAACCTTAAATTGACTAACTTGGCCATAGAATAGTAGCAGTATGCTACACTCATTGAGGCTAAACTCTCGTGATGGTTCCGGCCGCAAGAAAAGGTTGCGAAGCTGGAGTTATGACCGATTGAGGGTAGTCAGTGATATTGAGATCCTCTAGAACCCGATTACTATTTTCTAGGACAGGTCTTAACCAACTGAAACTGAAAGAGGGTAGTACCTAAACTTCATGCTGGCCTGAGCTCTAAGGGATGTCTTGTGTGACTTGTGTGCCTTACCATGTTTGCCTTTTGTGAATACTTGTGGTGTGCCTTTATCATAACATCATACCATCATAACATTGCATGCATCCTGCATAAGGACTAACCCATTTCAAAGACAAGAGGGTTTCATCTTTGCTCTGTTTTGTAGGACATCATGATGCCCGTGCGAAGGAATACTATCCGACTCAACTTTGTTCAACCACCTGCTTTGCTTACAGAATTGGTTGATAGGATTCCAAACACTACTTCCTTCATCAAGAGGCATGGTTCTCTTCTCGGTTTAGTCACTTCAAAGTGGGACCAACAATTGATGAGCGTCCTGGCCCAGTTTTATGATCCGCTATACCATTGCTTCACCTTTCAAGACTTCCAGCTGGTCCCTACCCTGGAAGAATTCTCTGATTTGCTTGGTATCCCTATTTTGGAACATATTCCATTCACCGGTTGGGAAAAGACTCTTAGGCCTGAGGAGATTGCTGCAGCCCTTCCTTTGACCAAAGAAGAGGTAATGGCTTACTGGGAGACTAGAAGCGGAGTTAAGGGCTTTTTGGCTAAGCTTCTGATTGGCAAAGCTAATAGTTTCTGGAATGACTTAGACTTCAGGGCGTATGAAGACATCCTGGCTCTCTTAATCTATGGTCTAGTATTGTTTCCAAATCCTGATACCCTTGTTAATGTCAATGCCATAAGGATCTTCATCTCTCGCAACCCTGTACCCACTCTCTTGGGTGATATCCTGCAACAGCTCTATGCTCGTACTGCCCGAAGACGGGGAACTTTGTGGTGTTGTGCTCCTTTATTAGTGAGGTGGTTTATTTCGCACCTCCCTAAGTTCGTGCTGAAGAACAAAGAAGGAAGGGGCTGGGCTCATAGGTTAATGTCTCTCACTGATAATGACATCATTTGGACTCTCAGAGGTTTAGATGAGGTGGCTGTTATTGATCGTTGCGGAGAGTATCCTAATGTTCCATTGATCGGAACCCAGGGAGGAATCTCTTATAACCCATGTTTAGCTCTCAGTTAGTTTGGAAGAGCCAGAAGAGCGGGGCCTCATGAGATGTTGATACCTCACATCAGTTTCGAGTTTCAGGTAGATAGTGACGAGCTGCGCCGTAGATTCATCAGGGCTTGGGACAGAATTCACAAAGCTGACCCACATGAGTTGGGACCAAAGACTTCTCTACCAATAGAATCCTACTTCAGATGGGTCCGCATCCGTGCTCAGAAGTTAGGTATGCCATACGAACAGGTCAAGCCTATTACTCTTGAAGTTCCTGATAAAGACGGGGTTCCTCCAACTGTTCTTCATCCTCAGATACCCACTGATGTTGACACGCTGAAGAGGTCTTGGACACAACTGCAGGAAGAACAGGATTCTTATCGGGAAAGGTTCAATGAACAAGAACAAAAGATCCAGAAACTGACTAAACAATTGGAGAACGAGCGGATCCTGAATGACTATATCCGTACTGAGAAGAAGAGGCCATGGGAGCATTGATGGGCCTTGGATCTTTCTTTTACAGCTTTTATTTACTTTTCAGTATTTTCCATTTTTGTAACGCCTAAGGGCAGTTTGTTGAACAATTTAGATTCCAAAGTTAAATCTAATAAAGTGTGTTTCCTTTTTGTCTACAAAGTTGAATCCCGATTGTCTTTGAAAACATAAATCATACGCATTTCATGTCATCATATGCATAACAGGTGCCCCTTTTTACAGGTCACTTATCTTCTTCGCTGTTTATTTCAGCAATCATCATGTCTTCTGAACCTTCCACTGAACAAGCTATCAAGGCCCTCCAGGCCCAGAATGCCCAGTTCCAAGAGTTGGTTATGAGCCTAGCCCAGGGTCAACAGGAGTTGAAGACTCTGATTCTGAAGAAGAAGAAGAAGAGGACCGTCTTGTTCAATACTGGACGCAGATTTGGGAATGGACTATAAAATGAGGTTGATCTGACTACTTCCTCTGTAGGGAAAGACAGTCCCCAAGAGAGAAGGGTGCCTAGTCCCGTGGTCTCCGACAACGAGACGGATTATAATGATGAACAGTACCCTCCTGCTGAGGATAGGTACAAACAGTTGGAGGACTGCCTGAGCACCATGGAGATTCAAAATGTGCCCGGGTTGGACTTTGGAGACCTAGGTTTATCCTCTGGGGTGGTGATTCCCCATAAATTCAAGGCACCTGCTTTTGCAAAGTACGACGGAGCTTCCTGTCCTAAGCTGCACCTCTGATCGTATGTAAGGAAGATCCAACCTTACACCGCTGACAAGAATTTGTGGATCCATTTCTTCCAGGATAGTCTTTCAGGGACTCAACTCGAGTGGTTCTATCAGCTGGATGGAGCCAGTATTTGTAACTGGGAGGATTTGGCTACTGCGTTCTATAAGCAGTATCAGTATAATTCCGACCACGCTCCCACGCGTACCCAACTCCAGGGTATGTCACTAGGGACGGGTGAAGGATTTAAGGAGTACGCCCAAAAGTGGAGAGACCTGGCTGGAAGGGTGCAGCCACCTTTGACTGACCGTGAGCTTGTTGATATGTTCTTGGGGACCCTGTCTGGTCCGTTCTTCAACCATTTGATTGGAAATTCTTCTGTCGGGTTTACATACCTTATCTTGACTGGTGAGAGAATTGAAGCTGGTATCAAGGCTGGGAAGATACAGAAGGGTGACTCCTCGAACACTGAGAAAAAACCATTCAAGAAAGAATCCAGTGTTGTCTATGGTTCAAAAAGACCGAACAGGTCCGAACACCGCCAAACTGTCAACGCGGTAGTTATTTCAAAACCGGCCAGTGCTCCTCAACATCGTAACCAACAAAGGGAAGAGAGACCTAGAAGGCAATTCACTTCTCTCAGCATGACCTTGTCCCAGATATTGCCACAGTTGCTGAAGACCAATTTGGTAACTCTAAGGGAGCCCCCAAAGAATCCGAACACTACATCTTCAAAGTATAACCCCAACGCCCGCTGCGCTTACCACTTTGACAGCCCGGGGCATACTACAGATGATTGTTGGACTTTGAGGAACAAGGTTCAGGACCTAATCGATGCAAAGGAGGTTGAGTTCGAAGCGCCCGAGACTCCCAATGTGATCACTGCTCCCTTGCCAAAGCATGGCTAGGATTGAAGGCACTTTTGTTCATTTGAATTCTGAAGTTGTATTTTTCTTTGCTTATTCAAACAATTATCATGTCAAACTCTTTTATTTCATTAATGCATTACACGTGTCTGTTTTGAATTAATTGTTTTCACTATGCTTAAAATTGCTTTCATTTTTTTGTGATGATTCAACTCTCGATTAAAAAATTCTAAACCTTTTGAGGGAGGATGCAAAAAACGATGCCACGATCTTTACAGTATGCTTTTGAACAGACCCCGCTGATGAAGTACAGGCATTGTTTCAAATCCTAAACAGTGGAGTTATAAGGAAGATAATCCATCGTCAACCCCTTTGAGCCAAAGAAGTCAGAGTTTTTCTTTTCACAAAAATTAAAACCCTTACTTATAACCTGGGGCAAAGTAGTTTTCTCAGTTGATCCAGGTGCCCAATGAATGGCATCAAAGGAGTCCTTCCAAAACAAAAGACAGTGATGGTTCCGAATAATCATAAAGACAGACAGTCATTATCTCTCAGAAATAAAAGCCCAATAAGTCAAAACCTATGAAGGAGACTTACAAAACTGGGGCATCCCGTTGACTGTAATCACAAAAGAAACAGTTCAGGCAAAAAAAACAGGGATAATAAAATAAAAAAGAAAGAGGTCCTACAAACCCTCAACAAAAAGAAATGACTGCCTATTCAAAATAAATTATCAGTATCCGAACCATCACTGGTATATCAGAGCAAAGACTCAAACAAGATCTAATGCACGATTAACTGAGTTTAGGATTGAAGAACATCACTAAGAGCGGGTGGGTACAAATAAATTTTGAGCCTTTATCCTTTGTTTCTCAAACCGTGAACCAGGCCACGTTATAACCATTAAAAGTTCTAGCTGAAGCATGGGTTAGTTCGAAAGCATACTGTTACAAAAGGTATCATGACTCCTGTAGGGCTTGCTGTAAAATACTGAGTTGACATCACATTTTATAAAAATTCACTTGTTTTATTGAAAACTGCATTTTCAAAAAACTTCAAGACAGACATAAGCTTTGCATTCTTAAAATAACATTGTTTGCATATGACTATTTGTTCAAACAGCAGAGAAATTCGCACGACGAATATCTAAGTGAAAAAAAAACCTTCTCAATAAAAGGATCACCTCAAGTGAAAAAAACACTTCCAACCAAGGGGCACGACATGATCATTGTCCATCATCTGGGGCAGTCAAGTCAAGATTCAAGGAATCTCTCAAAATACCAAATAGCCAGGGGCAGATCTCCATCTGAATCAATTAGGGCATTGGACATAAATTCCAGCAACGAATCTTGCATGATCAAACGAAGATCTTATGGTGGTATGGCAACACAACACTACCGACAGTGATAACTTCCTTTATCCTGAGGGAACGGACATAGTAAAAAAATACTGCACATGAACAAAGACCCGCTAGGTTGACTGGCCTAGGCAAAAACAAGGGCTTCCCGGCGAACCAAAAGGGTTCGGGCAAAAATAAGGGATGAAAATGAAAAATCTATACACCCGGCAAGTCGAAAACCTGAAAAGGCGGCTTGGGCAAAAAAGGGTATCCCGATGGACTGAAAACCCGAAAGGGCGGTCCAGGCAAAAGTTAGGGATCAAAGCGTACGACTATGTCCCGTCATCCCATTACTTGCCTACCAGAAGAAGATTTGTCAATCGACAATTATCAAGCACCTCCACAGGTACCTTCTCCCACAGAAGCTGGGGAAATAAGAATTGTCCGAACTATACAAGTTGCACTGTCCTCCAGGTACAAGGTAAATTCAGCTGAAGAATTTGACCAAGATACCGTCACTCCCCACAAAATAAAACAATAATGGTATCTCTCCACTGAGCCTTGCCACAATGAACGAATCAGCCATACTCTCCCCAAGCAGAGTTGGTCTCTCATCAGCCCTAAAAAGGAACAGTATCCCCAGAAAGTCAGCAATACTCTTCCCCAAGCAGAGTTAGTCTAACACCAGTCATAGAAAAGTTGGGTATCCCTAGAAGATCTTAATATTCCCCAGCGGAGTATACAGATATTCCTCAGCAAGTATCCCCGGCAGTCTTAATATTCCTCAACGAAAATATAAGATTGTTCCCCGGCGGAATACAGACACCCTAGTGGAGCCATACCCCCAGTGGAGCCATTTCCTCAAAAGTTTCCCCAGGAGAGTTGAACCATCTCCCCAGTAGATTCTGGAAGCTTGTCCCCTGCAGAGTACAAAAATCTCTCCCCAGCCATATTCAGAAGGTTTATCCCCCACCAGAGCCTAACTGGGTTATCCACAGCAAATTGCAACAGAAAGATCGTCCTCAGCGAAGTTCTTCCTATCCCCAGCGGAGTTCATCAAATTCCCCAACAGAGCTTATCAACGGAATCCCCAGCGGAGTTTATCGTTCAAATCCTCAGCGAAGCATCTCTTCCCCATAGAGTAATTCCCCACAGAGTAATCTCTTCACCAGGTTTATCCCCCAACGGAGTCATCTTCTCCTACCGGTTTATTCTTGCAATCATCTTCGTTCATCATCCCCAGCGGAAACGAAGAACTCTACTTTTCAACATCAGCCCAGGATTTAACAAACTCCCAACATTCGTCAAGGATTTATTTTCCCAGACGAAAATACATTCATAAACATATAACATTTCATATCTCCTATTTACATACTGTAGCGGTGAAAATCGGAGATCAAGCTATTAATTAACTTGACTCACAAAAAGCAAGAGTCGCCACCGCGCTTTATTATTTCCAAGGGAAAAGGGAAAAGAGCGAAATAAAACCCTAAAATATGCAATGTAAAGTAATATTTAAAAGTAATGAAAATACAATGCGTTTTTAAAAGAGATCGAGAGTTCGGGGGTTGGTTATACAATGGGAAGGTATTAGCACCCAATGCATCTGCGGTACTCTGCAGGAACCTCTTGAAATATCTGTTTTTGGTTAAAATTGTTTGTTTAGTTAAATGGGTATGGATGAGATTTTGAAGATACGACGACCTAGTGTTGAAGTTTTGACTTAAAAGGGGTGTGAGTTTAAAAATTGATTTGTAGGAGATTTGTCTTAAGAGTAACAAAACTAAAAAAAAAAGTATGAAGGGATTTCACATAATCGTATTAGATACTCGATGACATGAAGTCAACAAATTAATTCTTTCCCTTGGATTTAGAACCACAGACAGATAAATAAGCTAAGAGTATATCAAACCTCAGGTGAAAATAAATCACAAGCCGACATCATCAAAAAAACCTGATGTAAGATAATACTCCAAGCATCAGATAAAGCGCATCAAGTGAAAATAAATCACATATGAGAAAAGCGTGTCAGGAGAGGAATCAGATAAAGCGCCAAGGGCGATGGATAAAGCTCACAGTATCTGATAAGAATCCCTGCATCACAAGAGATATACCGATAAATCTAACAGCACAGAAAAACTTATGTGCGTCCGCACAATTTTCAGAAGTTAGTTGGAATTAAAAATAAAATCACAATGCGATGAAAATAATATTTTCAAAACCTGAATTTATTTACAAGTAAAATATACAGTCAAAATATTATGTACAAGTATATATTTACAGTACCAAATATTAAATCAGAATAGTAAAATAAAATAAAAAGGTAAAAGGGAGAAGTGTAAGAGTTATTGATGCGCTATGTGAGAATGGATACTTGAAACGATTTTCGAAAACCTTCACAGTAAGCAAACTCGTTAGTAGCATAAGCGGTATAAAAATTAAAATGAATGAAATCGCAACAATTAAAAACTTTGTTAGAAATCACAAAATAAAGAAATGAAATGAAATTGTATGAATGCACATGAATATTTACACAGATAAAAATCAAGAATTCATGACATTATTCCATGTAAGCACAAAAAATCAACATTGTACACATTATTTCAAATGTATCAAAAGCAACCACTATTTCAAACACAACGGAAAACAAAAAATCAAAAGTTCACTTTGCAAAAATGAGAAATTAAATTCAAAGCATGAACCAAACAAATGATGATTATCCAAGAATTTCAATTCATAAACAAAGCCAAAGAAACTCATGCTATAATTCAATTCAATCCATGAAAAACCAAACATTATTCATGCAAATCAAAAGTTGGACAGCAACTAAAAACTTCATGGATATTCAAAAACCAATTAGCATCTATTCATGTTCTACTCAAAACATGTTCAAAACATGGGGGAAAAATTGAATTGAGCTATAATCGATCAAATTAAAAAAAACTGGCAGCAACAGTGCATTATTATTATGTCTCAAAATTCCAATTCAAACAAGGTTTGTAACAAAAGGAAATGGCAAGCTATCTTCAATAGCTTCTCGGTCGGATTTACACGCAAATAAAATGCGGCATTATCGTCACCTTCATCAAAACTAAAATTCGAATAAAATGAGACATCATAGGTTTTGTGTTTTCAACAACTATTACTTCAAAAGCATAACAATTACTTAACTCAAATTTAAACAAAATACCAAAGCAATTCAATGTCAATTTTCCAGAATTATATCAATAATTTCAAACAGCATAACAATTAAGAAAATGGAAAGAGTTACCGAAAATGTCAAAACCAAAAGTATATGTACTATTGTGGTTGTTGATGTTGTGCGAAACAGGATGCTGTGTTACACGGAATTTTGACAGCGAGATGAAGATAGCATACCAGCAATTGCTTGTGTTGCAGATTGATGTGCGGTGAGTGAAGAGGAACGGTTCTGATTATGGTTCGAAGATGGAGTTTGATGAACTCGGTGGGTTGTAATGGTGACGGATCAGGGATGTGGCGGATGAAAGGTTGGGTCGCGGATGGGTGGTTTTTATGGAAATGAAGGAGAGGAACAGAGGGTTACAGTAATTGATGAAGGAAGATGCGAAATGATGAGGAGATTCGGAACGGTGATGATAGTGGTTAAGGGTGTTTGTCGCAGAATTGAGATGAGGTTGCTGTGGAGAGAAGAGGAAGTTGCAGGTTATGATGGAGGAGAACAAAGGGTTAGGAGAGAAGGTGGAAATTGATGGAGATAAAGTAGATGTTAAGCGGATGAAGGTTATGAGAGGGCGATTGGTGGATGAAGGGAGATTGGTTGTTGTGGATGTGAGTGGAAAATTGACGGAGGGTAGAATATTGAAGGTGGTATGATGTGGAGGTATGCAGATGAAGGTTGGATGGAGGTTGGGTATGCGTGTGAATGTGAAGAGAGGGATAACATGGGAGTTAGAAGGTTTGTGAAGAAATTAGAAGGAGTAATTATTGTGTTTTTTTTTGTTGACAGAGGGTGAAGGGCAGAGGGGTATTTGATGGAAGAGAGAGATGGAAATATGCTGGCAATTGAATTGAAGAGAGGAATAGATTACTGTTAGTGCTTTTGTGTTGTGTTTTATGGAGTAGAGAACGAGATAAGTGGTATGCTACTGTATTGTTTTTTTTTGTTTTTCTTTACAAAGAACCAAGGCTACTTAAATAGAAAAAAAATAAGAGGAAAAAATATGATATCAAAGTAAATCACATCCGTTGCTTTTCTTTCAATTCCATTGGCAAATTTAGTTATCCGAAACATGTGTTAACAACCAATAAGAATCAAGCATAGTATAATCAATAAATATTTTGTGACCAAAAAGCCCCTGAATGACAAAAATAAAATAAAAACCTGAAATTATAAAAAATAACTCAATTTAAAATGATTTTTTTTTGAATATTTTATGAATAAAAAATAAAGACCCAAAATGACCGAAAATGATAAAAAACGGACGAAAATTTATCCGAAAAAATAAAATGAACACATTAAAATAATCTACATGTCACAAAGATTAAAGAAAAAAAAATATTCAAGAAGTCAAAAATCAAAAATAAAATAATAATAAAAATATCAGACTAAACAGACGTTTAAGGTTAAAAACGAGACTTCGAACTGTACCGAAAAAATAAAGCGAGCACACCGTCATAATCTACGCGAAGCGCAGATTCATAAAATGATCGGTAAAAGGTGAAAACTTGAAATATTTTCTCGCTACTTTCCCGCATAGTGTCGAATCGCTTTTAACAGTCTGTCTATAAAACCGAAATATTTTATTATCGACATATAAACAACTTGGAGCAGTGCAAGAAAATAGTAAACAGATAAAAATGAATGAAGTGAAATGTCGGGTATTTTACAACTGAAAGACGATGCAAACTTTGATTTAAACTGACTTTTTCTGGTCAACTTAAATACGACTAATGCTGCAAAATGTGATGAATGAAGATATTTACTAATGATTGTGACCAAATAACAAAATATGATATGAAAGTGCGACTAAAACATATTAGGGGCGAAATTTAGGGTGCAACAGTTGTGCCTTGATGAATCAGTCTTCGAGAATCCACAATCAATCGTACTTCGGGCTTGGGAGACTCAAAACTTTAATTGAGGCGCGACACCTGATGCTCTTGATTCAGACCTGTCTCTGCACATGAAGCAAAAGAAAACATGAACATACACCTTTGTATGGATTAGAAATTAGTGATACATAGGCTAAAAATGTTCAAAACACTTGACAATCTTCGCATAGTCAATGTTTGAAGGTGAGAGATTAAAACCGACTGTATTTCGTGACCTTGACTTATCTTTAAAAATGAAAAAATAAAAATGGGATCTTAGGTCAAAAATTGGGGTACAACAGCTGCCCCTATTTAAGTTTCTTCTATCTGGAGATATGAAGATTGGGATCTTCATTTCGACGAGATTGAAGGGGCTTAAATATAGAATACACAATTTTTGGCCTTAAGATACCGCGATTATGTTCATGATATGATATGAATGTAATGCTCTGAATTTTATGGGGAACGACGCCATATGAGACAGACTATGCTGGAGAAACCAAGCACATTATACAGTAATCCCACAGAGGAAGAGGTTGTAACTCCATTGGGGAAACAGAGTCATAGACTTCAAATGAGAGACTCTTGAATGATTTACATCAGTGTTGAGACTGGAAAAGAAATGATTTACATCAGTACGAAGACTGGAAAAAGAAATGATTTACATCAGTACGAAGACTGGAAAAAGAAATGATTTACATCAGCACTGTGATTGGAAAAGGAATGATAAAATGCAAACTTCCCCACGGGACTTTTCCGAAGGGATGCCATTTGCTGAGTAGACATTATTGTTGGGGATACACAAGCTGCTCAAATAAAGAAGCTGCCACTTGCTGTCTTCAAAAAAGTGCTATGACATACAAGTTGCTTAAATAAAGAAGCTGCCACTTGTTGTCTTCAAAGAATATTAAAATACACAAGCTGCTCATGAAGAGCTGCCACTTGTTGCTTATAACCCACAAGCTGCTCATGAAGAGTTGCCACTTGCCGTCTTCAAAGAATATTAAAACACACAAGCTACTCATGAAGAGTCCTCCACTTGTTGCCAATAAACCACAAGCTGCTCATGAAGAGCTGCCACTTGCCATCTTCAAAGAATATTAAAGCACACAAGCTACTCATGAAGAGTCCGCCACTTGTTGCTTATAACCCACAAGCTGCTCATGAAGAGTTGCCACTTTCCATCTTCAAAGAATATTAAAACACACAAGCTACTCATGAAGAGTCCGCCACTTGTTGCCAATAAACCGCAAGCTGCTCATGAAGAGCTGCCACTTGCCATCTTCAAAGAATATTAAAGCACACAAGCTACTCATGAAGAGTCCGCCACTTGTTGCTTATAACCCACAAGCTGCTCATGAAGAGCTGCCACTTGCCATTTTCCGTACAAGCTGCTCATGAAGAGCTTCCACTTTCCGTTTTCCAAAGAAAAATAACGTACAAGCTGCCCATGAAAGGACTGCCACTTGCCGTTTTTTCAAGGTGTCAATAATATACAAGTTGCCTCGGGAAGAGACTGCCGCTTGCTGTTTGTCAAGAGTATCCATAACACACAAGTTGCCTCATGAAGAGACTGCCGCTTGCTGTTTCCCAAAAAGATACCCATAAAATATCGTGAAGATATTGCTGGAGGTGAGAACCAATAATTTCATCGGGGATGGACAAACTGCTCATGAAGAGACCGCCATTTGTCATAAAGAAATCAGAAATAATCAAACTGCTCAAATAAAGAGTCAGTCGCTTGTTGTCATGTCGATATTCCAGAAGAAGGTTGTGATAACACTACTAGGGAATAAAGTTCATCTTCAATGGGAAACCATGAATGGATTCTTCCCGAGAAGACCAAGTATTTACATTGCAAAATAAATGCACTCTCCATCTAGGTTTCACAGCCTAGAGATATCCACAGGGTATCGTTCACAAGAGACAAAGCTCAATCCAGGAATAAACTGGAGAGAAAAACAGTCAAACAAGACTCCACCCAATGAGGAAACAACTCAAATGGGGATTTATCCTATCCAGAGATGGAAAAGGAAAGCTAAAGCAAGATTCTTCCACGAGAGTTAACTCAATGGGGAATTAGAAAGAAGACGCACTTTCTGCTTAAGTTGGCACTCTACTTGGAAAGATCAAATACATTATTTGAATAGACACAACCAAGGTATACAAACTCAATGACATCAACAAATACAACTGTGCGTGCATGATGCAAGTGTGAATGAATAAATGAATGCCATGTATGTGTTGACAAAACAAATAGACAAGATAAATTGGAGATGATAAGACATCATAGCACAACCCAACACTCGGCTAATCTGAACAGGATGGGAACATTACTGGAGATAAAACACAGGCCATCATTGGAGCAAGGTCCTTTTACAAGGCTTAAATATCTCTGGAGAGGAAGATATTTTCAGGTAGAAAACCCAAAGTCCAATCTTCTATTGCAAACAATCCATTGAAAGGATAACAACACAAACAAAGTTTCAGCTGGAAAGAAGTCTTGCTTAGCTGGAGATACTGGGAACACCACCCTCTGATAATGTATGAAAAACATATCTTGACAAATCTGGATTGCCCCTGGGATTAATTTTGGATGCCCCAAGTTTACTGCTGATAAGCTGCGTGATGCACGACAATTCTTGCGAATAGCTTCACCTCTAAAATGCCCCGAGCTATATGGTTGATGAGGAGAAATCGTCTCAAGAGGATTTTACAAAAGACCTGGCATTCACCATGCTCTGGTGCCTTCAAACTCTTAGAGAGATTCATCAAATCTCTACGTGATTGCCCCAGATTGACTGTAGTCGGCACAACAAAGTCTTCGAATTTTTGCCCCAAACGAGCAAACAAGTTGGGAAAAGCATTAACTGGGAGAAGCAACATGTTCGTGCTTACGGTCTTCAGGTGACATGCCCATGGATATGATTTTCTTGACGTGATCCGCCAATTACTCAACATAGTTTCAGGCCTTAAAAGAATAAACTCATCACTGGTGCTTATGTGAGCTTCCTTGATATCAAACAAATGTTTTGCAGTTAGAAAAAGTTTACAATGAGAATGAAAATTCTAATGCAACAGTTATGTAAGTCTTGAAGATTTTGAAAGATATCGCACAAATTTTGCGAGTTAAAGCACCATTTATTTTTGTATAGGAAAAACATATGATACCAACATAACTATTTAGAACATTCATGGGAGTCAGGAACACTATCTCATTGAAGTATGCTTTCAAAATAACCTTGCTTCAATTAGGACTTTTGAAGGTTGTAACGTGGTCTGGTTCATGGTTTTTAGAAAAAAGATTTTAAGGCTCAAAATATTTGGTGCCCACCCATTCTTCATGATGTTCTCCAACCCTATGTTCAGTTAATTCAACATGAGTGTTCATCTCTCAAAAGGATTTTGTGACGGTCAAGGAAACGACGAGGCTTTCGGAGTAGAAACCACCCTCATGTCTTTGTGTTTGTAGTCACCAATTTGTTCTTTGCTGAGGACTTTTCTTTGCAGTCCTTTTCTTTGCAATTTTATTTTCCCTAACTTTTGCCTGAACTAATTCTTTTGAATTGATAGTCCAGCGGGATGCCTTAATTTTTCCTAAGTCACACGTTTTCATGTTTTTTGACTTAGTAGGCTTTTTCTTTTTCTCGATTTTTGACTTTTTGAACAAAATGTGTGACATTAGCTTGTATTTGCTTATTGAGAAGATTGTGATTGCCTCGTTTCTTGATGAATGAGGGATAACATTATGATTCCACATCTTCTGGCTTCATTATACATGAAAGATAGCCCTCGTAGTTTCTCTTCAGAAATATCTTCCTTATGAATTTTGAACACTCAATCAGATTAACTGAAAACTACCCTGCCCCAGGTTAAAAGTTGAGGGTTTTTTCGTATAGAAAAGAAACTTCTACTTCAAGGCTCGAAAGGGGTTAGCAAGGGATTATCTTCCTTATATCTCCGGTGTTTAGGGATTAGAAACAATGCCTGTACATCATCAACAAGATCTTATTCAAAAGCATGCAACCAAAGATTTTGTGTTCTTTAGATCATCATCCTCCCTTCAATCTCTGCCTAGGTAAGAGAATGGGCAACAAGTTGGTATCATAATGCAAAAAGCAATTTAGAATTTGAAACAAATATGTGTGAAACAAATGAATTTCTTCAAGACAAACATGCTCATTGTATTAAGATAATCATTCAAATGCAAACAAGTTCTTACATGCAAACAATGTTTTGATAAACAAGAAAAATTGCAACAAGCAGAAATAAGTTAATGATCGGGGAAGGCTTTCCATCTGGACTTGAATCACCGAAAACATCCTTCAAAACTTAAAGTGACCATCAATCGTGTTTACTCTTCGGCACGTGCTTGATTTGAACTTCAAAATCAACGTCCTTGAATGACAATCAGTGAATACTTTTATCATCGCTTCCTCCTTCTTAGAAGGATTGACTTGGGCAGCAACCAAAATTTCAACCAAAACAGTTGAGTGATCCATACCAGCTTTCAAATTAGTCACCTCTCTGCGGAGTTCAGAAATCTCTTGCTTGATATTCTCCATTGTTCTCTTAGCGTCAGTGTTGTACTGGTGAGACCAAAGGAAAAATAAGACTTGGAAAAAGACCTTTGAAAGTGAAACAAAAAATGTAGAATGATGCATGATATGCAAAAGAGAGTTTTTATCTGACTTTCAAGGAGCTCAAGATATTAAGTTGTAAACATCAAAGTATGAAGATTGGATCAAAGCGTTGATCGAGTTATCATCAAGATCAATCATCCATTTTGGTGGATTAGGGTTTTCACCCTATCAACACCCAGGATCCATTGAGATTGATGAAACTTGTGATATTTACAAAGAAAGACCTCCAAATTCCTTGAAAATCAAGTGAAAAGGGTTTTATGGATGCATGAATGCATGGCTATGCAAAAACCACAAGCAAGGTCACAAATAAAGTCGAAAGGTTCAACGTCACGAGCATGGAGTCTAAGGTAAAGAACATCCCAAAGGTATGTACTAACGGTTTAATCACACTTGTAAGACAAGGTTCTAAGAGTTCCCGGAGTCTACATTCCTCCTTCGGATATTACCAACGTCTTGATTACTCAATAATCAGCAATATTCTCAAGAGAAACTCATCCGAGCGTAGCATCGCGTAACAATTATTTCCGGATTACTCCGTTATAATCTTCGCGCTACACCTAAAAGGCCAAGATGGGTTAGGGTTTTACGGTTCTCAGCTTCTCTGGCTCCTAGGTCGAAAATAATAATGTCTTCCCGATTACTCGGTAAAGAAATATTACGTTCAAAGGGGCCTTCCACTGAGTGGGGGATCTCATGCCTCCTTCTTCGGGATTACTCCCTCAAAGTTAACATGACTATACCGCCCGTCCTATTCCTAAGTGTAACTTAGTCCGGGTATAGGACTTATCCTTTGTACATATTATCAACACCCAAATAATCACAATATATACATATAATCAAACAATCAAATAATGATAAAACAGATAAAACAAATTAGGCTTAACCCACTTAGGGATGGACCAGCAAGAGGTCAAAAATTCCCCAGCAGAGTCGCCAATTCTGTAGCGGTGAAAATCGGAGATCAAGCTATTAATTAACTTGACTCACAAAAAGCAAGAGTCGCCACCGCGCTTTATTATTTCCAAGGGAAAAGGGAAAAGAGCGAAATAAAACCCTAAAATATGCAATGTAAAGTAATATTTAAAAGTAATGAAAATACAATGCATTTTTAAAAGAGATCGAGAGTTCGGGGGTTGGTTATACAATGGGAAGGTATTAGCACCCAATGCATCTGCGGTACTCCGAAGGAACCTCTTGAAATATCTGTTTTTGGTTAAAATTGTTTGTTTAGTTAAATGGGTATGGATAAGATTTTGAAGATACAGCGACCTAGTGTTGAAGTTTTGACTTAAAAGGGGTGTGAGTTTAAAAATTGATTTGTAGGAGATTTGTCTTAAGAGTAACAAAACTAAAAAAAAAGTATGAAGGGATTTCACATAATCGTATTAGATACTCGATGACATGAAGTCAACAAATTAATTCTTTCCCTTGGATTTAGAACCACAGACGGATAAATAAGCTAAGAGTATATCAAACCTCAGGTGAAAATAAATCAAAAGCCGACATCATCAAAAAAACCTGATGTAAGATAATACTCCAAGCATCAGATAAAGCGCATCAAGTGAAAATAAATCACATATGAGAAAAGCGTGTCAGGAGAGGAATCAGATAAAGCGCCAAGGGCGATGGATAAAGCTCACGGTATCTGATAAGAATCCCTGCATCACAAGAGATATACCGACAAATCTAACAGCACGGAAAAACTTATGTGCGTCCGCACAATTTTCAGAAGTTAGTTGGAATTAAAAATAAAATCACAATGCGATGAAAATAATATTTTCAAAACCTGAATTTATTTACAAGTAAAATATACAGTCAAAATATTATGTACACGTATATATTTACAGTACCAAATATTAAATCAGAATAGTAAAATAAAATAAAAAGGTAAAAGGGAGAAGTGTAAGAGTTATTGATGCGCTATGTGAGAATGGATACTTGAAACGATTTTCGAAAACCTTCACAGTAAGCAAACTCGTTAGTAGCCTAAGCGGTATAAAAATTAAAATGAATGAAATCGCAACAATTAAAAACTTTGTTAGAAATCACAAAATAAAGAAATGAAATGAAATTGTATGAATGCACATGAATATTTACACAGATAAAAATCAAGAATTCATGACATTATTCCATGTAAGCACAAAAAATCATCATTGTACACATTATTTCAAATGTATCAAAAGCAACCACTATTTCAAACACAACGGAAAACAAAAAATCAAAAGTTCACTTTGCAAAAATGAGAAATTAAATTCAAAGCATGAACCAAACAAATGATGATTATCCAATAATTTCAATTCATAAACAAAGCCAAAGAAACTCATGCTATAATTCAATTCAATCCATGAAAAACCAAACATTATTCATGCAAATCAAAAGTTGGACAGCAACTAAAACCTTCATGGATTTAAAGTCTTAAAACAAATTCAAATGTTCATTCCATTTATGAATATTCAAAAACCAATTAGCATCTATTCATGTTCTACTCAAAACATGTTCAAAACATGGGGAAAAATTGAATTGAGCTATAATCGATCAAATTAAAAAAAACTGGCAGCAACAGTGCATTATTATTATGTCTCAAAATTCCAATTCAAACAAGGTTTGTAACAAAAGGAAATGGCAAGCTATCTTCAATAGCTTCTCGGTCGGATTTACACGCAAATAAAATGCAGCATTATTGTCACCTTCATCGAAACTAAAATTCGAATATCTTTCATTCATAATTTCAATTGAAATTAAAATCGAAGAAAATTATTATGCTATAAGTGTCTAATGAATTCAAAATGAATAATCATGATAACAAACTTCGTCAAACACAACGGAAAGCATCCAACACGGTAATTCAAACAATCCCGACACACTCAACATAGGCATTGCCGAACCAAATTCTATCACAAATTTCACGGCATAAGGATATCGACACTAAATCAACAACAACAAAACCAGAACTGACCAATTTTAATCGTATTTTCCAGCATTTCAGTTCAAAAGTATCAACCACCCATACTATAGCAAATTGTTTTTAATCAGACATTCATCATAGGTTTTGTGTTTTCAACAACTATTACTTCGAAAGTATAACAATTACTTAACTCAAATTTAAACAAAATACCAAAGCAATTCAATGTCAATTTTCCAGATTTATATCAATAATTTCAAACAGCATAACAATTAAGAAAATGGAAAGAGTTACCGAAAATGTCAAAACCAAAAGTAGATGTACTATTATGGTTGTTGATGTTGTGCGAAACAGGATGCTGTGTTACACGGAATTTTGACGGCGAGATGAAGATAGCATACCGGCAATTGCTTGTGCTGCAGATTGATGTGCGGTGAGTGAAGAGGAACGGTTCTGATTATGGTTCGAAGATGGAGTTTGATGAACTCGGTGGGTTGTAATGGTGACGGATCAGGGATGTGGCGGATGAAAGGTTGAGTCGCGGATGGGTGGTTTTTATGGAAATGAAGGAGAGGAACAGAGGGTTACATTAATTGATGAAGGAAGATGCGGAATGATGAGGAGATTCGGGACGGTGATGATAGTGGTTAAGGGTGTTTGTTGCAGAATTGAGATGAGGTTGCTGTGGAGAGAAGAGGAAGTTGCAGGTTACGATGGAGGAGAACAAAGGGTTAGCAGAGAAGGTGGAAATTGATGGAGATAAAGTAGATGTTAAGCGGATGAAGGTTATGAGAGGGCGATTGGTGGATGAAGGGAGATTGGTTGTTGTGGATGTGAGTGGAAAATTGACGGAGGGTAGAATATTGAAGGTGGTATGATGTGGAGGTATGCAGATGAAGGTTGGATGGAGGTTGGGTATGCGTGTGAATGTGAAGAGAGGGATAACATGGGAGTTAGAAGGTTTGTGAAGAAATTAGAAGGAGTAATTATTGTGTTTTTTTTTGTTGACAGAGGGTGAAGGGCAGAGGGGTATTTGATGGAAGAGAGAGATGGAAATATGCTGGCAATTAAAGTGAAGAGAGGAATAGATTACTGTTAGTGCTTTTGTGTTGTGTTTTATGGAGTAGAGAACGAGATAAGTGGTATGCTACTGTATTGTTTTTTTTTGTTTTTCTTTACAAAGAACCAAGGCTACTTAAATAGAAAAAAAATAAGAGAAAAAAATATGATATCAAAGTAAATCACATCCGTTGCTTTTCTTTCAATTCCATTGGCAAATTTAGTTATCCGAAACATGTGTTAACAACCAATAGGAATCAAGCATAGTATAATCAATAAATATTTTGTGACCAAAAAGCCCCTGAATGACAAAAATAAAATAAAAACCTGAAATTATAAAAAATAACTCAATTTAAAATGATTTTTTTTTGAATATTTTATGAATAAAAAATAAAGACACAAAATGACCGAAAATGATAAAAAACGGACGAAAATTTATCCGAAAAAATAAAATGAACACATTAAAATAATCTACATGTCACAAAGATTAAAGAAAAAAAATATTCAAGAAGTCAAAAATCAAAAATAAAATAATAATAAAAATATCAGACTAAACAGACGTTTAAGGTTAAAAACGAGACTTCGAACTGTACCGAAAAAATAAAGCGAGCACACCGTCATAATCTACGCGAAGCGCAGATTCATAAAATGATCGGTAAAAGGTGAAAACTTGAAATATTTTCTCGCTACTTTCCCGCATAGTGTCGAATCGCTTTTAACAGTCTGTCTATAAAACCGAAATATTTTATTATCGACATATAAACAACTTAGAGCAGTGCAAGAAAATAGTAAACAGATAAAAATGAATGAAGTGAAATGTCGGGTATTTTACAACTGAAAGACGATGCAAACTTTGATTTAAACTGACTTTTTCTGGTCAACTTAAATACGACTAATGATGCAAAATGTGATGAATGAAGATATTTACTAATGATTGTGACAAAATAACAAAATATGATATGAAAGTGCGACTAAAACATATTAGGGGCGAAATTTAGGGTGCAACAGTTGTGCCTTGATGAATCAGTCTTCGAGAATCCACAATCAATCGTACTTCGGGCTTGGGAGACTCAAAACTTTAATTGAGGCGCGACACCTGATGCTCTTGATTCAGACCTGTCTCTGCACATGAAGCAAAAGAAAACATGAACATACACCTTTGTATGGATTAGAAATTAGTGATACATAGGCTAAAAATGTTCAAAACACTTGACAATCTTCGCATAGTCAATGTTTGAAGGTGAGAGATTAAAACCGACTGTATTTCGTGACCTTGACTTATCTTTAAAAATGCAAAAATAAAAATGGGATCTTAGGTCAAAAATTGGGGTACAACACATACATGATAAAGTGCATACGGCACGATCTCATTTACTTTGAGAACATCATTACATCATGCATTTTATACATCATGACATTGCATACAACTAATGTTTTTCCTTTTCAGGAAAAACGTCAATCAAAGGAGGATTGCCATCAACCTTGGCAGTTCCAGATCAACACATGTAACTAGCCAGGAAATATTTGCGAGCGACTGATTGTAGATCTATACCTGTAACTAGCCAGGAAAGTATCTACATGAAGAGATTAAAGATCAATACCTGTAGCAAGCCAAGGAGACAATCTTTCTTTCTCAAGTCAGAGATTAATACCTGTATCCAGCCAGGAAAGCTATCTCGACCAACCTTTCTCAAGTTCCAGATCAACACCTGTATCTAGCCAAGAAATATCTGTGAGCGATTGATTGTAGATCTATACCTGAAACCAGACAGGAAAGTTATCTACATTAAAGAGATTGAAGATCAATACCTGTAGCAAGCCAGGAAGACAATCTTTCTTTCTCAATTCAGAGATTAATACCTGTATCCAGCCAGGAAAGCTATCTCGACCAACCTTTCTTAAGTTCCAGATTAATATCTATATCTAGACAGGAAATATCTGTGAGCGATTGATTGTAGATCTATACCTGAAACCAGACAGGAAAGTTATCTATATGAAGAGACTGAAGATCAATACCTGTAACCAGCCAGGAAGACAATCTTTCTTTCTCAGGTCGGATATTAATACCTGAAACCAGACAGGACAGCTATCTCATTGACCCAGCCTTCTTAAGTTCCGGATCAACACCTGTAACTAGCCAGGAAATATCCGTGGACGACGGATTGTAGATTAATACCTGAAACCAGACAGGACAACTATCTACTTGACCATCATTAGGCAACCCTACACCGGTTCCTTCTCTTCCAAGATGCAGTTTTATACGAACTCATCATCAGGCAACCCTACACAGGCTCATTCTTTCAACCTACAATCTCCAGATGGCATCTATAAGCCCATCCCCGACAAGATTCTGTCACATCTCCAGATGGAATCTATAAGCCCATCCTCCTATCCATCATATCTCCAAATGACATCTGTAAGCCCATTCCCGACATCACATTGCTGATACTATACCATGCGAGTGCAAATTTCTGGGCACTTTAGTGTTCAATCATCTTCCACCTTCGGATCACGAAAGGCACACAAGCCAATCTACATCCTCAGGTTTAAGAAGATTGAACAGGGGCAACTGTTGTACCCCAAAATTTTCCCTCCCACATTCCTCAAAGATTTATCAAGAATCATCTTCAAATGGTTCAAGATTGCTCAAGAGATTGTACAGTCAAACCATCTCCTAAGCCAGCTGAAATTAGGGTTTTGGTTCTTTCAAGGAATTTGAGGTTTTCAATGGTTCAATCAAGTCTCATAGGCCTATATACATTCTCAAGCACCTACATGCCAAGTTTCAAGACTCACAGTGCCAATTTGCACAGTCAAAAGCTCCATTTGACCTACAGTCAACTGCAAGGGCAAAATGGTCATTTTGCAGTCAAAAGTCAGAATTTTTGGTCAACATCTTATTTTGAGCTCACAATCATCATTTGATCAAGTCTTGATCATGATTCCACAAGGATGGCTCAAAAATCATCAAGATGCAAAAAGTTACTATTTTTGGACAACAGAAAAGTCAACTGTATCTTGACCAGGGCATAACTTTTTCATGTTTCATCAGAAAAATCCCATCCAATGCTAATTTTGAAGGGTATGCAATTTCCTACAATCCATCTTCACACTCCAAGTCCAAGAAATGCTCTCACAAGAAGTTATCAATTTCTACATTATAGGTCAAATTCAAAAGTCAACAAAAATGGACTTTAAGTCAAAAACCATAACTTGAGATTGGTAAATCCAAATGACACGGGACCAAAGGCATTGGTTAGATAACTTCAAGACCTTTCCAAAATGTCCAAGAACATGTTCATATGATCAAAATTGAGCAAGATATGCATTGGAGAAGTTGGGAAATTTTTGTGAATTTGCAAAAGTCAACTTTGCTCAAAACACCTTATTTTTGCTAATGGGCCTCAAATCTCTTCTTGAAACTTTATCCATGACTTATGCACGACCCATCAAGCTTAATTGAATTTATTTTCTTATTTTTTATTAATTAATTGGATTTTTAATTGATATTAATTCATTTAATTAATTTAAATTGTAGGAAAATACAAAGATTTGATTTTCAATCTTTTTGTGAAGCAAGTATGACCTAAAAAGGCTGGCAATTTCGTGCACCAAGTCAAAGATGCAATATCTCCAAAATTGGCAACTTTTTCCAATCATGAAGATTCAAAAATATGTGATTTCCAATCAAAGATTCAACCATCAATTCCATGGATTTTTGCTCAAGATTCTGACCTAATTTCATTCTCCTATATATACACAAGCTAACCCTAATGCCATACACGTGAAAGAGCTGCAGACAAAGGCCATAGCATATTGCAAAATTTCAAGAAAATTGCAAAACTGATTTCTATATTCCAGGGCGATTCAAAGCTTTTTGTTGATTCTAACACCTTGCAGGAGTTCCCAGGAACGTGTGGCAATCAAATTCACACGCTAAAGCTCAAGGAATCATCCTAAACAGAACCACGGTTTGACATTCTTATTCAAAATCGTATTGTCTAATTCATGAGCATTTGACATGATTTATTGTTTGTTTTGTGTTGCTAGAGACCACATGAAGCTATTGGCATAGGTTAATTGAATTATAATGTCCTAAATTACAAGATGCCATGGACGATTTCTAGGGTTCTTGAATTCTGAAATTGGGGCTTTCTAAACCCAGAAAAATCAGGACTTGTAAGGCACATGGTTGGATTCGTGAGAACCAGACGAACACATTGGAACCCTCGCGAAACATTTATATAAAACACAGCCCTAATCGCTATTTTCCGTCACCATGTTTTGTGGGGGTTAAAACCCCCCGCTATCTAACATTGTTTTTGCAGGTTCAGCGAGGAAGATGATGATGTGTTGATACA
The DNA here is from genome assembly GCA_948472305.1 of Vicia faba. Taxonomy (NCBI): domain Eukaryota; kingdom Viridiplantae; phylum Streptophyta; class Magnoliopsida; order Fabales; family Fabaceae; genus Vicia; species Vicia faba. Next base: position 730,170,394 of record OX451739.1, read on the forward strand.
TCATTGGTTAGTTCAAATCAGCGCGCTTGTTTTTGTTGTGTTACAGCCTATTGAATAATTTCTTAATATAATAATTGTTTGTTATTCTAATAACGACTAAAGCGTGATGGTGGAGTGGTTGCCCAAGCATCCAATAGGCGTTGGGACCTGGGTTCGAATCACCCAGGTCCCCCAAAACACTTGCTTCTATTTTTCTCTATATGTTCATATGCAGCGTTCCAGGAGATGTCCACCATATACCTCAATTGTCCACACGCCAAGTGGCTTGTAAATCCAATTTGAAGACCAGGATGGAACGATCACCATGCTCCCTAGTCAATCAACGCATGGAGGATCTCAAAAAGTCAAAGAGGCTGCAGCAAATGGGCTTCAAGATTCCAGAACTTACCTCCTAAATGAACCAGCATTCCAAACAGTCAGTTCTATTTCCACCTATCACAACAGTCAACTTGAGGACTTCAATATATTTGAGAGTAACATCCCTATCCTATGTGAGAATACTTCTGCTATTTGTCTCAGTAAAAATCCTATTTTGCATTCTAGGGCTAAACATATAGAAATAAAACATCATTTTATTAGGGACTATATTCATAAAGGGATTCTCAATTTAAAATTCATTGACACAGACCATCAATGGGCTGATGTCTTTACAAAAACTCTTTCTGAAGATAGGTTTAACTTCATTCTGAAACATATCAGCATGGAGATTTGCCCAGAATAAACTGTTTTATTTACATATCTTAACCTTCAGAATTTTAGTTATTTTCTGTGAACTGCTGATCAACTTGCCTTCAGATTTTTAGAAGTACAGATTGTATCAGAATCTATCCATGAAGATCTGAGCGTTTCATTTCAAGGATAGAAGTGTATTGTTCACGTAAGCAAACAGTTGTCATCCATTCATCAGCTACCTTCTGAGGCTGAACACGCGTTCACTTTTCTGAAAGGTCAAAAGCGCTGATTGGGTGCATTGAGACACATGTCATGGGTAACCGTTCCAATATCTTTCTGAATCCCCTAAAATTAGCTGTCATTAATGCTAATAATCATTACTAATTATTTCTCTCTCTTGCAGTTTATGTTTTCAAAAATCTATTTAAACACAAGTTTCACTCTTTACACTCTTTCACTTTTACTACACTCTAATTGTTTTATGTTCGTACTTTCAAAACCCTTCATTTTCTTCTCAAATTTCTTGTGTGAACATGGCTTCCTCAAGCGTCCCAAATACCAGTTCTCAAAGAAATGATTCTATGGAACAATATGAAGAACTGTTCAGAACTCTTCTCACGCCCATTGACAACCTAGAAGTTCTTTTAGAACTGATTGTGGATTTTGAAAGTCTTCAAGAAAATGGATTCAATCTCTCTGAAGAGGTAAATGCTCAAGGATGGAACAGGTATTTTGACCGTCTTCTAGGTCCAACGTTTCAAATTCTTGTGAAAGAATTTTGGATTCATGCTTCATCCTCCAACCATCAAGTCACTTTGTATGTAATGGGGAAGAAGATAGTAATTAATGAAGACCTTATTGTAAGACTGATAGGTTAAAATGGTGGTGGCGTAAGGTGTATAGACATGGCTGAAAGATGTGCTGATGTTGCTTCAATTGCAAGAGAAATTTTCACTCTGGGTCTTCCCTCCAGCAAGATAAGGGATCTGAAGGATCATCACAGAATATGGGCTAAGATAATTCTGGGATGCATCAACCACAGGAAGCCAACCAGCTCTCCTGACTACATAAACATTGATCAACAATTTCTAATCTACTTTATCTCCAAGAAGACTAAGGTAAATCTGGCTTACTTACTATTCAATCATCTGAGGACCAGTTTTAAAGAGACTAGAGAAGATGAGCATACCAAAAGGGACTGGATACCCCTTGGAAGACTCATATCAGATATTCTAACAGAGAATAGGCTAATAGAGCATCTAACAGAAGCACAAGAAATCAACTCTCTAGAGGAAACTGCTGGGAAGCCTTTGAATGCAAAGAATCTGAAAAAGATGAAAATTATTGAGAACATCAAGAAGGAACCCAACGTTACTTCTTTTGCAACCATCACCTTCAGAAGAATTCCTCTGGATGATTTTCCTATGTTCTCAGAAATTGATTCCAAGCCTGAGATAATCGTTAGATATTTGGATGCGTGCAAGGCAGATGGAACTGCACCAGATTTAAATATTCAGGACTTGCAACAGGCGGCACCAGAAGTTGTGCTGAAGAAGAACAAGAAAAGGAAGGCAGCAGCAGAAGGATCATCCCAGCGGACTCTAAAAGCTGCTAAAAAGAAAGGTAATCCTTCTTCTGTAACTGTTTTAGAATCAATTACTATATCAACATCTGAACCCATATCTACCCAACCAGAAATTCCTACCCCACAAACTTTTGATGATTTTGACATAGGGTTTGACACCTCAGAAAATCTATGTCTTAGAGAAACTCACTCCCTTCCTATCAATCCAAATACTGAATCAACTCAACCAGAACTTGCAAAAGTTCTGTCAGATATTGAATCTTTTGACCAAAATATTTCTGCTCCCACACCAGAAAATCCAAACCCTCTAATCCCAGAAAATCCAAACTCTGAAACCATATTAGAAGCTGCACAACCAGGTATTCCTCTCTCTCCACAACTAGAAATACCGCTACCTCCATCTCCACAACCTGAACAACCACAACCAGAAGTTCAAACTTCTGGGAACCATCCAGCTGAGACCAGTGAACCAGAACCTCACAACGTTAAATCCAACCAATTTGAAGAACCCACTTCAGATTCAGATACAATCCCTATTCCAGGAATCACTGAACCTCTGGCTATCCGTATGCCCCTCACCATTCTGGACTTTCCACAAATTCCTTCTTCTTTGGAATCAACTCCACCAAATTCCCCAACCAGTCCAATAATTATACCAGACTCTCCCACTCCCTCACCAAAGAGAAATCCAGATGACAACGTTAAACTTGTCATTGATCTAACTGTTTTTGAACGTCTTGCTGCCATAACTCACAAAACGGCCATTCCAAAACCTAAACCATCTGAACCCACACCAGATGTTGGTACTAGTTTGTTGATGTTTGAAACAGAAATGCAGAAATGGATAACCTCCTTGAAGCAAGATAGTCTTGAGATGACCAACCCTGCTGCCTAAGATTATCTTTAGACAAGTTTCAGAAAATGGATAAGTTCTGAAACACAAAAGATGCAAGAACAGAGCTACGGACAAGTTCAACAGAATTTCAGTAATCTGCTAAAGGTATTTGAAGACCAAGTTCTGAGCCAACTGCTCAAGGAATAGATTCTCCCTCTGGACAATGCTCCCTGGTCAGAACATCGTCCATCAGACAAAGTTCAACCAGAGTCAGAAGGTCTCACTCTGACTTCTACTCCAGATGAGATGCTTTCTGCAGAGGAATTGGTTCAAACTGATCAAGTTGCAGAATGCTCTGAGAAGCATCCAGCTACTGAAGATTCTTCAGCTCCCTCCTATGAAAGGCAAACTCTAGAACAACTGAAGAGAGAAAATGTTGTTTTTCAGGAAAGGTTGGATAAATAGGATGATACAAACAAGGAAATCAAGAGCATCTTGAGCAAACAAGAGGAAACCAACGCCCAGATCAAGGGCTTGTTGGAAGCTTTGTTCACACGCCTTCCTCCTCCCTCTTAGATTTTCTTTTGTTTTAAAATATGTCTATTTGTAATATTTGTTCTACATTGCTGCTGTTCTGAACTTCTTATCATTGCTTCTTATTGTTAATGTAAATCCTTTTTAGCTCTGATTATATGTTCCTTTTGATAACTGACAAAAAGGGGGAGAAAGAATAAGATATTTTCAATAACGGTTTACTGAGACATAAGTCTCAAACATTCTGAACTACTTAATTTCTTTCTTCTGAAAAGCTTGAACAGGTACAAAACTCTGATGAAAGACACAGTAAAATTCTGATGCTCAAAGACTCATGGAATTAAAGGGAAGTAATCAACTCAGGGGGAGTTTTTCTTCTTAATTCTATACTTTTTATTCTTTATTTTTAATTGAAAAATATGGTTTTTGTCATCATCAAAAAGGGGGAGATTGTTAGAACATAGTTTGATTCTACAACCCTTGGTTTGAGTTTTGATGATAACAAATACAAAGAATAAATAAATACAAAGAAATAAATACAAAGAAATATATACAAAGAACAAATATGCTCCTTAAAATTATGTTTTGTATATGCAGAAGTTTTGATGGGATCAACATCAGAAGATAAGTAATAAAGAATTTCATGCTGAAGCTATCAGATCATACGCTGAAGATTGGTGACCAGAACCTGCGCTTAATTACAACAAACTCTGATTCTGAACAAAGACATATCAAACCAAGTCATCAATATTCTGAAGCGTCATCAGCAGTTAAGGATAGAAGACTCTGAAGCGTTACTGATTATTCAAGACAGAATTAATGCCAACGGCTTTCTTCAGACAAGATCTTTTACAAAAGGAAAGTGTGTTATTAACATTAAACTTGCTTTATGGACAACGTCTTTGCCTTGCCTATATAAACAAGTCTGCTTGTGAAAGAAGCACGTACGTACGCACACATTAAATTTGCAGAGAATTCCAAAACCACGCATATTCAAGCTCTAGCAAATTTATTCTATTCTAAGCTTAATTTGTGTAATTATCACAGTTGTGATAAACTGTTTTGTTAGAAAACAACAACACATTCTTGTTCAATTATTTGTAAAATATTTCCTTGAGATTAACTGGTTTGTGGTTGTACTCAAGAAGACTTTAAAAGTTGTTAAAGTAGTTGTTGTAATCTTTTGAGATTAGTGGATTAAGACCTCGTTGGAGAGAGGCGAAATCACCTTGACGGGTGGACTGGAGTAGTTTGAGATCAAACGAACCAAGATAAAAATACTGTGTCATTAAGCTGTTTTTGATCCAAGTTTTCAATTCAACCCCCCTTTCTTGTGTTTTTCACATCTTCACCCAGTAAGTCACTGTAAAGCCCGGAGCACGACCGAATAGCAGTCGATCTTATCACTATGAAGCCTGGATTACGACCAGATAGTAGTTAAATTTCACCTCTTCAACTAAGAGACGATTTCCCAGTAGAATAACAAACGACCGAAGCTCCTATAATTCTATTTCTCTCAAGACAGAGACCAGCACTCCCCAGCATAGTCTTCCTCAACAACAGGTATGCAGACTCTCGCTAAGGAATCTCTTAGGCGATCGACACTCCTTCAGATGGCATCTTTAAGCCCATCTTCTGTAATCAATTTCCAAATGGCATCTGTAAGCCCATTCCCGACATCACAAGACAAATACCACTTCATGCGAGTGCAAATTTCTGGACACTCTAGTGTTCATCATCTTCCACCCCCGGATCACGAAAGGCAGCAAGCCAATCTACATCCTCAGGTTTAATAAGATTGAACTTGGGCAGCTGTTGTACCCTAAAATTTTCCCTCCCATATTTCTCAAAACATTTCAAGAAAGATCCTCAAGTTGCTCAAGGAAGTCCAAGGGTTGACCAGACAAACTCTCTCCTAAGGCAGTCTACCTCAAATTAGGGTTTCATGTTGCATCAAGATAATTGAGTCCAAGGGACACCAAAGGCTAACCATTGTCCTAATATGTTCTCAAGATCATCCATGTCAAGTTTCAAGCCTTGCAGAGGAAGTTTGCTCAGTCAATTGCTCAAAGGCCTGAAAATCGAGTGTGCTAGGGCAAAATTCAACTGTGGCCCACATACAGTCAAACTTCAAGATTTTTGGTCAACATCCTCATTTTGAAGTATTATTCATCATTTTATTAAGGGTTGATCATGATTCATCAAGGATTTCTCACAATTCATCAAAACCCAAAAGTTGCTAAATTAGGGTTTTACAGGAATAGTCAACTCAACTTTGACCAAGCATAACTTTCTCATACTTTATGAGAAATGACCCATCCAAAGTTAATTTTGAAGAGGATGCAGTGCCCTAAAATTCATCCTTATCTCCCAAGTTCAAAATATGCACTCACAAGAAGTTATGAATTTGGACATTATAGGTCATTTTGAAAAGTCAACAAAAACACCTTTTTGTAAAAGCTTCATACATGAACATGGAAGACTCAATTGAGATAAAAACAAAAGGGTTGTTTAGAGGACACCTTGATCTTTCTAAAAAGTCCAAGAACACCTTCAAAGAGTCAAAATTGAGGAAGTTATGCATTGGTGAAGTTGACCTTTTTGCAAAATTGTCAAAAGTCAAATATGCCTCAAATTACAATTTTTGTCAAATGGGCCTAACTTTTTGCACTTGTTTTGAGTTGGTAGCATGATCCACGAGCCCTAGCTCTTTCCATTTGTCTTATCTTATTTTTCGCTATTTATTTTGATTTTTTATTTCAATTAAATCAATTTAAATCAAAATAAATCATGAAAATATCCAAACCATTCAAACCTTAAGATTTTGTGCATATTTCAGGTCCCATATATAGCTAGCAAGTGAATCAAATAGTACAAGGCTTATGTGTGCATGAAAAGATTGGTTTTGGCCTATTTTTGGAAATATTTTCATGGAAATCAAATCAAGATCAAAAGCCATAATTGACAAAGATTGAAGGCATATTTTCAACCCTAATTCATTCCTTGGTATATAGTGGACAATTGTAGACAAAAAAGACAAGGTTTTGAGGCGTGGAGAGGAAGAACAAAACTTGAAAAAATTGCCAAAAAGTGCTGACTTGATTTCATACTTCCAGGCGTTTACAAGACTCCCAAGCCATCTCATTCGCTTCCTGGGTATACAAGGAAGCTATACCAATAAAAAACAAGCATCCTCGTGCCAAGAATTCATCTCCACGACCCTCACGTTTTTTTTTTTAAATCGTATTCCTTTATTCTTGCATCTTTATCATGTTTCAATAGCATATTCTGAATCCCTAACATGTTTGTAAGCTCATGGTGGCAATTAATTGCATTTTTGTTGGCTATATTGGAATCCACCATAGCTAGGGTTCTTTGTCTCATTTTAGGATCTTTTTATACAGGTGAAATTGGTCTACAAGAAGGGCACCATGATGCTCAGCAGGCCAAGGCGATTTGATCCACAACATTAGAATCCATTTATCGTGCCTGTATTTGGTTTTGAAATGTGCAGGGGTTATAGCTACGGACATGTGTCTGTAGGTAAAAGTCACTGAACCTTTTAGCAACAGAGAGAGGACAAGGACGATGGCGTGGCAGCCCCTGATTTCTTCGTTTGAATTTCACGCGGATAATTCATATTTTGTTTGTTTTTTTAATATATTGTTTAATTGTTATTTGACATACAACAAAAGCGCATGGCTCAGTTGGTATTGAGGCAGTGGAAAAGGCCATAGGACCTAGGTTTGAATCCCAGGTCCCCCCATATATTTCATGTTATTTTCATTTGCATGATCAGGTGCGCATGCAGGAGTGAGGTCCACCATGAGTCCTCAAGGCTCAACCACTAAGATCTCCAGGAGGCCAGATCTGAAGGCCATTACATGAGGGTCCACCAAAAGCCTTGGTCAATGCACAACATGGGAACATGGAGGTCAAACGTGGGTCAGTTTGTTTTGGGCCCAGAAAGTTGCTATTCACACCCCTCCAAAATGCTAACAAACAGGCCCAATATTCTTTTCCTTTTCTTTTATATTTTCTTTATTTAATTTATTTAAATTATTTTACTAACAAAATTAATTCTTTTTTTAATAAAATCATAAAATCATTTTTTCATCAAAAGAAGATTTAGGTTTTATTTTTATAAAGCTTAATTTAATTAGTTAATTTAATTTTTTAGGTAACTTTAATTTTCTTTGTAAATAAATTAAAATCAATTAGAAGAACTAGGGTTTTTGTCTAATTTAATTTTTATTTCTCTTTTCTTAAAAAAATCACAAAACACAAAATAGGTCAAATTTAATTAGTTTCATTTACTTTAATTTAATTAGTAATTAAGTTTGTACATATTTAATTCAAACCCTTATTTTCTTAAAATAATCTAAAACACCAAAAAATAATTTTTCTTTCAATTAGGTTAGACGGGGTCAAAACCCTAATCTCCTTTCGTTCTCTATTCGTCGCACGTTTATTTATTTTTGTAATATTGATGTAACTGCTCACAGGATGTAATAGATTAATTAGGACTTTCTCCATTTATTTATCATTTTAGCGGGTTTTTTGGCTATGTAAATTAATACCCGAAGCCTTGTAATAGTGTAGCTTTATTTTCCGCATTCTTTATTTCCGCAAATATTAACTGTTAGATGTATGGTAATAGGGTTACATGACAAGAATGTATGTTAATTTTAAAACAGTTAGCAAACCCTAAATATGCAAAGATAAATTGAAATTGAATCACTCGCACATGCGCACTCCTAGGGTATACTCTCACTTTGCTTTCCTTCGGTAAATGATCATTAAGTATAGGGTATTTTAGTGGTCGCTCTCTTGTCTAAACAAAGATCAAAGTCCCGTTCGGAAAAGGTTGCCTCGGAAAAGGTTGCCTCAGATATGTTGCCTCGAATATTGATCTTAAGACATTAGGGTTATTACTAAGACGTCCTAACATTGCTTTAGTGATCGTACGTCCCTTTCGAATTGACCCTTAAAACTCCAACGACGGTGATACCTACTCACTAATAGTAGGATAGCACTGTCTAAAGGAAACAAGAACATAAACATTCTCTTTTTCGAGTAGGTAGATGCTAGTAGGTACTTGCTCAAAACAAACTTTTCCATACTTACACTCTTTTCAAACAAAGTTTTCAAAATGACTTCGTAACACTCTTGAAGACAGAAGCAAGGGTTAAATCGAAGTAAAACAAAAACTTTTCAAACACACAAACACATAAGCAATTTTTAAAATGATGAGCAAGTACTTAAGAGCCTGTAGAAAACTACGGATAGAAAGGGTGCTAATACCTTCCTTTTCTATAATCTACCACCCGTACTCAAAATCTCAAAAAAGGGAATTTTTCTGTGCTTTTTTCCTTTCCGATTGGATAAAATAAAAGTCAGTGGCGACTCTTGCTTACCGCGACATTTTGCAAATACAAACGCAAAACGCAAACCAGCATTTCGAAAAGTTCGGTTCTGCCACCGTATCACACTAGGCTTTGCATATTTCTAAGGTGGAAGAGGTTAATTGTTATCTGGTTGGGTCTAGGTTTCACAATAAACTGTTTGGGGATTTAATTGTTATCTGATCGGGTTCCAGGTATCACAATGAATTTCAGAGGGTAATTGCTGTCTGGTCAGATCCAGGCTTCACAACAACTTGTTGGGGGTAGAGGCAAACTCTACTGGGGAAAAGAAGTTAAACCTTGGGCTGGTTGAGTCCAGGTTCTTCTAGATTTTGAAGAGTTAAACTATTATCTGGTCGGGTCCAGGTTTTATAGTATCTTGCGAAGTTAACTATTATCTGGTCGGATCTAGTCTTCATAGTTATTTGAAAGGTTACACTATTATTTGGTCGGTTCTAGGCTCTATAGTGACTTGAGAAGTTGACTACTATCTGGTTGGGTCTAGGCTTCATAGTAGTTTGAAAGTTGTACTAATATCTAGTCGGGTCCAGTCTTCATAGTATATTTTGGATATAGTAAAGGTTTTGTTGACGACTTTACTGGGGATAAGGGGTTCTGGCCCTATGATTTGTAATAATCTGAAAGGAAAACTCAAGCTGGAGAGTGTAGACTCAGTCGGGGAGGACAGACTCAGCTTGGGTAGGATATACTCAGCTGGGGGTAACAGGCTCAGCTGGGGAAGATAGACTAAAACTAAGGAATTTTGTACTCGGCTAGGGAGTTATGCTACTCGTTGTTTGTTGGGGAAATAAACCCTGTTGGGGAAATAAACCCTGATGAATTGCTGACGAGGCAAATTCTTTGAGGAAGAGGTTCACAAGGCTCCTACTTGTAGGATCAACTTAGCTGGAGAGAGAGAGAGTTGCCAAGAGATTGAGACTTTGGTTGGAGATTATCCTATGCAAAGAGACTTTGTGGGTAACTTTGAGGATGATGTTAATGAAATAACTCTGTGGGGATATTCCATATACATTAAAGAGGTGCTTGTTACTGATTAGGTCATATGTGCCAAACAGTTTTAATTATGTTCATATGCATATGTTCATTCTATTTAAGTCATTGGACAAATTTGCATTCAAAACAAAGACAGAAAGTTTGCACTTCAAAGTATATTTGTATTGATATTTTGCCCATGAATAGGCGTTTTTGTATAAAGAGACGAATATCCTAGTAAGAGGAAATCGTCGAAAGGAAAACAAAATTGAAAACAAAAACAAATAGCCATGTGAAATGATCTCATTGCCTTCCAACTCTACTATTTCCCCAATGTCTTCGAATGCCCATTGCCGTTGACAGAAGTTGATTGGATTTATCTGGGACCATTTGAACTCGAACCTTAGTGATAAAGTTGACAGTGGTGATTCTACGGGACACAGTCATACGCTTTCAATCCTTAATGTTTGCCTGGACCGCCCTTTCGAGTTTTCAGCCCACCAGGATACCCATTTTTGCCCAAGTCGCCCTTTCGGGTTTTCGACTTATCGGGTGTACAATCTTTTGCATATATCCCTAATTTTTGCCCAAACCTTTTGGTTTGCCGGGATGCCCTTATTTTTCTTAGGTGTGTCAACCTAGCGGGTCTCTTATGTGTAGTATTTTTTAACTATGTCCGTGTTTATAGGATGTGGGAAGTCTTCACCATCCATGGTAGCCAGCATCATGGCACCGCCAGAGAACACTCTCTTGACAACAAATGGCCCTTTATAGGTGGGAGTCCATTTGCCTCTGGGGTCGCCTTGTGGCAGAATGATGTGTTTTATCACCAAGTCACCAACTTGATATACTCGAGGCTTGATCTTCTTGTTGAAAGCCTTGATCATACGTTTTTGGTACGTCTGACCATGATAAACAACAACCAGTCATTTTTCTTCGATCAAGTTCAGCTAATCCAATCTCGTTTAAATCCACTCGTCTTCACCTAAGCCTGCCTCATTCATAATCCTTAGTGAGGGAATCTGAACTTCCACTAGAAGAACAACTTATATGCCATATACTAGATAAAAGGGAGTTGCCCCAGTTGATGTTCTAGCTGAAGTGCGGTAGCCGTGGAGAGAAAATGGTAACATGTCATGCCAATCCTTATAGGTTACTACCATTTTCTGCACAATCTTCTTGATGTTTTTGTTGGCTGCTTCGACTGCACCATTCATTTTAGGCCTATAAGGTGAAGAATTGTGATGCTTGATCCCATTGTTGAGGTTAGTCCCATTGTCAGTGATGATCCTTTTAGGGATACCATAGCGGTAGATGAGGTTATGTTTGATGAATTTGGCTACCATATTCTCCGTGACTGAGGCAAACGAGGCAGCTTCGACCCATTTGGTGAAGTAGTCGATAGCGACAAGAATGAAGTGATGTCCATTAGAAGAGGTTGGCTTGATTTCTCCAATCATATCAATGTCACACATTGCAAATTTCCATGGAGCGGTCATGACGTTCAGAGGGATAGGAGGCATATGGACCTTGTCAGCATAAATTTGGCATTTGTGACAATTTCTTGAATGTTGATGGCAATCAGTCTCCATTGTTGACCAATAGTAGCCAACTCATAAGATATTCTTAGCCATCATATGTCCACTTGAGTGAGTACCAAAGAGACCATCGTGCATGTATTCCATGATTTCCTCTGCCTCCTTCTTGTCCATACATCAGAGTAGAGTAGAGTCATGGTTGCGCTTGTACAATATCCCGTTACTTAGGAAGAATTTGGCTGCAAATCTTCGTAAGAACTTTCTGTCATTGATGGATGCTCCCTCTGGATACTCTTGTGCTTTAAGGTATCTCATCACCTCATGGTACCATGGATTTTCTGTATCAGTGTCAAGCTCACAATAGTGTGCAGGTTCGTCGAATCTTTCAATCGTAATCATAGGGGCTTCGTTGTCCCATCTGACCTTGAACATTGAAGACATGGTTGCCAAGGCGTCAACCAACTGATTTTCTTCCCTAGGGAAGTGTTCAAAAGCGATCTCTTTGAAATAGGGAATCATGGATGGCACAAGTTCCTTGTAAGGGATGAGATTAAGGTGTTTAGTGTCCCAATATCCTTTTACTTGGCTAACCACTAGGGAGGAATCCCCAAACACATTCAAATGTTTGATCCTAAAGTCAATGGCAGCTTTTAGACCCAAGATGCATGCTTCGTGCTCAGACATATTGTTCATGCAGTCGAAGCATAATCTGGCAGTAAAAGGAGTGTGGAAACCTTTAGGAGAGATGATTACAACACCAACTCTGTTACCTAAGGCGTTGGAAGCCCCATCGAAAACCATAGTCCATCGGGATCCTTATTCAGATCCGTCATACGGTCCAGATTTCGCACAGTCGGTTACTAGCATGATGTTCTCGTCAGGGAAGTCGAAGTTCATAGACTGATAATCATCCATAGCTTGATGGGCCAAATGATATGCTAGTACGCTTCCTTTGATGGCCTTTTGCATAGTGTATTGAATGTCGTACTCAGTCAAGATCATTTTCTATCTGGCTATCCATCTGAAAGGGCAGGTTTCTCAAAAATGTACTTGATTGGGTCCATTTTAGAAATCAACAGAGTGGTATGAGTCAACATATACTGTCCTAGCCGGCGAGCAGCCCATGCCAGAGCCAACAATTTTTCTCAAGCAGTGAATATCTAGTTTCACAGTCGGTAAACTTTTTGCTCAAGTAATAAATAACATGCTCTTTTCGGCCAGACTCGTCATGTTAGCCCAAAACACACCCCATAGAATTCTCTAGTACTATCAAGTACATGATCAAGGGTCTTCCTTCAACTGGAAGCATGAGAATAGGAGGTTCTTGTAGGTATTCTTTGATTTTGTCGAAGGCAACTTGGCACTCGTCATTCCATCTGACTACCTGATCTTTCTTCAAGAGTTTGAAGATTGGCTCACAAGTAGCTGTCAAGTAAGATATGAAGCGGGAGATGTAATTGAGACAACCCAAGAATCCTCTAACTTCCTTTTCAGAATGAGGGACTGGAATTTCTTGGATGGCCTTTACCTTGGCAGGATCAACTTCAATGCCTTGATTGCTAACAACAATACCTAGAAGCTTTCCAGATCGTACTCTAAATGTGCACTTGTTAGGGTTTAACCTCAACTTGTACTTCTTCAACCTTTCGAATAGTTTGTACAGGTGATCGAGATGTTCCTCTTCAGTTTGTGATATGGCAATCATATCATCCATGTATACTTCTATTTCATGATGCATCATATCATGAAACAAAGCTATCATAGCCCTTTTATATGTTGCCCCTGCATTCTTCAATCTGAACGACATGACTTTATATCAAAAGGTTCCCCATTGCGTAACAAACGTAGTCTTCTCCATGTCTTCGGGAGCCATCCTTATCTAATTATAGCCAGAGAAATCGTCCATAAAAGAGAAGACTTTATGCTTAGCAGTGTTATCAACTAAGACGTCAATGTGTGGTAGAGGGAAGTCATCATTGGGGCTTGCCCTATTTAGATCCCTATAGTCTACGCACATGTGGACTTTTCCGTGTTTCTTTGGTACTGGAACCACATTGGCAACCCATTGGGGATAGGATGTCACAACTAGGAACCCTGCATCAAATTGTTTCATCACTTCAGCTTTGATCTTTTCAGACATATCAGGCCTCATGTGATGAACCTTTTGTTTGACGGGAGGATAGTCTTCTTTTGTTGGCAGACGATGAACTACGATATCGGTATCTAACCCAGGCATATCTTCATAAGACCAAGCAAATACTTACATATAATCATGTAACATCTGAACCAACCTTCTCTTGACAATGCTTTCCAAATTAGGCCTATCTTGATTTCCTTCTTATCTGCCTCAGTACCCAGATTGATGACTTCAACTGACTCTTCGTGTAGCTGAATAGATTTTTCCTTTTGTAATAGAAGTCTGGCTAATTCTTCCGGTATATCACAATCTTCCCCGCCTTTGTCTTCAGCTTGGTTAATTGGACATTTGAAGTCATAGTCGGTAATAGTAGAGTCATTGGCAATAGGATACAGAGTGGATGAGGACCTGTAAGAGTGTGTGTGTATGTGCATGTAAGATACATGGCTATTTTGAAAAATAAATTTGAAAGAAAAGAAAGATAATGAACACAAATATTTGAATGCAAAAGAGTCCAATGTACTGAATAATCATATGATTAGATTAACATAAATAAAACCCTTGACAAATGGACCAAAGTGCCCCGGGCCAGGCACATGGCTTAAAAGTCATTGTTAAATATTATAGACAAAATGTTCTTGAATTGAAAGAAAAGCAATAACAAGTATATTACTCCTCAATGAAGGAGATGGGAACAAAGTCCTTTGCATGCTAATTCTTCAGCTCTGTTGTAGTTGGATACACCCAATCTTCAAATGCAACTTCTTTATCAGAATCACCCACGGCGTTGACTCCATGGCTTCCGATGTAGAGAGTTGGCTTTCCAGCACGAGCACGCCTCACCTCTTCCTGAGCCTTGACGGTGAAACCTAAACCAAACTTGTCCGCTTTGAATGGGATATCAAGGAGTTTCCCCCAAGTATCACAACTTCATTCTTCAATTGTAGCACGAGCATCTTTGACCGAAACCATCTTCGGTATAACTTTAACGGTTTTGGACTCATCAGAGGAACATTTGGTAGTGGCAACCATTGGTGGCATGACTTCAAAGGCTTGACACTGGGTCTCAATGAATTCTCCATCCATCTCTACGTATTTGAATGAGTTAAGGTGGCTTACCATGAACTCTTCTTCTCCACATACGGTGACTATTCTTCCCTTGACTGGATATTTGAGTTTCTGATGGAGAGTTGAGGTTACTTCCCAAGCTTTATGGATCCACGAGCGACCTAACAGACAAGAATAGGCAAGACGAATATACATAATGTAGAAGGTGAAGTTGAATATTTGGGAGCCCACTTTGATTGGAAGATCTACTTCCCCATGAATTGTCCTCTTTGATCCATCAAATACCCTTACAATGATATCACTTGTCTTCAAGACTAAACCTTCACAGTCTAGACGGTCTAACGCCCCCTTGGGTAATACATTCAGAAAAGAACCAGTGTCGGCTAGCACATGTGCTAAGGTAGTCCCTTTGCACTCGACAGAAACATGTAGAGCTTTATTGTGATTCTTCCCAAGCGGTGTTAGGTCAGCATCTGAATATCCCAAGCCATTATCAGCTATCAGGCTATCCACGCAATTCTCAAATTGGTCCGTTATGGTTTCATGGGGAACATGAGCCTTTTTCAAGAATTTGATTAATGTCTGAGAATGGGCATCGGAACAGAGCAACAATGACAACATAGAAATTTTAGAAGGGGTTTGTCCCAACTATTCCACAATCTTGAAGTCGCTTCATTTTATGATCTTCAAGATCTCGTCCATCTCACGATCAGAGGGTTCTCCATCAGCAACGTCCTTGGAGGGTATTTCAGTTACAACCGGCTCAACAACTTTTTCCTTCCCTCTTGTATCAGTACTTGGCTTGGCAGCAATAATGCGGATGGGCGCCTTTGTAACAACTGGTGGTGAGATATTGGGTGAAAATATTCTCCCAGTTCTAGTTACCATGATAAAACACCTCCGCGCCATAGTTCCACGGCACTACCTTGTTTGAAGAATAGGGAATCGGTCTGGGATTGGTAATTATTAAGGGAGAAACAGTGGGTTCATTTGAAATCCTAATAGGACCTTTGAAGGTGATCCTAAAAGGCTTGTCTGAGATGGTAATAATGGAGAGATCTTTGCATTTGTTAGTTAAACTTTTGGCAAGTGGGGTCTTCTCAAATAGAATTTTGTGGCTATCCATCAGGCGTTGAACGACTTTCTTCAGCCCTTCACATCCATTGAGTTGTTTTGTACAGCACACACAGTCTTTTACACAGCCATGTGTTGTACCCCAAAATTTATCCTCTCACTTCTCAAAGATTTCCTCACAAGATCTCTTGAACTCAAAGACTGCATTAGGGTTTGATGAGCTCAAGACACCTCCTCATGCACTGATGACCAAAATTAGGGTTTGAGTTTGCACAAGGATTTTTAGACGATTAATGATTCATATGGCTTTCAAGGATCATCATGGACCCCCAAGAATACTCATGTCAAGTTTCAAGCCTTGAGTCAAATTTTTTATCAGTCAATTGGACAGTTGACCTAAAAATCAACTACATTGGGGGAAAAGTCAACCATGGTCAATTTATAGTCAAACTTCATAATTTTTTATCCACATCAACATATTAGACTCATATGTATCATTTTATCATGTTTGGACCATAATTCCTCAAGAAATTTGATCAAATCATCAAAAGGGAAAAATGGTCAAAATTAGGGTTTTGACTGAGAAAGGGCAATTTCTGATTTTTGATCTAGAAAATGGTCAATTGGTTTAAGGCATAATCTCAATATTACAATCGCATCATCTTGACCTAATGACATGGTTCAAAACATTGCAAATCCATTGGATTGACAGATGAATTTTTCAGTCAACTGATCAAAACTCAATTGTACACTAAAAAGTCAAACTTTGACTTTTTGGTCAAATTCAAGTGTCAAGGATCACAATTCATCAAAACATGTCAAAATGTGAAAATTGTTCATCAAGAAACCAAAGATTTAAGATTTGGATTTGAAAAGTTGAAAAATTCTAACTTAGAAAATTTTCTAAGTATAGAAAATTTCTTATTTTTTCTCAACTTTGAGCCAAATTTTCACCATAATATAAGATGATTCAAAGGAAGTTCCCAATATGAAAGTTGTAGATCTCCATGAAATATACAACTTTGATTCACACAATTTCTCCTAAATATTCTTGGATCTCAAGATATAATTTTGTGAATACATGCTCATGAACTAAAATAACTTAGTGAAAATTTGCCCTAGTTAGGCAGGTTTTTGACCTAACTTCATGCCAATTTTTCACATAGTTCCAAGGGGAATCTTTGAAATCATTTTAAATATGAGTTGTAGAGCACATTTCAAGCTTTCCAAAATGTCAAAGAACTCCTTGAGATCATTCTTGAGTATGGAGAATCGAAGAGATGAAGTTGGCAATTTCTCATTTTGATTTCAAGCCATTTCATGAAGAACAAAAATTCAAATCCTCAAGCATGCTGAACAGATCTTGCTCTGCAGGCTCCTAACTTGTTTCTCACTCCTTAATTAAATTTTTTCAAAGATTTTGGAAGCTTTAATCCAAACATTAAATGCATTGTACAAGAACAATTCTATTTTTGGCACAAAGGTGCCATTTCCATTTTAATAAAGCACTACTTTTGCAACTTTCCACTCCTTGAGCCTTGCACTTGTTTTCTATGCATACAAGCAAAGCCACAATAAAGAGAAACTTTCCTGAAGCCTCTACCAAACCAGACCATGCTTGTACAACACTTAGGGACTTGTCTCCTCACTTTGCTTCAAAAGCAAGTTATAGAGCTAAAAGGCTATAACTAAAAAACCTGATGTGGAATTGATCAAAAACCTTTTCTATACTTATACACAAATACATTATAACCTAGAGGACGATTGTAAAAGCTCATAAACTCTCCCAAACACTCTATCACTAAAAATCTGCCATAATTTGCAGTTTTGCACTTTCCATAGCAATCTCAAAAACCACTCGTGCGTTTTGAGTTTTAACCACCTAAACACTTAACATACTTCATATCCAAGTGTTCCAGACCCCTGTCCACTCACTGTAACTCCTCCTTCTACATCTTCCATTTTTACATTTCAAGCTTGCAGGTTGACTTGACTAGGGAGATTCAGGAACTTTCAAGGCAAAGTAAGGATTGGAACACACTCAGGGAGGTCCGAGCAAGCTAAACAGATCCTCAGGCCTTCTCAAAACTTGCTCAAACTCCATTCACGATCTCAGCTGAAAGAGGTAAAAACTAAACTTCTATCTCTTCATACAAGCATCCTTTGGTCCTGGTTTGTGAAAGAAAAATGTAGATATCCTTGCCCTAAAGCTAACCATATTCATAGATTTCATTTATATTAACTGTGCATAGAGAATTTTGGATTTGAAATTTCTGTAAAAATTAGGTTTCAAATTAGGGCAAGTAAAATTAGCTTTGATCTTTGATTGTTAGTTTACAAAAATTATATGGTTGAACTCGTGAGAAGAAACACTATAATTTTCATGTTTGGACTTTCCATTTTCATGGAGAAATGAGAGAGATACAGGTGGTCCGACCATGGCTCAAGGTTGAAGATGAAGTTGCCTTCAGGGGGCGTTTTCTAATATATATTTATGCCTTTGTTTATATGAACGGATGTACAGCCACCCCAGTGGTAAGGCAGCGCACAAAAACGCCATAGGTCATGGGTTTGAGCCTTGGCGCCTGCCTTTTTGCATTTTTCACACTTTTGTTCATTTTTTTTATTTCTGTTCATTTTTTTTTATTTCTGGCAGCGCTGGGATTCTCATGCTTGGGCCTTTTTGTTTTCGCTAACATGCTACCCCTGTTTGCTTGCAGCACCCCTGGCCCATATATTTTTATTATTCATTTTATTTTCATTTCCATTTTATTAAATATATTTTCCTTAATAATAAAAATCATAAAAAATATAAAAATGATCAATATTATATTTTATTTTATTTTCTCATAAAAATTTATTTTTATTTAGTTATATATTATCTATTTTTGTTAAATAAATTTGTAAATTAAAATAGAATTAGGTTAAATATTTATTTTTCTTCACACCTATTAAATATTTATTTTGACATATAAAAAGACCAAAATACTTCATAAATACCATATATTATTTTCAATACAAAAATACAAAAATACTTAAAGAAATTTATTTCCTTTTAATAAATTAAAATTAGGGTTTAATCAAAATCTTTTCTAAAAATATTTTCCTTTCTTATTTAATTTAAGTTTAATCTTGATTTATTTATTAGGCTTAGGTTAAAACCTTTTTTTTACATAAAAAAGAAAACAAAACAAAACCCTCTTTGCATTCATACATCTTTGCATATTTAATTTATCTTGTACATTATTTATTCCAATATTTGTACAAATTCAATTTGGTTGTAATAGATTAATTAGGTTTATATTATTGCAATCCCCATTCATAAATTGTATACCCCCTCCCACAAAAGTTGTAATAGCGTAGGACATTTAAATTTCGCAATTTATCGCTTTTGTATAACATGCTAGTAATTAGGGTTTGTATGGCAAGATAAAACCAATCAAATAAAAAAATACTAATCCAAGATAAAATCGAGCATGAAAATGACACACTTGCACACAAAACACTCCTAGGGTTGCTCCACTTGGTTGCCTTATACAAAATGACCATATTACGCATGTAAAGTGTCTTAGCAAAAACAAATAAATACAAGATCATAGTCCCTCGATAACGCTATTCAAAGTTGCCTTACAAAAATGATCTTATTCCCTCAAAATGCTAAGATACTTTGCAACATTGCTACTCATGGCTACACGATGACCCACGCCCGTCCCGCTTACATCCAAAGATAGGGTTGCTTACCAAATCAATGATAAGACAACAATGTCAAAGGAAAATAAAATGAACAAGAAAGACATTTGAGTAGGTAGATTACTTTTAGTTACTTGCTCCATTTCAAAACTAATATCCTTTCTATTTTCAAAACAAACACACACATTTTCAAACATCTTACAAACATTGAAAACATTTTCAAAAGATCAAACATCTTTGTATACATTCTTACGAACGAGAATCATTACAAAGATTGCCTAAACAATGGCATCTTTACAAAATACTTTCAAAAACCACACAAAGCACATTTTCAAACAAAAGCAAGTGATCTAGCAAGTAACTAAGAGCCCATGGAAAACCATGGATGAAAAGGGTGCTAATAACTTCCCTTTTCATAATCTACCCCCCGAACTCAAGAAACAATCTCAAAGGTCTTTCCTGTGCTTTTTCACCTTTCCTTTTGGATAAAAGAAAAGTCGGCGGAGACTCTTGCTAAATGCAACATTTGCAATCAAACGCAAAACCCTCAAGTCAGTTCCACCGTATCACACCAGGGAAGATCTCAACTTTCAACAGGTTCTTTTTGATGATATTCAGTGGAGTAGTCAATTCTTCAACAGAGGCAACAAAAATTGTATCTTCAACAACATTAACACCCTTGTCATGCTTCGGCATAGGTGCGGTGATTACATTCGGAGTTGGAGGAGGATCAAACTCAATAGTCTTATTATCAATCAAATCCTGAATTTTGTTCTTCAAGGCCCATCACTGGTCAGTCTCATGCTCGGGGCTGCTTGAGTGGTAAGCACATTTAGCGTTCGGATTATACTTTGGCGAAGAGGTATCTGGGTTGGCATGTGGATCACTCAATGTCACTAAATTAGCCTTTAGTAAATGTTGAAGGGCTTGAGACAATGACATGCCAAACCTCGTAAGTTGTCTTCTCGGAGTTTCAAAATGTTGATGATTAGAAGATGGTCTTGGAGTAGGAGTTGGATTGGAGATTCGAACAACATTAACAGACAGATGATCATTCTTCTTAGTACATACCCTCTCCCCGTACACATAATTGATTTCCTTCTTTGCAACAAATGGTTTCTTGACAGGAATTGAAGTGGAGGCAGACGCCATAGAGATCTTTCCACTTTTGATGCCGCGTTCAACTCTTTCACCAGTTAAGATTAACTCGATGAAACCAGAAAAAGAGCAGCCAACCAATAGATTAAAGAAGGGACCAGATAAAGTGCCCATGAACATGTCAATGTGCTCCCTATCAGTCAAGGTTGGTTGAATCCTACTGGTGAGGTCTCTCCAATTTTGTGCATATTCTTTAAATCCTTCATTCTTTCCCATGGTCATATCTTGCAACTGGACTCTTGTTGACACCAATTCGGTGTTATACTGATACTGATAGTAGAATACAGTAGCTAAATCTTCCCAGATGTTAATACGGGAACCATCTAACTGATAAAACCATTCAAGTTGCATTCCGGCCAAGCTCTCTTGGAAAAAGTGAACCCCAGAGTTTCTTATCAGCAGTGTACGGCTGTATCTTGCGCACATAGAATTTCAGATGATGTTTTGGACAAGAAACTCCATCGTACTTTGCAAAGACTGGTATTTTGAATTTGTGGGGAATGACAACCCCAAAGATCAAACCCAAATCATCAAAATCTAAACCGGGGATGGCTTGGATTTCAAAAGCCTTCAATTTGTCTTCTAACTGCTTATACTTGATATCAGCGGGTGGATACTGCTCGTCAAAATAATCATCATTAGATGCTTGATCATTAACACAGTCAGCCTGAGTACTCTTAACCTCACCAATCTGGTTCTCGTCTTCAGATGAATCTTCTCCTACTGGGATCTAACGAACTGTCTCCTTGAACCTTCTACCCATGTTGAGTAGAGTTTTCTTCTTGGGCTTCTTCTTAACTGCCAGTAATGCCATCATATCTTGCTGCCCCTTGGCTAGGGCTAGTAGAGTCTCTTGGAATTGAGAGTTTTGTGCCTGGAGATCCTTCACAGTTTTCTCTAGATCCATCTTGCTGAAATAAACAGCAGAAAGATAAGGAAACCTGTTATGTGAAAAACCTGGCATATTATGATGCATGGAGGATGCATATGCAAATGATTTCAAAGATTTATTGAGATTTAAATTTGTATAGACAAAAGAGTGAAAAAACGTCAATTTTCATTAATTAGTTTGAAAATATTACAACATGCATCTTGGGCTTACAAAATAACTCTCTAAGATAAAAAGACTTAACGCATCCTCTTCGGTGCAAGGTAGGCATTCACACTTTGCTCTTCTTGTAGCTGCTTTGTAAGCTCCAAGACCCTCTTCTCACTAGCATAGAATTGAGCTTCGAAAGTATCTCATTCTTCCTTCATCTGAATCCAACCCTTTTTCAAGTCTTCGAGAGAAGTAGGCATGTTTGGATGGAGGATAATGTATGGGACATCTCCTTCAACCACAAGCTCCATGATGACTAGTAAGATGAAGGGATAAGGCATCACAAGTTTCTGAGCACGAGCTCGTACCCACTTATGGTAAGGCTCAAGGGGAATGGAATACTTGTGTCATAGTGTCTTGCTATCCACCTTGTTCACCACCCTCCAAGCTCGGATAAACCTCTAACAATAACCTTGATTGTCATTCTCTTAGTCAAATACCACTCCTTGGATAAGCATCTCATGTTGACCATACCTTCGGGCGTAACCAAATTGTCGTAAGGCTAAGCAGGGTTGTAAGTGATACCTCCTCTAATTCCAAGCAAGGGGACATTAGGGAATTCTCCATAACAGTTGACGATAGTAACATTCTCCAAAGATCGGGAACACCAATGAATATCTGAATGTCTGAGCATCATCAACCTATGGGACCACCTTGAACCTTGCTCATTCTTCAATACAGATCGGGGAAGATGCGAAATAAACCATATTTCCAAGAGAGGATTTCAATACATGAGGATCCCTCTCTTCCTCATAGTGCGAGAGTGAAAAGAATGTAGGATGTCTTCCAACAAAGTAGGCACCGGGTTACGAGACATGAAGATTTTGACAGCGCTTACATCTATGAGTTGGTCAGGGTTTAGAAACAAAACCATCCCATAGATGAGAAGGGCCACAATTTCCTAAAAATCTTGTAAGTCTAAGGAGTTCCAACAATCTTGAGCTTTCTCAAACAAGAACTTGGCCAAGAAACCTTTGACACCACTCCTTGTTTCCCAATTAGTTGTGACATCAAATTGTTGCAAGTGTAAGGCTTGAGCAATCTCTTCAGATTTTGGATCTCTTTCTATACTGTTGAAAGGTAGTTGATTGAGAATGGGAATCCTCAAGAGTTGTGAGAATTCCTCCAAAGTTGGCACAAGTTGATAATTAGGAAGAGTGAAGCAATGGTGTAGAGGATCAAAGAATTGACAGAGCACCTTCATCATATCTTCATCTGTATTGGAGGTAACCAAGTTTAGGAGGCGACCATGTCTTTCGGTGAATGGAGAGTTCTCAGGAACCCTTGATGCTAACTCTTTAAGTTGAGAAGGAATCCTTATGAGATTGAATTGGATAGCGTTCCTGCAGATAGAAGCCATATCCTACAAAATAGTACAAAGATAAATCCTAATAATCCTTGAAATAGTTAGTGAGAATGAGTATGATGTTATGATGTTTATGATGTTATGTACAAGTAAATATATACAAACAAGGCAAACAAGTCCTTAGGTTTAGGCTTGCATGGAGTCTCATAGGTAAGTACCCTCTTGAAGTTTAGTTGGCTCAAACCTGTCCTAGAAATAGTAACTGGGTTCTAAAGGATCCCAATATCACTGGTCTGTCTTCTCGGGCATTGTTTCAGCGCAAGCCTCTTTCACGGTGACCGAAATATCCCAAAAAGATAAACCTCAATGAGTGTAGTATCGAGTATCTACCAACTTCAAACTGCACCAAATCCGGTCATCTCACCATGTCCTAATGGCCAAGTTGGTCAAGTAAAGGTTCTAAAGTCAGTTAGTGTTTCATGACATCACTTAGCGGCCCCGTATTCTCCTTGACTACTCAAGGGCTACCGATGCTCACAAATATGTCACACTAACGTAGTTATTGCTTAGACCATGTCGGTATACCCCGCACAGTTTCCACAATGTATTGCTACTTACCTATAAGGTATCCCAAATCCGGGTAGAGGATTTAAGCCCAAACAAAGAACCAAAATGAAAAGCAAACAAATCAAACAATGAAAGAAAATAAAGGCGATCTAGCCCTAAGGTAACTCCACTTTTAACTCTTATCCCCAACAGAGTCGCCAGTTCTGTGATACGGTGGGAGAACTGACTTGGTTGTTTTGTGTTTTATTGCAAATGTTGCAGTTAGCAAGAGTCGCCACTGACTTTTCTTTTATCCAAAAGGAAAGGCTGAAAAGAACAGGAAAGACCTTTGAGATTATTTCTTGAGTTCGGGGGGGTAGGTTATGAAAAGGGAAGGTGTTAACACCCTTTTCATCCATAGTTATCTATGGGCTCTTAGTTGCTTGCTAGATCACTTGCTTTTGTTTGAAAATATGCTTTGTGTGGTTTTTGAAAGTATTTTGAAAAAGCGCCATCATTTAGGCAAACTTTGTAATAGTTTTCGTTCGTAAGAACGTATACAAAGTGTTGAGCTTTTGAAAATGTTTCAAGTTTGGAAAATGTTTTGAAAGTGTTGGTGTTTGTTTTTTAAAATAAGCAAGAGTGTTTGATTTGAAATTGAGCAAACAACTAGGAACAATCTACCTACTCAAAAGTCTTAGTTCATTTCTTCCTTTCCTTTGATATTGCTATCTTACCATTGATTTAGTAAGAAGCCCTATCATTGGATGTAAAGGGACGGACGTGGGTCATCGTATAGCCATGATATCAATATTGTGAAATATCTTAGCAATTATCTTTGAGGGACTAAGATCATTTTGAAAGGCAACATTTGATAGCGTCATCGAGAGACTATGATCTTGTATTTTTGATTTGTTTTTGCTAAGATACTCCACATGCATAACATGGCCATTTTTGTAAGGCAACAAAGTGGAATTACCCTAAGGGTGAAAGTGTGCAAATATGTTGATTTACATGCTTGTTTATCTTGAATTAGGGTTTGCTAACTTGTTGATTTTATCTTTCCATACAAATCCTAATTTACTAGCATTTATATATAAAGCGTTAAATTGCGGAAAATAAAAATACTAAGCTATTACATCACTAGGGGAGGGGGTATACAAATTTACAAATGGGGGATTTGCAAGAAAATTAAATCTAATTAACTATTACAACCATATTGAATAAATAAAAATGTACAAATGCAAATGGAAAAGAAACATGATTTTTGTTTGGATTTTTATGAAAGGGTTTTAACCTAAACCTAATTAAGAAAATAATTAATGAAAAATAAACAAAATGTACTTGAACTAGTTAAGAAAGGAAATTAATTAAAAAAATTTTTTTTTAGGGTTTTTTATGAAAAGGTTTTAAATAATGAAAATAAAATAAGAATTGAATAATTAAAATAAACCTTAGTTCTAAATTAATTTTAAGTAAGAAAATAAAATAAAATAAAAATTAAACCTAAGTCTAAAATTATTATAACAAAAATAAATTAATTTTTTGAGAAAATGTTTTTGGTCTTTTTGTTTTATGAAGAAAAATAAAATATATAAGTGTAAATAAATAAATAAAATTATATTTTTATATTTTTTAATAACAAAAATAATAATGATAAAAATAATAATGATAAAAAATAATATGAAAAATGAAAATGAAATAAAGAAAAAGAAAAAAGAAATAATAAAATATGGGTGTATGAGCAAACAATGGTTAGGAGTTAGGAAAAAATAAAAGCCCAAAGGGGACAGGCCCAAGCGCTGTTTTAAACAAAAAAGAGAGAAAACAGAAAATATGAAAGAAAAAAGTCAAAACGGACGCTGGGGCTCGAACCCAGGTCCTAAGGGTGACAGACACACGCTTTAACCACTGGAGTGGTGATACATCCGTTAACTTAAACAAAACAATAAATATATAATACAAGTCTTGTCCTGAATATACTTCATCTTCAACCTCCAACCAAAGGATCTGTAACTTATTTATTTCTCATTCATTCACAAAACTTCCAACATCAAACTTATTAGAAATTTTCTCACGATTCTGAATATATAAATAACTTAAGCTAATTCTCAAAGATGAGCATGAATTTCTAACAGTACCAAATTCTGACCTAAATATTTTCAGAGGTTCAAACTCAAAATTCTCCCTACTCAAGCAACATAAATGAAATTTATGGACATGTATAGCTTCAGGGCAATGATGTCTACATTTTATCTTCACAAATACAAGCCTAACAATGCCTAAATAATGAGATATAAGTTCAAGAAAAATACCTCAAAACTGGAAATCGTGAAATGAGTTTGAGCTTGTTTCAAGTTATGGTGATGATCAGGTTAGCTTCCTTGAGTCTCTAGGAAGCTAATGCAATGCTTAGCTTGAGTTCAGAGTGGTTGAAATGGCCTGGAGAAGTCCAACTGCAAAGCTCTATTTTTGAAAATGGAGGTTGGTGAAGATGGTGTTTCAGTTTGAAAACAGGGGTTGGGATGGCTTCTATATGTGTATTAGAAACTTTGTGGATGGTTTGGCCAAGAAACGCACGAGGGGATTTGGAGATTGGATTCAAAAATCAGAAATGACAAGTTTTTGTGCTTGTATGGCAATTTTTGGTTTTGGGGAGTCTGAGGGAGTTTGAGAGCTTGTAAAATCGTGTCCTAAATTTCATAATAGTCTCTTAACATATAGGAAAAGGTTTTGAGATTTGTAGAAGTCAGAAGTACAAAATCACATGCTTGTGGATTTTGACTTGTTTTTGAAGCAACATGGACAAACATGGTTTCAAGGTAAGGTAGGGTGGTTGAGCACTTTTAACATCCTTCTTCTGAGCTTATAGACTTAGTGTGTGCAGAAGGAACAACTACAAAGCTCAAGGAGAGTGGACTTTGTGATTAAAGCCACTTTTCCAAAATATGAGTATGAACTTTCTTCCATTAATGGCAATTTGGTTTGGATAATGCTTGAATCAATTGGATAATGTCTCAACCAGTTGTGTAAACTATTAATTATGGAGTGAAACACAGGTTTTAGGCCTAAAAAGAAAAGATTATGCAACATGGGTGTGGATTTGAATTCTTGTTCATCATGGAAATGACCTATAATTCAGGAATGAATGTCCAACTTCTTGTCTTCGATTATTTTTGCTCAAATATGATCTCAATGAGTTCTTAGACATTTTGAAAAGCTTGTAACATCCTATAAAACCTATATGTTTTAAATTTTGAAAATTCCTATTGGAACTATGTGAAAAATTGCCATGAAATTAGGTTAAAATCCTGCCTAAACTAGGGCAAAATTTCACTAAGTTTCCAAGTTTCATGAACATGTATTCACAAAATTATAACTTGAAATCCATGCATTTATAGGAGAAGTTGTGTTCTAAAATGTTTTAGATCTCATTGATATATACAACTTTCATGTTGGAAGTTTCCTTTGAGTCATCCTGCATCATGGTGAAAAATTGGCTCAAAGTTGTGAAAAAATATGAAGTTTGCAACACTTAGAAAAATTTCTAAGTTTAGAAATTTTGACTTTTCAAAATGAAATCTTGACTTTTTTATTTCTTGATGAAAAAGTTTCATATTTTGACATTTTTTGATGAATTGTGATCTTTGACACCTGATTTTAACCAAAAAGTCAAAGTTTGACTTTTCAATGCACAATTGACTTTTGATCAGTTGACTAAAAATTCATCTGTCAATCCATCGATCTTGAGCCATGTTTTGAGTCATTCCATTAGGTAAAAATGATGTAGTTGAACCTTTGAGATCATAACTTAAACCAATCAACCCTTTGCTAGGTCAAAAATCAAAAATTGCCTCTTCTCAGTCAAAACCCTAATTTTGACCATTTTGCCTTTTTGATGATCTGATCAAATTTATTGAGGAATTTTGATCCAAACTTGATCAAATGACATATAAAGGTTCATGGTGTTGATATAGATAAAAAATTATGAAGTTTGACTGTAAATTGACCATAGTTGACTTTTCCCCCAATATAGTTGATTTTTAGGTCAACTGATCAATTGACTGGGCAAAAATGTGATCCAAGACTTGAAACTTGACATGAGAAATATTGAGGGTCCAAAATGATCCATGAAAGTCATATGAGGCATTAAAAGTTCAATTGTCCTTGTGCAATCTCAAACCCTAATTTTTAGTTATCAGTGCTTGAGGAGATGTCTTGAGCTGATCAACCCTTGTGCAGTCTTGAACCAAAGGAAATCTCGTGGAAGATTACTTGAGAATTGAGAGGGAAAATTTTGGGGTACAGCAGGAAAGATTGACCAAATGTTGGTACATCCATAAGTGGATTGAACCTATCTTTGTTCATCTGTGTATATGCTATTATTTGTTATATACTATGTGTTGTATATATGTTTGTTTGGATTTTCCCGGTTTTCAGGGTGCTTGGTGATTTCTTATAAGTCCTCTACCTAGATTTGGGAAAACTTAAGATAGGACGGGCGGTATAGTTATGTTAACTTTGAGGTAGTAACCCAAAAAAGGATACATGAGATCCCTCACTCAATGGAGACCCCTTTTACTATAGTTTCGTTTACCGAGTAATCAGGAAGACGTGCTGCTTTTAACCTGGGAGCCTGCTGAAACTGAGGACCGTAGAACCTTTAACCCATCTTGGCCTTTTAGGTGTAGTGCGAAAACCATGACGGAGTAATCCGGATATGGATGTCACGCGATACTACACTCAGAAGAGTTTTTCTTGAGAAAATTACTAATTACCGAGTCAATCAAGACGTTGGTAATATCCGAAGGAAGGATGTAGACTCTGAGAACCTCTTAGAACCTTGTTCGACAGGTGATAAACTATTAGATCATACCTTATGGATAGTACCTTTGACTTCATGCTCGTGACGTCAAACCTATGAGCCCCCCCCCACATGTTTGTGATCGTGTGTGTAATTGTTGCACTATGCATTCATGCACCATGAGCATCTTTTAAAAAAAATTGGTTCAAGGGACTTAAAATTGACTTTTTGCAAATATCTCAGGTACTTTTAACCATGGATTCTGGAAAAAGAAAGACTCGAAAGTAAAGTTTCAAGAATCCCAAGATAGATGATTTGATGAGTCTAATTCCCGAGATTCAGAGTTCTACAGATTTTCGAAAGAAGTATGGATCCATTGTGTCTCTCATGAAGCTCAGGATGAAAGGGGGGTATTCTCTCGACTTTTGTCCAGTTCTATGATCCAATTTATCGATTTTTCAATTTCCCTAATTATCATTTGATGCCTACATTAGAGGAGTATTCTTATCTACTAGGTTTACCTATTACCGATCGTGTTACTTTCATCGGTTTGGAGGGGGAGCCAATATCTCATGAGAATTCTGCTATGGTTCATTTGGGGAAGTCTGAGATTGAGGCCCACATGACTACCAAAGGAGGAATTAGAGGATTACCCACTCAGTTTTTATTGGAGAAATCTCGTTACTTTGCTAGGATGAAGAGTATAGTTGCTTTTGAGTCCATCTTTGCTCTGCTTGCTTATGGGTTGTTCTTATTTCAGAACATCGACAAATTTGTGGATATCAATGCCATCAGGATCTTTTTGATAGGGAATCTAGTCCCTATATTATTAGAAGATTCTTATTACTCTATTCATCTTCGGTATTCTTATCATGGATGGATGATCATTTGTTGCGCGCCTTTATTGTATCAGTGGTTTATTTCTCACTTACCTTGGCCCGATGCTTTCTGATATGTCAAGAAGGAACCTCGTTGGGCTCCAAAGATTATGGCCCTCACTCATTCAGATATTGTTTGGTATCATCAGGTTTACCATGATGTAGAGATTGTCAATAGTTGTGGTAGTTTCCTCAATGTACCTCTTCTTGGTACAAAGGGAGGAATTAACTACAATCCCATTCTTGCATGACGATAGCTTGGATATCCGATGAGAGATAAATAGTATTCATCTGAGTGGTTTCTTTCTTAATGAAGGAGAGGATCATAAGAAATCTAAGGAGGAGATTGCAAAGGCTTGGTGCCATATTCACAAGAATAGTAGAAAGAACTTGGGACCTAGAGGTGATGTTTCTTTGGAGCCTTATCTTCGGTGGGTACAAGCAAGGGAAATCCAGTTGAAGATGTCGTATTCCCATGAAACACCCAAACCTGATATATTTGTGAAGATCACTCCTCACCTTTTAGATGATGTGGAAGAGCTTCAGCTTTCCCTAGTCAGGATGCAACAGGAGAAGAAGGCTTTGAAGAATAAGTGTCAGACTTTATAGATGTCCTACTGAGAAGACGTGAAGGAGAAGGATGGATTGATCAATATTATTGAGATTTGTGTTATAGAGATAATAGAGAGGCAAGAGGATTTATTTTCCTCTAGATCTTAGTCAGGACTTTGTAATTCACTTCCCGACTCTGGTGATTGGAAAGTGGTTGCCGACAGGTATGCAGAAGAGAACAAGCAGTTGAAGGCTCAAATTGCAAGATTCACAGGAAACCATCGGTGTGTGGAGTGATCTTCATCATCTTTGTTTTTTAGGATTTTAGATTCTATCTCTTCTTGTACTTGGGATTGTTGAAACTTGCAATCCATTTTGAAGTTATTATAATGAGATTTTCAGTATTTCAAAATGTGTTGGTACTTTAATATTTGCAAAATTGTCTATAATTCTTTGAGTCCCTTGAAATATTAATAATAATAAAATAAATCATGTGCATCGCATATCATGCATCATCTGGTACATATTTCTTGCATTTCTTTTCATACCCAGGTGTCTTACTGAATTTCTCTACTTCATTCAGCAAGTTGTCTCACCGGTCTAATACTCGGGCTAATTCCAGGAAGAAAATAGAGAATCCTGAACAAGAGAATCGCGAGCTGTGCGAAGAAGTCACTGCTTTGAAGGCTGCTATGGCTAATCTGACTGCTTTGATGGAATCATTGGTGGCTTCTCAGAATCAGCCACCACTTGCTCAGCCTCAACAAACAACAAATGCTTCTGAAGGTCCATCAGTTCCCGTTTCTGTTACCCCATTAACTGTTGCTCAGAACCGTATGTCTCAGGGTTACCCGTGGGAAATGCTTGAAAACTTCATGCCAGAAGGTTTTAATCTTGACACTAAAGCTGCTCCAGTTGTGGAAGCTACTGCTACTCTCACACCTCCTGTGGTGCATATTACCCCTGCTACTAGAAATGAGATCCACTATGATGCACCTTCTTCTGTGAATGCTATGCCATTTGTTAATGATGAAGTTTATCGTCTTGTCCCTCCTCCAAGTGAAAGTGTGGGTTTCTATGACCGGTTGGATGGCTTTAAAGACCAATTTAATGAGATGCAGAAGGAAATGAAGGCCCTTCGAGGAAAAGAATTATTTGGACTGAATGTCAGTGAACTCTGCCTCGTTCCCAATGTAAAAGTGCCAACCAAGTTTAAAGTGTCGGAATTTAAGAGGTACATGGGAAACTCTTGTCCCCGTGACCACCTCGTGATGTATATCAAGAAAATGTCTACCCATACTAATGATCAGCGTTTGCTCATTCATTTCTTCCAAGATAGTTTAATTGGTGCTGTTCTAAAGTGGTATATGAGTCTGGACAATAGTAATATTCGTACCTTTAATGATCTGGGAGAATCCTTCATCAAACAGTACAAGTATAATTTGTTCATGGCGCCTGACCGTGACCAGTTAAGGGCAATGGCTCAGAGAGACAAGAAGTCGTTCAAAGAATATGCGCAGAAATGGCACGAGATAGCTGCCCAGGTGGTGCCACCTATGGGAGAACAAGAAATGACCAAGGTCTTTCTAAAAATCCTTGGATCATTTTATTACGAAAGGATGGTCGCCAGTGCGCCGAGTGATTTTACCGAAATGGTAAGCATGGGTGTTTGTTCGGAAGAGGCTGTCAGAGAAGGGCACTTGACAAAAGATGAAGGGACAAATAAACCGTCATACGGGTTATCTCGAAAGAAAGTGAAACAAATGCTATTATTAGAGAAAGGAAGATTATACCAACTAGAAGGAATCAACGGTACCAGCAATAGGTTGCTTCTGTGACTCCAGTCGTCAATGTAGCTCTAACTACTGTTGCCTATCATATACCATCTCCTCAGGGGAACTAAGGGCGATGTCAAAATAGAGAAGCTTTTGACTCCATTCTAATGAGCTATGCAGTGTTACTTCCGACTTTGATTCAGAAGAAGTTGGTTCAGACCAAGCCACCCTTGTTATACCATCACCTTTACCTTGGTATTATAAGGAATACTAGACGTGTGCTTTTCATCAGGGAGCACCAGGGCACAATATTGAGAACTATTATCCTTTGAAATCTTAAGTACAAAAGATGGTGAGATCTGGCCTTTTATCCTTTAAAGATGTTGGCCCTAACGTGAAAGATAATCCTTTGCCAAAACATGGAGGAGAAAATGTTGTAAACATGGTTGCTGGTTGTCCTGGCGACTTCTGAATTTTTGATATCAACTTGGTTAGAGGAGATTTGGTAAAGACGCATGCTAACTTCTGTGAGTTTAGTTACTATATGCATGACCATGTTGGTTGTGGTATTTGAAGTACAAATATCCAGGGATGTGATAAGATAATAGCTGATCTTCAGGAAATGATGGACAAAGGCCTCATTCATATAATTAGGCCTAGGGCAGAGTACGAAGAAGATATGAATATGGTATTTGGATGTCCTGGAGAATTCCATATTTTTGACGTGAATCATATGAATGATAATTTGGTGTAGTTACACGCTACCTTCTATCACATGGATGGTCAAGAAGAACACCATTATGGGTCTTGTCGGATCTACTGCAGAGATTCTCGTGGTTGTTCCATTGTGAGAAGGGGTATTCAGTTGTTATTGGATAATGGTACTATCAAAGTTTCACGCAATAAAGATGATTATAATGAGATTAATGTGATTGAAGATTTCTTGGTTGAAACTATGTCAGATGATGAGTATGCTTATGCAGATGAATTCTTTTCCTCAAATGAAAATGTGTTCTTTAGAAATGATTCTGTGATGTCTAAGTATCATGAAGAGGGGTGAATGTTATTATGCCTTGTTTTGGTGTTCCCACCCCTATAGAGATTGAGTACAATGGTAAGCCAACTATTGCTCCAGTGGTGATTTGCTTACCGGGTCCTATTCCTTACGAATCAGACAAAGCCGTGCCATACAAATACAATGCTAAAATCTTGGAGGATGGTGTGGAAGTTCCCATCCAACCTTTGTCTGATGTCAAGAATATTGCTGAAGCCAGCCGAGTGACCTGCAGTGACCGTGTTTTCGCACCTGTCATTCGAGAGAATGTTAATAAAAAGATTGTTGAAAATACTGAACCCAAGAAGGCAGTGGGGAATCTAGTGGTACTACTCTGGAAAAAGATGTGGACGATATATTGAAGATTATCAAGATGAGCGACTACAGGATCATAGATCAATTGTTGTAGGCCCCATCAAAGATATTTATTCTAGCCTTGCTAATGAATTCTTCTGCCCACAAGGAATATTTGATGAGAGCATTAGATCAAGCTTTCATGGAAATTGATATGCCTTTGGACCAATTCAGAAATGTGGTAGGGAATATTACATCCTGTAATAACCTGAGTTTTTATGATGACGAATTGCCCGATGAAAGAAGAAATCATAACTTGGTTCTCCATATCTCCATGAACTTTAATAATGATTCATTATCCAATGTGCTGATTGATAATGGGTCCGCTTTAAATGTCATACCGAGTAGCACGCTTATGAAGCTGAAGTATCAAGGAACTCCCATGCGCCCGTGTCGCATATTTGTGAAAGCTTTTGATGGGTCAAGGAAGTATATCATCGGGGAAGTAGATTTGCCTATTCATATAGGCCCACACTTATTTTAGATCACTTTCCAGGTTATGGATATTGTGCCCGCTTACAGCTGTTTACTGGGACGATCGTGGATACACGAGGCAGGGGTTGTTACTTCAACTTTGCACCAAAAGCTGAAGTTTGTGTATGAAGAAAAGGTGGTCATCATAAATGGAGAACAAGCTTTGCTAATATCTCATTTGTCCTCTTTCAGTGTTGTGGAAGCGAATGAAGTTGATATTGGAACTTAGTTCTAAGCTTTATCCATTGATAATATAGGGGGAAATGAGAATTATATAGCTTCGTTTAAGGATGCTCAACAAGTAGTGTGTAATGGCCCTAGTAAAGTATTGGGCAGATTGTGGATCCACCTGTGAATAAGAATAGAGTTGGTTTGGGATTCTCCGTGAACAATGATAAAGGTGAGAACATGAAGCTGAAGTCTGTTTTGGGCAAATATCAAGATATCTTTCACAGCAGAGGTTATCTTCATCCAACTGTTCCTAGGATCAATGCTATTATGGAAGATGAAGCAAAGCAGGAGATGCCAAACTACATGATGCATGGAGTTAGAGTCCAAAATTGGATCGCTATCGATTTTCCCTCTTGCATTCATGTTTCAAAGTAATTTGTTTTTTTTGTTAATCTTTTCAAAAAATATTTCACTCTTCCTAAGGTGAAAGTATTGATATTATATGGGCATATATGTTGCTTTGGTCTTTAGAATCAATAATAAAGGTTGTCTTTGATTCCCAAATTGTGTCTTTACTTTCTACTTTTCTTGGAAAATGGTAATCATACAAATCCATTTCAAAAATAATAATTGTAATTTTCATAATCACTTATTATATGGGTCAGTTTCTAAAAGAAATCATAAATCATATGTGAAGATTAATTAAAAACCCGTTGAGCACAATGACCCTGCACCCTCTCCCAACTTTGAATATCCTGCGTATGTGACCGAAGAAGAAGAATATGATGAAATCCCATTAGAGATTTCATGATTGCTTGAGCGCGAGGAAAGTGCCATTCAGTCGTATAAAGAGTCGTTGGAGACAATCAATTTGGGTTCAGAGGAGGATCCAAAGGAATTCAAGATTGGAGCATTGTTGCATCCTGACGTGAAGAGCAGGTTGACTGAATTGTGGAAAGGGTATATGGATATATTTTCTTGGTCTTACCAAGATATGTCGGGGTTAGATACTGATATTATGGAACATTATTTTCCGGTAAAGCCAGAATGTCCGCCAATCAAGCAGAAACTGTGAAGAACTCACCCTGATATGGTAGTGAAAATTAAAGAAGAAGTTTTAAAGCATATTAATGTTGGTTTTCTTGTGACATCAGTGTACCCTCAGTGGATTGTCAATATTGTCCCAGTACCAAAGAAAGACAGAAAAGTTCGCATGTGCGTTGATTATAGAGATTTAAACAAAGCTAGTCCAAAAGATGATTTTCCATTGCCACATATTAATATGTTGGTTGATAGTACATCAAAATTCAAAGTATTCTTGTTCATGGATAGATTTTCCGAAGATAATCAAATCAGAATGGCTTCTGAGGACATGTAAAAAACAATTTTTATCACACCCTGGGGAATATTATGTTATAGAGTGATGCCCTTCAGGTTGAAGAACGCTGGTGCAACATGCCAGAGGACTATGACAACCCTATTCCATGATATGATGCACAAGGAAATTGAGGTATACATTGATGATATGATTACTAAGTCCCAGACTGAAGAAAGGCATATAGAAGATTTGTTGAAATTGTTTCAACGTTTGAGGAAGTATCGTCTCCGCTTGAATCCAAATAAATGCACCTTTGGTGTTCGACTAGGAAAATTGTTAGGTTTCATTGTCAGCCAAAAGGAATTGAAGTTGACCCTAATAAAGTCAAAGAAATTCAATAAATGCCTGCGCCAAGAACTGAAAAGCAAGTTAGAGGCTTCCTCGGGCGTTTGAATTACATTTCCAGATTTATTTCCCATATGAACGTAACATGTGAACCAATCTTTAAGTTGTTAAAGAAAGATCAAGGTTGTGTGTGGATAGATGATTGCCAAAACTCATTTGACAATATTAAAGAGTATTTACTGGAACCTCCTATCTTGGCCCCTCCTATTGAAGGAAGACCATTGATTATGTATCTGACAGTGTTAGATAATTTTATGGGTTGTATTTTGGGACAACAAGAGGAAACAGGTAAGAAGGAATATTTCATTTATTATCTCAGTAAGAAGTTTACTGACTGTGAGTCGCGGTATTATATGTTGGAAAAGACATGTTGTAATCTGGCTTGGGCGGCAAAGCGGTTGCAGAAATATATGTTGAATCATACTACTTGGTTGATTTCCAAAATGGATCCAATTAAGTATATTTTTGAAAAGCTTGCTCTTACTGGGAGAATTGCCCTTTGGAAGATGCTGTTGTCTGAATATGATATTGAATACCGTACTCAGAAGGCTATAAAAAGTAATGTGTTGGCAGATTATCTTGCTCACCAACAGGTTGATGATTATCAGTTTGTTAAATATGATTTCCCTGATGAGGATGTGATGTTTTTGAAAATAAAAGATTATGATGAACCATTGCCTGGGGAAAGTCCTGTTCCAGAATCTAGTTGGGGCATGGTGTTTGATGGAGCTGTGAATGCTTATGGGAAAGGAATTGGTGATGTGATTATCACTCCCCATGCATCACATATCCCATTTGTTGCACCCCAAAATTTGCCCTCCCATATTCCTCAAGATATGATCCTTAAATGGCTCAAGATTTCTCAAGGGTTGCACAGTCCAAATGCCTCCTAAGCTAGTCAAAATTAGGGTTTTATTTCTTTCAAGGAATTTGAGGTTTTCAATGGCTCAATCAAGTCTCATGTGCCTACACACATTCTCAAGCACCTACATGCCAAGTATCAAGATTCACAGT
Organism: Vicia faba; assembly: GCA_948472305.1. Lineage (NCBI taxonomy): Eukaryota > Viridiplantae > Streptophyta > Magnoliopsida > Fabales > Fabaceae > Vicia > Vicia faba. The sequence goes on from OX451739.1 coordinate 730,206,833, forward strand.
ATCAATTTGCACAGTCAAAAGCCTCATTTGATCCACAAGTCAACTGCAAGGGCAAAATGGTCATTTTGCAGTCAAAAGTCAGAATTTTTGGTCAACATCTTATTTTGAGCTCACAATCATCATTTGATCAAGTCTTGATCATGATTCCACAAGCATGGCTCAAAAATTATCAAGATGCAAAAAGTTACTATTTTTGGATAGCAGAAAAGTCAACTGTATCTTGACCAAGGCATAACTTTTTCATGGTTCATCAGAAAAATCCCATCCAATGCTCATTTTGAAGAGGATGACATTTCCTACAATCCATCTTCACATTCCAAGTCCAAGAAATGTTCTCATAAAAAGTTATCAATTTCTACATTATAGGTCAAATTCAAAAGTCAACAAAAGTGCACTTTAAGTCAAAGACCATAACTTGAGATTGGTAAATCCAAATGGAATGGGACCAAAGGCATTGGTTATAGGACTTCAAGACCTTTCCAAAATGTCCAAGAACATGTTCATATGATCAAAATTGAGCAAGATGTGCATTGGAGAAGTTGGGAAATTTTTGTGAATTTGCAAAAGTCAGCTTTTCTCAAAACACCTTATTTTTGCTAATGGGCCTCAAATCTCTTCTTGAAACTTCATCCATGGCCTATGCACGACCCATCAAGCTTAATTGAATTTATTTTCTTATTTTTTATTAATTAATTGGATTTTTAATCAATATTAATTCATTTAATTAATTTAAATTGTAGGAAATACAAAGATTTGATTTTTCAATCTTTTTGTGAAGCAAATGTGGTCAAGATATGCTGGCAATTTCGTGTACAAATCAAGGATATCAAAAACTCCAAAATTGGCAACTTTTTCCAATCATGAAAATACAAAAAGATTTGACTTTCAATCAAATATTCAATCATCATTCCAAGGGATTTTTGTGCAAGATTCTGACCTAATTTCAGTCCTCTATAAATATGCAAGCCAGCCCTGATCATGCACACGTGAAAAAGCTACTGCCAGAAGGCCATAGCATATTGAAATTTTCCAAGAAAACTCAAAACTGTTTTCTGCATTCTAGGGCGAATTAAGGACATTTGTTGATTTCAATACACTGCAGGAGGCTCCCAGAACGATTGGCAATCAATTTCCAGCTTCATAGCTCAAAGAATCACTAATTACAGAACCACGGTTTGCTTCTTATGTTTAGAATCATATTGGCTATTTCATGCATAATTAACATGTTTTATTGATTGTTTTGTATTGTTAGAACTCATATGAAGCTAATGGCATAAGTTAATTGGATTATAATGCACATAATAAAAAGTTGCCATGGACGAATTCTAGGGTTCTTATGCTGTGAATTTGGGGCTTTATAATCCAGGCAAAATTAGAACCCTTAAGACCCATGGTTGGAATCGTTGAATCCAGACGAACACGATGCAACCCTCGCGAAACATTTATGTAAATCACAGGGCTAATCGCTATTTTTCCTTATTGTAGTTTGTGGGGATTAAAAACCCCCGCTATTTGATTTTGTTTTTACAGGTACAACGAAGAAGATGAGTACGTGGTGATACGTGGTTGGTTAATTCAAAAACACGCGCGCTTTATTTGTTTTGCAGCTTAAGGATTAATTTCCCCATATAATAAATGCCCTTTATCTTACTAATGACTAAAGCATGGTGGTGTGGTGGTTGAACGATTGGCCAATGATCATTGGGACCTGGGTTCGAATCCCAAGTCCCCCAAAATACTTGATATTATTTTTCTTTGCATAATCCCATGCAGGTTGCAAAAGCAGGTTTACCATGTACTTCCAAACATCAACACGCCATGTGTCCCTAGACTCAAATCCAATGGTCATGAGATGATGACTACCATGCGCCCAGTCAACGAATACACAGCTAATCCAGAAAGTCAAAGCAGGCTTGAGGTTAATGGGCTTCAGATTGCCAAACGTACCTCCTTATTGGGCCCAGCACCCCCCTGGTTCATTCATTCTTTTCATTTTATTTTCTTTTAGTAATTATTATTATTATTATTATTATTATTATTATTATTATTATTATTATTATTATTATTATTTAATTAACATAATTAATTATTTTCATAATAAATTCAGAAAAACTAAAATATAATATTTTTTATTATTTATTAATTTCACCTTTAATTTATTATTTTTGTAAATAAATACTAATTAACTAACTTAGTTTTAATTAGGTTAACTTTAAATTTTTTTGCAATAAATAAAATCCTTGTAGAATTAGGTTTTTGACAATTTTTAATTTCTTTTATTTTATTTTCATTAAAAACATAAAAAAACTAAAAAATACTTTTTTTCTTTTTTTTTTCTTTAATTAATTAATTATTTAGTTTTAGATTTAATTAAATGCAAAAGGACCAAAAACTCATTCTTTCTCAAAAAAGGGTCAAAACCCTAAGACTTTCTCCGATTTAATTTTTATTCGCGCGTATTATTTTGATCCATATTTATGTAATTGCTCCGAGAATGTAATAGCGTAATTAGGACTTTTTATCGCTTTCTTTTATTTTCTCGCATTTACTTTTCAAGGGTTGCTTTTGGCGATGTAAATACCCGACGCCTTGTAATAGCGTAGATTTACTTTCCGCAATTTACTTTCCGCACAACTATTAACTGCTATGCATGACAAGACTTGTTGTCAAATTAAAATCAACACGTAGCTCACCATAATATGTGCAAAGATAATATAACTGAATCCTGACACACTCGCACATGCCACTCCTAGGGTACGCCTCAATTGGTTGCCTCGACGTGGTCATTGAGTATAGGGTGTTTTAGAGGTCGCCCTCCTGTCTAAAGATCCAAGTTGCCTCGAAACGGTTGCCTCAGATAAAAAAAGGATCTAGGACATTAGGGTTACCGCTAAGGCGTCCTACTATTGCTTTGGTGACCACATGTCCCTATAATCGAATTGACCCGAATAACTCCAACGACGGTGCTACCTACTTCTCAATAGTGGGATAGTACTGTCTAAAGGACATTTACACAGCTTAATTTCTTTCGAGTACGTAGAGGTTCTTAGATACTTGCTCTTTCAAAACAAAAACAACTTTTCGCACTTACACTTTTCTGACAAAAGTTTTCAAACAAACACTTCATGACCCTCTTGAGGACTGATACAAGAGTTAAAACGAAGTTTTCAAACAAACTTTTTCAAAACCCACAAACACAAGAAAAGCAAACATTTTTAAAAACATAGTGAGAAAGTACCTAAGAGCCCGTGGATAACCACTGATAGAAAGGGTGCTAACACCTTCCCTTTCTATAATCTACCTCCCGAACTGAGAAACATCTCGAAAAGAAATTTTGCTGTGCTTTTGTCCTTTCCTTGTTGGAGAAAATAAAAGACGGTGGCGACTCTTGCTTACCGCGACATTTCGCGAATCAGCATTTCAAAACAGTCAGTTCTATTTCCACCGATCATAGAACTGGCGACTCTGCTGGGGACTATTATAATAAGTGAGGTGTACCTTAGGATTAGATCATTCTATGTTTTCAATTGTATGCCTTGTTTGCTTTTATATTTGTGGGCTTGTATTGGAGTTTCATAGATCCTAATCCGGATCTGGGGAATACCCTTTAGGTAGCAATAAACTGTGAGGGACTTGTCCGGCGTAGACCGACACGGGTGAAGCAGTAGCTACGTTGGTGTGACACCTTGGTCTGTACCGATATCCCTTGTGTTGGAACGAGGAGAATATGGGTCTTCTGAGGAGTCATTAAGTACCAACTGACCTTAGAACCTTAAATTGACCCAACTTGGCCATAGAACAGTAGCAGTATGCTACACTCATTGAGGCTAAACTCTCGCGATTGTTCCGGCCGCAAGAAAAGGTTACGAAGCTGGAGTTATGACCGATCGAGGGTAGTCAGTGATATTGAGATCCTCTAGAACCCGATTACTATTTCTAGGACAGGTCTTAACCAACTGATACTGAAAGAGGGTAGTACCTAAACTTCATGATGGCCTGAACTCTAAGGGCTCTCTTGTGTGACTTGTGTGCCTTACCATGTTTGCCTTTTGTGAATACTTGTGGTGTGCCTTTATCATAACATCATAACATCATACCATTGCATACATCCTGCATAAGGACTAACCCATTTCAAGGATCTCAAAGGTTTGTGATGCAGGTCATGATGAACCAAATGTCTAGCAAGGGGCAAAGGGGATTTATTTTCCTCTAGCCAAGGTTGTTCGGAGATCAAAACATGATAACTTGAGTCAGGGGCTATGACCCAATCGATATGGTGAGCCTTGACTCTTGAAGAAGGACTCTCAGCAACAGGAAGTTCCTTCAATCAAGCTACCAGATTCAAATTCTAACAAGTTTCTTTGTTTACCCCGCGAGATCCTTGAAAACATTGCATACATATATCATACATATCATTGCATCACAGGTCACCCTGTACAGGTCTCTCACGTTCTCGCTATTTATTTCAGCAATGGCTTTCCAACAAGACAACCAGGATCTTCATACTCAAGAGACTCAGTTCAGGGAAATCTTCCTAAGCCTATCCAGGGGGCAGGAAGAGTTGAGAACACTCCTCATGGGGAATTTGGTCAAGAAAAGTCCTGAAGACAGTAAGGACGAACGGCTGAAACATCTGAAAGCTGAAGTAGATGCAATGAGAACCCAGATGCTGGGGCAGACGGCTCTTATCCAAGGCTTAGCTCGGGAGCAAGAAGAGTTGAGAACCATGATCAACCAGCTTCATCAAGACATATACAATAGTATGAAGCAAATGGTCAAGGCTGGGGATCAAACTAGTAATCAGCCTCCAAGAAGACAAGAGTTTGGTATGTTGAAGAATGGACCTCTCCAAGTTGCTACTACATCAAGGGTCCAACAACAACCTCACCAAAAACAACGGGTTGATCAGAGCAAGCCAAACAAGCCCAGGAGGAAATTCACTAAGATCAACGTGTCACTGACTCAAGCGCTACAGCAAATGTTGAAGGCAGGGATGATTACATTAAAAGATCCTCCCCGAAATCCCAACTCCTCTGCTCCTACCTATCATCCCTATGAAAGGTGTGCATACCACTCCGACGGTCCGGGACATGACACCGACAACTGTTGGTCTCTGAAGAACAAGATCCAAGACTTGATTGACGGGAGGGTGCTGGAGTTTATGCCGGATGGTGAGATGAAAATCTTCCGCTGAGAATTCTCCATCTGAGATGACTAGTTCAAACTAAGAGACTTTTGTTCATTTGAATTCTGAAGTTGTATTTTTCTTTGCTTATTCAAATAATTATTGTCATGGCAAACTTTTTATTATATCAATGCATTGCATATGTCTGTGTTGAATCAATCCATTCGTATTCACTATATTCAAATTCTTTCATTTTTTGTGATGTTCAAACTCTCGATTAAAAGTTCTAAGCCTTTTGAGGGAGGATGACGAAACCGATACCACGATCTTTACAGTATGCTTTTGAACAGACCCCGCTGATGAGGTACAGGCATTGTTTCAAATCCCAAATAGTGGAGTTATAAGGAAGATAATCCCTAGTCAACCCCTTTGAGCCAAAGAAGTTGGAGTTTTTCTTTTCGCAAAAATTAAAACCCTTAATTATAACCTGGGGCGGGGTAGTTTTCTCAGTTGATCCAGGTGCATAATGAACAGCATCAAAAGAGTCCTCCAAAAACAAAAGATAGGGATGGCTCTGTATAATCATAAGGACAGGCATTCATTATCTTTCAAAATAAAAGCCCAACAAATCAAAACCTATGAAGGAGACTTATAAAACTGGGGCATCCCGCTGACTGTAATCACAAAAGAAACAGTTCAGGCAAAAAACAGGGATAACGAAATCAAAAAGAAAGAGGTCCTACAAACCCTCAACAAAAAGAAATGACTACCTGTTCAAAATAAACTGTCAGTATCCGAACCATCACTGGTATATTAGAGCAAAGACTCAAACAAGGTCTAATGCACGATTAGCTGAGTTTAGGATTGAAGAACATCACGAAGAGCGGGTGGGTACAAATAAAATTTGAGCCTTTATCCTTTGTTTCTTAAACCGTGAACCATGCCACGTTATAACCCTTAAAAGTCCTAGCTGAAGCATGGGTTAGTTCGAAAGCATACTGTTACCAAAGGTATCCTGACTCCTGTAGGGTTTGCTGTAAAATCCTGAGTTGACATCACATTTACAAAAATTCGCTTGTTTTATCGAAAACTGCATTTTCAAAAACTTCAAGACAGACATAAGCTTTGCATTTTTAAATAACATTGTTTGTATATGACTATTTGTTCAAACAACAGAGAAATTCGCACGACGGATATCCAGTGAACAAAAATCTTCTCAACAAAAAGATCACATCAAGTGGAAAAAACACTTCCAACCAAGGGGCAGACATGATCATTTTCCATCATCTGGGGCAGTCAAGTCAAGATTCAAGGAATCTCTCAAAATGCCAAATAGCCAGGGGCAAATCTCCGCCTGAGTCACTTGGGGCATTGGACATGAATTCCAGCGACGAACCTTGCACGATCAAACATCTTCTGGTAATATGGCAACACAACACTACTGACAGTGATAACTCCCTACACTCTGAGAACGTGGACATAGTCGAAAAAATACTACGCATAATCAAAGACCCGCTAGGTTGACACACCTAGGCAAAAATAAGGGCTCCCCGACGAACCAAAAGGGTTCGGGCAAAAATAAGGGACGAAAATGAAAAAAAATTGTACACCCGGCAAGTCGAAAACCTGAAAAGGCGGCTTGAGCAAAAAAGGGTTTTCCGATGGACTGAAAACCCGAAAGGGCGGTCCAGGAAAAAGTTAGGGATCAAAGCGTTCGACTATGTCCCGTCATCTCATCACTTGCCTACCAGAAGAAGATTTGTCAATCGGCGATTATCAAGGCCTCCACAGGTACCTTCTCCCACAGAAGCTGGGGCAATAAGAATTATCCAAACTGTACAGCTGCTCTATCCACCAGGTACCAAGGTAGATTCAGCTGAAGAATATGACCAAGATACCTTCACTCCCCGCAGAGTAAAACAGTAATGATAGCTATTCCCCACTGATACTTGCAACTATGAGTAAACCAGTGATACTCTCCCAACCAGAGTTGGTCTACCATCAACCCTAAAAAGGCACAGTATCCCCAGTGTGATCGGTGGAAATAGAACTGACTGTTTTTAAGCTGGTTCGCGAAATGTTGCGGTAAGCAAGAGTCGCCACCGTCTTTTATGTTCTCCAACATGGAAAGGACAAAAGCATAGCAAAATTCCTTCTTTGAGAATGTTTCTCGGTTCGGGAGGTAGATTTATAGAAAGGGAAGGTGTTAGCACCCTTTCTATCCGTGGTTATCCACGGGCTCTTAGGTACTTGCTCTTATATTTTCAAAAATGTTTGTTTTCTTTTCAAGTGTGTGTGGGTTTTGAAAAAGTTTCGTTTGAAAAATTTCTAAGTAACTCTTGTATCTGTCCTCAAGAGTGTATGAAAAATTTGTTTGAAAACTTTTTGAAAGTGTCAGTGCGAAAAGATTGTTTTGTTTGTTTGAAAGAGCAAGTACTCATGAGATCTACCTACTCTAAGGAATTAGGCTGTGTAAGAGTCCTTTAGATAGTACTATCCCACCATTGAGAGGTAGGTAGCACCGTCGTTGGAGGTATTCGGGTCAATTCGATGATTAGGGACAGTGTGGTCACCGAAGCAATAGTAGGACACCTTAGAAGTAACCCTAATGTCCTAGATCCTTTTTATCCGAGGCAACCGTTTCGAGGCAACTGGATCTTAGACAGGAGGGCGACCTTTAAAACACCCTATACTTGACGACCACGTTTCGAAGGTAAGGCAACAGGTGAGGCGTACCCTAGAAGTGGTGTGTGAATTTGTGTGTTATTTTCATGTTAATATTATCTTTGATCATGGCATTATTGTGAGCTACGAGTTATTTTTAATTAGCCATACATTCTTTCATGCAAAGTTTAGAATTTAAGAGTACGGAAATTTAAATGCGGAAAGTAAAATCCTACGCTATTACAAGGCGCAGGTCTATACATCGCCAAATTACAAAGACCCGTTTGAAAGTAAAAGACCTAATTACTATTACAAGCCTTGAGCAGTTACATAATATTTGAAAGAAAAATAAATGCGCGAAAAGAAATTAGAATCGAATGTCCGAGGGTATTGACCCTTTGAAAATTAAATTGAATTAAAAAGCTAATTAATTATTTAATTAAGAAAAGAAATTGTTTTTTTATGTTTTTTTTGGTATTTAATGAAAATAAAGAAGATTAAAAATCAAGAGAAACCCTAATTCTAAATTATTTTAATTATTAAGAAAATATTAAAGTTTAACCTAATTTACACTAATTAATTAAATTACATGTTTATTTACAAAAATATTTAATAATTAATAATAATAATAATGAATAATGGAAAAAATGATTTAATCAAAAAAAGGATGAAAATGTCAAAAACCCTAATTTCTACATATTTTATTTATTTAAGAAAAGATTAAAGTTTTAAAACCTAATTTACTAAATTAATGGTTAGAGTTTATTTACAAAATAAATTAATGGTGAATTAAACATTAATTAGATATATTACATTTTTTGTTTCTGATTTTTTATTGTGAAAATTATTTTGAGTGAATTAAATAAAATAACTAAAGAAAACAATTAAAAGAATTAAAATTGAAAAGAGAAGAAAATAGAATACAAACATGGGGGGTGTCTGGCCCATTATGGAGGTTCTTTGAAGTGATTTTTGGCCCATCAGAACAAAGGCCTGCTTGACTTTCCAGCGCGTGTGTATGTGCATTGACTGAGGTGTATCCTGGAATTCATTCAATGGCCTTTGGATGGAAGCTCATGGGCGCGTGGCAGGCTTGAATGTGAGGTTGTATGATGGACTTTGGGGCGTGCCTTGCATGGAAACATGTTAGGAGAAAAGATATGAAATATGTGGGGGACCTGGGAATCGAACCCAGGTCCCAGTGTTTACCAAGCGAATGCCTTGCCACTTGAGCTGTTTGCGCGCATTTGTTATGTAATGGAACACAAATAATATAATAAAAAACAAAAATTAATGATATACAACAAAAAAAAAACGCGCCAGTTTTTTGAATGCCCCAACCATATCTGGACACCTCAGCGTCTTCTTCATTCTTTCTGCAAAACACATAATAAGTAGCGGGGGTTTTAAACCCCCACTAAATGAAGCCTGAAAAAATAGCGATTAGAACATGCCTCAATATAAAAAGGGCGCGAGGTATTGGTTGAATCAGGTTTCTTGCCACGAATTCGTCCATGTATGTTTGATGGTCTAATTTTACCATATGTAAGAACCCCTAATTTTTAAGCTCTGAAACCCAAAGTTTCAACCATGGTGGATTCTGATTTAGGCAGCTATAGTTCAATTGAATGGTACCAACAGCTTCAGAATATCATTGTTAGTATAAATCAACAAGTAAAATACATGAATAATGCATGGAAATCAAAAATCGATTATGGAGATATTCATGAAAAAGACGATTCTGTTCTACCAATTCTTGGAGTATGGAGACTGGAAAGTGGTTGCAATCGATTCCTAGCAATGTCAGGAACGTAATGGACAAGCTTTTAGACCTTGAATCGCCCTGTAACTATGATTTCAGTGTTCAAGTTTTTGTGGAAATTTTGCAACTTTGTTCTATGCTTGTGAGCAGTTTTTCGTGTCCATTGGAATAGGGTTAGCTTGTGTATAAGTATCTGAATGAAATTAGGTCAAGAAAACAAGCCCAAGGTCCATGAATTTATGATTTCAATATTTGATTTTTCCATATCTTTTTTCAATCTTTTTTCATGCCAATCCTTGCCAATTGTGGAAGATATTGTCCCCTTGAGATGGTGCACGAAATCTCTAGCATGTGTGGAAGATATTTGCTGCACAAAAAAGATTTAAAACCATGATTTGATATTTTTCTCATATTTAAATCTAATTAAATGAATTAATAAGATTAAAAATTCAATTAATTAATTAAAAATAAGAAAATAAACCCCTTTGAGGTCAATGGGTCGTGCATAGCCTTTGGGTAATGATTCATGAAAGAAATTGAGGCCCATTAGCATTTTGAAGATTTTGAAGCAAAGTTGACTTTTCAAAATTCCCAAAAATTTCCCAACTTCTACAAGGCATATCTTACTCAATTTTGAAGATATGATCATGTTCTTGGACATTTTGGAAAGGTCTTGAAGTTCTCTAACCAATGTCTTTGGTCCCATGTCATTTTGATTTACCAATATCAAGTTATGGTCTTTGACGTAAAGTGCCTTTTTGTTGACTTTTGAAAATGACCTATAATGTTGAAATTGATAACTTTTAGTGAGAGCATTTCTTGGACTTGAAGTGTGAAGATGAGTTGTAGGAAATGTCATTCTCTTCAAAATGAGCATTGGATAGGATTTTTCTGATAAACCATGAAGAAGTTATGCCCTGGTCAATTTGCAGTTGACTTTTTCAACTGTCCAAAAATAGAAACTTTTGCATCTTGAGACTTTTTGAGCCATGCTTGTGAAATCATGATCAAGAATTGATCAAATGATGTTTGTGGCTTCAAAATAAGATGTTGACAAAAAATTTTGACTTTTGACTGTCAAATGACCATTTTGCCCCTGCAGTTGACTGTGAAGCATTTAGGGTTTTTGACTGTGCAATTTGATGTTGTGAGTCTTGAAACTTGGCATATGGATGCTTGACAATGTATATGGGCATGTGGGACTTGATTGGACCCTTGGAAACCTCAATTTCTTTACCATAACCAAAACCCTAATTTTGATTGTGTTAGGAGGCAATTGGACTGCGCACTCCTTGAGAGATTTTGAATCATCTGGAGATTGATCTTTTGCAAATTTTGAAGAATATGGGAGGGAAAATTTTTGGGTACAACAGTTGCCCCTGTTCAATCTTCTTATACCTGAGGATGTAGATTGGCTAGCGTGCCTTTCGTAATCCGAAGGTGGAAGATGATTGAACACTAGAGTGCCCAGAAATTTGCACTCACATAGTAGAATGTCAGCAGTGTGATGACGGGAATGGGCTTACAGATGCCATTTGGAGACTGATGATGGATAGGGGGATGGGCTTATAGATGCCATCTGAAAATGTGACAGAACCTTGTCGGGAATGGGCCTTTGGAAGCCATTTGGAGATTGTTGGTATGTGGATGGGCTTATAGATGCTATCTAGGTGTCGATCGCGTAAGAGATTCCTTAGCGAGAATTTGCGTACCTGAGAAAAAAATAATTACCTGGCCTGTTACAGGAGTTGATCTTCAAACTCTTTATGTAGATGTGCCCTGGCTGGATACAGGAATTGAATCTTCAAACTCTTCAGACGTGCCTTGGCAAGATACAGGAATCGAGTTCGGAGAATATAGTCGTCAACAGATACACCCTGGCAAGATATAGGAATCGGATCTTCAAACTCTTCAGACATGCCCTGGCAAGATACAGGAATCGAGTCTGGAATATAGTCGTCAACAGATACACCCTGGCGAGATACAGGAATCGGATCTTCGAACTCTTCAGACGTGCCCTGGCAAGATACAGGAATCGAGTCTGGAATTAGTCGTCAACAGATACACCCTGGCAAGATACAGGAATCGGATCTTCGAACTCTTCAGACGTGCCCTGGCAAGATACAGGAATCGAGTCTGGAATTAGTCGTCAACAGATACACCCTAGCAAGATACATGAATCGGATCTTCAGTTGCGACCGTTGATAGTACTCATCTTTGTATTAACCTTTGTCCTGAAAAGACAAAACGTTAGTTGTATGCAACGTCATGATGTATGACATGCATGATGTTCTCAGAAGGAATGAGATTGTATGTTCATGATGCATATATGCATGCTATAATGTATGAAGATGTGATGTTTATGAAATGTGTTTTTGTCTAGGAAAATAAATCCTTGACGGGTGCCGGGAAGTTAAATCCTAGGCTTGATGTTGAAGGATAATGCTTTATTTCCGCTGGGGATGATGGCTGCAAGAATACCGGTAGGAGAAGATGGCTCCGTTGAGGAATAAACTTGGCGAATAGATTACTCTGCGGGGAGTGAACTCTGTGGGGAAAGAGATACTTTGCTGAGATTGGTGATAACTCCGCTGGGGATACCATTGTTGAGTTTTGTTGGAAGTTGATGAACTCCGCTGGGGGATAGGAAGACTCCGTCGGGGACGATCTTTCCATTACAATTGGCTGAGGATAACCCAGTTATATCCTGGTGGGGAAATAACCTTTGAATAAAGCTGGGAGACGCGTTCGTGCTTTGCAGGGGACAAGCTTCCAGAATCTACTGGGGATAAGTTTTCTGCTGGGGAGATGGATTCCACTTTCCTGGGGAAACTTTTGGACTGGACTCTCTTGGGGAAATTTTTGAGATGTACTGGGGAAGTGGCTCCACTGAACGTCTGGTATACCGCCGAGGAACAATCTTAGATCAAGACTGTCGGGGATGCTTGTTAAGAACGTTTGTATACTGTTTGGGGAATGTTGAGATCTGCTGGGGATACCCAACTTCCTTAAGGCTGACAGGATAACTCTGCTCGGGGAGAGTATTGCTGACTTGCTAGGAGATACTGTGCCTTGTTAGGGTTGGTGAGAGACCACCTACTTGGGAGAGAATTGTTGAATCCTGGCTCACTCTCTGGGGAATTAAGATGTCTTGGTTACATTCTTCAGCCGAACTTACCTTGGTACCTTGGTGGACAGAGCAATTAGATTGCTTGGACAACTCATTATTGCCCCTGTTTCTGATGTTACCTGTAATTAATCCTTTGTTTCGCATGCAACTATTTATGAGTTAGCAATTATCGTCAAATGCATATATCAAAATTTGAACATTGGACGTTCTTCGTAAAACAAAACAGAAAAAGGGAGAAAACAATTGGCAATTTAGCTGAAAAGAGTGAATTTGTATTGATTTTTGAATTTGCCTGTAAATAGGCGTTTATGTACAAGAGGTTGACGTCCTAGTAAGAGAACGCCTCCGAACAACAGAGTTTATACAATTTTTTGAAAAGGGAAAACAAAACAGCTATGTGAAAAGAATAATCCCACTGGGTTCCAACTCTGCTATCGCCTTTATATCTTCGAGCGTCTCATCACTTGGCTGCTCAGTTGAAAATGAAGCTGATTGATCGATGCCGTCTGAACTTGACAGTAGATACCGGATTCTGGATGCAAAGTGATCCAATGAGACATAGTATTACGCTTTAATCCCTAAATTTTGCCTGGACCGCCCTTTCGGGTTTTCAGTCCACCGGGATACCCATTTTTGCCCAAGCCGCCTTTTCAGGTTTTCGACTTGTCGGGTGTACAAATTTTTTTATTTCATCCCTCATTTTTCCCGAACCCTTTTGGTTCGCTGGGAAGCCCTAATTTTTGCCTAGGTATGTCAACCTAGCGGGTCTTTTATCATGAGTAGTATCTTTTTACTATGTCTGCATTGGCGGGGTGAGAAAGGTCATCACCATCCATGGTGGTTAGAATCATGGCTCCTCCTGAGAACACATGTTTAACCACAAATGGCCCTTCGTACGTAGGGGTCCATTTTCCCCTGGGATCACTCTGAGGAAGAATGATGCGCTTGATTACCAGGTCCCCAACTTGATACTCTTGTGGTCTGACCTTTTTGTTAAACGCCCTGATCATCCGTTTTTGGTACGTTTGACCATGACAAATAGCAGCGAGTCTCTTTTCGTCGATTAGGTTTAACTGATCAAGTCGAGTCTGGATCCAGTCATCTTCGTTTAGATCTGCATCCTTCATTATCCAGAGAGAGGGTATCTGGACTTCAATCGGCAAAACTGCCTCCATGCCATAGACCAAGGAAAAAGGAGTTGCCCCGGTTGACGTCCTTGCTGAGGTACGGTACCCATGAAGAGCGAACGGTAACATCTCGTGCCAATCTTTGTAGGTCACTGTCATCTTCTGCACAATCTTCTTGATATTCTTGTTAGCTGCCTCTACAGCCCCATTCATCTTCGGTCGGTAAGGAGAAGAGTTGTGGTGTTGTATCTTGAATTGCTCGCAGAGCTCAGTGATCATCTTGTTATTAAGATTGTTACCATTGTCCGTAATGATCCTTTCCGGGACGCCGTATCGACAGATCAAGTTATGCCGAATGAACCGTGCCACGACATTCTTGGTTACAGTGGCATAGGAGGCTGCTTCAACCCACTTTGTAAAGTAATCGATCGCTACTAGGATGAAGCGATGCCCGTTGGATGCTGTAGGTTTAATCTCGCCGATCATATCAATGCCCCACATTGCAAAAGGCCAAGGTGCTGTCAAGACATTCAGAGGAACTGGAGGAACGTGCACCTTATCTGCATAAATCTGGCATTTGTGACATGTCCGAGAGTGTCGGTAACAGTCGGCTTCCATTGTGGACCAGAAATATCCTGCCCGAAGGATTTTCTTTTCCATAGTATATCCACTGGAATGCGTTCTGAAGGTACCTTCATGCAGCTCTGCCATGATCCTTTCTGCTTCAGTCTTATCCACACAACGCAGTAAGGTTGAATCATGGTTTCGCTTGTATAGAATGCCATTGCTGAGGAAGAACTTTGATGCGAACCTTCTCATAAACTTTTTATCATTGATGGATGCACCTTTAGGGTATTCTTGAGCTTCTAAGTACCTTTTCACCTCATGATACCAAGGTTTTTCAATTGTTGTCTCAGCCTCGAGATTACAACAATATGCAGGTTCGTCCAGTTTCCAGATGATGACCCGGGGAGCCTCATTGTCCCACTTGACTTTGAACATAGAAGACATCGTAGCTAACGCGTCCGCCAACTAATTCTCCTCTCTTGGGAAATTTTCAAAAGTTATTTCTGTGAAATGGGGGATCAATGTCAACACACATTCTCTGTAAGGAATAAGATTCGGATGTTTCGTATCCCACTCTCCTTTGATCTGATTGATCACGAGAGCGGAATCTCCGAAGACACTCAGAAACTTGATCCTTAAGTCAATCGCAGCTTGAAGACCCATGATGCATGCCTCATACTCCGCCATGTTGTTGGTGCAGTTGAAACATAGTCGGGCAGTAAGTGGAGTATGAGTGCCTTGAGGGGATATGATCACAGCACCGATACCGTTACCCAAAGCGTTGGAGGCTCCATCAAAGTGCATAGGCCATCGGGATCCTTCCTCAGGTCCTTCATCCGGTCCAGGTACTTCACAATCAGTCACTATCATGATGCTCTCGTCAGGAAATTCAAAGTTCATTGACTAGTAGTCGTCTACTGCCTGGTGTGCCAAGTGGTCTGCCAATACACTTCCTTTGATAGCTTTCTGAGTCGTGTACTGGATGTCGTATTCTGTCAAGATAATCTGCCATCTTGCTATTCTTCTAGACAGAGCAGGCTTTTCAAATATGTACTTTATTGGATCCATCTTTGAAATCAACAGAGTAGTGTGAGTCAGCATATACTGTCTCAGCCGGCGAGCAGCCCATACCAGAGCGCAGCAAGTTTTCTCGAGCAGTGAGTATCGGGTCTCACAGTCGGTAAAATTTTTTCTAAGGTAATAAATGGCGTGCTCTTTTCGGCCAGACTCGTCATGCTTCCCCAGCACACACCCCATTGAGCTGTCAAGTACTGTCAGGTATAGTATTAGAGGTCTCCCTTCAACCGGTGGCATAAGGATGGGTGGTTCTTGGAGATACTCTTTGATTCTGTCAAAAGCGGCCTGACATTCATCATTCCAACGTACTACTTGATCTTTCTTCAGCAGCTTGAAGATTGGTTCACAGGTAGCTGTTAGGTGCAAGATGAATCGGGCAATGTAATTCAGGCGTCCTAGAAAGCCTCTGACTTCTTTCTCTGTCTTGGGAACTGGCATCTCTTGTATGGCTTTAACCTTGGCAGGGTCCACTTGAATACCCTTGTCACTTACGACGAAGCCTAGCAATTTTCCAGATCTCACCCCAAAGGTGCACTTGTTCGGGTTCAACCTCAGCTTGTACAACTTCAGAAGGTCAAACAATTTCTGCAGATGATCAAGGTGTTCCTCCTCAGTTTGGGACCTTGCAATCATATCTTCGACATACACTTCAATCTCATGATGGATCATGTCATGAAATAAAGCAACCATGGCACGTTGGTAGGTTGCCCCAGCATTTTTCAACCCGAATGGCATGACCTTGTAGCAGAAGGTGCCCCACTGAGTAACAAAGGTAGTCTTTTCCATATCTTCAGGAGCCATCTTGATCTGATTATAACCTGAAAAACCATCCATGAAGAAGAACACTTTATGCTGGGCAGTATTGTCAACCAGAACGTCAATGTGAGGTAGAGGGAAGTCATCCTTGGGGCTCGCCCTATTCAAATCCCTGTAATCGACACACATTCTGACCTTACCATCTTTCTTTGGCACCGGAACCACATTGGCAACCCACTGAGGGTAAGAAGTCACTGCAAGAAAACCGGCATCGAATTGCTTCATAACCTCAGCTTTGATCTTCTCGGACATCTCTGGACGCATACGGCGGACCTTTTGTT
The DNA here is from genome assembly GCA_948472305.1 of Vicia faba. Lineage (NCBI taxonomy): Eukaryota > Viridiplantae > Streptophyta > Magnoliopsida > Fabales > Fabaceae > Vicia > Vicia faba. Next base: position 730,223,382 of record OX451739.1, read on the forward strand.
TCACCGGAGGGCAGTCTTCCTTGGTAGGCAAGTGATGGACCACAATGTCGGTATCCAACCCAGGCATGTCTTCGTAGGACCAGGCAAAGATCTCCACATAATCATGCAGCATCTGGATCAACCGTTGTTTCACACTGAGATCCAGATTGGCACCAATCTTAACTTCCTTTCTATCTGTCTCTGTACCCATATTTATCGTTTCCACTGGCTCTTCATGCGGCTGAATGGCCCTCTCTTCCTGGAGTAACAGTCTTGCAAGCTCGCCAGGCACTTCGCAATCATCTTCACCTTCGTCTTCGGCTAAGTTGATCGGATTTTCGAAGTCATAACTGGCAGTAGCAGATTCGTTACCAGTGAGATCCAGAGTGGATTGAAACCTGTATGAGTGAGTGTGTGTAAATATAGCTGATTTGCGATATATAAAGAAAGAAAGAAGGAAAGGGAGCACAAGATTTGAAATGCGAAAAACGTCCAATGTCTTTATTCATGATATATGGAAATGACAGTTAATAAGCCCTCACAAATGAAGCCAACGGTGCCCCGGGTAAGACACCGGGCCATAAAGTTTCAATTTATTGTTTATTACAAATAAAAACAAAGGAATTCATTACTGCGTAACAAAAGTAACAGGTATGTAGTCTTTTGCGGTCCAATTGGTCAGTCCACCGTCAGTCGTCGGGTAGATCCAGCTATCAAACTCTGATTCTTCCGCATCGCCTTCAATAGAATTCACTCCCGGGTTGGTGATGATCACGGGAGGTCTTCCGATCCTTGCTTTGCGTACAGCCCTCTGAGCCTCTGCAGTAAAACCCAGCCCAAACTTGTCAGTCTTAGGAGTAAAATCAGGGATCCTGCCCCAGTTAGCACATTCACCTTTCTCAATTACAGCCCGGGCATCCTTCAAGGAAGCCATCTTCAAAGGAAAGTCTTCTTCAACCACTGTCTCAGCTGACGCCAATGTTGGAGGTACCTCTTCAAAATGTTGAAAGGGGGTTTCAATAAACTCCCCGTCCATCTCTATATACCGGAACGAGTTCAGATGACTAACCATGTATTCTTCCTCCCCATGCACATTAACAATCTTCCCTCTGACAGGGTACTTGAGCTTCTGGTGTAAAGTGGAGGTCACGGCCCCAGCTTTGTGAATCCAAGGTCGACCCAGCAAACAGGAATAAGATGGACGGATATCCATCACATAGAACGTTGAATCAAAGACTTGGGAACCAACACGAATCGGAATATCCACCTCGCCATGAACCATCCTCTTTGACCCGTCAAAGGCTCGGACAATGATGTTGCTAGGCTTCAACTCCAGGCCCTCACAATCTAACCTGTCTAAGGCCTTCTTGGGCAATACATTCAGGGAAGAACCGCTGTCCACCAACACGTGTGCGAGAGTAGTTCCCCTGCATTCTATGGAGACATGTAGGGCATCATTGTGGTTCTTTCCCTTAGCGGTAAGATCAGCATCCGAGAAACCCAAACCATTGTCGGCGGTCAGATTGGCCACACAGTCAGTAAATTGATCTGCAGATGTCTCTTGTGGCACATGAGCCATCTTCAGAAATGAAATCAGGGCCTTGGCATGGGCCTCTGAGCACATCAGCAATGATAGCATAGAGATCTTGGAGGGGGTATGCCCCAGCTGTTCAACGACATTGAAGTCACTCTTCTTGATTATCTTAAGAATTTCCTTCATCTCTTGCTGGGAGGCTTCAATATTGACAGTCTTTGGTGCCTCCATCCGGGCAGGCACATCATCAATCCCCTTGCCCCGATTGTCAGATGACTCAGCAGCAGGGGTAGAAACTGGATCAGAAGGGGAAACAGGCGCACTTGCAGGTGTAATTATAAGAGGTCTTCGGATAACTGGTGGCGCAATGTCAGGCGAGAAGAGCCTGCCACTGCGAGTTACTTTAGCTGGACCGGTGATGTTACTGATACCGGTACCGGTGTTGAACTCCTGCTTCACTCCAAGTACATACACATCGGCCCCATAGTGCCATGGGACAGCCTTGTCAGATTCATAGGGGAGGGGCCCCGGAACAGTAATAATGATATGTGCAACGGTCATGATTTTGACTGGCTTCCTCGGGGGAGCCTTGGTAGGATTGTTGAAAATTGTGACAACAGATACTTCCTCAGTGGGAACACAAGGAACATCGGTCTTCTTGAATAAAATCTCTTTGCTATCCATCAGGCTTTGGATGCCTGACTTCAGCAACGGAAAACCAGCAGGGGCAACGGCACACAGAAGGCAACCCTTGCTACAACCCGGAAATAAACCGGCCAGCAACAGGTTCCTCTTAACAGTCAATAGAGGGGTAGCAACATCATCCACAGAAACGGCATACAAGTCTTCCTCAATAGCATTTACTCCATGCTGGGGCATAGGAGCAGTCACCATGTTGGGCCTTTCAGGTGTCTCAAACTGTATTTCCTTCGCATCGATAAGGTCCTGAACCTTATTCCTTAGGGCCCAGCAATCATCAGTAGAATGCCCCGGGCTATCAGAGTGATAAGCACAGCGGGCATTTGGATTATACCTCAGAGAGGTCGTGTTCACCACCTTCGGAGCCTCTCTGACGGTTACCAAGTTGGTCGATAGCAGTTGTGGCAAGATTTGTGACAAGGTCATACTCAGCCGAGTGTACTCTCTTCTGGGTCTCTCAGCCCTTGGTTGGTTGGGTTGCCGAGGAGCGGCAGCAGCTTTGCAATTACCACCGCGTTGACAGCTTGGCGGCGTTCTGGTTTGTTTTGCCTCCTAGGCCCATACATAGCACTGGCTTCCTTTTTGAAAGGCTTTTTCTCAGAACTTGAGGACGCACTTTTCTGAATCTTCCCTGATTTCATACCAGCCTCTATCCTTTCCCCAGTCAGGATGAGATCTGTAAACCCTGCAGATGAATTGCCAATGAGATGATTGAAGAACGGCCCGGATAGGGTCCCCAAGAACATGTCCACAAGTTCACGATCGGTTAACGGCGGCTGCACCCTGCCATCCAAGTCCCTCCACTTCTGCGCATACTCTTTAAAACCTTCTCCCGATCCTAGCGACATACCCTGGAGTTGGGTACATGTAGGAGCGAGGTCGGCATTATACTGATACTTCTTGTAAAAAGCAGTAGCCAACTCCTCCTAGTTACGAACCTTGGTTCCATCCAGCTGATAGAACCATTCGAGATGAGTCCCTGAAAGACTCTCCTGGAAGAAGTGGATCCACAAGTTCTTGTCCACAGTATACGGTTGAATCTTCCGCACATAAGACCTGAGATGTAGCTTAGGGCAGGATGCCCCGTCATACTTTGCGAAAGATGGTGCTTTGAACTTGTGTGGGATTACCACACCAGAAGATAGACCCAAGTCTCTGAAATCCAAACCAGGCACTTGTTGAATTTCCATGGCATTCAGACGGTCTTCCAACTGCTTGTACTTGTCTTCAGCTGGAGGATACTGCTCCTCATTAAAATCAGTCTCGTTGTCAGAGACCACCGGACTAGGAACTCTTCTCCCCTGGGGACTTCCTTTTCCCACAGAAGAACCAGCTTGATCAACCTCATTCTACAGTGTGTTACCAAACCTCCGGCATGTGTTGAATAGTACAGTTCTCTTCTTCTTCTTCTTGACCAGCAGGGCCTTCAACTCCTCTTGACCTTGGGCCAAACTCATAATCAGCTCTTGGAATTGGGCGTTCTGAGCCTGAAGGGCCTTGATGGACTGCTCGGTAGATGATTCAGGGTTCATGATGCTGAAATAAACAGCGAAGATCATTAAGCAACCTGAAAAGAAGAGTACCTGCTATGCACATGATGCATGATATTTGTTTATGCAATGCATTCAAGGGTTCGAAAGTTCAAATTTGTTGTAGACAAAAAGGAACACACGTTATCATTAAGAAATAATTGTTTGGTACATCAAGGCCTCGTGGGCAAACATTACAAAAGTGAATCAATCCCAAAAGACACTGCACATCCTCTTTGGAGCTATGTAAGTGTTGAGAGTCCTTTCCTCGTGTAGTAGGCAGGTGAGCTCCAAGACCTTCTTCTCACTAGCATGTAGACTGGACTCAAGAGAATTCCGTTCTTCCTTAAGCTAGATCCAGCTCTTCTGCATTTCTTCCCAGGATGTAGGCATGTCAGGATGTTGAATGGTGTAGGACACCTCTTCTTCCAGAACTGGCTCTTTGATCACAGGGAGAACATGAGGATAAGGCATCACTAGCTTCTGGGAGCGGGCTCGTACCCATTTGAGATACGGCTCCAACGGGATGGAATTCCTATGCCCCAGTGTCTTGCTGTCCACCTTGTTGGGCATCCTCCAAGCTCTGATAAATCTCTGGCGAAGTCCTTGGGCATTGTTGTCGAAGTCAAAAACTATGTCAGGAATTAACATGTCATGAGGGCCGTCCCTCCGAGCATAACCAAACTGTCTCCAGGCCAGACACGGGTTGTAAGTAATACCTCCTCTGATTCCAAGTAAAGGAACATTAGGAAACTCCCAGCAACGATCAACGATAGTGACATCTTCTCTGGACCGAGAGCACCAATGTATATCTGCATGTGTAAGAGTCATTAATCGTCGTGACCATCTCAAACCACGCTCATTCTTCAAAACTGATTGTGGAAGGTGCGAAATAAACCACCTTTCCAGGAGGGGAGTGCAGCACATAAGAACACCTCTTTTTCTCATGGTTCGAGTGTAACATGAGTGAAGGATGTCCCCAAGCAATGTAGGTATGGGATTCCTGGACATGAAGATCTGGACAGCACTGATATCTATAAGTTGATCGAGATTCGGGAACAAAACCAATCCATAGACAAGGAGGGCCACAACTTTTTCAAAGGCTTGTAGGTCAAGGGAGTTCCAACATTCTTGGGCCTTCTCAAACAGAAACCTGGCCAAGAACCCTTTGATACCACTTTTAACTTCCCAATGTCCCTTGATGTCAGATGGTTGTAAGCGTAAGGCTTTAGCAATCTCTTCAAGTTTGGGTTCCTTTTCGTACCGTTGTAGGGTAGTTGACTAAGGATAGGGATCTTCAGAAGCCGGGAGAACTCTTCCAATGTGGGCACCAGTTGATAATCCAGGAACGTAAAACAGTGGTGCAGAGGGTCAAAGAACTGGAAAAGGACCTTTATCATATCTTCCTCAATGTTGGTGTTGACCAAGCTGATGAGTCTTCCATGCTTCTCACTGAAAGAAGAGCTCTCGGGAATCCTGGATATAAGTTCCTTAAGCTGAGGAGGGATCCTTACAAGGCTGATCTGAATTGTCTTTCTGCGAACAGTTTCCATGTCCTACAAAACAAGAACAAAGATGAAGATTCGAACCCCTGAAATGGTTAGTCAATGCATATGATGCTGTATGATGTTATGATGCTATGATTAAACACACCACAAGTATTCCCAAAAGCAAACATGGTAAGGCACACAAGTCACACCATAGCCTTTAGAGTTTAGGCCAGCATGGGGTCTGGGTATTACCCTCTTGAAGTTGGTGGGCTCAACCTGTCCTATCACAGTAACCGGGTTCTAAGGGTCCCAATATCACTGGACTGTTTTCATTGTTCATCGTTTCGATTTAGCCACTGAACTGGCGACCGAAATATTCCAAGAAAACAACCCTCAATTGAGTGTAGTATCGAGTATCAACCAACCTCGGACTGCACCAAAGTCAGTTATCTCACTACCCTAAAGAGGCCAAGATGGTTCAATTAAGGTTCCTAAGGTCAGTTGATGCTTCACGACACCACGCGGCGGCCCCGTACTCTCCTTGACTGGACTCAAGGGTTACCGGTACTCACCAAAGTGCCACATCAACGTAGCCGACTGCTTCAACCATGTCGGTATACCCCGCACAATTCCCTCACAGCCTTGTTGCTACTTTCTAAGAAGGTATCCCCAGATCCGGGTTAGGATCTATAGAACTCCCAAGACAGTACCCACAATTTAAAGCAAACAATTCAGACAATTGAAAACACAAGTGATCTTAGTCCTAAGGTACACCTCACTTTTAGATTATTCCCAGCAGAGTCGCCAGTTCTGTGATTGGTGGAAATAGAACTGACTGTTTTTAAGCTGGTTCGCGAAATGTCGCGGTAAGCAAGAGTCGCCACCGTCTTTTATGTTCTCCAACATTGAAAGGACAAAAGCACAGCAAAATTCCTTCTTTGAGAATGTTTCTCGGTTCGGGAGGTAGATTTATAGAAAGGGAAGGTGTTAGCACCCTTTCTATCCGTGGTTATCTACGGGCTCTTAGGTACTTGCTCTTATGTTTTCAAAAATGTTTGTTTGCTTTTCAAGTGTGTGTGGATTTTGAAAAAGTTTCGTTTGAAAAATTTCTAAGTAACTCTTGTATCTGTCCTCAAGAGTGTATGAAAAATTTGTTTGAAAACTTTTTGAAAGTGTCAGTGCAAAAAGATTGTTTTGTTTGTTTGAAAGAGCAAGTACCCATGAGATCTACCTACTCTAAGGAATTAGGCTGTGTAAGAGTCCTTTAGATAGTACTATCCCACCATTGAGAGGTAGGTAGCACCGTCGTTGGAGGTATTCGGGTCAATTCGATGATTAGGGACAGTGTGGTCACCGAAGCAATAGTAGGACACCTTAGAAGTAACCCTAATGTCCTAGATCCTTTTTATCCGAGGCAACCGTTTCGAGGCAACTGGATCTTAGACAGGAGGGCGACCTCTAAAACACCCTATACTTGACGACCACGTTTCGAAGGTAAGGCAACAGGTGAGGCGTACCCTAGAAGTGGTGTGTGAATTTGTGTGTTATTTTCATGTTAATGTTATCTTTGATCATGGCATTATTGTGAGCTACGAGTTATTTTTAATTAGCCATACATTCTTTCATGCAAAGTTTAGAATTTAAGAGTACGAAAATTTAAATGCGGAAAGTAAAATCTTATGCTATTACAAGGCGCGGGTCTATACATCGCCAAATTACAAAGACCCGTTTGAATAAAAATGCGGAAAGTAAAAGACCTAATTACTATTACAAGCCTTGAGCAGTTACATAATATTCAAAAGCAAAATAAATGCGCGAAAAGAAATTAGAATCGAATGTCCGAGGGTATTGACCCTTTGAAAATTAAATTGAATTAAAAAGCTAATTAATTATTTAATTAAGAAAAGAAATTGTTTTTTTATGTTTTTTTTTTGGTATTTAATGAAAATAAAGAAGATTAAAAATCAAGAGAAACCCTAATTCTAAATTATTTTAATTATTAAGAAAATATTAAAGTTTAACCTAATTTACACTAATTAATTAAATTACATGTTTATTTACAAAAGTATTTAATAATTAATAATAATAATAATGAAAAATGGAAAAAAAATGATTTAATCAAAAAAAGGATGAAAATGTCAAAAACCCTAATTTCTACATATTTTATTTATTTAAGAAAAGATTAAAGTTTTAAAACCTAATTTACTAAATTAATGGTTAGAGTTTATTTACAAAATAAATTAATGGTGAATTAAACATTAATTAGATACATTACATTTTTTGTTTCTGATTTTTTATTGTGAAAATTATTTTGAGTGAATTAAATAAAATAACTAAAGAAAACAATTAAAAGAATTAAAATTGAAAAGAGAAGAAAATAGAATACAAACATGGGGGGTGTCTGGCCCATTATGGAGGTTCTTTGAAGTGATTTTTGGCCCATCAGAACAAAGGCCTGCTTGACTTTCCAGCGCGTGTGTATGTGCATTGACTGAGGTGTATCTTGGAATTCATTCAATGGCCTTTGGATGGAAGCTCATGGGCGCGTGGCAGGCTTGAATGTGAGGTTGTATGATGGACTTTGGGGCGTGCCCTGCATGGAAACATGTTAGGAGAAAAGATATGAAATATGTGGGGGACCTGGGAATCGAACCCAGGTCCCAGCGTTTACCAAGCGAATGCCTTGCCACTTGAGCTGTTTGCGCGCATTTGTTATGTAATGGAACACAAATAATATAATACAAAACAAAAATTAATGATATACAACAAAAAAAAACGCGTCAGTTTTTTGAATGCCCCAACCATATCTGGACACCTCAGCGTCTTCTTCATTCTTTCTGCAAAATACATAATAAGTAGCGGGGGTTTTAAACCCCCACTAAATGAAGCCTGAAAAAATAGCGATTAGAACATGCCTCAATATAAAAAGGGCGCGAGGTATTGGTTGAATCAGGTTTCTTGCCACGAATTCGTCCATGTATGTTTGATGGTCTAATTTTACCATATGTAAGAACCCCTAATTTTTAAGCTCTGAAACCCAAAGTTTCAACCATGGTGGATTCTGATTTAGGCAGCTATAGTTCAATTGAATGGTACCAACAGCTTCAGAACATCATTGTTAGTATAAATCAACAAGTAAAATACATGAATAATGCATGGAAATCAAAAATCGATTATGGAGATATTCATGAAAAAGACGATTTTGTTCTACCAATTCTTGGAGTATGGAGACTGGAAAGTGGTTGCAATCGATTCCTAGCAATGTCAGGAACGTAATGGACAAGCTTTTAGACCTTGAATCGCCCTGTAACTATGATTTCAGTGTTCATGTTTTTGTGGAAATTTTGCAACTTTGTTCTATGCTTGTGAGCAGTTTTTCGTGTCCATTGGAATAGGGTTAGCTTGTGTATAAGTATCTGAATGAAATTAGGTCACGAAAACAAGCCCAAGGTCCATGAATTTATGATTTCAATATTTGATTTTTCCATATCTTTTTTCAATCTTTTTTCATGCCAATCCTTGGCAATTGTGGAAGATATTGTCCCCTTGAGATGGTGCACGAAATCTCTAGCATGTGTGGAAGATATTTGCTGCACAAAAAAGATTTAAAACCATGATTTGATATTTTTCTCATATTTAAATCTAATTAAATGAATTAATAAGATTAAAAATTCAATTAATTAATTAAAAATAAGAAAATAAATCCCTTTGAGGTCAATGGGTCGTGCATAGCCTTTGGGTAATGATTCATGAAATAAATTGAGGCCCATTAGCATTTTGAAGCTTTTGAAGCAAAGTTGACTTTTCAAAATTCCCAAAAATTTCCCAACTTCTACAAGGCATATCTTGCTCAATTTTGAAGCTATGATCATGTTCTTGGACATTTTGGAAAGGTCTTGAAGTCCTCTAACCAATGTCTTTGGTCCCATGTCATTTTGATTTACCAATCTCAAGTTATGGTCTTTGACTTAAAGTGCCTTTTTGTTGACTTTTGAAAATGACCTATAATGTTGAAATTGATAACTTTTAGTGAGAGCATTTCTTGGACTTTAAGTGTGAAGATGAGTTGTAGTAAATGTCATTATCTTCAAAATGAGCATTGGATAGGATTTTTCTGATAAACCATGAAGAAGTTATGCCCTGGTCAATTTGCAGTTGACTTTTTCAACTATCCAAAAATAGAAACTTTTGCATCTTGAGACTTTTTGAGCCATGCTTGTGAAATCATGATCAAGAATTGATCAAATGATGTTTGTGGCTTCAAAATAAGATGTTGACCAAAAATTTTGACTTTTGACTGTCAAATGACCATTTTGCCCCTGTAGTTGACTGTGAAGCATTTATGGTTTTTGACTGTGCAATTTGATGTTGTGAGTCTTGAAACTTGGTATATGGATGCTTGACAATGTATATGGGCATGTGGGACTTGATTGGACCCTTGGAAACCTCAATTTCTTTGCCAGAACCAAAACCCTAATTTTGACTGTGTTAGGAGGCAATTGGACTGTGCACTCCTTGAGAGATTTTGAATCATCTGGAGATTGATCTTTGGCAAATTTTGAAGAATATGGGAGGGCAAATTTTGGGGTACAACACCCAACAAGTCAGCAATACTCTCCCCAAGCAGAGTTAGTCTACCATCAGTCCTGAAAAGTTGGGTATCCCCAGAAGATCTTAATATTCCCCAGCGGAGTATACATATATCCCTCAACAAGCATCCCCGACAGTCTTAATATTCCTCAACGGAATATAAGAATGTTCCCCGGCGGAATACAGGATACCCCCAGTGGAACCATTCCCCAGCGCAGTCTAAAAAAGTTTCCCCAGGAGAGTTGAACCATCTCCCCAGCAGATTCTAGAAGCTTATCCCCTGCAGAGTACAAATATCTCTCCCCAGCCATATTCAAGAGGTTATCCCCCACCAGAGTCTAACTAGATCGTCCTCAGCGAAGTTCTTCCTATCCCCAGTGGAGTTCATCAAATTCCCCAACAGAGCTTATCAACGGAATCCCCAACGGAGTTATCGTTAAAATCTCAGCGAAGCATCTCTTCCCCACAGAGTAATTCCCTGCAGAGTAATCTCTTCACCAGGTTTATCCCCCAACGGAGTCATCTTCTCCTACCGGTTTATTCTTGCAATCATCTTCATCCATCATCCCCAACGGGAATGAAGAACTCTACTCTTCAACATCAGCCCATGATTTAACAAGCTCCCGGCATTCGTCAAGGATTTATTTTCCCAGACGAAAATACATTCATAAACATTTCACATTTCATATCTCCTATTTACATACATGATAAAGTGCATACGACACGATCTCATTTATTTTTGAGATCATCATTTCATACATCATGACATTGCATACAACTAATGTTTTGCCTTTTCAGGAAAAAGTCAATACAAAGATGATTACCATCAAACCTCTTTTAAGTTCCAGATCAACACCTGTATCTAGCCAGGAAATATCTGTGAGCGATTGATTGTAGATCTACACCTGTAACTAGCCAGGAAAGTATCTATATGAAGAGATTGAAGATCAACACCTGTAGCAGGCCAGGAAATCATCTTTCTTTCTCAGGTCAGAGAGTAATACCTGTATCCAGCCAGGAAAGCTATCTCGACCAACCTTTTTTAAGTTCCGGATCAAACCTATATCTAGCCAGGGAATATCTGTGAGCGACTGATTGTAGATTCGATACCTGTAACTAGCCAGGAAAGTTATCTACATGAAGAGATTGAAGATCAACACCTGTAACAGGCCAGGAAATTATCTTTCATTCTCAGGTCGGAGATCTACACCTGTATCCAGCCAGGAAAGCTATCTCGACCAACCTTTTGAAGTTCCAGATCAACACCTGTATCTAGCCAGGAAATATCTGTGAGCGATTGATTGTAGATCTATACCTGTAACTAGCCAGGAAAGTATCTGCATGAAGAGATTGAAGATCAACACCTGTAACAGGTCAGTAAATTATCTTTCGCTCTCAGGTCAGAGATCTACACCTGTATCCAGCCAGGAAAGCTATCTCGACCAACTTTTTTTTAAGTTCCGGATCAACACTTGTATCTAGCCATGAAATATCTGTGAGCGATTGATTGTAGATCTATACCTGAAACCAGACAGGAAAGTTATCTACATTGAAGAGATTGAAGATCAATACCTGTAGCAAGCCAGGAAATCATCTTTCTTTCTCAAATCAGAGATTAATACCTGAAACCAGACAGGACAACTATCTCATCGACCAGCCTTTTTAAGTTCCAGATCAACACCTGTAACTAGCCAGGAAATATCTGTGGACGACGGATTGTAGATTAATACCTGAAACCAGACAGGACAACTATCTACTTGCTCATCATCAGGCAACCCTACGCAGGTTCCTTCTTTCAACCTACCAAGTTACAATTCTACAAACTACAGGTATGCAAGTTCTCGCTAGGGAATCTCTTACGCGATCGACACTCCTGGATGGCATCTATAAGCCCATCTCCACAACTACCCATTACATTTCCAAATGCATCTATAAGCCCATCCTCCTATCCATCATCTCTCCAAATGGCATCTGTAAGCCCATTCCCGACATCCCATTGCTGATACTACACCATGCGAGTGCAAATTTCTGGGCACTTTAGTGTTCAATCATCTTCCACCTTCAGATCACGAAAGGCACACAAGCCAATCTACATCCTCAGGTTTAAGAAGATTGAACAGGGGCAACTGTTGCACCCCAAAATTTTCCCTCCCATATTCCTCAAGATATGATCCTTAAATGGCTCAAGATTTCTCAAGGGTTGCACAGTCAAAATGCCTCCTAAGCCAGTCAAAATTAGGGTTTTGGTTCTTTCAAGGAATTTGAGGTTTTCAATGGCTCAATCAAGTCTCATGTGCCTACACACATTCTCAAGCACCTACATGCCAAGTCTCAAGATTCACAGTATCAATTTGCACAGTCAAAAGCCTCATTTGATCCACAAGTCAACTGCAAGGGCAAAATGGTCATTTTGCAGTCAAAAGTCAAAATTTTTGGTCAACATCTTATTTTGAGCTCACAATCATCATTTGATCAAGTCTTGATCATGATTCCACAGCATGGCTAAAAAATTATCAAGATGCAAAAAGTTACTATTTTTGGACAGCAGAAAAGTCAACTGTATCTTGACCAAGGCATAACTTTTTCATGGTTCATCAGAAAAATCCCATCCAATGCTCATTTTGAAGAGGATGACATTTCCTACAATCCATCTTCACATTCCAAGTCCAATAAATGTTCTCATAAAAAGTTATCAATTTCTACATTATAGGTCAAATTCAAAAGTCAACAAAAGTGCACTTTAAATCAAAAACCATAACTTGAGATTGGTAAATCCAAATGGCATGGGACCAAAGGCATTGGTTATAGGACTTCAAGACCTTTTCAAAATGTCCAAGAACATGTTCATATGATCAAAATTGAGCAAGATATGCATTGGAGAAGTTGGGAAATTTTTGTGAATTTGCAAAAGTCAACTTTGCTCAAAACACCTTATTTTTGCTAATGGGCCTCAAATCTCTTCTTGAAACTTCATCCATGGACTATGCACGACCCATCAAGCTTAATTGAATTTATTTTCTTATTTTTTATTAATTAATTGGATTTTTAATCAATATTAATTCATTTAATTAATTTAAATTGTAGGAAATACAAAGATTTGATTTTTCAATCTTTTTGTGAAGAAAATGTGGTCAAGATATGCTGGCAATTTCGTGTACAAATCAAGGATATCAAAAACTCCAAAATTGGCAACTTTTTCCAATCATGAAAATACAAAAAGATTTGATTTTCAATCAAATATTCAATCATCATTCCAAGGGATTTTTGTGCAAGATTCTGACCTAATTTCAGTCCTCTATAAATATGCAAGCCAACCCTGATCATGCACACGTGAAAAAGCTAATGCAAGAAGGCCATAGCATATTGAAATTTTCCAAGAAAACTCAAAACTATTTTCTGCATTCTAGGGCGAATTAAGGACATTTGTTGATTTCAATACACTGCAGGAGGTTCCCAGAATGATTGGCAATCAATTTCCAGCTTCATAGCTCAAAGAATCACTAATTACAGAACCACGGTTTGCTTCTTATGTTTAGAATCATATTGGCTATTTCATGCATAATTAACATGTTTTATTGATTGTTTTGTATTGTTAGAACTCATATGAAGCTAATGGCATAAGTTAATTGGATTATAATGCACAAAATCAAAAGTTGCCATGGACGAATTCTAGGGTTCTTATGATGTGAATTTGGGGCTTTACAATCCAGGCAAAATTAGAACCCTTAAGACCCATGGTTGGAATCGTTGAATCCAGACGAACACGATGCAACCCTCGCGAAACATTTATGTAAATCACAGGGCTAATCGCTATTTTTCCTTATTGCAGTTTGTGGGGGTTAAAAACCCCCGCTATTTGATTTTGTTTTTACAGGTACAACGAAGAAGATGAGTACGTGGTGATACGTGGTTGGTTAATTCAAAAACACGCGCGTTTTATTTGTTTTGCAGCTTAAGGATTAATTTCCACATATAATAAATGCCCTTACTCTTACTAATGACTAAAGCATGGTGGTGTGGTGGTTGAACGATTGGCCAATGATCATTGGGACCTGGGTTCAAATCCCAGGTCCCCCAAAATACTTGATATTATTTTTCTTTGCATAATCCCATGCAGGTTGCAAAAGCAAGTTTACCATGTACTTCCAAACATCAACACGCCATGTGTCCCTAGACTCAAATCCAATGGTCATGAGATGATGACTACCATGCGCCCAGTCAACGAATACACAACTAATCTAGAAAGTCAAAGCAGGCTTGAGGTTAATGGGCTTCAGATTGCCAAACGTACCTCCTTATTGGGCCCAACACCCCCCTGGTTCATTCATTCTTTTCTTTTTATTTTCTTTTAGTAATTATTATTATTATTATTATTATTTAATTAACATAATTAATTATTTTCATAATAAATTCAGAAAAACTAAAATATAATATTTTTTTATTATTTATTAATTTCACCTTTAATTTATTATTTTTGTAAATAAATACTAATTAACTAACTTAGTTTTAATTAGGTTAACTTTAAATTTTTTTGCAATAAATAAAATCCTTGTAGAATTAGGTTTTTGACAATTTTTAATTTCTTTTATTTTATTAAATGCAAAAGGACCAAAAACTCATTCTTTCTCAAAAAAGGGTCAAAACCCTAAGACTTTCTCCGATTTAATTTTTATTCGCGCGTATTATTTTGATCCATATTTATGTAATTGCTCTGAGAATGTAATAGCATAATTAGGACTTTTTATCGCTTTCTTTTATTTTCTCGCATTTACTTTTCAAGGGTTGCTTTTGGCGAGGTAAATACCCGACGCCTTGTAATACCGTAGATTTACTTTCCGTAATTTACTTTCCGCATAACTATTAACTGCTATGCATGACAAGACTTGTTCTCAAATTAAAATCAACACGTAGCTCACCATAATATGTGCAAAGATAATATAACTGAATCCTGACACACTCGCACATGCCACTCCTAGGGTACGCCTCGCTTGGTTGCCTCGACGTGGTCATTGAGTATAGGGTGTTTTAGAGGTCGCCCTCCTGTCTAAAGATCCAAGTTGCCTCGAAACGGTTGCCTCAGATAAAAAAAGGATCTAGGACATTAGGCTTACCGCTAAGGCGTCCTACTATTGCTTTGGTGACCACATGTCCCTATAATCGAATTGACCCGAATAACTCCAACGATGGTGCTACCTACTTCTCAATAGTGGGATAGTACTGTCTAAAGGACATTTACACAGCTTAATTTCTTTCAAGTAGGTAGAGGTTCTTAGATACTTGCTCTTTCAAAACAAAAACAACTTTTCGCACTTACACTTTTCTGACAAAAGTTTTCAAACAAACACTTCATGACACTCTTGAGGACTGATACAAGAGTTAAAACGAAGTTTTCAAACAAACTTTTTCAAAACCCACAAACACAAGAAAAGCAAACATTTTTGAAAACATAGTGAGCAAGTACCTAAGAACCCGTGGATAACCACGGATAGAAAGGGTGCTAACACCTTCCCTTTCTATAATCTACCTCCCGAACCGAGAAACATCTCGAAAAGGAATTTTGTTGTGCTTTTGTCCTTTCCTTGTTGGAGAAAATAAAAGACGGTGGCGACTCTTGCTTACCGCGACATTTCGCGAACCAGCATTTCAAAACAGTCAGTTCTATTTCCACCGATCACACCATTCACTGCAAGGTTGACATTTGATTGCACCAATAACATGGCAGCGTATGAAGCTTGTATCATGATGATTCAGGTTTGGTAATAAATCAGATTAAAGGAGAATGAGATACTCACCACCCTGGCTTGATTCCCTACAAAGACTATGCTAGAATATTATTACCCTTCTTTAATAAAGTTGAATTCCATCATATTCCCAGAGATGAAAATTAGATGGCGGATGCATTGGCCACTAAGGCTTCTATGTATAAAGTAAATACTTAGAACGACGTGCCTCGTATCATCATTCAACGTCTGGATAGACCAGCTCATGTGTTTGCAGTAGAGGAGACGTCAAACGAAAAACCTCGGTGTTGTACCCTAAAATTTTCCCTCTCATTTTATTCAACACATGCCCATTGAGGTCCCCAACTTGCCCTAGGATGACCAAGAATTGACCATGCAAATTCTCCTCCTAAGGCAATGAACCTCTAATTAGGGTTTCAATTTTCATAAAGATGTTTGAGCTTCAAAGGTCTCAAATGTTTTCCAGGGTCCTAATATGTCCTCAAGATCATCCTTGCCAAATTTTATGCCTTGAACAACAAGTTTGCTCAGTCAATTGCTCAAGTATTGGAAAATCAACCGTGCTAGGTCAAAAGTTAACTGTGGCCCATGTACAGTCAAACTTCAAGATTTTTGGTCAACATCAACATTTTTAAGTGATATCCATCATTTTATCAAGGTTTTATCATGATTCCTCAATAAATTCTCCTAATTCATCAAAAGTCAAGAATTGTTAATTAGGGTTTCTATAGAAAAAGTCAATTGAACTTTGACCAAGCATAACTTTCTCATACTTTATCATACATTTTCCTACCAAAGCTCATTTTGAAGAGAACCCAATTCCCTACAACTTATCTTCATCCCTAAAGTTCAAAAAAAGCACCATTTGAAAGATACAAGTTCATACATTACAAGTCATTTTTAGAAAGTCAATAAAAGCCACTTTTTCCAAGACCTTTAACATCAAGATAACATCTTCAAATGCAAAATTGATTAAAATAGGGATTGAAGTAGACATCTTGGGCTTTCCAAAAAGTCAAAGATCATCTTCATGAGATAAAAATTGAGCAAGTTATGGCTTTCCCGAGTTGGGAAAATTTGGGAAATTTCAAGAAATATGCATTGAGCAAATTTGAGCTTTTAAGGCAATGGCTCGTTTTTTTGGACTTCAACCATCTTCCTAAGAGTATAGAGGATTCATAAACCCATTTTTGCATAGTCTTGATTTTATTTGCATTTTATATTAATTTTATTTAATTAAAAATCAAAATTATTACAAATTATATGGTTCAGGCTTGTTTTAATGCATGAAGGGCCCCAATTTTCATGTACAACAAGGCCAGCATGTCCACATTCATGCAAGTTTGAAAAATAGACAAAATCCCATAACTTTGGCCAAGGTTACAAATAGATATTCATGGCATTCAAACAATTGATTATGACTGTTACAAACTTGTTTTTCGTGTCTCCTCATCCCTCTCTATATAAACAAACACCTAGCAAGCATCAGAAGAAGCACACGGACCCTGGAGAACCCCTACACATTTTGCAAAAAGTTCAAAGTTGTTAAAATCGATTTTCAAGTTCTAGCCTCCCTTAGTCCAAACCAAGGATCCTAATCAGTTCTTGGAGGTTCCCTGAAGTTATCCCAACCATTACCAAACCTTGAAGCCTCGCCAAACGCATTCTCCATTCATCATGGTTTGCCTCATTTTTTAAAATTCATTTTATACAATTCATACAATATCAGTGTGTTTTAACCATGCAAATTTTATCTTTTGAGCATTTGTAAGCTTTTGGTTTAGTTTGATTGCAGTTTGGGAGTCGGAATCGTATATTACCATTTTTAGGGTTTGATCCTTAGAATTGGGGATTTTCATAACAGGAAAAATTAGCCTAAACTAAAGGCCTTATCGTGTTCAAGAGGTTGAGAGCAATCAACCCATGGCCTCAAAGTAAATTTATTTTGTGTATTGTGTTTGTTTCAAATGCAGGGTTTATAGTGACAGACAAAAAATTGTCATTATAGGTTTCCAGGTCTAATACGACGGAGAGAGAAAGAAGACAATGCGTGGCAGGGAAGCGTGTATGTGAAGGGGAGGACCTGGGTTCGAGTCCCAGGTCCAGCATTTTATTTTTCTAACATTGTCAACTGCAGATTCAGTACATGTTAGGTATGCTAGTCCAGCATGCGCCTCCAGATCATCACCACTAGATCTTGATTGATCTAGATCTAAAGGTCTCACATGCAGGTGCACCATGAGCCATCAAAGACGCTCCTCACTGAATCCCAGTATAGCTTCTGGGCTCCCCCTGGATTGGGCCTAGCGCTCTTGATTTTGGCACACCCCCATTTCAGTTTCTGACCAGGCCCATGTTTTTTGTTTTTTTTTTTCTCACTTTTTTATTTTGTTTATTATTTTCCAAATCTTTTTTTAACAAATCATAAAAAATAAAATAAAAAATAATAAATAGGTTTAGTTTCTTTCTAAAATTATTAGTTAATTAACTAATTATTTTAATGCAATTTTATCAATTTAAAATCAAATTAGACTTAGATTCTTTATTAATTTAATTTGTTTTCTTAACAAAAAAATACCAAAAATATTAGAATTAGGATTCATTTCATTCAACTTTTATTTTCTTAATTAAAAATAAATTTGGAATTAATCATTCTCTTAGCAAAAACCAAAAAGATTTTATTTTATGTTTTTCAGACGTACTTTCAACTTTTCGCGTGTTTATTTCCTTTCGCATTGTTTATATTATTGTAATTGCTGTATGGGATGTAATAGATGATAAGTAGACTCTTTTTATTGCTTTGTTTTCTTTTCCCCAATTACTTTGGAATGTAAACCCCCCTCCCGAAGCCATGTAATAGTCTAGATTTATACTTTCTGCATTTTATTTTTCTATATATATTACTATTAGTAACTAGACGTGTATGGAAAGACTAATAATTAAACATTAGCTAACCTAACAAAAAGACAAAAAATAACTGAATCTCAACACACTTGCACATGCGCACCTCTAAGGTATCTCCCACTTTGATTGCCTTTAAATAAAACAGTCATGAGGCAGGAACGCTTTAGTAAAGACCCATAAATAAAAAAAGATCATAGTCCCTTAATGACCCTACAGTTGTCTTTCGGTAAATGATCTAGTTCCTAAAAGAAAATTGCTAAAGCACCTCCACAAGTTGCCTTTGTGATTGTAAAATGTCCCTTCGATTGTCCCTCAACATTCGACGATAGGGCTACCTACTCACTAATAGTAGGATAGCACTATCTAAAGGAAAGGAGGAAAAGAACATCTTTTTTCAAGTAGGTAGACTGTTCTTAAGTACTTGCTCAAATCTGAATTTTTCACACTTACACACTTTTCAAAAACTATTTTCAAAAACTCTTTATCACACTCTTGAGGACTGATACAAGAGTTACCATAAAGCAAACAAAAATCTTTCAGAACACACAAACACAAAAAAATTTCAAATATGAGAAAGTACCTAAGAGCCTATGGAAAACCACATATGGAAAGGGTGCTAACACCTTCCCTTTCCATAATCTACCCCCCTTACTCAGAAAATCTCAAAAAAGGTCTTTTATGTTCTTTTCACCCTTTCCTTTGTTAGATAAAAGAAAAGTCGGTGGCGACTCTTGCTTACCGCGACATTTGCAAACAAAAAACTCAAAAACCAATATTAAATAGTCGGTTCAGCCACCGTATCACAGAACTGGCGACTCTGCTGGGGAAAATAATAAAGTGGGGTTTACCTTAGGGTCTAGATTATTTTGCTTCTTTGTTTGTTTGCTTTACTTTACTTTTAAGGGTACTGCTTGGGTTACTATAGATCCTACAGCCGGATCTGGGGAAACCTTTTAGGTAAGTAGCAATAGATCATGAAATCTGTTCAGGGTATACCGACACGGTTGAAGCAATGGCTACGTTGATGCGACACTTTGGTTAGTACTGATAGCCTTTGAGTTAATCAATGAGAATACAGGGACGTTACGTGGTATCATGAAGCGTCAACTGACCTTAGAACCTTTAATTGAACAACTTGGCCATTAGGACGTAGCAAGATGGCCGTCTTTGGTGTATTCCCAAAGTCGGCAGATACTCGATGTTACACTCATTGAGATTTGACTCTTGAGTTTTGTTTGGTTGCGAGCCAGTCGCCTATCGAACGAAACTTGTTGGAAAGATCAATGATATTGAGATACCTTAGAACCCGATTACTATTTATAGAACAGGTTGAACCAATCCAACTTCAAGAGGGTACTACCTTAAAACCCGTGCAAGCCTTAAACCTAAGGTCTCTTGTGTGATTTGCTTATGTTTTCTATATCTGTGATTTCTTAGCATAATCATGACATCATGACATGGCATATCATACTAACTATTTCAAGGATTTTCTAGGGCTTATCTTTGTCTTATTTTGTAGGACATGGCATCCGCTCGCAGGAACACTATCCAAGTCAACCTTGTGAAAGTACCTCCTCAACTCAAGGACTTAGCATCAAGGATTCCTGAAAGCTCTCCCTTCACTGAAAAGCATGGTAGACTTCTCAACTTGGTCACTTCAAACCCTGATGAAGAAATGTTAAAGGTGCTCTTTCAGTTCTTTGACCCGTTACACCACTGTTTCACTTTTTTTGATTACCAATTAGTGCCTACTATGGAGGAGTTTTCTCATTTATTGGGGATATCTATCCTGGATCAGTTACCGTTCAACGGTATGGAAAGAGACCCGAAGCCTGAAGAGATTTCTCAAGCTATGTCCTTACAACGGTCTGATGTAGTGGAAAATTGGGAAACCAAAAGAAGTGACTAGGGATTTCCAGTCAAATTTCTATTTGTGAAAGCTCGTTGTTTTTGGGATAACCTGGATTTGCAAGCTTTTGAAGAGGTGTTGGCCCTTCTCATCTATGGGATGGTACTATTCCCTAACGTGGACCAACTCATAGATGTGAATGCGGTTAAGGTTTTTCTATCTCATAATCCGGTGCCTACATTGCTTGGGGATATCCTACACTCTCTGTATACTCGCACTCTAAAGAGAAGAGGGACCCTTCTGTGTTGCACTCCTCTTTTGTCTAGGTGGTTTATTTCGCACCTACCCCGGTATATTTTGAGAAATGAGCAGGGTATGAGGTGGTCTCATAGGCTGATGTCCCTTACACATTCAGATATTCATTGGTGTTCGCGATCCTCGGAGAATGTTACCATCATTGATCGCTGTGGGGAATTCCCTAATGTCCCTCTCTTAGGAATTAGGGGAGGAATCACTTATAACCCTTGTTTGGCGTTGTGACAGTTTGGTTATGCCAGAAGGGATGGTCCTCACGACACACTCGTCTAAGGAATCACATTTGACTATGAGAATGATGTTCAGGGTTATCGCAAGAGGTTCATTCGAGCTTGGGGCATGATAAACAGGGTTGATAGCAAGACACTGGGGCACAATAATTCCATCCCTCTTGAGCCTTACCTCAAATGGGTGTGAGCTTGTGCTCAATGTCTTATGATGCCTTACCCTGCCATCTTACCTGTGACTGTGGAGCCAATTGATGAAGGAGACACTCCTTACATTGTTCTTTATCCTGATATGCCAACTGATTTTGAGGAGCTACGGAAATCCTGGATCCAACTCAAAGAAGAACGGGATACTTTTGAAACCCAATTCTATGTCAGCGAGAAGAAGGTTTTAGAGCTCACCAGGTTACTTCACGAAGAGAAGAGCATAAATTCCTACATTGCACCAAAGAGGATACGCCTGTGGGAAGCTTGAAGTCTTCCTTTTGCTTGGAAAATTTTATTGTTGCTTTATTCCCTTTGTGAGCCCAAGAGGCATTATTGTGATCAATAAAATATCTTAATACAATTAACGTTTTTTCTCTTAAGAAAATTTGAGTCTTAGAAATCCTTGAAAACATTGCATACATATATCATACATATCATTGCATAAGCAGGTTTCAAAGCAGGTTTCTCATCCTCTTCGTTGTTTATTTCAACAATGGCTCTAGAACAAATAGTGAAGGATCTACATACTCAGAATGCCCAGTTTCAACAGATGATCATGGCTCTGACCAAGGGGCAAGAAGAACTGAAAGCCCTGCTTGTTAAAGAAAAGAAGAAGCCAAGGAAACCAGCTGGTGTGGTGAACTTGGGAAGAAGGATCAGGGGACCAGTGCGGCGAGCCTCTGAACTGATAACTTCATCAAAGGAAGGAAACAATCAAGAGGAGGAAACAAGAGAGGAAGAATCCAGTCCAAAAGAATCTGATGATGAATCTGAATATGATGAGGAACAGTATCCTCATGCTGATGAAAAATACAAACAACTGGAGGATCGTTTGAATGCAATGGAGGTCCGGAAGGTACCAGGTCTGGATTTTGAAGAACTGGGTTTGGTTTCTGGGGTTGTCATCCCGCAAAAGTTCAAGGTGCCGGTGTTCGCCAAATATGATGAGGTTTCATGTCCCAAGATGCACCTCCGATCTTATGTGAGGAAGATACAACCTCACACTACTGACGAGGACTTATGGGTCCACTTCTTTCAGGATAGTCTATCTGGAACTCAACTAGAATGGCTCTACTAGCTGGAAGGGGCCAACATCCGTAATTGGGAAGACCTGGCTGCTGCTCTCTACAAGCAGTATCAGTATAATGCAGACCTTTCTCCCACCCGTACACAACTCCAAAATATGTCTATGGGTTCGAGTGAGGGCTTTAAAGATTATGCTCAGAAGTGGAGGGGTTTAGAAGGAAGAGTCCAACCCCCCATGTATGATAGGGAGCTAGTGGGTATGTTTTTGGGTACTCTGTCTGGTCCGTTTTTCAATCACCTGATTGGAAGCTCCTCATCCGGCTTCACTGAATTAATCTTGACGGGAAAAAGAGTGGAAGTTGGAATTAGGAGTGGTAATATCCAAAATAATGCATCATCTAATACAGTAAGGAAGCCATTTTATGGGAAGAAAGAGGTTAGTGTTGTGTACAATCAAAGGAATCAGGATAGAACTGAATGTCGTCCAGCGGTAGGGGCTGTTATGATCTCTAGACCTGCACCTACTCAACAAAGGATAAATCACCCCAGAGCAGAAAGGCCGGTAAGGCAATTCACCCGGATAAATATGACTCTATCTCAAGTTTTGCCGCAATTATTGAAGTCCAATCTGGTAACTTTGAAGGAAGCTCAGAAGAATCCTAATACTACCTTTCCTCGCTACAATCCAAATGCTCGATGTGCCTACCATTCTGAGACTCTGGGGCATGACACGAACGAATGTTGGGCTTTAAAGAACAAAGTGCAGGATCTGATCGAGGCAAAGGAGGTTGAATTTGATCCCTCTGAGACTCCCAACATCATAACTGCACCCATGCCCAAGCACGGCTTGGGAATCAATGCTATTGATGTTGTCTCCACCATGGAAGATGTTGACAATGAGTATGACGTGGATAGCTGGATCTTCCCTACTACCAACGGTGGACTCAGTAACTGGACGACAAAAGACTTTGTACCAATTACTTTTATTTAGAAGTAATTATCTTTCTTGTTTTTGGATATGTAATAAACAATATAAACTTTTTGGCCATGTGTCTTACCCGGGGCACAATAGTTTATTTGTGAGGGTTATCATGTTTCGATTTCATATGGCATTAATAAAGCATTGGACTGTTATGCATACAAATTTTGCGCTCTCTATTTTTCTTTTCTTCTTTTTACTTTGTCTATACAGCTATGCTCTTACACACACCCACGTATCAAACTGTAGATCCATATCCACTATGGATCCCATTGATAACAGTTATGCTATTGCTGGTTATGACTTTGAAAATCCGATCAACCAAGCCGAGGACGAAGGTGAGGAAGATTGTGAGGTACCCAGAGAACTTGCAAGACTGTTACAGCAGGAAGAAAGGGTTATACAGCCTCATGAAGATCCAATTGAGACAGTGAATTTGGGCACAGAAGAGAATAGAAAAGAGGTCAAGATAGGTGCAAATTTGGAGCTTCATGTCAAACAACATTTGATTCAGATGTTGCATGATTATGTTGAGATCTTTTCCTGGTCATATGAAGACATGCTAGGACTAGACACAAATGTTGTGGTTCATCGTCTGCCAACTAAAGAAGATTGCCCTCCGGTAAAGCAGAAGGTCCGTCGCATACGCCCTAAAATGTCAGAGAAAATCAAAGCAGAAGTTATGAAATATTTCAACATTGGGTTCCTAGTTGTCACTTCTTATCCCCAATGGGTTGCTAACGTAGTCCCGATACCTAAAAAGGACGGCAAGGTATGAATGTGTATGGACTACCGAGATTTGAATAGGGCAAGCCCCAAGGATGACTTTCCGCTCCCCCACATTGATGTTTTGGTTGATAACACCGCGCAACACAAGATCTTTTCCTTCATGGAAGGTTTCTCTGGTTACAATCAGATCAAGATGGCACCCGAAGACATGGAGAAGACAACCTTCGTCATACAATGGGGCACTTTCTGCTACAAAGTGATGTCGTTTGGGTTGAAGAGCACTGGGGAAACCTATCAACGAGCCATGGTAGCTCTGTTTCATGACATGATTCACCATGAGATAGAGGTTTATGTTTATGACATGATAGCTAGGTCTCAAACTGAAGAAGAACACCTTGATCATCTACAAAAGTTGTTTGATAGGTTGAATACGTACAAGCTAAGGTTAAATCTGACTAAGTGCACCTTCGGGGTAAGGTCTGGTAAACTGCTAGGTTTCATTGTCAGTGACAAGGGCATTCAGGTAGACCCTACAAAAGTGAAGGCTATACAAGATATGTCGGCTCCTCGCACTAAGAAGGAGGTCAGAGGCTTCATAGGACGCCTAAATTACATTGCCAGGTTCATTTCCCATTTAACTGCTACTTGTGAGCCAATCTTCAAACTCCTGAAGAAAGATCAAGTGGTAAAGTGGAATGATGAATGACAGACCGCCTTCAAGAGAATCAAGGAATACCTTCAAGAGCCTCCAATTCTGATGCCTCCGATTGAATGAAGACCTTTGATAATGTACTTAACAGTGTTAGATAATTCAATGGGGTGTGTGCTGGGGAAGCATGACGAGTTCGATCGAAAAGAGCATGCAATATACTACCTTAGAAAAAAGTTTACCGACTGTGAGACAAGATACTCACTTCTCGAGAAAACTTGCTGCACTCTGGCATGGGCTGCTCGCCGACTAAGATAGTATATGTTGACCCACACTACTTTGTTGATATCTACGATGGATCCAATCAATTACATCTTCGAGAAGCCCGCTCTCTCCGGAAGAATAGCAAGATGGCAAATGATCTTGACCGAATACGATATCTAATACACGACCCAGAAAGCAATCAAGGGAAGTGTACTAGCTGATCATTTGGCTCATCAGGCTATGGATGACTACCAATCCATGAACTTTGAATTCCCAGATGAGAATATTATGTTAGTGACTGACTGTGAAGAACTTGGACCGGATGAAGGACCTAAGGAAGGATCCCGATGGACTATGGTTTTCGATGGAGCCTCGAACGCACTCGGAAATGGCATTGGTGCTGTAAGCATATCTCCCGAAGGTTGTCATACTCCTTTCATGGCCAAATTATGTTTCAATTGTACCAACAATATGGCAGAGTATGAAGCATGCATCATGGGTCTAAAAGATGCTATTGACCTGAGGATCAAGTCCTCGAGTGTTTTTGGGGATTCATCCTTGGTTATAAGTCAAATCAAAGGAGAGTGGGATACGAAGCACCCGAATCTCATCCCTTACAAAGAACATGTGCTGACATTGCTTCCACACTTTGAAGAGGTCACCTTTGAACATTTTCCATGAGAAGAGAATCAGTTAGCAGATGCGCTAGCTACTATGTCGTATATGTTCAAGGTCAAGTGGGACAACGAAGCTCCTCAGATCACCATTGAGAGTTTGGATGAATCGGCATACTGCTATGAGATTGACACTAAAGAAGCAGCAGACAAACCTTGGTTTCATGAAGTGAAGAGGTATCTTGAGGCTCAAGAGTATCCTGAGGGGGCATCTGTCAATGATAAGAAGTTTCTGAGAAGGTTCGCCACAAAGTTCTTCCTCAGTAATGGAATTCTCTACATGCGCAACCATGACTCTACTTTACTTTGGTGCATAGATAAGAACGAAGCAGAGAGGATTATGGCATATCTACACGAAGGTACCTTTGGCACCCATTCTAGTGGACATACCATGGCTAAAAATATCCTACAGGCAGGATACTATTGGTCCACTATGGAAGCAGACTGCTATCAGCATTCCCGAACATGTCACAAATGCCAGATCTAAGCTGATAAAGTGCATGTACCTATGGTTCCCTTGAATGTCTTAATGGCTCCCTGGCCCTTTGCAATGTGGGGCATTGACATGATCAGAGAGATTAGACCTACCACTTCCAATAGGCATCGCTTCATCCTAGTGGCCATTGATTACTTCACGAAGTGGGTCGAGGCTGCCTCTTTTGCTACTGTTACCAAGAACTTGGTGGCACAGTTTATCAAACATAACCTGATTTGTCGGTATGGTGTGTTAGAAAGAATCATCACAGACAATGGTACAAATCTCAACAATATGATGATCACCGAAATTTGTAAACAATTCAATATCCAGCATCACAATTCTTCCCCTTACCGTCCGAAGATGAATGGCATTGTGGAGGCTGCTAACAAGAACATTAATAAAATCATACAGAAGATGACAGTGACATACAAAGACTGGAATGAGATGTTACCATTTGCTCTTCATGGTTACCGCACCTCGGCACGAACGTCAATAGGGGCAACACCCTATTCTATGGTATATGGTATGGAGGTTACCCTACCCATTGAGGTCCATATCCCTTCTTTGAGGATCATGAAGGATGCAGGATTGAACGAAGACGATTGGATCCAGACTCGACTCGATCAACTGAATCCGATTGATGAGAAAAGGCTTACTGTTGTTTGTCATGGTGAAATGTATCAAAAACAGATGATCAAGGCTTTCAACAAAAAAGGTCATACGTCAAGTATATCAAGTGGGTGATCTGGTAATCAAGCGCATCATACTGCCACAAGGTGATCCCAGGGGTAAAAGGACTCCCACGTACGAAGGGCCATTTGTGATCAAAAGCATACTTTCCGGTGGAGCCATGATTCTGAACACCATGGATGGTGACGACCTTCCTCGCCCTGTTAATGCGTGTTGTACCCCAAAATTTGCCCTCCCATTTTTCACTCAAGATACTATCCTAGGGTTTCTCAAACACTCAATTTGGCTCAAGATTTGATCAGACAAATTCTTTTTTAGGCATTAAGTCAGCAATTAGGGTTTGGTATTCCTCGAGCGAAATGGAGTTTCCGAAGTTTCAATTGGTCTTCTTAGTCCTTCATGTGTTCTCAAGGATGTTCGTGCCAAGTTTCAAGCCTCGCATCGCGAGTGTACCCAGTCAATGGCTCGAATAACTAAAAATCAATTGTAAAAGTCGACACTTTCAAGATCAAGTTCATAAGATCATAACTTCTTTGATATTCAATATTTTTGAGTGATTCTTTGAGAATTTGTTTCCTTTTTACGTCCTCATTAACTCATCTTTACAAGTCAATGGCCAATAATTTGCACAAGATCATCAAACGTTTGGATACTTTAGAGGCCGCTTTGTGGACTTTGGCCTAATCTCAAGTAATTGTTACTAGACTTTCAAGGATCACAACTCTTCCAATTTTCATCATATCAGGATGGTTCTTTTTGCAACATATCACAAATGATGCCATCTGTAAGATTGCTTCAAGGATCAATAGCCAAATGCGCTTAGAAGGCCATGAAATTTGTTGGAACATTTTGGACTTAGAATTGATTCTGTGTTGAGTTTGTTCTCCACTAAGTCAAGGGTAAAGGCAAGATGTTGAGTTTGAGGATTCATTGATTATATATTTCTTATCATACAAGTTGCTTGTGTTCGAAGCATTAGTAATTACTGAATTAAAATTAGATATAGATCAGGTTTCTTAAGTTTCTTTGATTGTTCATCAAGATTTGGTTCATGATAAAAAGGTTTATGTGTTTCTACTTGGAGTGCATTTCAAGGGTTCAAAATCAAATATCCTAGTTCGTCAATTAAATTGCAATATCAATTCAAGAAGATTTATGAGTTTAGAATTTTGAGCAAAATACACCCTAATTTCTAGAGGATTATTCCAAGTTTCCAAGAATTCAAGACTTACAAAAAATTCATCATTCATACATTTCATTCAAATGTTGTGTTCGGGTTACATTCTTGGACAATTTGCAAAAGGGTTTACAATGCAAAATATAAATTGAATCAAAAGCTAAATTTGTTGTTTACAAAGAAAGAAATAAATGTTTGTTTTTCAAGTTTGCTTCATCTTCAAGAAACTCCTCATTGCTAGCCATGGTTTTCTCTTCACCTTGCCTCGCTTGCAATTCAATTGCTCGCACATGAAACAAGAAAAAGAAAAAGTTAGCTATCATCGTGAAAATTCAAGCAAGAATTGATGGTTAAAACAAGTTTTATCTCATCATTAGGGTTTGCATTTTGGAATCAGAAATTAACAGGTTTGTTGTTTTTAATCATAATCCATCTCCTCCTATTTTGCAAGTCACAAAACTTGGATTTCGGTTCACAAAAGGAAAAGAGGGTTGCCAATGTTTTCGTACTGCAAAAAAAAGCAAAGACACAAAACAGAACAGCAAGCCAAACAACACTGCAAAACAGTAGGCCAACAGCGCAACAAACATCACAACAAGCCAAGCAAAGGCAGGCTGCTATAAACATAGCAGCAAAAACAGCCTGCAACAAGCAAGCAACGCTGCCAAATAACAGGCAGCAAACAACAACAAATGGGCAGCAGAACCAAAACCACATAACAAAGTAACGCTGCCAAATAGAAGGCAGCAACGAGTAAAAAAAAACAGAGCAAGGCAAAACAACAAGCTAGCTTGCTCAACAAACAAGTTACATCATCATTTTCCTAAGTTATACAAACCCTTCAGAATCGTATTGATAAGCAAAATTGCTTTATTTCATTGAAAGATGAAGATGGAAAGAAAAAGAGGCAGAAAGATATCACCTAGCCAACAAATGAACCAAAATCATGTCAAACTAATACAGTCCAAAACCAGCCACACAGTCTGCATAATAATACCAAGGAAGCCAGTCCAAAACCTGTATAAAACATCCCAAAAATATGCTGCAAAGTTTTCCAAAACTTACACCAAAATGGAAATACAAAAACTGCAGCAAAAAGTATTAAAGCAGTAGCCAAAATTGTTCAAGCCTCTAATATTCCCCCCCCCCCCCCCCCCTTATTTTTCCATTCTGTTTCAATATAAAAAAAGAGAAATCATAATAATAAAAAGAGGTTCTTGGTCCATCAGCCAGACACAAAAAAAACACTCCATAATCCTTCAGTATACAACCTTTATCAATAACCTTAACTGAAGCAATCTCCATATACTCACGCATACCCTCAACACCTCAAACAAGCCAAAATTTCACCTCCACCACATTAACCATCTTCTCCAAATCTCAGCAACCAGTTTCCTCCATGCTCACTGCCACCATCATCCCCGCTTCATTACAACCGCTCACAACAATCTTTATACTCCATCAACACACTTAACCTCACAAACATCAGAACAACAACACACTCAAAATATCAACAACGCAACAAAAGTTGTAGAATGCATCAGAAGAATATGCAGAATCACGGACCAAAATCGTAGATTCAAAGAGCAGAAGAATATGATTAGAGCACAAAAACCATTCAGACTTCGAGAAGAAGCAAGAGAAGGAGAGAGACCAAAACTGTGTAGAAGAAGAATTATAGTTTGAAGCGTACATATACACGCTGTCGAAGAAGGTGGAATTCGTCAGACTAGCTCTGACTACGTAAGTCATCTCGTATTTTCCTCATTTTCTTTATACCATCTCGCTCCTTGTGTTATTAGCTTAAATCGTTCCATGTACACCATTTGAAGATATAGGTTGTCCACTTTAAAACCAATTAAATCGCGATGTTTGTGTTTTTGAGAATTTGGTTGTGGGATTTGAGTAGAGGGCGGAATTTCGGATAAGAGTGCATCCTCTATTTTTTCTGTTCGACCGAGTTTTGACTTGAGGCTAATGGGAGAATTGACCATGAAAGCAGAGAGAAGGATCAAAATGTTTGATCTTTGAAGGAGGCGCTGAAGAGTTTTTAGGGTTTGTTTCTCAACCCGGTTTGTGCTGTTTAAAGGGCTCCGTGTCATTGGATCCGGATTGGTCCATAGCTCCTTGTTTCATAGTTTCCATGGGCCCTTACACACCATACACTTTGATCTGGATTCACACCCCCTAGTGGCCCATTCTAATTATTTCTTAACTTGTTCTTATTTTTAGGTTTCATTTAAAAAACATTCAATTTATTTTCTTCAAAGAAAAACATTATAAGTGTTAATCTTGTTTTAAATTTAGTTTTTTTAGGAAATTTTGTAAATAATTTTACTAATTAATTTTCGTACTTAGTTCTAATTTTTTTATTTAATTTCTTAATAACAAAAAAAAACCTAAAAGACAAAATATATACAAACAATTTAATTTCTTTAAATCAATTATTTTATTTTCTTTAATAAAATAGATTTTTTAATTCTCTTTCCAAACTTTTTCAAACAAATGCCAAAAAATTTATTTCCGTACTTAATTAATTTGTACTTCATAGACTGTTATGGTTTTATTTTTTCGATTCGATTTGGTTGTATTGATTGTCTATTTGGACTTTTAATTGCATTGATCTATCCCCATTTGTGAATTTGTACCCCCACTCCCAAAAGCTCTGTAGTAGCGTAGAAATTTAATTTACGTAATTTACTGTTTTCCTTATACTGTATAGTAATTAGGAATGCATGGCAAAATTTAAAATCAATCGCTAGATAACCCTAATCAAAGACAAAATAACTTGAAACAAATACACTTTTTTCACACGCGCACCCCTAGGGTAACCTCGCTCGTTGCCTCGGAAACACAGTCTTGTCCCTCAAATATGGGACGCTTTAGCAAGGACCCTTCGATAAAAAAGATCGTAGTCCCTCGATGTCCCTCGATGTTGCCTTCGGTAAAATGATCTAGTCCCTTACGAAAAATTCTAAAGCGTCTCACAAGTTGCTTTCTATGACTGTACGATTGACCCGCGCATGTCCCTTCACATCCAACGATGGGGCTTCTTACCAAAGTAATGGTAAGATAGAAATATCTAAAGGAGGAGGATAAGAACATCTAAGACCTTTTGAGTGGGTAGATTCGCTCTTAGTTGTTTGCTTGCTCATAACAAAAAAATTATTTTTACACCAACACTTTCATCTTGAAACATTTTCAAAAGACAAAACACTTTGTACGCATTCTTATTGAAATGAGAGCCATTACAAAGAAGACACCTTTTCCACTTTCAAAAACACATTCCACAAACACCTATTTGAACTATTTTGGAAACAACACTTTGTACGCGTTCTTATAGAAACGAGAACCATTACAAAGACATTTTTTCAAAATACTTTCGAAACCCACACCACAAGCACATTCAAACAAAAGCAAGTGATCTAGCAAGCAACTAAGATCCCGTAGATAACTACGGATGGAAAGGGTGCTAATACCTTCCCTTTTCATAATCTACCCCCCGAACTCAAGAAAACATCTCTAAAGGTCTTTCCTTTTCTTTTCAGCCTTTCCTTATTGGATAAAAGAAAAGTCGGTGGAGACTCTTGCTATCCGCACAATTGTGATCAAACACAAAACACCTAAGTCAGTTCTCCCACCGTGTTATAGAACTGGCGACTCTGTTGGGGAGTAAAACTTAAAAGTGGGGTTACCTTAGGGCTAACATCATATTTACTTGCTTACCTTGTTTGACTTACATGCTTTACATTATGGTTCCTTGTTTGGGCTTGTTTTGATCCTACACCCGGATTTGGGGCACCTTTTTAGGTAAGTATTAATAAACTGTGAGGGAACTGTGCGGGGTATACCGACACGGTTGAAACATTAGCTACATTGATGCGATACTTTGGTGTGTACTGGTAGCCCTTGAGTAATCAAGAAGAATACGGGGCCGCTGCATGGTATCATAAAGCGTCAATTAACCTTAGCACCTTAATTGACCAACTTGGCTTTTAGGATGTAGTGAGATAGCCGTATTTGGTATAAACCCAAAGTCGGTTGATACTCGATGCTACACTCATTGAGGCTTGACTCTTGAGTTTTGTTTGGCGGCAAGTCAATTGTCTATCGGAATGAAATTTGGGGGAAAGACCGGTGATATTGAGATCCATTAGAATCCGGTTACTATTACTAGGACAGGTTGAGCCAACTAAACTTCAAGAGGGTACTTACCTACAAACTCCATGCAAGCTTAAACCTAAGGATTTGTCTGCTTTGTGTGTATATGACTATTTGTACATAACAACTTGCTTGCTTTGCATACTTGTACATATAATCATGACATCATACCATAGCATTTTCAATAACCATTTCAAGGATCTCAAAGATCCATGATACAAGGTCACGTTAAACCAGACGTCTATCAAGGGACAATGGGGTTTATTGTCCTCTAATCAAACACTATCAAAGATCAAGTACAACAAACTTGAGTCAAGGTCTACAATCCACTTGACACGATGAGATTAATTCTCGTGGAAGGACATCCACTGATACAAAGTTCTCCAATCAAAGTTGTTGATCAAAGTTCAACTTCTAACATTTTCTTGTGTTTACCCTGCGAGATCCTTGAAAACACGCATCCACATATCATGCATCATATAATGACATGTTTTCTCCCATACAGGTCTCCTTATCTTTCTACTATTTATTTCAGTAGAAATGGCCCTAGAACAGACCATCAAGAGCATTTAGATTCAAAACGCTCAACTTCAAGAGATGTTCTTGAACCTATCTAAGGGACAAGAAGAGGTGAAGGCGCTCCTCACTAGGGGCATGATCATGGGAAATATGGAGGACAACAAGGATAACCAACTGGAGCGGCTACAAACTGAGATAACCATAATGAAGGTCCAACTGATGGGACAACTGGTGGGCCAGATTGCTTTTATCTAAAATATGGCTCAAGGGAAAGAAGAGTTGAAAGTTCTTATCAACTAACTTCATCAAGATGATCGCAACCGTATGAAACAAACGGTCAAGACTGGGGATCAAATCACCGTTCAGCCTCCCATGAGACAGTGATCCGGTATGGTGGAAAGTAGACCGTTCCAAATTTCTATCGTGTCTCGAGTCCAACAACAGCCTCGCCAACAACAATAAGGGAATCAGCACAAGAAGGCCGCACCTAAGAGGAAATTTACCAGGATTGGCATGTCGCTAACTCAGGTGCTACAACACCTGTAGAAGGCAGAGCTAATTACATTAAAGGCTCCTCCCTGGAATCCTAACATTGCTTCTCCTAGCTACCATCCTAATGAGAGGTGTGCATACCATTCTGATGGTTCTGGGCATGATACGAACAATTGTTGGGCCCTGAAGAACAGGATTCAGGACCTAATTGACAAACGAGTTTTGGAATTTACACAAGACGATCAACTGGAACTCTTCTATCACCCCTCAAGGGGATCCACTTGAAGCGATGATCTAGGCGAGAAAAATTTCTATTTATTTGAATTTTTAATTGTAATTTGCTTTGTTATTCAAACAATTATCTATTAATGTCAAACTTTGTTTCATCAATGCATTGCATATGTTTGTCTTGAATTGATCCATTCGTTTTCACTATATTTAAACTATGCTTTCTACTTTCTTTATGACATTTAACTCTTGCTAAAAGTTATAAGCCTTTAGAGGGAGGATGACGAAAACAATGCCTTCATCTCATATAGTATGCTTTTGGAAAGACCTTGCTGACGATGTACAGACGTTTTTTTTCAAATCCAAAACACTGGAGGTATAAGGAAGATAATCCCTAGTCAACCCCTTCGAGCCAAAGAAGTAGAAGTTTTTCTTTTTTTACACAAATTGAAACCTTCAATCAAAACCTGGGGCAGGGTAGTCTCTCAGTTAATTCAAATGCGCTTTCAAATCACAAACTCTCATCTCGTACTACAACGAGTGACATCAAAAACTTTCCTCTTGGAATCAAAAGACAATGATGGTTCCCTATCTAATAGGAAGCCATTATCTCCCAAGAAAGAAAAAAAGTCCACTAAGTCAAAACCTACGAAGGAGACTTAAGGAAAACTAGGGCATCCCGCTGACTGTAATCTCAAAACAAGAACAGTCAGACAAAAATCAGGGATAACAAATCAAAAAGAGGTCACTACAAATCCTCAACAACATGAAAAATGTTCCAAGAAATGACTGCCTTCCGATAAATTAAACTTGTTTGAACCATTACCAAAAGGTTATTTCAGACTCAATTAAAGTTCAAACGCATAATTAACTGAGTTTAGGATTGAAGAACATCACGAAGAGAGGGTGGGTACAAATACACTTTGAGCCTTTATCCTTTGTTTCTTAAACTGTGAACCAAGCCACGCTACAACCCCTCAAAAGTCCTAATTGAAGCACAGGTTAGTTTGAAAGAATACTGTTACAAAAGGTATCCTGACTCCTGTAAGGCTTTACTCAAAATCATGAGTTGAATTTTTCTTACAAAATTTCTTTACTTGCCAAAACGCATTTTCAAAACTTCAATACAAGTATAAACTTTGCATTATTTGAATATTGTTGTTTGCATATGGCTATTTGTTTGACAACAGATAAATTCACACAACGGATATCCTATGAACGAGAGCTCTCTCGGTGAGAAAAATCACTTCAAGTAGGATGACACTTCCAATGACAAATCTCCCAAGCAAAAAGACACGGCATGACATGTCACTATCCAGCACACCTGGGGAAGTCCAGTCAAGATTCCAAGAAATCTCTCAAGAAGTGCAGAATAACCAGGGGCAGGTCTCCATCTCCATCACTTGGGGAAATGAACGCAAATCCCAACAAAAGGTTACGTACATTCAATTAATTCCTGGCAGTGCCACAAACACTTACTACTAGGGGCAGTGACAAATCTCCCCAAAGTCCTTCTCATATGATGACTCCCAGCCAGAGTTTAATCTCTGAAAACCTTTTTTCCAGCAGAGATGACCTCAAGAATCCTCGAGGATTTCTACCAGTGAAGCCGCCACCCTCTCTAATAGATTGGTAACATGGTTTATTTCCCCAACAAACTACAGATTCCCCAGCTTGAGTTTGTCTCTGTGATCGGTGGAAATAGAACTGACTGTTTTGGAATGCTGGTTCGCGAAATGTCGCGGTAAGCAAGAGTCGCCACCGTCTTTTATTTTCTCCAACAAGGAAAGGACAAAAGCACAGCAAAATTCCTTTTCGAGATGTTTCTCGGTTCGGGAGGTAGATTATAGAAAGGGAAGGTGTTAGCACCCTTTCTATCCGTGGTTATCCACGGGCTCTTAGGTACTTGCTCACTATGTTTTCAAAAGAGTTTTGCTTTTCTTGTGTTTGTGGGTTTTAAAAAGTTTGTTTGAAAACTTCGATTTGACTCTTGTATCTGTCCTCAAGAGTGTATGAAATGTTTGTTTGAAAAAACTTTTGTCAGAAAAGTGTAGGTGCGAAAAGTTTTTTTTTTTTTTGAAAGAGAAAGTATCTAAGAGTCTCTACCTACTCAAAAGGAATTAAGCTGTGTAAATGTCCTTTAGACAGTACTATCCCACTATTGAGAAGTAGGTAGCACTGTCGTTGGAGTTTTCAGGTCAATTCGATTATAGGGACATGTGGTCACCAAAGCAATAGTAGGACGCCTTAGCGGTAACCCTAATGTCCTAGATCCTTTTTATCCGAGGCAACCGTTTCGAGGCAACTTGGATCTTTAGACAAGAGGGCAACTTCTAAAACACCATATACTCAATGACCACGTCGAGGCAACCAAGTGAGGCGTACCCTAGGAGTGGCATGTGCGAGTGTGTCAAGTTTCAATTTATATTATCTTTACACATGTTATGGTGCTACGGGTTGATTTTAATTTTCAGACAAGTCTTGTCATGCATAGCCTAATTAACATACATCTAACAGTTAAAATATTGCGGAAAGTAAATCTACGCTATTACAAGGCGTCGGGTATTTACATCGCCAAAAACAAACCCTTTAAAAGTAAATTGCGAGAAAATAAATGAAAGCGATAAAAGATCCTAATTAAAGCTATTACATCCTCGGAGCAATTACATAAATATGATCAAAATAGGAATCGAGAATAAATATACGCGAGAAAAATTGGATCGGAAAGTCTTTAGGGTTTTGACCATTTTTGAGAAAGAAAGAAGTTTGTTATTATTTTGCAATTAATTAAATTAAACCTAAAACTAATTAATTAATTAATTAAAAGAAAAAAAGTATTTTTTTAGTTTTTTATGTTTTTAATGAAAATAAAATAAAATAAAAAGATGATTAAAATTGTCAAAACCCTAATTCTATGTTAATTTTATTTATTGTGAAAATAAGTCAAAATTAACCTAATTAACTAAATTAATTACATTAGAATTTATTTACAAAAATAATAAATTAAGGGTGAAATTAATAATAAAAATGTTTTAGTTTTCTGATTTTATTATGAAAATAATTAATTGAGTTAATTAAATAATAATAATTATTATTATTAATAGTAAAATAATTAAATGGAAATTATAAAAGAAAAGAAAAAAAGAATGAATGAACCAGGGGGTGCTGGCCCAATTAGGAGGTACGTTTGGAATTTTCAAGCCCATTTGCACACAAGCATGTTTGACTTTTGAGATCCTCCATGCGCATGGTTGACTGGGAGTATGGTGATCACTTCATCCTGGCCTTCAGATTTGCTTTGCAAGCCACTTGGCACATGGATGATTGAGGCATATGGTGGACAACATCATGAAACCTGCATGTGATTATGTGAAAGAAAATGAAATAAAGGTTTTAGGGGACTTGGGATTCGAACCCAGGTCCCAACATTTCCAAGCCAGCACGCTAACCACTCCACCATCACGCTTTAGTCATTAGTAAAATAAAGCTCAATTATTATATTAACAAACAATCAAATATGCTGTAACACAAAAACACGCGCGCTTATTTTCAAACTGGCCAATGGTGTATCAACAGCTCATCATCTTCCTCGCTGTACCTGCAAAATAAACATTAGATAGCGGGGGTTTTTAACCCCCACTATTCATCTTGACGAAAAATAGCGAATAGAGATACAGGGTACATAAATGTTTCGTGAGGATAGAATCATGTTCGTCTGGTCCTAACGGTTCCAACCATGTGCCTTAGTGGTCTCAATTTTTCCTGGTTTAGGAATCCCCAAATTCAAAGTTCAGGAACCCTATAAATCGTCCATGGCAACTTTTGATTTATGGTGTTTTAATCCAATTAACTTATGCCATTAGCTTCATATGGATTCAAGTAATGCAAAACAAACAAGAAATCATGTTAAATGTGCATGAAATAGACAATACGATTCTGGAAAAAAGCTTCAAACCGTGGTTCTGTTTTGGATGATTCTTTGAGCTTCAAGGCTTGAATTTGATTGCCACACACTCCTGGGAACCCCTGCAAGATGTTAGAATCAACAAAAAGCTTTGAATCGCCCTGGAATATAGAAATCAGTTTTGAGTTTTCTTGGAAATTTTTCAATATTGCTATGGCTTTGTCTGCAGCTTTCTCACGTGTGTGGCATTAGGGTTAGCTTGTACATATATAGAGGAATGAAATTAGGTCACAATCTTGAGCCAAAATCCTTTGAATTGATGATTGAATATTTGATTGAAAATCAAATCTTTTTGCATTTTCATGATTGGAAAAAGTTGTCAATTTTGGAGATATTGCATCTTTTACTTGGTGCACGAAATTGCCAGCCTTTTTAGGTCATACTTGCTTCACAAAAAGATTGAAAAATCAAATCTTTGTATTTTCCTACAATTTAAATTAATTAAATGAATTAATATTGATTAAAAATCCAATTAATTAATAAAAATAAGAAAATAAATTCAATTAAGCTTGATGGGTCGTGCATAGGCCATGGATGAAGTTTCAAGAATAAATTTGAGACCCATTAGCAAAAATAAGGTGTTTTGAGCAAAGTTGACTTTTGCAAATTCACAAAAATTTCCCAACTTATCCAATGCATATCTTGCTCAATTTTGATCATATGAACATGTTCTTTGACATTTTGGAAAGGTCTTGAAGTCCTCTAACCAATGCCTTTGGTCCCATGTCATTTGGATTTACCAATATCAAGTTATGGTCTTTGACTTAAAGTGCACTTTTGTTGACCTTTGAAATTGACCTATAATGTAGAAATTGATAACTTTTTATGAGAGCATTTCTTGGACTTGGAGTGTGAAGATGGATTGTAGGAATGTCATCCCCTTTAAAATGAGCATTGGATGGGATTTTTATGATGAACCATGAAAAAGTTATGCCTTGGTCAAGATACAATTGACTTTTCTACTGTCCAAAAATAGTAACTTTTTGCATCTTGATGATTTTTGAGCCATGCTTGTGGAATCATGATCAAGACTTGATCAAATGATGATTGTGAACTCAAAATAAGATGTTGACCAAAAATTCTGACTTTTGACTACAAAATGACCATTTTGCCCCTGCAGTTGACTGTGGGTCAAATGAGGCTTTTGATTGTGCAAATTGGCACTGTGAGTCTTGAAACTTGGCATGTAAGTGCTTGAGGATGTATATAGGCCTATGAGACTTGGTTGAATCATTGAAAACCTCAAATTCTTTGAAAGAACCAAAACCCTAATTTTCAGCTGGCTTAGGAGGTGGTTTGACTGTGCAATCCTTGAGTAATCTTGAACCATTTGAAGATGATTCTTGACAAATCTTGAGGAATATGGGAGGGAAAATTTTGGGGTACAACAGTTGCCCCTGTTCAATCTTCTTAAACCTGAGGAGGTAGATTGGCTTGTATGCCTTTCGTGATCCGATGGTGGAAGATGATTGAACACTAGAGTGCCCAGAAATTTGCACTCGCATAGCGTAGTATCAGCAATGTGATGTCGGG
Organism: Vicia faba; assembly: GCA_948472305.1. Classification (NCBI taxonomy): domain Eukaryota; kingdom Viridiplantae; phylum Streptophyta; class Magnoliopsida; order Fabales; family Fabaceae; genus Vicia; species Vicia faba. Next base: position 730,262,009 of record OX451739.1, read on the forward strand.
AATGGGCTTACAGATGCCATTTGGAAAGATGATGGATAGGAGGATGGGCTTATAGATGCCATCTGGAGATGTGACAGAGTCTTGTCGGGGATGGGCTTATAGATGCCATCTGGAAATGTTTGTTGAATTGTGACTTGGTAGGTTGAAAGAAGGAACCTGTGTAGGGTTGCCTGATGATGAGTCCGTGTAAAACTGCATCTTGGAAGAGGAGGAACCGGTGTAGGGTTGCTTCATGATGATCAAGTAGATAGTTGTCCTGTCTGGTTTCAGGTATTAATCTACAATCCGTCGTCCACAGATATTTCCTGGCTAGTTACAAGTGTTGATCTGGAACTTAAGAGAGGTGGGTCAAGGAGATAGTTGTCCTGGCTGGTTTCAGGTATTAATCTCTGACCTGAGAAAGAAAGATTTCTTTCCTGGCTTTCTACAGGTATTGATCTTCGATCTCTTCAATGTAGATAACTTTCCTGTCTGGTTTCAGGTATAGATCTACAATTAGTCGTTCACAAATATTTCCTGGCTTGCTACAGGTATTAATCCGGAACTTAAGAAGGCTGGCCGATGAGATAGTTTTCTTGTCTGGTTTCAGGTATTAATCTCTGACTTGAGAAAGAAAGATAGTTTTCCTGTCTTGCTACAGGTATTGATCTTCAATCTCTTCAACGTAGATAACTTTCCTATCTGGTTTCAGGTATAGATCTACAATCAGTCGTCCGCAGATATTTCCTGGCTAGTTACAGGTGTTGATCTGGAACTTAAGAAAGGGTGGTCGAGGAGATAGTTTTCCTGTCTGGTTTCAGGTATTAATCTCTGATTTGAGAAAGAAAGATAGTTTTCCTGGCTTGCTACAGGTATTGATCTTCAATCTCTTCATATAGGTGGCTTTCCTGTCTGGTTTCGGGTGTTAACCTATAATCAATCGTCCACAGATATTTCCTGGCTAGTTACAGGTGTTGATCTGGAACTTAAGAAAGGTTGGTCGAGATAGTTTTCCTGGCTGGTTTCAGGTATTAATCTCTGATTTGAGAAATAAAGATTGTCTTCCTGGCTTGCTACAGGTATTGATCTTCAGTCTCTTCATATAGTTACTTTCCTGGCTAGTTACAGGTATAGATCTACAATCAGTCGTCCACAGATATTTCCTGGCTAGTTACAGGTGTTGATCCGGAACTTGAGAAGGCTGGCCAATGAGATAGTTTTCCTGTCTGGTTTCAGGTATTAATCTCTGACTTGATAAAGAAAGATAGTTTTCCTGTCTGGTTTCAGGTATTAATCTTCAATCTCTTCAATGTAGATAACTTTCCTGTCTGGTTTCAGGTATAGATCTACAATCAGTCGTCCACAGATATTTCCTGGCTAGTTACAGGTGTTGATCTGGAACTGCAAAGGTTGATGGTAATCATCTTTTGATTGAATCTGGAATAAGTATCAAAATGTCGCCATATCTGGGTCACATCTGAACCATCTCTAGAAGGAATCTGGAATAAGTATCAGAATGTCGCCATGTCTGGGTCACAACTAAACTATCTCTAGAAGGAATATGGAATAAGTATTAGAATGTCGCCATGTCTGGGTCACAACTGAACTATCTCTAGAAGGAATCTGGAATATCTTCAACTGGATCGGCATCAGAAAAATCTTTAGGAATCGACTTAACTGGACCAGAGAAGGCCTTTGACTGGCTCGGCATCAGAAAAATCTTTAGGAATCAAATTAACTGGACCAGAGAAGGCCTTTTGATACGGCTGAGAATTTAACTGCATTTTTCCTGAAAGGTAAAGGTCAGTCATATGCAATGCATGAGATGGATTAAGCAATGATGTTCTCAATATAAATGAGATCGTGTGATATGATGCGTATATGCATGTATCATGATGTATGGAAATGTATTGTTTTTAGCTGGGGAAGATAAATCCCGGAGCTGCTGGAGAATGATGTTCAATTCTTCGTTTCCGCTGAGGATGATGAACGAGGATGATTGCGTGAATAAACCTGTAGGAGACGATGACTCCATTGATGAAAGAGATTACTCTGTGGGGAATTACTCTGTGGGGAAGATACTTCGCTGAGATCTTAACGATAACTCCGCCGGGGACTCTGTTGATAAGCTCTACTGGGATTTTGATGATGAACTCCGCTGGAGGATAGAAAGAACTTCGCTGGCGACGATCTTTCTGTTGCAACTTGCTGAGGATAACCCAGTTAGACTCTGGTGGGGGATAACCTTTGAATTTGGCTGGGAAGATGCATTTTCACTCTGCAGGGGACAAGCTTCCAGGATCTACTGGAGAAGATGATTCAACTCTGGAGGGGAAGCTTTTTCAGACTGCGTTGGGAAATGGCTCCACTGGGGGTATCTTGTATTCCGCCGGGGAACATTCTTATATTCTGTTAAGGAATATTAAGACTGCCGGGGATACTTGCTGAGGAATATCTGTATACTCCGTTAGGGAATATTAAGATCTTCTGGGGATACCCAACTTTTTCAGGACTGATGGTAGACCAACTCTGCTTGGAGGAGAGTATTGCTGACTTACTGGGGATACTGTGCCTTTTTAGGGCTGATGGGAGACCAACTCTGTTTGGGGAGAGTATTGCTGAATCTGGTCTTACTCTGCGGAGAGTGAAGGTATCTTGGTCATATTCTTCAGCTGAACTTACCTTGGTACCTCGGTGGACAAGGTAACTAGATCGCTTAGACAATTCTTATTGCCCCTGTTTCTGATATCACCCGTAATTAGTCCTTTGTTTCGCATGCAAATAATTATGAGTAATTAATATCAAATGCATATATCAAAAATGAACATTGGACGTTTTTTGCAAAACAAAATAGATAAAGGCAAAACAATTGGCAATTTGTCTGAAAAGTGAGTTTGTATTGATTTTGAAATTTGCCTGTAAATAGGCGTTTTGTGTACAAGAGGCTGACGTCCTAGTAAGAGAACGCCGCCGAACAAAATAGAGTTTATACAATTTGTGAAAAGAAAACAAAACAGCTATGTGAAAAGTCCCACTGGGTTCCAACTCTGCTATCGCCTTTATGTCTTCAAGCGTCTCATCACTTTGCTGCTTAGTTGAAGAGGAATCTGATTGATTGGTGCCGTCCGAGCCTGACAGTCGATACCGAAGGAAGTCAGGATGTAAGGTGATCCAATGAGACATAGTATTACGCTTTAATCCCTAACTTTTTCCTGGACCGCCCTTTCGGGTTTTCAGTCCACCGGGATACCCATTTTTGCCCAAGCCGCCTTTTCAGGTTTTCGACTTGCCGGGTGTACAGATTTTTTTATTTATTTTCATCCCTTATTTTTGCCCGAACCCTTTTGGTTCGCCGGGAAGCCCTTGTTTTTGCCTAGGCCAGTCGACCTAGCGGGTCTTTTAATCATGCGTAGTATCTTTTTACTATGTCTGCATTGGCGGGGTGAGGAAGGTCGTCACCATCCATGGTAGTTAGAATCATAGCTCCTCCTGAGAAAATGTTCTTAACCACAAATGGCCCTTCGTATGTGGGGGTCCATTTGCCCCTGGGATCACCTTGAGGTAGAATGATGCGCTTGATTACCAGGTCTCCAACTTGATACTCTTGTCGTCTGACTTTCTTGTTAAATGCCTTGATCATCCGTTTTTGGTACGTCTGACCATGACAAATAGCAGTGAGTCTCTTTTCGTCGATTAGGTTTAGTTGATCAAGCCAAGTCTGGATCCAGTCATCTTCGCTCAAACCTGCATCCTTCATGATCCAGAGAGAGGGTATCTGAACTTCAATCGGCAAGACTGCCTCCATGCCGTAGACCAAGGAAAAGGGTGTTGCCCCTGTTGACGTCCGTGCTGAGGTACGGTACCCATGAAGAGAAAATGGTAACATCTCGTGCCAATCTTTGTAGGTCACTGTCATCTTCTGCACAATCTTCTTAATGTTCTTATTAGCTGCTTCTACAGCCCCATTCATCTTCGGCCGGTAGGGAGAAGAGTTGTGGTGCTGTATCTTGAATTGCTCGCAGAGCTCAGTGATCATCTTGTTATTAAGATTGGTACCATTGTCCGTAATGATCCTCTCAGGTACACCGTATCGACAGATCAGGTTGTGCCGAATGAACCGTGCCACGACGTTCTTAGTTACGGTGGCAAAGGAAGCTGCTTCAACCCACTTCGTAAAGTAATCAATCGCTACCAGGATGAAATGATGACCGTTGGATGCCATAGGTCTGATCTCGCCGATCATATCAATGCCCCACATTGCAAAAGGCCAAGGTGCTGTCAAGACGTTCAAAGGAACCGGAGGAATGTGCACCTTATCAGCGTAGACCTGGCATTTGTGACATGTCCGAGAATGTTGATAACAGTCGGCTTCCATTGTGGACCAGTAATATCCTGCCCGAAGGATTTTCTTTGCCATGGTATGTCCACTGGAATGAGTTCTGAAGGTGCCTTCATGCAGCTCTGCCATGATCCTTTCTGCTTCAATCTTATCCACACAACGTAGTAAGGTTGAATCATGGTTACGTTTGTAGAGAATGTCATTGCTGAGGAAGAACTTTGCTGTGAACCTTCTCAGAAACTTCTTGTCATTAACAGATGCGCCCTCGGGGTATTCTTGAGCTTCAAGGTACCTCTTTACTTCATGATACCAAGGCTTTTCTGTTACCTCTTCAGTCTCGAGATCACAGCAATGTGCAGGTGCATCCAACTTCCAAATAATGATCCGGGGAGCCTCGTTGTCCCAGTTGACTTTGAACATAGAAGACATCGTAGCTAACGCGTCCGCCAACTGATTCTCCTCTCTTGGGAAGTGTTCAAAGGTTATCTCCTCGAAATGGGGAATCAACGTCAATACATACTCCTTGTAAGGAATAAGATTTGGGTGTTTCGTATCCCACTCGCCTTTGATCTGACTGATCACGAGAGCGGAATCTCCGAAGACACTTAGAAACTTGATCCTTAGGTCAATTACAGCTCGAAGACCCATGATGCATGCTTCATACTCCGCCATGTTGTTGGTGCAGTTGAAACATAGCCGGGCGGTAAGTGGAGTATGAGAGCCTTTAGGAGATATGATCACAGCACGAATACCATTACCCAAAGCGTTTGAGGCTCCATCAAAGTGCATAGACCATCGGGATCCTTCCTCAGGTCCTTCATCCGGTCCAGGTATTTCACAATCAGTCACTACCATGATGTTCTCGTCTGGAAATTCAAAGTTCATAGACTGGTAATCATCCACTGCCTGATGTGCCAAATGGTCTGCCAACACACTTCCCTTGATCGCTTTTTGAGTCATGTACTGGATGTCGTACTCAGTCAAGATCATCTTCCATCTCGCTATTCTTCCGGACAAGGCGGGCTTTTCGAAGATATACTTGATTGGATCCATTTTTGAAATCAATAGAGTGGTGTGAGTCAACATATATTGTCTCATCCGGCGAGCAGCCCATACCAAAGCGCAGCAAGTTTTCTCAAGCAGTGAGTATCGGGTCTCACAGTCGGTAAACTTTTTGCTAAGGTAATAAATAGCGTGCTCTTTTCGGCCAGACTCGTCATGCTTCCCCAACACACACCCCATTGAGTTGTCAAGTACTATCAAGTATAAGAGTAGAGGTCTCCCTTCAACTGGTGGCATAAGAATGGGTGGTTCTTGGAGATACTCTTTGATTCTTTCGAAAGCGGCCTGACATTCATCGTTCCAACGTACTACTTGATCTTTCTTCAGTAGCTTGAAGATTGGTTCACAAGTAGCAGTTAGGTGTGAGATGAATCGGGCAATGTAGTTCAACCGTCCTAGAAAGCCTCTGACTTCTTTCTCTGTCTTGGGAACTGGCATCTCTTGTATGGCTTTCACTCTGGCAGGGTCCACTTGAATACCTTTGTCGCTTACGACGAAGCCTAGCAATTTTCCAGATCTCACCCCAAAGGTGTATTTGTTCGGGTTCAACCCCAGCTTGTACAACTTCAACCGGTCAAACAGCTTATGTAGATGGTTAAGATGTTCCTCCTCGGTTTGGGACCTTGCAATCATATCGTCGACGTATACTTTAATTTCATGGTGGATCATGTCATGAAACAGAGCAACCATGGCACGCTGATATGTGGCCCCAGCATTTTTCAACCCAAAAGGCATGACCTTGTAACAAAAGGTACCCCACTGAGTAACAAAAGTGGTCTTCTCCATGTCTTCGGGAGCCATCTTGATCTGATTATAACCGGAGAAACCGTCCATGAAGGAGAATACCTTATGCTGAGCAGTGTTGTCGACCAGAACGTCGATGTGAGGCAGAGGGAAGTCATCCTTAGGGCTCGCCCTGTTCAAATCCCTGTAGTCGACACACATTCTGACCTTACCATCTTTCTTCGGTAATGGAACCACATTGGCGACCCACTGAGGGTAAGAAGTCACTGCTAGAAACCCGGCATCAAATTGTTTCATAACCTCAGCTTTGATTTTCTCGGACATCTTTGGACGCATACGAAGAACCTTTTGTTTTACCGGAGGGCACTCTTCCTTGGTAGGCAGGTGATGAACCACAATGTCAGTATCCAACCCAGGCATGTCTTCGTAAGACCAGGCAAAGGTTTCCATGTAGTCATGCAACATCTGAATCAACCGTTGTTTCACACTAGACTCCAGATTGGCACCAATCTTGACTTCCTTTCTGTCTGTCTCAGTACCCAGATTCACTGTTTCCACTGACTCTTCATGTGGCTGAATGGCCCTCTCTTCTTGGAGTAGCAGTCTTGCAAGCTCACCAGGCACTTCGCAATCATCTTCACCTTCGTCTTTGGCTAAGTTGATCGGATTTTCGAAGTCATAACTGGCAGTAGCAGAGTCGTTACCAGTGAGATCCAGAGTGGATTGGGACCTGTATATGTGAGTGTGTGTAAATAGTTGTTTTGCAATATATAGTAAAGAAAGACAAGGAGCGCGAGATTTGAAATGCAAAAAACGTCCAATGCTTTTATTAATGATATATGAAAATGACACACAAAAGCCCTCACAAATGAAGCCACGGTGCCCCGGGTAAGACACTGGGCCATAACGTTTCAAATTATTGTCTGTTACAAATTCAAAACAAAGGAGTTCATTACTGAGTGACAAAAGTAATAGGTATGAAGTCTTTTGTCGTCCAATTTCTTGGTCCACCGTCAGTCGTAGGGTAGATCCAGCTGTCGAATTCAGATTCCTCTACGTCATCCTCAATGGCATTTACTCCCGAGTTGCTGATGAACACATGAGGTCTTCCAATCCTTGCACGACGAACAGCCCTCTGAGCTTCTGCAGTGAAACCCAAACCAAACTTGTCAGTCTTCTGAGTGAAATCAGGAAGTTGGCCCCAGTTTGCGCACTCATCCTTCTCAATAACAGCTCGGGCATCCTTTAAGGAAGCCATCTTCAAAGGAGAATCTTCAATCACAGTCTCAGCTGACGCCAATGTCTGAGGAACTTCTTCAAAGTGTTAGAATGGGGTCTCAATGAACTCCCCATCCATTTCTATGTACCGGAACGAGTTGAGGTGGCTGACCATGTATTCTTCCTCCCCCTGAACTGTCACAATCTTCCCTCTGACCGGGTATTTCAGCTTCTGATGTAGTGTGGAGGTCACAGCTCCTGCTTTATGGATCCATGGACGACCCAACAAATAAGAATAGGATGGCCGAATGTCCATCACGTAGAAGGTAGAATCGAAGACCTGAGAACCAACCCTGATTGGAATATCAACCTCACCATGTACCATCCTTTTAGACCCGTCAAAGGCCCGGACAACAATGTTACTTGGCTTTAGTTCCAACCCCTCGCAATCCAACCTGTCTAGAGCTTTCTTGGGTAATACGTTCAACGACGAACCAGTGTCAACCAATACATGGGCAAGAGTAGTGCCCCTACATTCAATGGAGACATGCAGGGCATCGTTATGGTTCTTCCCTTTAGCAGTCAGATCGGCGTCAGAGAAACCCAAACCATTATCAGCAGTTAAGTTGGCCACACAATCGGTAAACTGATCAGTTGATGTCTCTTGTGGCACGTGGGCCGTCTTCAGGAAGGTAATCAGAGCCTTGGCATGGGCCTCTGAACACAACAACAGTGATAGCATAGAAATTTTTGATGGGGTGTGCCCCAGCTGCTCAACTACATTAAAATCGCTCTTCTTGATAATCTTAAGAATCTCTTCCATCTCCTGTTTGGAAGCTTCAACAGTGGTTATCTTTGGTGCCTCCGTCTGGGCAGGCATATCAGTAGCGATCCCTTTGCCCCGAGCGTCAGATGACTCGGCAGCAGGGGTAGAAATAGGAACTTGATCAGGAAGGGAAGTAGGCACACTTGCAGGTGTGATAACAATAGGTCTCTGAATAGCTGGTGGCGCAATATCTGGTGAGAAAAGTCTACCGCTGCGGGTGACTTTGGCAGGCCCGGTGATGTTGCTGACTCCGGTACTAGTATCAAACTCTTGTTTAACTCCAAATACATAAACATCTGCCCCATAGTGCCAAGGGACAGCTTTGTCAGATGCATAGGGGATGGGCCTCGGAATAGTGATGATTATGGGTGCAATCTTCTGAGCAGGCATGATTTTGACAGGCTTCTTTGAGGGAGTCTTGGGAGAATTGTTGATAATGGTGACAATGGAAACTTCTTCAGTAGGGGTAGCAGGAACAACAATCTTCTCAAACAAGATCTCTTTGTTATCCATCAGGTTTTGGACGCCCGACTTCAACAAAGGACAACCAGCAGGTGAAACAGAACATAGATGGCAACCTTTGCTACATCCCGGAAATAAACCGGCTAGCAACAGGTTCCTCTTGACGGTCAACAGCAGAGTAACAATATCATCCACAGAGGCTACATAGAGGTCTTCCTCTACAGCATTCACTCCATGCTTGGGCATGGGAGCAGTCACAACATTGGGCCTTTCGGGTGCCTCGAACTCTATCTCTTTAGCATCAATAAGGTCCTGAACCTTATTCTTCAGAGCCCAACAATCATCCGTAGTATGCCCCGGACTGTCAGAGTGATAAGCGTAGCGGGCGTTGGGATTGTACTTTGGAGATGTTGTGTTTACAACCTTCGGAGCTTCTTTTATAGTTACCAGATTGGTTGTCAGTAATTGCGGCAATATCTGGGACAAGGTCATGCTGAGCCGAGTAAACTGCCTTCTGGGTCTCTCACCCCTTTGTTGGTTATGATGCTGAGGAGCAGCAGCAGGCTTTGAAATTACCACCGCGTTGACAGCTTGGCGGCATTCAGGTTTATTCTGTCTCCTTGAACCATAGACAGCACTAGATTCTTTTTTGAACAGCTTCTTTTCAGTGCTCGAGGAGGCACCTTTCTGTATCTTCCCAGACTTGATACCAGCTTCAATTCTCTCACCAGTCAAGATAAGATCTGTAAACCCGGCAGAAGAATTTCTAATCAGATGGTTGGAGAACGGACCAGACAGGGTCCCCAAGAACATATCCACGAGTTCACGATCAGTTAAGGGTGGTTGCACCCTTCCAGCCAGGTCTCTCCACTTTTGAGCATACTCCTTAAATCCTTCACCCGTCCCTAGTGACATACCCTGGAGTTGGGTACGCGTAGGAGCGAGGTCGGAATTATACTGATACTGCTTATAGAATGTAGTAGCCAAATCCTCCCAGTTACGAATGCTGGCTACATCCAGCTGATAGAACCATTCGAGTTAAGTCCCTGAAAGACTATCCTGGAAGAAATGGATCCACAAATTCTTGTCAGTTGTATAAGGTTGGATCTTCCTTACATACGATCGGAGGTGCAGCTTAGGACAGGAAGCTCCGTCGTACTTTGCAAAAGCAGGTGCCTTGAACTTATGGGGAATCACCACCCCAGAGGATAAGCCTAGGTCTCCTAAGTCCAACCCTGGCACATTCTGTATCTCCATAGCACTTAAGCGGTCCTCCAGCTATTTATACCTATCCTCAGCAGGAGGGTACTGTTCATCATTATAATCCGTCTCGTTGTCGGAGACCACGGGACTAGGAACCCTTCTCTCTTGGGGACTGTCTTTCCCTACAGAGGAAGTAGTCAGATCAACCTGATTTTGTAGTCCATTCCCAAATCTGCGTCCAGTGTTGAACAAGACGGTCCTCTTCTTCTTCTTCTTCAGAATCAGAGTCTTCAACTCCTGTTGACCCTGGGCTAGGCTCATAACCAACTCCTGGAACTGGGCATTCTGGGCCTGGAGGGCCTTGATAGCTTGTTCAGTGGTAGGTTCAGAAGACATGATGATTGCTGAAATAAACAACGAAGAAGATAAGTGACCTGTAAAAAGGGTACCTGTTATGCATATGATGCATGGTATACTATTTATGCAATGCATTCAAGGGTTCGAAAATTCAAATTCGTTGTAGACAAAAAGGAACACACGTCATATTAAGAAGTAATTTGTTTAGTACATCAGTGCCTCATGGGCGAAATATTACAAAATACTTAATGCCAAAAGACACTGCGCATCCTCTTTGGAGCGATGTAAGTGTTGAGGGTCTTTTCCTCGTGAAGTAGGCGGGTGAGCTCCAAGACCTTCTTCTCGCTGGCATGTAAACTGGCTTCAAGAGAATTTTGTTCTTCCTTGAGTTGGATCCATCTCTTTTGCATTTCTTCCCAAGATGTTGGCATGTCAGGATGTTGAATGGTGTATGGAACCTCTCCCTCCATAACAGGCTCTTTGATCACGGGGAGAATGTGAGGGTATGGCATCATAAGCTTCTGGGAGCGGGCTCATACCAACTTGAGGTAAGGCTCAAGGGGGGTGGAATTCTTGTGCCCCAGTGTCTTACTATCTACCTTGTTAGGCATCCTCCAAGCTCTGATGAACCTTTGACGAAGTCCTTGCGCATCATTGTCGAAGTTAAAAACTATGTCAGGAATCAGCATGTCATGAGGGACATCCCTCCGAGCATATCCAAATTGCCTCAAAGCCAGACAGGGGTTGTAGGTAATGCCTCCTCTAATTCCAAGTAAAGGAACATTAGGAAATTCTCTGCAACGATCAATGATAGTGACATTTTCTCTGGACCGAGAACACCAATGTATATCAGAATGTGTAAGAGTCATCAATCATTGTGACCACCTTAGACCCTGCTCGTTCTTCAAAACTGATTTTGGAAGGTGCGAAATAAACCACCTTGCCAGGAGAGGAGTGCAGCACATGAGAACACCTTTTTTCCTCATTGTTCGAGTGTAAAATGAGTGGAGGATGTCCCCAAGTAATGTAGGTATAGGATTCCAGGACATAAAAATCTTGATAGCATTTATATATATAAGTTGATCAGGATTTGGGAAAAACACCAACCCATAGACAAGGAGTGCCACAATTTCTTCAAAGGCTTGTAGGTCGAGAGAATTCCAACATTCTTACGCCTTCTCAAACAGGAACTTTGCCAAGAATCCCTTGATACCACTTCTGATTTCCCAATGCCCCTTGATGTCAGATGGTTGCAGACGTAATACTCGAGCAACCTCTTCAAGTTTTGGTTCCTTTTCTGTACCGTTGTAGGGTAGTTGACTAAGAATAGGAATTTTCAGAAGTTGAGAAAATTCTTCCAAAGTAGGCACCAATTGATAATCCGGGAAAGTAAAACAGTGGTGTAAGGGGTCAAAGAACTGGAAGATAACTTTTATCATATCTTCTTCAATGTTGGTGTTGACCAAGCTGAGTAGTCTACCATGTCTTTCACTGAAGGGAGAGCTCTCGGGAATCCTGGATGTAAGCTCCTTGAGCTGAGGAGGGATCCTTACAAGGTTGACCTGAATTGTTTTCCTGCGGAGAGACTCCATGTCCTACAAAACAAGAACAAAGATGAAGATTCGAACCCTTGAAGTGGTTAGCAAATGCATATGATGTGTTATGATGTTATGATGTTATGATAAAGGCACACCACAAATATTCACAAAAGGCAAATATGGTAAAGGCACACAAGTCACACCAGACAGCCCTTAGAGTTTAGGCCAGCATGAAGTTTAGGTACTACCCTCTTGAAGTTGGTTGGCTCAACACCTGTCCTATGAATAGTAACCGGGTTCTAAGGAGCTCAATATCATTGGATTGTTTTCTATGTTCATTGTTTTGATTTAGCCACTTAACTGGCGACCAAAATATTCTAAGAAAACAACCCTCAATGAGTGTAGTATCGAGTATCTACCAACTTCGGACTGCACCAAAGTCGGTCATCTCACTACCCCTAAAGAGGCCAGGATGGTCAAGTAAGGTTCTAAGGTCAGTTGATGCTTCGCGACACCACGCGGAGGCCCCGTACTCTCCTTGACTTGACTCAAGGGTTACCGGTACTCACCAAAGTGCCACATCAACGTAGCAACTGCTTCAACCATGTCGGTATACCCCGCACAGTTCCCTCACCGTTTGTTGCTACTTCTAAAGGGTATCCCCCAGATCCGGGTTAGGATCTATAAAACTCCGATGCAAGCCCACAATATTAAAGCATTCAAGGCATACAATTGAAAACATAAGTGATCTAATCCTAAGGTACACCTCACTTAAATATTCCCCAGCAGAGTCGCCAGTTCTGTGATCGGTGGAAATAGAACTTACTGTTTTGGAATGCTGGTTCGCGAAATGTCGCGGTAAGCAAGAGTCGCCACCGTCTTTTATTTTCTCCAACAAGGAAAGGACAAAAGCACAGCAAAATTCCTTTTCGAGATGTTTCTCGGTTCGGGAGGTAGATTATAGAAAGGGAAGGTGTTAGCACCCTTTTTATCCATGGTTATCCACGGGCTCTTAGGTACTTGCTCACTATGTTTTCAAAAGAGTTTTGCTTTTCTTGTGTTTGTGGGTTTTAAAAAGTTTGTTTGAAAACTTCGATTTGACTCTTGTATCTGTCCTCAAGAGTGTATGAAATGTTTGTTTGAAAAAACTTTTGTCAGAAAAGTGTAGGTGCGAAAAGTTTTTTTTTTTTTTGAAAGAGAAAGTATCTAAGAGTCTCTACCTACTCAAAAGGAATTAAGCTGTGTAAATGTCCTTTAGACAGTACTATCCCACTATTGAGAAGTAGGTAGCACCGTCGTTGGAGTTTTCGGGTCAATTCGATTATAGGGACATGTGGTCACCAAAGCAATAGTAGGACGCCTTAGCGGTAACCCTAATGTCCTAGATCCTTTTTATCTGAGGCAACCGTTTCGAGGCAACTTGGATCTTTAGACAAGAGGGCGACTTCTAAAACACCCTATACTCAATGACCACGTCGAGGCAACCAAGTGAGGCGTACTCTAGGAGTGGCATGTGCGAGTGTGTCAAGTTTCAATTTATATTATCTTTACACATGTTATGGTGAGCTACGGGTTGATTTTAATTTTCAGACAAGTCTTGTCATGCATAGCCTAGTTAACATACATCTAACAGTTAAAATATTGCGGAAAGTAAATCTACGCTATTACAAGGCGTTGGGTATTTACATCGCCAAAAACAAACCCTTTAAAAGTAAATTGCGGGAAAATAAATGAAAGCGATAAAAGGTCCTAATTAAAGCTATTACATCCTCGGAGAAATTACATAAATATGATCAAAATAGGAATCGAGAACAAATATACGCGAGAAAAATTGGATCGGAAAGTCTTTAGGGTTTTGACCCTTTTTGAGAAAGAAAGAAGTTTGTTATTATTTTGCAATTAATTAAATTAAACCTAAAACTAATTAATTAATTAATTAAAAGATAAAAAATATTTTTTTAGTTTTTTATGTTTTTAATGAAAATAAAATAAAATAAAAAGATGATTAAAATTGTCAAAACCCTAATTCTATTTAATTTTATTTATTGTGAAAAAAAGTCAAAATTAACCTAATTAACTAAATTAATTACATTAGAATTTATTTACAAAAATAATAAATTAAGGGTGAAATTAATAAGAAAAATGTTTTAGTTTTCTGATTTTATTATGAAAATAATTAATTGAGTTAATTAAATAATAATAATAATTATTATTATTATTAATAGTAAAATAATTAAATGGAAATTATAAAAGAAAAGAAAAAAAGAATGAATGAACCAGGGGGTGCTGGCCCAATTAGGAGGTACGTTTGGAATTTTCAAGCCCATTTGCACACAAGCATGTTTGACTTTTGAGATCCTCCATGCGCATGGTTGACTGGGAGTATGGTGATCACTCCATCCTGGCCTTCAGATTTGCTTTGCAAGCCACTTGGCACATGGATGATTGAGGCATATGGTGGACAACATCATGAAACCTGCATGTGATTATGTGAAAGAAAATGAAATAAAGGTTTTGGGGGACCTGGGATTCGAACCCAGGTCCCAACGTTTCCAAGCCAGCACGCTAACCACTCCACCATCACGCTTTAGTCATTAGTAAAATAAAGCTCAATTATTATATTAACAAACAATCAAATATGCTGTAACACAAAAACACGCGCGCTTATTTTCAAACTGGCCAATGGTGTATCAACAGCTCATCATCTTCCTCGTTGTACCTGCAAAATAAACATTAGATAGCAGGGGTTTTTAACCCCCACTATTCATCTTGACGAAAAATAGCGAATAGAGATACAGGGTACATAAATGTTTCGTGAGGATAGAATCATGTTCGTCTGGTCCTAACGGTTCCAACCATGTGCCTTAGTGGTCTCAATTTTTCCTGGTTTAGGAATCCCCAAATTCAAAGTTCAGGAACCCTAGAAATCGTCCATGGCAACTTTTGATTTATGGCGTTTTAATCCAATTAACTTATGCCATTAGCTTCATATGGATTCAAGCAATGCAAAACAAACAAGAAATCATGTTAAATGTGCATGAAATAGACAATACGATTCTGGAAAAAAGCTTCAAACCGTGGTTCTGTGTTGGATGATTCTTTGAGCTTCAAGGCTTGAATTTGATTGCCACACACTCCTGGGAACCCCTGCAAGATGTTAGAATCAACAAAAAGCTTTGAATCGCCCTAGAATATAGAAATCAGTTTTGAGTTTTCTTGGAAATTTTTCAATATTGCTATGGCTTTGTCTGCAGCTTTCTCACGTGTGTGGCATTAGGGTTAGCTTGTACATATATAGAGGAATGAAATTAGGTCACAATCTTGAGCCAAAATCCTTTGAATTGATGATTGAATATTTGATTGAAAATCAAATCTTTTTGCATTTTCATGATTGGAAAAAGTTGTCAATTTTGGAGATATTGCATCTTTGACTTGGTGCACGAAATTGCCAGCCTTTTTAGGTCATACTTGCTTCACAAAAAGATTGAAAAATCAAATCTTTGTATTTTCCTACAATTTAAATTAATTAAATGAATTAATATTGATTAAAAATCCAATTAATTAATAAAAATAAGAAAATAAATTCAATTAAGCTTGATGGGTCGTGCATAGGCCATGGATGAAGTTTCAAGAAGAAATTTGAGACCCATTAGCAAAAATAAGGTGTTTTGAGCAAAGTTGACTTTTGCAAATTCACAAAAATTTCCCAACTTATCCAATGCATATCTTGCTCAATATTGATCATATGAACATGTTCTTGGACATTTTGGAAAGGTCTTGAAGTCCTCTAACCAATTCCTTTGGTCCCGTGTCATTTGGATTTACCAATCTCAAGTTATGGTCTTTGACTTAAAGTGCACTTTTGTTGACTTTTGAAATTGACCTATAATGTAGAAATTGATAACTTTTTATGAGAGAATTTCTTGGACTTGGAGTGTGAATATGGATTGTAGGAAATGTCATCCCCTTTAAAATGAGCATTGGATGGGATTTTTCTGATGAACCATGAAAAAGTTATGACTTGGTCAAGATACAATTGACTTTTCTACTGTCCAAAAATAGTAACTTTTTGCATCTTGATGATTTTTGAGCCATGCTTGTGGAATCATGATCAAGACTTGATCAAATGATGATTGTGAACTCAAAATAAGATGTTGACCAAAAATTCTGACTTTTGACTGCAAAATAACCATTTTGCCCCTGTAGTTGACTGTGGGTCAAATGAGGCTTTTGACTGTGCAAATTGGCACTGTGAGTCTTGAAACTTGGCATGTAAGTGCTTGAGGATGTATATAGGCCTATGACACTTGGTTGAATCATTTAAAACCTCAAATTCTTTGAAAGAACCAAAACCCTAATTTCAGCTGGCTTAGGAGGTGGTTTGACTGTGCAATCCTTGAGTAATCTTGAACCATTTGAAGATGATTCTTGACAAATCTTGAGGAATATGGGAGGGCAAATTTTGGAGTATAACAGTCTCTCCAACTACTACAAATCAAAGGACCACAACTCCTCTTCCCTAGTAGACTACTCTACAATTCCCAGCAAGTTATTGTGAAGCCTGGACCCGACCAGATATCAGTTTAACTTTAACTCCCCAGTAGAGCAACGGACAACCAAGACTCCTGAACTCTTTTCCCCAAGCAGAATCAACACTCTCCACAGAGTTTTCAATATTTCCCAGCGGAATTATCCTCAAATGATAAAACAGGAATCCACGGTGGAAACATTCTAAGCAAAGTTTGAAGACACACCTACTCTTCGACGGCAGTCTGGGATTTAATGACTCCCCAGCATTTTTCAAGGATTTATTTTCCCAGACAAAAAAATACATTCATTAACATTTCACATTTCATACATCCTGGTTACATACATAACAAGTGCATACGACACAATCTCATTTATTTTGAGAACATCATTGCACCATGCATTTCATACATCATGACATTGCATACAACTAACATTTTACCTTTTCAGGAAAAGGTCAATCAACAGATGGTTATTATCAATCATTTTAATACCTGTAACAAGTCAGGGCATTTATCTATATGACCAATTGAAGCAACCCTACACAATTTCCTCTCATTTCCAGATGCAGTTTTACATGAACTCATCATCAAGCAACCCTACCCAGGTTCCTTCTCATTCCAAATGAAGTTTAACACGGACTCATCATGAAGTAATCCTACCCAGGTTCCT
Source organism: Vicia faba (assembly GCA_948472305.1). Taxonomy (NCBI): domain Eukaryota; kingdom Viridiplantae; phylum Streptophyta; class Magnoliopsida; order Fabales; family Fabaceae; genus Vicia; species Vicia faba. The sequence continues at coordinate 730,278,936 of OX451739.1, forward strand.
TCTCATTCTAGATGCAGTTTTACACTGACTCATCATCAAGCAACCCTACCCAGGTTCCTTCTCATTCCAGATGCAGTTTTACACAGACTCATCATGAAGCAGCCCTACACAGGCCCATCATAAATTAAAGAATATCCAAGACCTTCTCTGGTTCAGTCAGATCGACACCAAGATCTCTCTGATTTCTATTCCAGTTGAAGATATTCCAAGACTTTTGTCTGGTTCAGTTGAATCGATCCTAAGATTCTTCTGATTTTCATCCCAATCAAGGTTAATCCAGACCCTCGCTGGTTCAGTTTAAATCTCTCAATGTTTTATTCTGATTCTTTCCCACAGACACTTTCTCTGGTTCAGATAAATCTCTCAAAGATTTATTCTGATTCTTCTCCAGATCCCAACCGGTTCAGTTTAAATCTCTCAACAGTTTATTCTGATTCTTTCCCGTAGACGTCTTCCCTGGTTTAAATAAATCTCTCAACCATTTATTCTGATTCTTCTCCAAATCCCTGCTGGTTCAGATAAATCTCTCAATGATTTATTCTGATTCTTTCCTAGTAGACACTTTCTCTGGTTCAGATAAATCGCTCAAAGATCCACTCTGATTCCATTCCAATCAAAGTTAATTCAAGACCTTCCATGGTTCAGACAAATCGACATTGAGATCTCTCTGATTTATATTCCAGTTGAAGATATTCCAAGACTTTTGTCTGGTTCAGTTGAATTGATCCTAAGATTCTTCTAATTTCCATTCCAATCAAAGTTAATCCAGACCCCTGCTGGTTCAATTTAAACCTCTCAACGGTTTATTCTGATTTCTTTCCTGCAGACTTTTTCTCTGGTCCAGATAGATCGCTCCAAGATTTATTCTGGTTCTTCTCCAGACACCTACTGTTTCAGTTTAAATCTCTCAACGGCTTATGCTGATACTTTCCAAATAGACATTCCCTATTGGTTCATATAAATCTCTCAACGATTTATTCTGATTCTTCCCTAGTAGACACTTTTTCTGGTTCAGATAAATCGCTCAAAGATCTATTCTGATTCTCTCCAGTTAAAGAATATCCAAGACCTCTTTTGGTTCAGTTTAAATCTCTCAATGGTTTATCCTGATACTTTCCAAATAAACATTTCTTCTGGTTCAGATAAATCGCTCAAAGATCTATTCTGATTCTCTCCAGTTAAAGAATATCTAAGACCTCTTTTGGTTCAGTTTAAATCTCTCAATGGTTTATCCTGATGCTTTCCAAATAAACACTTCTTTCGGTTCAGATGAATCGCTCCAAGATTTATTCTGATTCTTTCCAGTCAAACAACATGCAAGATTTCTGCTAGTTTCAGATAAATCGCTCTGAAGGTTTACTCTGATTCTTTTATAGTTGAAGTCAAGTTCAGACTTAGTCTAATTTTTGTCAATAATCACCTTTGGATGGCGTCTATAAGACCATCTCCGACAACTCTCCATCATTTCTCCAAATGGCATCTTTAAGCCCATTCCCTACATAATCAACCAACACATCACTGCGTGCAAATTTCTGGGTACTCTAGTGTTCAATCATCTTCCATTTTCAAGCTACAAACGGCAAGCATGCCAATCTCACTTTTCAAGTTTAAGAAGATTGAATAGGGGCAGCTGTTGTACCCCAAAATTTTCCCTCCCATTTTTACTCAAGATACTATCCTAGGGTTTCTCAAACACTCAATTTGGCTCAAGATTTTATCAGACAGATACTTTTTTAGGCATTAAGTCAGCCATTAGGATTTGGTATTCCTCGAGCTAAATGGAGTTTTCGAAGTTTCAATTGGTCTTCTTGGTCCTTCATGTGTTCTCAAGGATGTTTGTGCCAAGTTCCAAGCCTCGCATCGCGAGTGTACCCAGTCAATGGCTCGAATAACTAAAAATCAACTATAAAAGTCGACACTTTCAAGATCAAGTTCAGAAGATCATAACTTCTTTGATATTCAATATTTCTGAGTGATTCTTTGAGCATTTGTTTCCTTTTTACGTCCTCATTAACTCGTCTTTACAAGTCAAGGGCCAATAATTTGCACAAGATCATCAAAAGTTTGGATACTTTAGAGGCCGCTTTGTGGACTTTGGCCTAATCTCAAGTAACTGTTACTAGACTTTCAAGGATCGCAACTCTTCTTATTTTCATCATATCGGGATGGTTCTTTTTGCAGCATATCACAAATGATTCTGTCTGTAAGATTTCTTCAAGGATCAATAGCCAAATGCGCTTAGAAGGCCATGATATTCATTGGTACATTTTGGACTTAGAATTGATTTTGTGTTGAGTTTGTTCTCCACTAAGTCAAGGGTAAAGACAAGATGTTGAGTTTGAGGATTCATTGATTATATATTTCTTATAATACAAGTTTCTTGTGTTCGAAGCATTAGTAATTACTGAATTAAAATTGGATATTATGATGCGGTGGGAGAACTGACTTGAGGTTTTGCATTTGTGTTCGCAAATGTCGCGGTTAGCAAGAGTCGCCACTGACTTTTCTTTTATCCAAAAGGAAAGGTAAAAAAGCACAAGAAAGACCTTTGAGATGTTTTCTTGAGTTCGGGGGGTAGATTATAAAAAGGGAAGGTGCTAGCACCCTTTTCATCCATGGTTTTCCATGGGCTCTTAGTTACTTGTTTAGATCACTTACTTTGTTTTGTTTGAAATGGTGTGATTTTGAAAGTATTTTGTAAAAGAGGCCATTGTTTAGGAAATCTTTATAATGATTCTCGTTCGTAAGAATGTATACAAAGATGTTTGTCTTTTTGAAAATGTTTTCAATGTTTTGTAAGATGTTTTGAAATGTGTGTGTGTTTGTTTTTGAAAATAGCAAGGATTGTTTTGAAATGGAGCAAGTAACTTAGAAGCTATCTACCTACTCAAATTTATTTCTTATACATTTTTATTCCTTTGACATTGTTGACTTACCATTGATTTGGTAAGCAACCCTATCTTTAGATGTAAACGGGACGGGCGTGGGTCATCGTATAACCATGATAGCAATGTTGCCAAGTATCTTTGCATTTTTTAGGGACCAAGATCATTTTGTTTTAGGCAACCTTTGAATAGCGTCATCGAGGGACTATGATCTTATATTTGTTTTGTTTTGCCAAGATACTTCACATGCGTAACATGGCCATTTTATTTTTGACAACCAAGTGGGAGAAACCCTAAGGGTGCTTGTGTGCAAAGTGTATCATTTTTATGCTTTTGTCTTGCATTTAGGGTTTTCTATTTGTTTTGTTTTTGTTCTTGTCATGCAAACCCTAATTTACTAATCATGGTATAAAAGCGATAAATTGCGTAAAATAAACTAAGCTATTACAAATATTTTTATGGGAGGCGGATACAAGTTTGAATGGGGATTTGCACAAATATAAAGATAAATATATTATTACAACCAAATCGAATATGCGTGAATTTAAATAAATAAAGACAAATATTCAAAATGCAATGCACATGTATGTAAAATAAAAGATTTTTTATGTCTTGTTTTTGTATAAAAGATATTTAATTTAAACCTAAAAATTATAAGGAAAAATAAATTAATTCTTTTTAAAAGGGGTGAAACCCTAATTTTCAATTAAAAGAAAATAAATGTTTCAAATTATTATTTTGTACATTTTTTGTATAAGAAAATAATAAATAATATTATACCTAAATATTAAAAACTAAATGTATGTAGAAAATAAGTATTTATGAGTGTAAAATGTATAATAAAAATATTAAGTATTTTTAAATATATTTACAAGCTATTTAAGAAAATAAGTTCTATTTATCAAAATAAACTATTTTTATGTGAGAATAATTTTAAAAAATAAAATAAAAGTGTGAAAAAAAATAAATCATTTTTTGGTATTTTTTATTATTAAGAAAAATAAATGAAAATATTAAATATAAAAATATGAAGGAAAATGCAAAAATATAAATAAAAAACTAGTCAAGGGGGTGTAGTAGCAAATCAGGGGGTGCAAATATCAAAAGCAAAAAGCCCAAGGCGCCAAAAAGCCCAGAACATCATCGTCCATGTCCTCTGGCTAGCTTCTGCGCGCGTTTTTGTTCAAATCTGTAACTTGCTAATTGTTGTACCCCAAAATTTGCCCTCGCGCTTTTCCACAAGAAATCTCAGCTTCAAACATTTCCTGACTTCTCAAACTGGCTCAAGAATCGGACAAACGGACTTTTCTTGACAGTCAAGCAGAATTAGGGTTTTTTACTGATTTTCAGAGCTTTGGATTGTTTTATACAGTGGGCTTAGGGTTTGGTTGATTTTTGGTCCAAATTTGATCAAGCGAGCGTGATTTGGCATTTAATCGGGAATTAGGTTTTTTATGGGCATATTCTCAGAAGAATTTGAATTCCACAGCACTTTGCGGTTTATTTCAAGATTCGGATTAAAATGCGCGTTATCTTGGTTTAATCAGTAAAAGTGACGGTGGTTTGAATTCAGTACGTTTTGGTTGGGCCAGTCAGATACAAGATGCAGTATTGGATTCACAGTGTTCATGTGTTTGATCAGTCTATCTGGGCTAATTGCTGCTTTGCTTTGGATGTTGGATAAGACAGGTTTATTGGATCAATGTTGTTTTATTTTAGTTATTTATCATTCTAAAATTAAATGATTGAATTAATTTTTCAATTGTTTTGATTCTAAGAATTTTAAATAAATAAATAAGCAATAAAGAAAGTTAGAACCAATTGGATAATTTGATTTTTATTGATATTTGAATTATTTACAAATTGTTGTTACAAACAATAATTTACATTTAATTAAAATATTACATAGAATGAAAAACTATCATATTTTCTAAATACTCTTCGTTCTTTACTCCGCTCCGGCATTCCATCTTTCATCTGCAAAAAGAACAAGAAAAGTCAGAAAGCAGTAAAATGGAAAGGACAGATAAAAAATGCTCATCATTAGGGGCCACTGACTGGGATCAGTTGACCCTCTCTGCAAATCACGGGATTTCTCCCGGTTCACAGAGAGGGAAGATTATTTTTATTTCATGAAATGCAAATGTCAAGAAATACATAAGTCATAAATTTCAAGCTGCATAGAAGTTCAGAATCCAAAATCCAAACTAAACTGAAAAAGTTCAATCCAAACTTCCCATTCAAAACTAAACTGAAAGTCCAATGCCAAAGATGTCAAAGAAAAGCAAAAAGGGAATGTACTGTCAAAGCAGAAAATCTGTCCAAACTGTCAAAAGAGAGATAAAGGAAATGCAGAAAATGTATTGTGCTATGCAAACATCTTAATTCATCATTTCCCATCCAGGGCCCCTTCAGAAAAGTACAACTCAAATTATATAAAATTTCTTTGTCGTACTGTAAAGAGAAGTAAAGAGAGATAAAGCAGTTCAGGTTAGGCATAGCAGTTCAGCAGCAGGCCAAGACAGTTCAGAGGAGATAGAAGAAAACAAAAGTTATACAAATCCAAAAAACTAAGCATAGACAGTTCAGCAGGCAATTCAAAGAGAGATATACCAAATCAGAAAAGAGCCAAAACAGTTCAGTAACATAGGCAGCAGAGAGACAGGAAAAGAGATACAAATCCAAAAAACTCAGCATAGCAGAAATGAAGACAGTTCAGCAGATAGACAGAGAAAAGATTATGCAAATTAAAAACCAGTTCAGCAGCAGGCATCAGGACAGCAGAAAAGATAAATATAACTCAGTTCAGAATAGAAAGAAGAAAGCAGAGATACCAAACGGGGGTTCAGCAAAAGTCACAAAACCAATACCCTGCCTGACCATACAAAAAAAACTCATCAAAACCATACTTGCAAACTGATCAAGCTAAGGCCATCAAACACACAAACTTCACTACTAAAACCAATACCCTGTCATCAACCAAGGCAAAAAACACACAAACCTGATAAACAAAATCAAAACCTCACCAAACCATTACTGTCATAACCAAACCCATCAAGCTGAAGCAAAAAAGACCAACACGATACATCTCAAAATCATAACCTGAAATACATAAACAAAACTGCCTGCACATCTCAAACCTTATACCAGTACAAAAGCCTCAGAATTTCTTCGTCATTGGCCAAGCCTCACAAAAACCACCAAAAGACACAAAAACGGCATATTCAAACCAACCCCCAAGTCCTTCAGAATCTTAGATTCATCATTAGGCAATAATAAGAATCCCCAAGGCAATAACTGTTCAAGATCGTTCCAAAAAAGCATTCAACAATTCAAAGGGGACGAAGGTGGAAGAGGTAAAGATTCAAGGCAACGGAGACCCTCAGACCTTTGAGGTCATCACAGGGCAACAACACAAAGGCAACAATAAGAAGCTAATCAAAACAAGAGTTGTTTCAACCATAGCATCAAGCACACAAGCAAGCGCATAGCCTCTCAAGAAGAAGAAAGAAAGAAGCAAGTCAGGGCTCAGAGGAAAACAAAAGTATTCAGGCAACATAGGCCCTCAGATCGTAAAGATCATCACTGGGCATCTCAGGCAACAATACATAAGCAACAAGCGCGCAAACACACAGTGGCAGAAGAAGATAAAGAAGCGAATTAGGGTTTTCAAGCAAATCCAGCATATATCATCAAACCCTAGAAATATAGCCAAGAACGAAAGTACCAGGAAAAGTCAGAAGTGTAGCAAACATCAAGCTTCGCCACTGAAACACCGCTCCGGCCTCCTCAACGTCATCCCTCTTCTCTCCTCCATCTCCAGAAATCAGGTAATGAACTTGCTATATCCTCCCCTTCACCTCATAAAAAACGAAAAAATAAAGAGCTCAGAACAAATTCCACGCGTATCAGTCATAGAAGAAAAAAGGGAACACTGAAACAAACCTGGAGCAACGCATCCACTGCCTTGGAGGGAAGAGAGTATGGGTTGCGTTGGTGGCCGGAGATAAGCACTCAGGGAAGCTTGAACGAAGAAGACGAAATTCAAGTGAACGGCGCCGCTGATTAACCCTAGAGCCCTTTGTCTCAATGGAACAAACAACATGAAACCCTAATTTCGTTCAGAATCCAACCTTGGGCTTAACCCGTTCCTGATTCCTCTAAGCCCAACGAAAATCATTTCACTTTCTAAACAAAACATTTTCATAAAAAACTAACTTTGTTTTATAAACATTAACTTACTTCATTTTTATAAAAAACACTAACCCTCTTTTTATCTTATAAAAAATGTTCACTCTTTTTATTTTGTAAATACTAACTTGAATAAATTATATTTTCACCATATGTTTAAAACATCTTTTTTAATTAATACACTTTTGTACGTAAAAATAAAATACCTTTCTTAACACACCTAATTTAATTTTGGACATAATTTAATACTTTTTGTACATGCATTTTAAAACATTGATTTGTATATATTATACACTTTTATACATAATTAAAATTGAAACTTTTTTAATTAATTAACATTCTTTTTTCATACATGACAATTCAATACATTTTTCTCTAATATTTAAATTCACAAGCATTTTGACCAAAATACTCTTTTAATTAAAACTTAAACACTTAATCAAAACCCTTCATTTGTACATAATTAAACATACAAAAAAATCAAGATTCATCTAAAAAACATTATCTAGGTCAAAACCCTAATACGGCTCAATTTCACATTTCGCACCTGTACATAATTACACATACACAATTCACATACATATACACTTGTACACTTACACAAATACATTCACATTGCCCTACACACATTTTATCTTATATTTGTATATTTGATATTCATTTTGATCGCACATTCGATTTGGTTGTAATTATTGGGTACTATAAGTCTCATCCCCTTGTACATTTATACCCCCACTCCCGAACATTATTTTGTAATAGCGTAGATTTACATTCCGCAATTTACAGTTTTCCAATTATACCATGGTTAGACCTAGGGTTTGTATGTACATAAAATCAAACGTTAGATAACCTAATACAAGACAAATACATGTAATCAATACACAATCACACTTGCACCCCCTAGGGTAATCCCACATGTTGCCTTCCAAATGGGCCATGCTTGCACGTCGAATGTCTTTGACAAAACAAAATCAAATGATCATAAGTCCCTCGATGACGCTTTCGAAAGTCGCCTATCAAAATGATCAAGTCCCTTCAAGCAAATTGCCAAAGACATTTGGCATCATTGCATTCATGGTCCATACGATGACCCGCGCCCGTCCCGAATAAACTTCCTAAACGCAAGATTGTCCACCAATTTCAATGGTGGAACAAAATTGTTAAACGGGGTTAAAGCATGACAAAAACCTTTGAGTACAATAGGGTAGACAAAAACTCTTAGTTACTTGAGATCAAACTTGCAAAAACACTCGCCTTCTTTTCAAAAACCACAATCCACAACACTTTCAAAAATCAACTTTTCAAACTTTTGAAACATCTTTTCGAAAAGATATGCACCTTTGTAAAACATTCGAGTAAAGAATTATTACAAGGTTGGCCTAAGACAAGGCATCTTTTTCCAAAACATTTTCAAAAAGCACCCACACACACACCATTTTCAAAGCAATCGAAAAACAAGGCAAGTGATCTAAAAAACCAAGTAACTAAGAGCCCATGGATAACCATGGATGAAAAGGGTGCTAATACCTTCCCTTTTCATAATCTACCCCCCGAACCCACGAAATATCTCAAAAGGTTTTTTGCTGTGCTTTTTTAACCTTTCCTTTAGGATAAAATAAAAAGTCGGTGGCGACTCTTGCTAACCGCACAAGTGCGAATACGAACGCAAAACACTAGTCAGTTCTCCCACCGTATCACAGAACTGGCGACTCTGCTGGGGATGATCTTTTTAAGTGGGGTTACCTTAGGGTTTAGATCACCTTTACTTTTAATTGATTGCTTTGTTTGCTTTACATTTGTGGGCTTTGCATCGGAGTTTTATAGATCCTAACCCGGATCTGGGGAAACCCTTTTAGGTAGCAACAAGGCTGTGAGGGAACTGTGCGGGGTATACCGACATGGTTGAAGCAGTCTGCTACGTTGATGTGGCACTTTGGTGTGTACCGGTAACCCTTGAGTCAATCAAGGAGAGTACGGGGCCGCCGCGTGGTGTCGTGAAGCATCAACTGACCTTAGAACCTTAATTGACCATCTTAGCCTCTTTAGGGTAGTGAGATGACTACTTTGGTGTACTCCGAAGTCGGTTGATACTCGATACTACACTCAGTTGAGGGTTGCTTTCCTGGGATATTTCGGTCGCCAGTTCAGTGGCTAAATCGAAACAATGAACAATGAAAGCAATTCAGTGATATTGGGACCTCTAGAACCCGGTTACTTTTGATAGGACAGGTTTTAACCAACAAACTGAAAGAGGGTAGCACCTGAACCTCATGCAAGCCTAAACTTAAGGCCTTGTGTGCTTTGTGTGAATATTGTTTGCCTGTATATACACTTACTTGCTTATGCATACATGTACATAACATCATGACATCATACCATAGCATTTTAGCATTTTCAATAACCATTTCAAGGAGCTCGAGGGTTCTGTTGATGCAGGGTTACGTTGAACCATACATCTATCAAGGGGCAAGAGGTCTCTCCTCTAACCAATCCAGTCAAAGTTCAAGTACAACAACTTGAATCAGGGGCTATGACCCACTCGACATGGTGAGCTTGATTCTAGTGGAAAGACATCCACCAACACAAAGTTCTCTAGTCAAAGATCAAGTGCAACAACTTGAATCAGTGGCTATGACCCACTCGACATGGTGAGCTTGATTCTAGTGAAAGAACGTCCACCAGTGCAAAGTTCCCCAATCAAAGATTGAAGTTCAACCTCTAACATTCTCTTGTGTATACCCCAAGAGATCCTTGAAAACATTGCATATATATCACACATATCATTGCATAACAGATTTCTCCCCTACAGGTCTCCTTATTCTTCCTACTGTTTATTTCAGTAAGACGGATATGGAGCAAACGGTGAAAGAGCTCCAAGCTCAAAATGCTCAATTCCAACAAATGCTGCTGGCTATGGGTAAGGGGCAAGAGGATCTGACAGCTCTCCTTCTCAAAGACAAAAAGAAGAAGTCCAAGAAGGCAGCCCGCATCCTGAATTTGAGGAGAAGGCCTAAGACCCAAGACCTTGCAACTCCATCCAACACAGTGGTTAGTCTTGAAGAAGACCACAATGTGGAGATTGGTGAAGCTGACTACTCTGAGGAACAATATCCTCTCACTGATGACAAGTACAAAGAGTTGGAGGATCGCCTCAATGCTATGGAGATCCAACAAATACCTGGCTTGGATTTAGGAGACATGGGGCTAGTTCCTGGATTGGTCATCCCTCCAAAATTCAAAGTTCCTACCGTTGCTCTGTACGACGGAGTTTCTTGCCCTAAGATGCATCTAAGGTCTTATGTCCGCAAGATTCAACCATACACAGCTGATAAGAGGCTTTGGATCCATCTCTTCCAAGAAAGTCTAGTAGGGGCTCATCTCGAGTGGTTCTATCAATTGGAGAGTTCTCGCATCCACACCTGGGAAGATCTAGCCGGGGCTTTTTACGAACAGTATCGGTACAATGCTGATCTCGCACCAACTCGTGTGCAGTTGCAGAACATGACCATGGGTTCTGACGAGAGCTTCAAAGGGTATGCTCAAAAATGGAGAGATCTGGCTGGTAGAGTGCAACCCCCTCTAACTGACCGAGAGCTGATTGACATCTTCATGGGAACTTTGACAGGGCCTTTCTTCAAACACTTAATTGGAAGCTCCTCAGCCGGGTTCACCGAGCTAATACTAACCGGCGAAAGGGTCGAAGCTGGCATCAAAAGTGGAAAGATCCCGGGAGCTACAACCTCCGATACTCAGATAACTCCCTACAACGGAAAGAAAGAGTCTAATGCTGGGAACAGTCAAAGGAGTCGTCATGATGCAGGGGCAGTCCTGATCTCTGGTTCTACATCACGCCGACAACAGCCAAGGGGTAGTCAACAACGACCAGACGAGCCTAAGGGACAGTTCACCAACATCAACATGCCATGGTCTCAAGCACTGCAACACTTGTTGAAGATGAATCTGATTGCATTGATAGGGCCTCATCCCAACCCCAAGACCTCATCTCCTAACTACAATCCTAATGCAACTTGTGCTTATCATTCTGACAGTCCCGGGCATGAAACTGACGATTGTTGGTCTTTGAAGTATAAGATTCAGAATTTGATTGACGCCAAGGAGATCGAGTTTGGTCCTCCAGAGACTCCAGCATGATCATGGCTCCTGTGCCAGCTCATTGAGATTGCGTTTGTTTCATTATGATTTTTTCAAAGTTGTAATTTCTTTTACTGTCAAAACAATTATCTGTTGATGTTAAACTCTGTTTTCATTAATGCATTGCATATGTTTGTCTTGAATTCATCCATTCGTTTCACTACTCGTATGCTTTTCTTTATGATATTTGACTCTTGATAAAAAGCTACAAGCCTTTAGAGGGAGGATGACGAAACAATACCGTGATCTTATACAGTATGCTTTTGAACAGACCGTGCTGATGATGTACAGGCATTTCTTTCAATTCCCAAACACTGGAGTTATAAGGAAGTTAATCCCTAGTCAACCCCTTCGAGCCAAAGAAGTAGGAGTTTCCTGTTCTAAACGATCAAAACCTTTGATATAAACCTGGGGCAGGGTAGTATCTCAGTTAATTCAAAAAGTGCGCATTGAAGTCGCAAACTCTCAGTTCGTAATACAACAAATGACGAATGACAGGAGAAAGCATTCCTTCGGAATCAAAAGACAAGGGTGGTTCCCTATCACATAGACAGTCAATCTCTCAAGAGAGAAAAGCCCGCTGAGCCAAAACCTATAAAGGAGGCTTAAGAAAGCTGGGGCATCCCGCTGACAGTAATCCCGAAAACGGTAACCGTCAGGCAAAAGTTAGGGATAACAAATCAAAATCAAAATAGTGAGGTCATTACAAAACCCTCAACAACATGAAAAATGTTGAAAAAGAAAAAGGAGATGATGACTGTCTCCCCAAAATTCAAACCGGTGAACCGTCGCCCAAAAGTCGTTCCAAACTCAAAACAGAGTGCGACGCACAATTAACTGAGCTTAGGTTGAAGAACATCACGAAGAGCGGGTGGGTACAAATATACTTTGAGCCTTTATCCTTTGTTTCTTAAACCGTGAACCAGGCCACGTTACAACCCTTCAAAAGTCCTAATTGAAGCATGGGTTAGTTCGAAAGCATACTGTTACAAAAGGTATCCTGACTCCTGTAGGGCTTTGCTCTAAATCTCGTGTTAACTTGTCTGATGAAAAGTTTTCTGCTAAAAACGCATTTTTCAAAACTTCGAGACCAACATAAACTTTGCATTATTCGAATATCACTGTCTGCATTTAACCCCTTTTGTTTGACAGCGAAGAAATTCATACAGCGAATGTTCGAAGGAACGAAAACTCTCTCAGTAAGTCAAAATCACTTCAAAAGGATAACACTTCCATCAAATCTCCTATCAACAAGGGGCATGCCATGTCGCAATTCAGTTAACCTGGGGCAGTCCAGTCAAGATTTCAAGAAAATCTCTCAATATGCAGAGTAATCTGATTCAAGATTCCTTCTTCACCACTTGGGGCATTCGAATGTCAAAAGTGTTCAAAACCGATGCAGTTTTACACGGACTCATCATGAAGCTACCCTACACAGGTTCCTTCTCAAGTTCTCGATGCAGTTTTACACGGACTCATCACGAAGCAACCCTACACAGGTTCCTTCTCAAGTTCTCGATGCAGTTTTACACGGACTCATCATGAAGCTACCCTACACAGGTTCCTTCTCAAATTCCCGATGCAGTTTTACACGGACTCATCATGAAGCTACCCTACACAGGTTCCTTCTCAAATTCCCGATGCAGTTCTACACGGACTCATCATGAAGCTACCCTACACAGGTTCCTTCTCAAATTCCCGATGCAGTTTTACACGGACTCATCATGAAGCTACCCTACACAGGTTCCTTCTCAAATTCCCGATGCAGTTCTACACGGACTCATCATGAAGCTACCCTACACAGGTTCCTTCTCAAATTCCCGATGCAGTTTTACACGGACTCATCATGAAGCTACCCTACACAGGTTCCTTCTCAAATTCCCGATGCAGTTTTACACGGACTCATCATGAAGCTACCCTACACAGGTTCCTTCTCAAATTCCCGATGCAGTTCTACACGGACTCATCATGAAGCTACCCTACACAGGTTCCTTCTCAAATTCCCGATGCAGTTTTACACGGACTCATCATGAAGCTACCCTACACAGGTTCCTTCTCAAGTTCTCGATGCAGTTTTACACGGACTCATCATGAAGCTACCCTACACAGGTTCCTTCTCAAATTCCCGATGCAGTTTTACACGGACTCATCATGAAGCTACCCTACACAGGTTCCTTCTCAAATTCCCGATGCAGTTCTACACGGACTCATCATGAAGCTACCCTACACAGGTTCCTTCTCAAATTCCCGATGCAGTTTTACACGGACTCATCATGAAGCTACCCTACACAGGTTCCTTCTCAAGTTCTCGATGCAGTTTTACACGGACTCATCATGAAGCTACCCTACACAGGTTCCTTCTCAAATTCCCGATGCAGTTTTACACGGACTCATCACGAAGCAACCCTACACAGGTTCCTTCTCAAGTTCTCGATGCAGTTTTACACGGACTCATCACGAAGCAACCCTACACAGGTTCCTTCTCAAGTTCTCGATGCAGTTTTACACGGACTCATCATGAAGCTACCCTACACAGGTTCCTTCTCAAATTCCCGATGCAGTTTTACACGGACTCATCACGAAGCAACCCTACACAGGTTCCTTCTCAAGTTCTCGATGCAGTTTTACACGGACTCATCACGAAGCAACCCTACACAGGTTCCTTCTCAAGTTCTCGATGCAGTTTTACACGGATTCAGCATCAGGAAACCCTACACCGGTTCCTTCTCAAAACCCGATGCAGTTCTACGCGTACTCATCATCAGGAAACCCTACACAGGTTCCTTCTTTCAAGCTTACAATTCAACACGTCTCCAGTGATTATCCATCCTACCTCCAAATGGCATCTGTAAGCCCATTCCCGAGATCAAGTGCCTACTACAATCAAATATTCTTCCCATCCCCAGCAGAGTTCATCAAAATTCCCCAGCAGTAACTTATCTGTGCAAATCCCCAGCCAGGGAATCCCCCGGAATTCAATTCCCCTCAGAGCTTAAGCTTCAGTATCCCCAGCAGATCAAGAGCTTCAAGTGGACAATCCCCAACGAAGTCAGACTTTTAAACCTTCTCCCCACAGAGTTTTAAGGAAGCAATCCTGAGTTCCCCAGTGAAGCCTCCAGAGTTATCGCCCATCAAGCCAAAGATTCTCAATCTGGTCTCCCCGGCATGAGTCTACTAGTTGGAGCTCCCCAGTAGAGGTCATCAGGAATTCTCTTCCCCAGCAACAGCCAAGGATTTATTTTCCCCGGCAGCAGTCAAGACGTTTTTATCTTCAGCCATCTCGGATTCATGTATCCTCGGCAGGATTAGCTCATCAGCTCACATGTGCATTCATTACATTCATATCATAAACATTAAATGTCACATGCATTGCATCATGCATCATAACATTACATACAACTAACCCTTTACCTTTTCAGGTAAGATCAGTCGACAAACACAGATCATCTCCTGAGATTCATCCAAAAATAGTTCAGATGTGACCCGGACACGGCAACATTTTGATACTTATTCCAGATTCATTCAGACGCATCAGCAGAAACCTTACACCGGTTCCTCTTCAACTTCTCAACTTCAAGATTTCTGAAAACAGTTCACGGGTTCTCCAAGTAAACGGATGTTAACCTATCACTTGTTCAGATTCTTCTTCAAGACTTCTGAAAATAGTTTACGGATTCTTCCCAACAACGGATGTCAATCTACCGATTTGTTCAGACTCCTCTCAAACTTTTGAAGACAGTTTACGGATTCTTCCCTACAACGGATGTCAACCCACCAACTGATTCAGACTCTTCTCAATTTTTGAAAATAGGTTACGGACGCTTCCCAACAACGGATGCTGCTCCATTGCTTGTTCAATCCCAACTCCTGAAAATAGTTTACAGACCCTCCAGACATGGACGTCAATCTGTTGCTTGTTCAGACCCCAATTCAGAGATATTCCAAAACAGGGATGCCCTTCTGATACTCGTCCACTCACCACTGACCTACAGTTCAACATCACCATATGGCATCTATAAGCCCATCCTCCTACCAGCAGTCGCCGAATGGCATCTGTAAGCCCATTCTCAGATGGCATCTCTAAGCCCATCCCCCGACAAAATTCTTTCGCACCAGGTGGCATCTTTAAGCCCATCACCAAATGGCATCTTTAAGCCCATTCACCTCCACCGTCACATCAACGAGCGCAAATTTTCTGGGCACATTAGTGTTCAATCTCCTTTTACCTTCAAGTCGCGAAAGGCAAACATGCCAATCTAACTCTTCAGGTCCAAGAAGATTGAACAGGGGCAACTGTTGTACCCCAAAATTTGCCCTCGCGCTTTTCCACAAGAAATCTCAGCTTCAAACATTTCCTGACTTCTCAAACTGGCTCAAGAATCGGACAAACGGACTTTTCTTGACAGTCAAGCAGAATTAGGGTTTTTTACTGATTTTCAGAGCTTTGGATTGTTTTATACAGTGGGCTTAGGGTTTGGTTGATTTTTGGTCCAAATTTGATCAAGCGAGCGTGATTTGGCATTTAATCGGGAATTAGGTTTTTTATGGGCATATTCTCAGAAGAATTTGAATTCCACAGCACTTTGCGGTTTATTTCAAGATTCGGATTAAAATGCGCGTTATCTTGGTTTAATCAGTAAAAGTGACGGTGGTTTGAATTCAGTACGTTTTGGTTGGGCCAGTCAGATACAAGATGCAGTATTGGATTCACAGTGTTCATGTGTTTGATCAGTCTATCTGGGCTAATTGCTGCTTTGCTTTGGATGTTGGATAAGACAGGTTTATTGGATCAATGTTGTTTTATTTTAGTTATTTATCATTCTAAAATTAAATGATTGGATTAATTTTTCAATTGTTTTGATTCTAAGAATTTTAAATAAATAAATAAGCAATAAAGAAAGTTAGAACCAATTGGATAATTTGATTTTTATTGATATTTGAATTATTTACAAATTGTTGTTACAAACAATAATTTACATTTAATTAAAATATTACATAGAATGAAAAACTATCATATTTTCTAAATACTCTTCGTTCTTTACTCCGCTCCGGCATTCCATCTTTCATCTGCAAAAAGAACAAGAAAAGTCAGAAAGCAGTAAAATGGAAAGGACAGATAAAAAATGCTCATCATTAGGGGCCACTGACTGGGATCAGTTGACCCTCTCTGCAAATCACGGGATTTCTCCCAGTTCACAGAGAGGGAAGATTATTTTTATTTCATGAAATGCAAATGTCAAGAAATACATAAGTCATAAATTTCAAGCTGCATAGAAGTTCAGAATCCAAAATCCAAACTAAACTGAAAAAGTTCAATCCAAACTTCCCATTCAAAACTAAACTGAAAGTCCAGTGCCAAAGATGTCAAAGAAAAGCAAAAAGGGAATGTACTGTCAAAGCAGAAAATCTGTCCAAACTGTCAAAAGAGAGATAAAGGAAATGCAGAAAATGTATTGTGCTATGCAAACATCTTAATTCATCATTTCCCATCCAGGGCCCCTTCAGAAAAGTACAACTCAAATTATATAAAATTTCTTTGCCGTACTGTAAAGAGAAGTAAAGAGAGATAAAGCAGTTCAGGTTAGGCATAGCAGTTCAGCAGCAGGCCAAGACAGTTCAGAGGAGATAGAAGAAAACAAAAGTTATACAAATCCAAAAAACTAAGCATAGACAGTTCAGCAGGCAATTCAAAGAGAGATATACCAAATCAGAAAAGAGCCAAAACAGTTCAGTAACATAGGCAGCAGAGAGACAGGAAAAGAGATACAAATCCAAAAAACTCAGCATAGCAGAAATGAAGACAGTTCAGCAGATAGACAGAGAAAAGATTATGCAAATTAAAAACCAGTTCAGCAGCAGGCATCAGGACAGCAGAAAAGATAAATATAACTCAGTTCAGAATAGAAAGAAGAAAGCAGAGATACCAAACGGGGGTTCAGCAAAAGTCACAAAACCAATACCCTGCCTGACCATACAAAAAAAACTCATCAAAACCATACTTGCAAACTGATCAAGCTAAGGCCATCAAACACACAAACTTCACTACTAAAACCAATACCCTGTCATCAACCAAGGCAAAAAACACACAAACCTGATAAACAAAATCAAAACCTCACCAAACCATTACTGTCATAACCAAACCCATCAAGCTGAAGCAAAAAAGACCAACACGATACATCTCAAAATCATAACCTGAAATACATAAACAAAACTGCCTGCACATCTCAAACCTTATACCAGTACAAAAGCCTCAGAATTTCTTCGTCATTGGCCAAGCCTCACAAAAACCACCAAAAGACACAAAAACGGCATATTCAAACCAACCCCCAAGTCCTTCAGAATCTTATATTCATCATTAGGCAATAATAAGAATCCCCAAGGCAATAACTGTTCAAGATCGTTCCAAAAAAGCATTCAACAATTCAAAGGGGACGAAGGTGGAAGAGGTAAAGATTCAAGGCAACGGAGACCCTCAGACCTTTGAGGTCATCACAGGGCAACAACACAAAGGCAACAATAAGAAGCTAATCAAAACAAGAGTTGTTTCAACCATAGCATCAAGCACACAAGCAAGCGCATAGCCTCTCAAGAAGAAGAAAGAAAGAAGCAAGTCAGGGCTCAGAGGAAAACAAAAGTATTCAGGCAACATAGGCCCTCAGATCGTAAAGATCATCACTGGGCATCTCATGCAACAATACATAAGCAACAAGCGCGCAAACACACAGTGGCAGAAGAAGATAAAGAAGCGAATTAGGGTTTTCAAGCAAATCCAGCATATATCATCAAACCCTAGAAATATAGCCAAGAACGAAAGTACCAGGAAAAGTCAGAAGTGTAGCAAACATCAAGCTTCGCCACTGAAACACCGCTCCGGCCTCCTCAACGTCATCCCTCTTCTCTCCTCCATCTCCAGAAATCAGGTAATGAACTTGCTATATCCTCCCCTTCACCTCATAAAAAACGAAAAAATAAAGAGCTCAGAACAAATTCCACGCGTATCAGTCATAGAAGAAAAAAGGGAACACTGAAACAAACCTGGAGCAACGCATCCACTGCCTTGGAGGGAAGAGAGTATGGGTTGCGTTGGTGGCCGGAGATAAGCACTCAGGGAAGCTTGAACGAAGAAGACGAAATTCAAGTGAACAGCGCCGCTGATTAACCCTAGAGCCCTTTGTCTCAATGGAACAAACAACATGAAACCCTAATTTCGTTCAGAATCCAACCTTGGGCTTAACCCGTTCCTGATTCCTCTAAGCCCAACGAAAATCATTTCACTTTCTAAACAAAACATTTTCATAAAAAACTAACTTTGTTTTATAAACATTAACTTACTTCATTTTTATAAAAAACACTAACCCTCTTTTTATCTTATAAAAAATGTTCACTCTTTTTATTTTGTAAATACTAACTTGAATAAATTATATTTTCACCATATGTTTAAAACATCTTTTTTAATTAATACACTTTTGTACGTAAAAATAAAATACCTTTCTTAACACACCTAATTTAATTTTGGACATAATTTAATACTTTTTGTACATGCATTTTAAAACATTGATTTGTATATATTATACACTTTTATACATAATTAAAATTGAAACTTTTTTAATTAATTAACATTCTTTTTTCATACATGACAATTCAATACATTTTTCTCTAATATTTAAATTCACAAGCATTTTGACCAAAATACTCTTTTAATTAAAACTTAAACACTTAATCAAAACCCTTCATTTGTACATAATTAAACATACAAAAAAATCAAGATTCATCTAAAAAACATTATCTAGGTCAAAACCCTAATACGGCTCAATTTCACATTTCGCACCTGTACATAATTACACATACACAATTCACATACATATACACTTGTACACTTACACAAATACATTCACATTGCCCTACACACATTTTATCTTATATTTGTATATTTGATATTCATTTTGATCGCACATTCGATTTGGTTGTAATTATTGGGTACTATAAGTCTCATCCCCTTGTACATTTATACCCCCACTCCCGAACATTATTTTGTAATAGCGTAGATTTACATTCCGCAATTTACAGTTTTCCAATTATACCATGGTTAGACCTAGGGTTTGTATGTACATAAAATCAAACGTTAGATAACCTAATACAAGACAAATACATGTAATCAATACACAATCACACTTGCACCCCCTAGGGTAATCCCACATGTTGCCTTCCAAATGGGCCATGCTTGCACGTCGAATGTCTTTGACAAAACAAAATCAAATGATCATAAGTCCCTCGATGACGCTTTCGAAAGTCGCCTATCAAAATGATCAAGTCCCTTCAAGCAAATTGCCAAAGACATTTGGCATCATTGCATTCATGGTCCATACGATGACCCGCGCCCGTCCCGAATAAACTTCCTAAACGCAAGATTGTCCACCAATTTCAATGGTGGAACAAAATTGTTAAACGGGGTTAAAGCATGACAAAAACCTTTGAGTACAATAGGGTAGACAAAAACTCTTAGTTACTTGAGATCAAACTTGCAAAAACACTCGCCTTCTTTTCAAAAACCACAATCCACAACACTTTCAAAAATCAACTTTTCAAACTTTTGAAACATCTTTTCGAAAAGATATGCACCTTTGTAAAACATTCGAGTAAAGAATTATTACAAGGTTGGCCTAAGACAAGGCATCTTTTTCCAAAACATTTTCAAAAAGCACCCACACACACACCATTTTCAAAGCAATCGAAAAACAAGGCAAGTGATCTAAAAAACCAAGTAACTAAGAGCCCATGGATAACCATGGATGAAAAGGGTGCTAATACCTTCCCTTTTCATAATCTACCCCCCGAACCCACGAAATATCTCAAAAGGTTTTTTGCTGTGCTTTTTTAACCTTTCCTTTAGGATAAAATAAAAAGTCGGTGGCGACTCTTGCTAACCGCACAAGTGCGAATACGAACGCAAAACACTAGTCAGTTCTCCCACCGTATCACAGAACTGGCGACTCTGCTGGGGATGATCTTTTTAAGTGGGGTTACCTTAGGGTTTAGATCACCTTTACTTTTAATTGATTGCTTTGTTTGCTTTACATTTGTGGGCTTTGCATCGGAGTTTTATAGATCCTAACCCGGATCTGGGGAAACCCTTTTAGGTAGCAACAAGGCTGTGAGGGAACTGTGCGGGGTATACCGACATGGTTGAAGCAGTCTGCTACGTTGATGTGGCACTTTGGTGTGTACCGGTAACCCTTGAGTCAATCAAGGAGAGTACGGGGCCGCCGCGTGGTGTCGTGAAGCATCAACTGACCTTAGAACCTTAATTGACCATCTTAGCCTCTTTAGGGTAGTGAGATGACTACTTTGGTGTACTCCGAAGTCGGTTGATACTCGATACTACACTCAGTTGAGGGTTGCTTTCCTGGGATATTTCGGTCGCCAGTTCAGTGGCTAAATCGAAACAATGAACAATGAAAGCAATTCAGTGATATTGGGACCTCTAGAACCCGGTTACTTTTGATAGGACAGGTTTTAACCAACAAACTGAAAGAGGGTAGCACCTGAACCTCATGCAAGCCTAAACTTAAGGCCTTGTGTGCTTTGTGTGAATATTGTTTGCCTGTATATACACTTACTTGCTTATGCATACATGTACATAACATCATGACATCATACCATAGCATTTTAGCATTTTCAATAACCATTTCAAGGAGCTCGAGGGTTCTGTTGATGCAGGGTTACGTTGAACCATACATCTATCAAGGGGCAAGAGGTCTCTCCTCTAACCAATCCAGTCAAAGTTCAAGTACAACAACTTGAATCAGGGGCTATGACCCACTCGACATGGTGAGCTTGATTCTAGTGGAAAGACATCCACCAACACAAAGTTCTCCAGTCAAAGATCAAGTGCAACAACTTGAATCAGTGGCTATGACCCACTCGACATGGTGAGCTTGATTCTAGTGAAAGAACGTCCACCAGTGCAAAGTTCCCCAATCAAAGATTGAAGTTCAACCTCTAACATTCTCTTGTGTATACCCCAAGAGATCCTTGAAAACATTGCATATATATCACACATATCATTGCATAACAGGTTTCTCCCCTACAGGTCTCCTTATTCTTCCTACTGTTTATTTCAGTAAGACGGATATGGAGCAAACGGTGAAAGAGCTCCAGGCTCAAAATGCTCAATTCCAACAAATGCTGCTGGCTATGGGTAAGGGGCAAGAGGATCTGACAGCTCTCCTTCTCAAAGACAAAAAGAAGAAGTCCAAGAAGGCAGCCCGCATCCTGAATTTGAGGAGAAGGCCTAAGACCCAAGACCTTGCAACTCCATCCAACACAGTGGTTAGTCTTGAAGAAGACCACAATGTGGAGATTGGTGAAGCTGACTACTCTGAGGAACAATATCCTCTCACTGATGACAAGTACAAAGAGTTGGAGGATCGCCTCAATGCTATGGAGATCCAACAAATACCTGGCTTGGATTTAGGAGACATGGGGCTAGTTCCTGGATTGGTCATCCCTCCAAAATTCAAAGTTCCTACCGTTGCTCTGTACGACGGAGTTTCTTGCCCTAAGATGCATCTAAGGTCTTATGTCCGCAAGATTCAACCATACACAGCTGATAAGAGGCTTTGGATCCATCTCTTCCAAGAAAGTCTAGTAGGGGCTCATCTCGAGTGGTTCTATCAATTGGAGAGTTCTCGCATCCACACCTGGGAAGATCTAGCCGGGGCTTTTTACGAACAGTATCGGTACAATGCTGATCTCGCACCAACTCGTGTGCAGTTGCAGAACATGACCATGGGTTCTGACGAGAGCTTCAAAGGGTATG
The DNA here is from genome assembly GCA_948472305.1 of Vicia faba. Taxonomy (NCBI): domain Eukaryota; kingdom Viridiplantae; phylum Streptophyta; class Magnoliopsida; order Fabales; family Fabaceae; genus Vicia; species Vicia faba. The sequence continues at coordinate 730,300,983 of OX451739.1, forward strand.
CTCAAAAATGGAGAGATCTGGCTGGTAGAGTGCAACCCCCTCTAACTGACCGAGAGCTGATTGACATCTTCATGGGAACTTTGACAGGGCCTTTCTTCAAACACTTAATTGGAAGCTCCTCAGCCGGGTTCACCGAGCTAATACTAACCGGCGAAAGGGTCGAAGCTGGCATCAAAAGTGGAAAGATCCCGGGAGCTACAACCTCCGATACTCAGATAACTCCCTACAACGGAAAGAAAGAGTCTAATGCTGGGAACAGTCAAAGGAGTCGTCATGATGCAGGGGCAGTCCTGATCTCTGGTTCTACATCACGCCGACAACAGCCAAGGGGTAGTCAACAACGACCAGACGAGCCTAAGGGACAGTTCACCAACATCAACATGCCATGGTCTCAAGCACTGCAACACTTGTTGAAGATGAATCTGATTGCATTGATAGGGCCTCATCCCAACCCCAAGACCTCATCTCCTAACTACAATCCTAATGCAACTTGTGCTTATCATTCTGACAGTCCCGGGCATGAAACTGACGATTGTTGGTCTTTGAAGTATAAGATTCAGAATTTGATTGACGCCAAGGAGATCGAGTTTGGTCCTCCAGAGACTCCAGCATGATCATGGCTCCTGTGCCAGCTCATTGAGATTGCGTTTGTTTCATTATGATTTTTTCAAAGTTGTAATTTCTTTTACTGTCAAAACAATTATCTGTTGATGTTAAACTCTGTTTTCATTAATGCATTGCATATGTTTGTCTTGAATTCATCCATTCGTTTCACTACTCGTATGCTTTTCTTTATGATATTTGACTCTTGATAAAAAGCTACAAGCCTTTAGAGGGAGGATGACGAAACAATACCGTGATCTTATACAGTATGCTTTTGAACAGACCGTGCTGATGATGTACAGGCATTTCTTTCAATTCCCAAACACTGGAGTTATAAGGAAGTTAATCCCTAGTCAACCCCTTCGAGCCAAAGAAGTAGGAGTTTCCTGTTCTAAACGATCAAAACCTTTGATATAAACCTGGGGCAGGGTAGTATCTCAGTTAATTCAAAAAGTGCGCATTGAAGTCGCAAACTCTCAGTTCGTAATACAACAAATGACGAATGACAGGAGAAAGCATTCCTTCGGAATCAAAAGACAAGGGTGGTTCCCTATCACATAGACAGTCAATCTCTCAAGAGAGAAAAGCCCGCTGAGCCAAAACCTATAAAGGAGGCTTAAGAAAGCTGGGGCATCCCGCTGACAGTAATCCCGAAAACGGTAACCGTCAGGCAAAAGTTAGGGATAACAAATCAAAATCAAAATAGTGAGGTCATTACAAAACCCTCAACAACATGAAAAATGTTGAAAAAGAAAAAGGAGATGATGACTGTCTCCCCAAAATTCAAACCGGTGAACCGTCGCCCAAAAGTCGTTCCAAACTCAAAACAGAGTGCGACGCACAATTAACTGAGCTTAGGTTGAAGAACATCACGAAGAGCGGGTGGGTACAAATATACTTTGAGCCTTTATCCTTTGTTTCTTAAACCGTGAACCAGGCCACGTTACAACCCTTCAAAAGTCCTAATTGAAGCATGGGTTAGTTCGAAAGCATACTGTTACAAAAGGTATCCTGACTCCTGTAGGGCTTTGCTCTAAATCTCGTGTTAACTTGTCTGATGAAAAGTTTTCTGCTAAAAACGCATTTTTCAAAACTTCGAGACCAACATAAACTTTGCATTATTCGAATATCACTGTCTGCATTTAACCCCTTTTGTTTGACAGCGAAGAAATTCATACAGCGAATGTTCGGAGGAACGAAAACTCTCTCAGTAAGTCAAAATCACTTCAAAAGGATAACACTTCCATCAAATCTCCTATCAACAAGGGGCATGCCATGTCGCAATTCAGTTAACCTGGGGCAGTCCAGTCAAGATTTCAAGAAAATCTCTCAATATGCAGAGTAATCTGATTCAAGATTCCTTCTTCACCACTTGGGGCATTCGAATGTCAAAAGTGTTCAAAACCGATGCAGTTTTACACGGACTCATCATGAAGCTACCCTACACAGGTTCCTTCTCAAGTTCTCGATGCAGTTTTACACGGACTCATCACGAAGCAACCCTACACAGGTTCCTTCTCAAGTTCTCGATGCAGTTTTACACGGACTCATCATGAAGCTACCCTACACAGGTTCCTTCTCAAATTCCCGATGCAGTTTTACACGGACTCATCATGAAGCTACCCTACACAGGTTCCTTCTCAAATTCCCGATGCAGTTCTACACGGACTCATCATGAAGCTACCCTACACAGGTTCCTTCTCAAATTCCCGATGCAGTTTTACACGGACTCATCATGAAGCTACCCTACACAGGTTCCTTCTCAAATTCCCGATGCAGTTCTACACGGACTCATCATGAAGCTACCCTACACAGGTTCCTTCTCAAATTCCCGATGCAGTTTTACACGGACTCATCATGAAGCTACCCTACACAGGTTCCTTCTCAAATTCCCGATGCAGTTTTACACTGACTCATCATGAAGCTACCCTACACAGGTTCCTTCTCAAATTCCCGATGCAGTTCTACACGGACTCATCATGAAGCTACCCTACACAGGTTCCTTCTCAAATTCCCGATGCAGTTTTACACGGACTCATCATGAAGCTACCCTACACAGGTTCCTTCTCAAGTTCTCGATGCAGTTTTACACGGACTCATCATGAAGCTACCCTACACAGGTTCCTTCTCAAATTCCCGATGCAGTTTTACACGGACTCATCATGAAGCTACCCTACACAGGTTCCTTCTCAAATTCCCGATGCAGTTCTACACGGACTCATCATGAAGCTACCCTACACAGGTTCCTTCTCAAATTCCCGATGCAGTTTTACACGGACTCATCATGAAGCTACCCTACACAGGTTCCTTCTCAAGTTCTCGATGCAGTTTTACACGGACTCATCATGAAGCTACCCTACACAGGTTCCTTCTCAAATTCCCGATGCAGTTTTACACGGACTCATCACGAAGCAACCCTACACAGGTTCCTTCTCAAGTTCTCGATGCAGTTTTACACGGACTCATCACGAAGCAACCCTACACAGGTTCCTTCTCAAGTTCTCGATGCAGTTTTACACGGACTCATCATGAAGCTACCCTACACAGGTTCCTTCTCAAATTCCCGATGCAGTTTTACACGGACTCATCACGAAGCAACCCTACACAGGTTCCTTCTCAAGTTCTCGATGCAATTTTACACGGACTCATCACGAAGCAACCCTACACAGGTTCCTTCTCAAGTTCTCGATGCAGTTTTACACGGATTCAGCATCAGGAAACCCTACACCGGTTCCTTCTCAAAACCCGATGCAGTTCTACGCGTACTCATCATCAGGAAACCCTACACAGGTTCCTTCTTTCAAGCTTACAATTCAACACGTCTCCAGTGATTATCCATCCTACCTCCAAATGGCATCTGTAAGCCCATTCCCGAGATCAAGTGCCTACTACAATCAAATATTCTTCCCATCCCCAGCAGAGTTCATCAAAATTCCCCAGCAGTAACTTATCTGTGCAAATCCCCAGCCAGGGAATCCCCCGGAATTCAATTCCCCTCAGAGCTTAAGCTTCAGTATCCCCAGCAGATCAAGAGCTTCAAGTGGACAATCCCCAACGAAGTCAGACTTTTAAACCTTCTCCCCACAGAGTTTTAAGGAAGCAATCCTGAGTTCCCCAGTGAAGCCTCCAGAGTTATCGCCCATCAAGCCAAAGATTCTCAATCTGGTCTCCCCGGCATGAGTCTACTAGTTGGAGCTCCCCAGTAGAGGTCATCAGGAATTCTCTTCCCCAGCAACAGCCAAGGATTTATTTTCCCCGGCAGCAGTCAAGACGTTTTTATCTTCAGCCATCTCGGATTCATGTATCCTCGGCAGGATTAGCTCATCAGCTCACATGTGCATTCATTACATTCATATCATAAACATTAAATGTCACATGCATTGCATCATGCATCATAACATTACATACAACTAACCCTTTACCTTTTCAGGTAAGATCAGTCGACAAACACAGATCATCTCCTGAGATTCATCCAAAAATAGTTCAGATGTGACCCGGACACGGCAACATTTTGATACTTATTCCAGATTCATTCAGACGCATCAGCAGAAACCTTACACCGGTTCCTCTTCAACTTCTCAACTTCAAGATTTCTGAAAACAGTTCACGGGTTCTCCAAGTAAACGGATGTTAACCTATCACTTGTTCAGATTCTTCTTCAAGACTTCTGAAAATAGTTTACGGATTCTTCCCAACAACGGATGTCAATCTACCGATTTGTTCAGACTCCTCTCAAACTTTTGAAGACAGTTTACGGATTCTTCCCTACAACGGATGTCAACCCACCAACTGATTCAGACTCTTCTCAATTTTTGAAAATAGGTTACGGACGCTTCCCAACAACGGATGCTGCTCCATTGCTTGTTCAATCCCAACTCCTGAAAATAGTTTACAGACCCTCCAGACATGGACGTCAATCTGTTGCTTGTTCAGACCCCAATTCAGAGATATTCCAAAACAGGGATGCCCTTCTGATACTCGTCCACTCACCACTGACCTACAGTTCAACATCACCATATGGCATCTATAAGCCCATCCTCCTACCAGCAGTCGCCGAATGGCATCTGTAAGCCCATTCTCAGATGGCATCTCTAAGCCCATCCCCCGACAAAATTCTTTCGCACCAGGTGGCATCTTTAAGCCCATCACCAAATGGCATCTTTAAGCCCATTCACCTCCACCGTCACATCAACGAGCGCAAATTTTCTGGGCACATTAGTGTTCAATCTCCTTTTACCTTCAAGTCGCGAAAGGCAAACTTGCCAATCTAACTCTTCAGGTCCAAGAAGATTGAACAGGGGCAACTGTTGTACCCCAAAATTTGCCCTCGCGCTTTTCCACAAGAAATCTCAGCTTCAAACATTTCCTGACTTCTCAAACTGGCTCAAGAATCGGACAAACGGACTTTTCTTGACAGTCAAGCAGAATTAGGGTTTTTTACTGATTTTCAGAGCTTTGGATTGTTTTATACAGTGGGCTTAGGGTTTGGTTGATTTTTGGTCCAAATTTGATCAAGCGAGCGTGATTTGGCATTTAATCGGGAATTAGGTTTTTTATGGGCATATTCTCAGAAGAATTTGAATTCCACAGCACTTTGCGGTTTATTTCAAGATTCGGATTAAAATGCGCGTTATCTTGGTTTAATCAGTAAAAGTGACGGTGGTTTGAATTCAGTACGTTTTGGTTGGGCCAGTCAGATACAAGATGCAGTATTGGATTCACAGTGTTCATGTGTTTGATCAGTCTATCTGGGCTAATTGCTGCTTTGCTTTGGATGTTGGATAAGACAGGTTTATTGGATCAATGTTGTTTTATTTTAGTTATTTATCATTCTAAAATTAAATGATTGAATTAATTTTTCAATTGTTTTGATTCTAAGAATTTTAAATAAATAAATAAGCAATAAAGAAAGTTAGAACCAATTGGATAATTTGATTTTTATTGATATTTGAATTATTTACAAATTGTTGTTACAAACAATAATTTACATTTAATTAAAATATTACATAGAATGAAAAACTATCATATTTTCTAAATACTCTTCGTTCTTTACTCCGCTCCGGCATTCCATCTTTCATCTGCAAAAAGAACAAGAAAAGTCAGAAAGCAGTAAAATGGAAAGGACAGATAAAAAATGCTCATCATTAGGGGCCACTGACTGGGATCAGTTGACCCTCTCTGCAAATCACGGGATTTCTCCCGGTTCACAGAGAGGGAAGATTATTTTTATTTCATGAAATGCAAATGTCAAGAAATACATAAGTCATAAATTTCAAGCTGCATAGAAGTTCAGAATCCAAAATCCAAACTAAACTGAAAAAGTTCAATCCAAACTTCCCATTCAAAACTAAACTGAAAGTCCAATGCCAAAGATGTCAAAGAAAAGCAAAAAGGGAATGTACTGTCAAAGCAGAAAATCTGTCCAAACTGTCAAAAGAGAGATAAAGGAAATGCAGAAAATGTATTGTGCTATGCAAACATCTTAATTCATCATTTCCCATCCAGGGCCCCTTCAGAAAAGTACAACTCAAATTATATAAAATTTCTTTGCCGTACTGTAAAGAGAAGTAAAGAGAGATAAAGCAGTTCAGGTTAGGCATAGCAGTTCAGCAGCAGGCCAAGACAGTTCAGAGGAGATAGAAGAAAACAAAAGTTATACAAATCCAAAAAACTAAGCATAGACAGTTCAGCAGGCAATTCAAAGAGAGATATACCAAATCAGAAAAGAGCCAAAACAGTTCAGTAACATAGGAAGCAGAGAGACAGGAAAAGAGATACAAATCCAAAAAACTCAGCATAGCAGAAATGAAGACAGTTCAGCAGATAGACAGAGAAAAGATTATGCAAATCAAAAACCAGTTCAGCAGCAGGCATCAGGACAGCAGAAAAGATAAATATAACTCAGTTCAGAATAGAAAGAAGAAAGCAGAGATACCAAACGGGGGTTCAGCAAAAGTCACAAAACCAATACCCTGCCTGACCATACAAAAAAAACTCATCAAAACCATACTTGCAAACTGATCAAGCTAAGGCCATCAAACACACAAACTTCACTACTAAAACCAATACCCTGTCATCAACCAAGGCAAAAAACACACAAACCTGATAAACAAAATCAAAACCTCACCAAACCATTACTGTCATAACCAAACCCATCAAGCTGAAGCAAAAAAGACCAACACGATACATCTCAAAATCATAACCTGAAATACATAAACAAAACTGCCTGCACATCTCAAACCTTATACCAGTACAAAAGCCTCAGAATTTCTTCGTCATTGGCCAAGCCTCACAAAAACCACCAAAAGACACAAAAACGGCATATTCAAACCAACCCCCAAGTCCTTCAGAATCTTAGATTCATCATTAGGCAATAATAAGAATCCCCAAGGCAATAACTGTTCAAGATCGTTCCAAAAAAGCATTCAACAATTCAAAGGGGACGAAGGTGGAAGAGGTAAAGATTCAAGGCAACGGAGACCCTCAGACCTTTGAGGTCATCACAGGGCAACAACACAAAGGCAACAATAAGAAGCTAATCAAAACAAGAGTTGTTTCAACCATAGCATCAAGCACACAAGCAAGCGCATAGCCTCTCAAGAAGAAGAAAGAAAGAAGCAAGTCAGGGCTCAGAGGAAAACAAAAGTATTCAGGCAACATAGGCCCTCAGATCGTAAAGATCATCACTGGGCATCTCAGGCAACAATACATAAGCAACAAGCGCGCAAACACACAGTGGCAGAAGAAGATAAAGAAGCGAATTAGGGTTTTCAAGCAAATCCAGCATATATCATCAAACCCTAGAAATATAGCCAAGAACGAAAGTACCAGGAAAAGTCAGAAGTGTAGCAAACATCAAGCTTCGCCACTGAAACACCGCTCCGGCCTCCTCAACGTCATCCCTCTTCTCTCCTCCATCTCCAGAAATCAGGTAATGAACTTGCTATATCCTCCCCTTCACCTCATAAAAAACGAAAAAATAAAGAGCTCAGAACAAATTCCACGCGTATCAGTCATAGAAGAAAAAAGGGAACACTGAAACAAACCTGGAGCAACGCATCCACTGCCTTGGAGGGAAGAGAGTATGGGTTGCGTTGGTGGCCGGAGATAAGCACTCAGGGAAGCTTGAACGAAGAAGACGAAATTCAAGTGAACGGCGCCGCTGATTAACCCTAGAGCCCTTTGTCTCAATGGAACAAACAACATGAAACCCTAATTTCGTTCAGAATCCAACCTTGGGCTTAACCCGTTCTTGATTCCTCTAAGCCCAACGAAAATCATTTCACTTTCTAAACAAAACATTTTCATAAAAAACTAACTTTGTTTTATAAACATTAACTTACTTCATTTTTATAAAAAACACTAACCCTCTTTTTATCTTATAAAAAATGTTCACTCTTTTTATTTTGTAAATACTAACTTGAATAAATTATATTTTCACCATATGTTTAAAACATCTTTTTTAATTAATACACTTTTGTACGTAAAAATAAAATACCTTTCTTAACACACCTAATTTAATTTTGGACATAATTTAATACTTTTTGTACATGCATTTTAAAACATTGATTTGTATATATTATACACTTTTATACATAATTAAAATTGAAACTTTTTTAATTAATTAACATTCTTTTTTCATACATGACAATTCAATACATTTTTCTCTAATATTTAAATTCACAAGCATTTTGACCAAAATACTCTTTTAATTAAAACTTAAACACTTAATCAAAACCCTTCATTTGTACATAATTAAACATACAAAAAAATCAAGATTCATCTAAAAAACATTATCTAGGTCAAAACCCTAATACGGCTCAATTTCACATTTCGCACCTGTACATAATTACACATACACAATTCACATACATATACACTTGTACACTTACACAAATACATTCACATTGCCCTACACACATTTTATCTTATATTTGTATATTTGATATTCATTTTGATCGCACATTCGATTTGGTTGTAATTATTGGGTACTATAAGTCTCATCCCCTTGTACATTTATACCCCCACTCCCGAACATTATTTTGTAATAGCGTAGATTTACATTCCGCAATTTACAGTTTTCCAATTATACCATGGTTAGACCTAGGGTTTGTATGTACATAAAATCAAACGTTAGATAACCTAATACAAGACAAATACATGTAATCAATACACAATCACACTTGCACCCCCTAGGGTAATCCCACATGTTGCCTTCCAAATGGGCCATGCTTGCACGTCGAATGTCTTTGACAAAACAAAATCAAATGATCATAAGTCCCTCGATGACGCTTTCGAAAGTCGCCTATCAAAATGATCAAGTCCCTTCAAGCAAATTGCCAAAGACATTTGGCATCATTGCATTCATGGTCCATACGATGACCCGCGCCCGTCCCGAATAAACTTCCTAAACGCAAGATTGTCCACCAATTTCAATGGTGGAACAAAATTGTTAAACGGGGTTAAAGCATGACAAAAACCTTTGAGTACAATAGGGTAGACAAAAACTCTTAGTTACTTGAGATCAAACTTGCAAAAACACTCGCCTTCTTTTCAAAAACCACAATCCACAACACTTTCAAAAATCAACTTTTCAAACTTTTGAAACATCTTTTCGAAAAGATATGCACCTTTGTAAAACATTCGAGTAAAGAATTATTACAAGGTTGGCCTAAGACAAGGCATCTTTTTCCAAAACATTTTCAAAAAGCACCCACACACACACCATTTTCAAAGCAATCGAAAAACAAGGCAAGTGATCTAAAAAACCAAGTAACTAAGAGCCCATGGATAACCATGGATGAAAAGGGTGCTAATACCTTCCCTTTTCATAATCTACCCCCCGAACCCACGAAATATCTCAAAAGGTTTTTTGCTGTGCTTTTTTAACCTTTCCTTTAGGATAAAATAAAAAGTCGGTGGCGACTCTTGCTAACCGCACAAGTGCGAATACGAACGCAAAACACTAGTCAGTTCTCCCACCGTATCACAGAACTGGCGACTCTGCTGGGGATGATCTTTTTAAGTGGGGTTACCTTAGGGTTTAGATCACCTTTACTTTTAATTGATTGCTTTGTTTGCTTTACATTTGTGGGCTTTGCATCGGAGTTTTATAGATCCTAACCCGGATCTGGGGAAACCCTTTTAGGTAGCAACAAGGCTGTGAGGGAACTGTGCGGGGTATACCGACATGGTTGAAGCAGTCTGCTACGTTGATGTGGCACTTTGGTGTGTACCGGTAACCCTTGAGTCAATCAAGGAGAGTACGGGGCCGCCGCGTGGTGTCGTGAAGCATCAACTGACCTTAGAACCTTAATTGACCATCTTAGCCTCTTTAGGGTAGTGAGATGACTACTTTGGTGTACTCCGAAGTCGGTTGATACTCGATACTACACTCAGTTGAGGGTTGCTTTCCTGGGATATTTCGGTCGCCAGTTCAGTGGCTAAATCGAAACAATGAACAATGAAAGCAATTCAGTGATATTGGGACCTCTAGAACCCGGTTACTTTTGATAGGACAGGTTTTAACCAACAAACTGAAAGAGGGTAGCACCTGAACCTCATGCAAGCCTAAACTTAAGGCCTTGTGTGCTTTGTGTGAATATTGTTTGCCTGTATATACACTTACTTGCTTATGCATACATGTACATAACATCATGACATCATACCATAGCATTTTAGCATTTTCAATAACCATTTCAAGGAGCTCGAGGGTTCTGTTGATGCAGGGTTACGTTGAACCATACATCTATCAAGGGGCAAGAGGTCTCTCCTCTAACCAATCCAGTCAAAGTTCAAGTACAACAACTTGAATCAGGGGCTATGACCCACTCGACATGGTGAGCTTGATTCTAGTGGAAAGACATCCACCAACACAAAGTTCTCCAGTCAAAGATCAAGTGCAACAACTTGAATCAGTGGCTATGACCCACTCGACATGGTGAGCTTGATTCTAGTGAAAGAACGTCCACCAGTGCAAAGTTCCCCAATCAAAGATTGAAGTTCAACCTCTAACATTCTCTTGTGTATACCCCAAGAGATCCTTGAAAACATTGCATATATATCACACATATCATTGCATAACAGGTTTCTCCCCTACAGGTCTCCGTGTCTGGAGTGTATCTGAACTGTATCATGATTGCATATTGTTAAACGGTAGCTGTTAATCTTATCCTGAAAAGGGTAAAATGTTAGCTGAAACACAAAGTTATGTTGCATGAAATGTATGATGCAATATATGTGTTTTATCAATGTTTATGCCATATGGATGTAATGTATGCGCATGTAAGTGGATTTGTTGTATTGCTGAGGAAAATAAATCCTTGATTGCTGAGGATATATAGATTCTTCATGTCTTGAAGTTGGAGTATTGACAAATATTCTGTTGCGAGTAATGCCATATACTGCTTGAGTAATCTGCTTGGGGAATCCAGAGAATTTTGATGACTTCTACTGGGGATTACACAAAGGGAATCCTTGTTCTGCTGGGGAATAAAGAAAACTCTGTGGGGAAGAAAACTTATTCCTAGGTTTGGAAAAAGCTCAGGAGTTTCGGTCGTCTGCCACTCTACTGAGGAGTTTCAAGACAACCTGCTGGGGAATTCAGAGAAACTGAATGGTTTCCGCTGGGGATTGAAAGTTTTGAAGTTTCACCTCCGCTAGGGATCTTAATGATGTACTGTAGGGATTGCTCATGGAATAGCCTAAAGACGTTTTCCTATTCTTTCAACCTGTCAGTAATTTTTCTTTTCCATTTTATTTATTTGTAAACAGTAATTATGTTCAAATGCATATGTTCATCAATGAATCATTGGACGTTTTTGCAAATAAAACACAAGTGTAAAGAAAAAGGCAAATAGTTTTCTGTACTTTGAAAGAGATATCTTTGTATTTACTTTGAATAAGTATTTTGTACAAAGGAGACAAACATCCTAGTAAGAGGATGGTGTCATAAAAGTAAGAAAAATTTATGCAAAGAAAGATAGCTATATGTGATAATCCCATGGGGTTCCCATTCTGCTATAGCCTTCGTATATCTGAATATCTTGTCTATCCGTTGCTTCGTACGAAGATGATTGAATTGATCAAAAGCTCCAGGTTTGTTAGTGAAGAGATTGAAGTTGTCCTCAAAGTGATCCGACGAGACATAGTCATACGCTTTAATTCCCTAACTTTTGCCTGGACCGCCCTTTCGGGTTTTCAGTCCACCGGGAAACCCTTTTTTGCCCAAGTCGCCCTTTCAGGTTTTCAACTTGCCGGGTGTACAGATTTTTCATTTTATCCTTAAATTTTTCCTGAATCTTTTTGGTTCGCCGGGATGCCCTTGTTTTTCCTAGGTGTGTCAACCTAGCAGGTCTCTTATGCGTAGTATCTTTTGAATATGTCCGTGTTCGCAGGGTGTGGCAGGTCGTCACCATCCATGGTGGTTAAGATCATTGCCCCACCAGAAAAGATGTTCTTGATTACAAATGGTCCTTCATTGGTAGGAGTCTATTTTCCCCTGGGATCACTTTGTGGCAAGATGATGCACTTGATTACTAGATCTCCAACTTGATATACTTAGCGTCTGACTTTCTTGTTGAAAGCCTTGATCATCCGTTTTTGATACGTTTGACCGTGGCAAACAATAGTAAGTCTCTTTTCGTTAATTAAGTTCAGTTGATCAAGTCGGGTCTGGATCCAATCGTCTTCACTCAAACCTGCATCCTTCATGATTCTTAAAGAGGGGATCTGAACCTCGATAGGCAAGACAGCCTCCATGCCATAAACCAAAGAATAGGGTGTTGCCCCAGTTGACGTGCGAGTCGTGGTACGGTACCCGTGGAGAGCAAACTGTAGCATCTCATGCCAGTCCTTGTAGGTGACTGTTATCTTCTGTATGATCTTTTTAATATTTTTATTAGCAGCTTCGACTGCTCCATTCATCTTTGGCCGATAGGGGGATGAATTGTGATGTTGAATCTTGAACTGCTCACACAAAGCGGTGATCATAGTATTGTTAAGGTTTGTACCGTTATCAGTGATGACCCTTTCTGGGATACCGTACCGGCAAATAAGATTTTGCTTGATGAAGCGGGCAACAACATTCTTAGTAAGGGATGCGAAGGAAGCTGCTTTGACCCATTTGGTGAATTAGTCAATGGCCACCAGAATGAAGCGGTGTCCATTGGAGGTTGTCGGCTTGATCTCCCCAATCATATCGATTCCCCACATAGCGAAGGGCCAAGGAGCTGTTAAGACATTTAGAGGAACCGGAGGCACTTGCACATTATCTGCATAGATTTGACACTTTTGACAAGTTCGGGAGTGTTGATAGCAGTCTACTTCCATGGTAGACCAGTAATAGCCTGCCCGTAGAATCTTCTTTGCCATCGTATGCCCACTAGAGTGAGTGCCAAAGGTACCTTCATGCAATTCAGCCATGATCTTTTCAGCTTCAATCTTGTCCACACAATGGAGCAGAATAGAATCATGATTACATTTGTACAGGATGCCATTACTTAGGAAGAACTTAGTAGAGAATCTCCTTAGGAAATTTTTATCATTGATTGAAGCTCCTTCTGGATATTCTTGAGCCTCGAGATACCTTTTGACCTCATGAAACCACGGCTGGTCCACTACTTCTTCGTTATTAATCTCGTGACAGTGTGCTGGTTCGTCCATTCGTTCAATGGTGATATGGGGAGCCTCGTTATCCCAATTAAGTTTAAACATAGATGACATTGTAGCTAGAGAATCTGCTAGCTGATTTTCTTCTTGCGGGAAGTGCTCGAAGGTAATCTGCTCGAAATGTGGTAGCAATGTCAAAACATGTTCTTTGTAAGGGATAAGGTTTGAATGCTTAGTGTCCCACTCTCCTTTTATCTGACTGATGACCAAAGCTGAATCCCCAAACACATCTAAATATTTGATTCCCAAGTCTATGGCAGCCTTGAGACCAAAGATGCATGCTTCGTATTCTGCCATGTTGTTCGTACAGTTGAAGCAAAGTCTAGAGGTAAAAGGAGTATGGCATCCTTCTGGAGATATGAGCACAGCGCCGATACCGTTACCAAGTGCATTGGATGCCCCATAAAAGTACAGGGTCCATTGGGATCCTTGTCCAGGTCCATCATATGGTCTGATCTCTTGCAGTTGTATACTGTCATGATGTCTTCGTCAGGGAAGTCAAACTTCATGGACTGATAATCTTCTACAGCTTGATGGGCCAGATGATCAGCTAGCACACTGCCCTTTATAGCTTTTTGGGTTGTGTACTGTATGTCATATTCTATTAGGATCATCTGCCATCTAGCTATCCTCCCAGACAGAGCAGGCTTCTCAAAGATGTACTTCATCAGATCCATCTTAGATATCAGCAAAATGGTATGAGTCAACATATACTGTCTTAGCTGGCGAGCAGCCCATACCAGAGTGCAACAAGTTTTCTAGAGCAGTGAATATCTTGTTTCACAGTCGGTAAACTTTTTGCTCAGGTAGTAAATAACGTGCTCTTTTCGGCCAGACTCGTCATGCTGCCCCAGTACGCACCCCATTGAGTTCTCTAAAATGGTCAGATACATGATTAGTGATCTTCCCTCGATGGGAGGCATCAAGACAGGAGGCTCTAGTAAATACTCCATGATTTTATCGAAAGCAATCTGACATTCATCATTCCACTTGACTACTTGATCTTTCTTCAACAGCTTGAAGATTGGTTCACAAGTAGACGTTAGGTGAGAAATGAATCTGGCAATATAGTTTAGGCGTCCCAAGAATCCTCTGACTTCCTTCTCAGTGCGAGAAGCAGGCATTTCTTTTATCTCTTTAACCTTGGCAGGATCAAACTCGATGCCTTTGTTGTTGACAATGAACCCTAAGAGTTTACCGGACCGGACTCCGAATGTGAACTTGTTTGGGTTCAATCTTAACTTGTACTCCTTTAATCTGAAAAACAGCTTTTGAAAGTGATTAAGGTGTTCTTATTCTATTTGTGATTGGGTTATCATGTCATCTACGTAGACCTCTATCTCATGATGTATCATATCATGAAACAAAGCTACCATGGCGCGTTGATAGGTTGCCCCGACATTCTTCAGTCCGAATGGAATCACTTTGTAGCATAACATACCCCACTGTGTGACAAATGTAGTTTTCTCCATGTCCTCAGGCGCCATTTTGATCTGGTTATAGCCTGAGAATCCGTCCATGAAAGAAAATACTTTGTGCTGGGCTGTATTGTCAACCAGGATTTCGATGTGTGGAAGTGGAAAATCATCTTTAGGGCTGGCCCTATTTAAATCTCTATAATCCACGCACATTCTCACTTTGCTGTCCTTTTTAGGCACGGGAACAATGTTGGCCACCCATTGAGGATAAGAAGTAACAGCCAGAAATCTAGCATTGAACTGTTTCATAACTTCTGCTTTGATCTTCTCTGACATGTCAGGTCTCATGCGGCGGAATTTTTATTTCACTGGTGGACAGTCTTCTCTTGTGGGTAGACAATGTACCACGATGTCTGTATCGAGTCCCGACATGTCTTTGTATGACCAGGCAAATATCTCAACATAATCATGCAATAGCTGAATTAGGCACTCCTTGACACTCGGCTCTAGATTGGCACCCACTTTGATTTCCTTTCTATCTTCCTCGGTACCCAAGTTGATTGTATCCAACAACTCCTCATGAGGCTGAATAGCTCTTTCCTCTTGTTGTAATAGTCTAGCCAATTCCCCTGGCACCTCACAATCTTCCTCACCTTCGTATTCGGCTTGGTAGATCAGATCTTCAGAGTCACTGAAGGCTATAGCAGTATCGTTACCCATGGGATCCGGAATGGAAGGGTACCTGCATTTGTGAGTGTGGGTATGTGTAAGGGTATAGCCATCTTAAAACAATGAAATGTAAAATAAAGACAATGAGCACAAAAGGTTTATATATGAAAAAGCGTCCATGATTCATTGAATGTCATATGAAAATGAAATAAAAACCCTTACAAATGGACCATTGTGCCTCGGGTAAGACACAAGGTTTTTAAAGTGCGAATTGTTCGTGAATATTACAAGTCCAACAGAAATGTAAAAGATAAATTACTGAGAGATGAAAGTTATTGGGATGCAGTCTCTGGCTTCCCAGTTGTGAAGTCCTCAGATGACAGTAGGAAATATCCAATCTTCCAGGCTGCCATCCTCTTTATTGTCTTCTACTGCATTGACACCTTGGTTGTTAATCTTCACAGGTGGCCCCCCAGCACGGGCACAACACACAGCCTTCTGAGCAGTCGAAGTAAACCCCAAGCCAAACTTGTCTGATTTGTACGGAATATCCGGAAGCTGACCCCAGATGGTGCATCCCCCCTCTTCCACTACTGCCTTTGCATCCTTTAGAGATGACATCCGAAGAGGAGGTCTTGTGATCTTAGGAATTGAGGATACCGCCTTGGTCGCTGCTACTTCTGGAGAGACTTCTTCAAAATGTTGGAAAGGGGTTTCGATGAATTCG
This sequence comes from Vicia faba, assembly GCA_948472305.1. Lineage (NCBI taxonomy): Eukaryota > Viridiplantae > Streptophyta > Magnoliopsida > Fabales > Fabaceae > Vicia > Vicia faba. Next base: position 730,317,069 of record OX451739.1, read on the forward strand.
CCATCCAACTCCACATATCGGAAAGAATTCAGATGAATAATCATGTACTCCTCCTCCCCATGGATAGTTATGATCTTCCCTTGGACCGGGTATTTTAGCATCTGATGCAAGATGGAGGTGACAGCACCGGCATTGTGGATCCAGGGGCGTCCCAACAGACATGAATAAGAAGGACGGATGTCCATCACATAGAAGGTCGAGTTGAAAACCTGGGTTCCCACCTTTATTGGGATGTCCACCTCCCCGTGGACCATCCTCTTCGAACCATCAAAAGCTCTTACCACTATGTTGCTGGGTTTTAAAGTCAGCCCCTCACAATCCAATCTATCAAGGGCTTTCTTCGGCAAGATGTTCAGAGATGATCCAGTATCAACCAAAACATGAGCTAGGGTTGTTCCTCTACACTCCACTGAGACATGTAATGCCTCGTTGTGTTTTCTCCCTCTGGGTGTTAAGTCAGCATCAGAGAAACCCAGACCATTATCAGCTGTCAAACTGGCCACACAGTCTTGGAACTGGTCAGCAGACGTCTCTTGTGGCACATGAGTTGTCTTCAGAAATTTTACCAGAGCCTTGGCATGTGCTTCAGAGCAGAGCAGCAGAGCTAGCATAGAGATCTTGGAAGGGGTTTTCCCCAACTATTCAACCACATCATAATCACTCTTTTTTATTATCCTCAGGATTTCTTCCATCTCCTTCTTGGATGTTTCAGAAATAGCTAGTGATTGAGTCTTCGTCCGGACAGGCTCCTCTTGAACGTTCTTTCCTTTATTCTCAGTAGTGGAAGTAAGGATAGGAATTGTATTGTCTTTTTCGGTAGGTATGCTTGCAGGTATAATCACTGGTGCATAGGTAATCTTCGGAACGGCCACGGGTCCAAAGACTGCCCTTGGAGGAGCAATCTCTAGAGAGAAGATTCTACCACTGCGGGTAATCTTGCTAGTTCCGACAATATTGCTAATGTTGGGACTGTCCTCTTCGGAGCTTTATTCTTCGGCAGTCATTTCATCCTGTTTAATACCATGGTAGTAGATTTCTCCACCATAATTCCATGGTATTGTTTTATCTGATTTGTAAGGGGCCGGCCCGGGCATTGTAATCTTAAGCGGAGTTGTCTTTAGAGCAGGTGTAATCCTAACGGGTCTTTTAGGGGCCCTGGAAGGATTGGCGTAGATGGTTATAATTGAAACTTATTTAACTGGAACGGGTGGAATAGGAGTATTCTCAAACAGAATTTCTTGGTTATCAATCAGTCGTTGGATACCTTTTTTCAACAGAGGGCAGTCAAATGATGAGGATAGGCAATCATGGCAGTCTTTGTCACAACCTGGGAATATGCCAGCTTTCAACAAATTCAACTTAATAATCGGGAACAGAGTCATTAGTTCATCCACGGTAGCAACAAACAGATCTTCTTCAATAGCGTTGGCATTGTGACCATGCATAGGCATTGGGGCGGAAATAACATTTGGTTTCTCAGGCGCTTTAAACTCAACTTCCTTCACGTCTATCAGGTCTTGAATTTTATTCTTCAGATCCCAACAGTTGTTGGTGTCGTGCCCTGGACTTTCAGAATGGTACGCGCATCTGGAGTTCGGATGGTAATGTGGAGACGTAGTATTGGGGTTTTTGGGGGCCTCTTTTAAAGTGGCCAGATTCAACTTCAGGAGATGTGGTAGAACTTGCGCTGGAGTCATGTTAATCTTGGTAAATTGCCGAACAGTCCTTTCTACCCTTTGCTGATTAGTTCTTGGCTGGTCTGATGCAGGTTTTGGAATCATAACAGCCCCAACTATTGGTCGGTGCTCAGTTCTTCCCTGATTCCTCTGTGAATAAACAACAGATACTTCCTTTCTTCCAGTGAAGGGTTTTTTCACAGCTGTTGAGGTAGACGTGTCCTTCTGAATTTTCCCATTTCTTATACCAGCTTCCACTCTTTCTTCGGTTAAAATTAATTCAGTAAACCCTGCAGAAGGACTCCCAATCAGATGATTGAAGAAAGGTCCTGATAGATTTCCCAAGAACATGTCCACCAACTCCCTTTCAGATAGAGGGGGTTGCACCCTTCCGGCTAGAACTCTCCACTTTTGCGCATAATCTTTGAAGCCCTCATTGGAAACCATAGCCATACCCTGAAGCTGAGTACGGGTAGGCGCCAAATCGGAGTTGTACTGGTATTGATTATAGAAAGCTGCTGACAGGTCTTCCCAATTGTGGACATCAGCCCTTTCTAATTGGTAGAACCAATCAAGTTGCGTTCCTGATAAACTGTCTTGGAAAAAGTGGACCCACAAGTCTTTGTCGGCAGAGTATGGTTGAATCTTCCTGACATATGATCTGAGGTGATTTTAGGGCAAGACACCCCATCATACTTTGAAAATAGTGGCACTTTAAACTTTGGCGGGATTACAATTCCTGATACCAGCCCCAACTCCTCAAAATCTAGCCCTGGTACTCTTTGGATTTCCATAGCGCTTAGTCGCTCTTCAAGGTGTTTGTACTTGTCATCAGCCGAAGGATATTGTTGTTCAGAGTAGTCCTCTTCTTCCTCTTCTTCTTCTTCAGAATCTGATGGTACTGCCGTTCCTTTTCCTTTTCTTTCCCCTTCATCAGATGTTGTTGGAAAATCTAAGGTCCTTCTAGCTTGTCCCTGAAATCTTCTGCCCATGATAACCACACCAGCTGGCTTCTTCTTCTTTTTCTCTTTTTCTTTTTCTAACAGAGTCTTCAGCTCCTCCTGCCCCTTGGCTAAGGTCATGAGCAACTGTTGAAATTGTGAGTTCTGAGCTTGCAGATCTTTGACCGTTTGTTCGAGATCCATCGTACTGAAATAAACAGTAGAGAGATGAGGAAACTTGTTGCAAAGACCTGTTTATGCTTATGATGAATGATATGTATTCATGCAATGTTTTCAAGGATTTAGAAATTCAAATTTGTTTTAAACAAAAAAAAGAAACACACGTCATATTAATAGAATTAGAATTTGAGTACATCAATGCCCCTTGGGCAAAATAATACAGAATTCTAAGGTAAAAAGACATTGCGCATCCTCTTTGGTGCAATGTAGGTATTGAGAGTCTGCTCTTCATGAAGTTGTCGAGTGAGTTCCAAAACCTTCTTCTTGCTTGTGTAGAATTGGGCTTCGAAAGTATCACGCTCTCCCTTGAGTTGTATCCAATCCCTTTGTAGGTCCTTGAGTGATGTTGGCATGTCAGGATGTAGGATAGTGTATGGAACTTCTCCTTCCTTAACAGGCTCTATAATCACTGGGAGAATGGAGGGATAAGGCATCATAAGACTTTGAGCGCGAGTTCATACCCACTTGAGGTAAGGCTCAAGAGGGATGGAATTCTTGTGTCCCAAAGTCTTGCTATCTACCTTGTTTGGCATCCTCCAAGCTCGTATGAATCTCTGGCGGAGTCCTTGATCGTCATTGTCGTAGTAGAAAACCAGACCTTGAATCAGCATGTCATGTGGGCTATCCCTTTGGGCATAACCAAACTGTCTTAGAGCTAAGCACGGGTTATAGGTGATGCCTCCCCTAATGCCAAGTAGAGATACATTAGGGAATTCCCCACAATGGTCAACAATGGTAACATTCTCTTTGGATCAAGAACACCAATGGATATCTGAATGTGTAAGCGTCATTAACCTTTGTGACCACCTCAAACCTTGCTCATTCTTCAAGACTGATTGGGGAAGATGAGAAATAAACCATCTTGCCAAGAGAGGAGTATAACACATAAGAACACCTCTTTTCCTCATTGTATGAGTGTGAAAAGAGTGTAGGATATCCCCGAGCAATGTAGGCACCGGGTTGCAAGACATGAAGATTTTGACAGCGCTTACATCTATGAGTTGGTCAGGATTAGGGAACAAGACCATCCCATAGATGAGAAGAGCTACAATCTCCTTAAAATCTTGCAAGTCTAGGGAATTCCAACAGCTTTGGGCCTTCTCAAACAGAAACTTTTCCAAGAAGCCTTTGGCACCACTTCTAGTTTCCCAATGAGTTGTGACATCAAATGAGTGCAAGTGCAGGGCTTGAGCAATCTCTTCTGGCTTTGGATCTCTTTCTGTACCGTTGAAGGGTATTTAATTGAGAATAGGAATCCTCAGAAGTTGAGAGAAATCTTCCAAAGTGGGCACAAGTTGATAGTCAGGAAATGTGAAGCAATGGTGCAAAGGGTCAAAGAACTGGAAGAGAACTTTCATCATATCATCCTCTTTGTTGGAAGTGACCAAGTTGAGCAGACGACCATGTCTCTCGGTGAATGGAGAATTCTTAGGGATCCTTGAAGCTAGCTCCTTGAGTTGTGGAGGAATTCTTACAAGGTTGATTTGGATAGTTTTCCTGCGAAGTGAATCCATAACCTACAAAACAAGAACAAAGATGAATCTCCAAAATCCTTGAAATGGTTAGTGAATGCATATGATATTCATGATGTCCATGATGTTATGCACAAGTATATATGTATAAGCAAATCAAACAAGTTCCTAGTTTAGGCTTGCATGGGGTTTATAGATAAGTACCCTCTTGAAGTTTAGTTGGCTCAACCTGTCCTAGCAATAGTAATCGGGTTCATTGTTTCAGTTCAAGCCTCTTTACTGGCGACCGAAATATTCCAAGAAACCAACCCTCAATGAGTGTAGTATCGAGTATCTACCAACTTCGGACTGCACCAAAGTCGGTCATCTTACTACATCTTAAAAGGCCAAGTTGGTCAAGTAAAGGTTCTAAAAGTTCGTTAGTGCTTCGTGACATCACTCAGCGGCCCCGTATTCTCTTTGATTGACTCAAAGGCTACCGGTACCCACAAATATGTCGCACTAACATAGCTATTGTTTAGACCATGTTGGTATACTCCGCACAGTTTCCACAATGTATTGCTATTTACCTATAATGTTTCCCCAAATCCGGGTGGAGGATTCAACCCCAAACAAAGAACCATAATTATAAAGCAAACAAGTAAAACAATGTAAGCAAATAAATGTGATCTAAACCCTAAGGTAACCCCACTTTTAGAAATTTCCCCAGCAGAGTCGCCAGTTCTGTGATGCGGTGGGAGAACTGACTTGAGGTTTTGCGTTTTTGTTCGCAAATGTCGCGGTTAGCAAGAGTCGCCACTGACTTTTCTTTTATCCAAAAGGAAAGGTAAAAAAGCACAGGAAAGACCTTTAAGATGTTTTCTTAAGTTCGGGGGGTAGATTATGAAAAGGGAAGGTGCTAGCACCCTTTTCATCCATGGTTTTCCATAGGCTCTTAGTTACTTGTTTAGATCACTTGCTTTGTTTTGTTTGAAATGGTGTGATTTTGAAAGTATTTTGTAAAAGAGGCCATTGTTTAGGAAATCTTTATAATGATTCTCGTTCGTAAGAATGTATACAAAGATGTTTGTCTTTTTGAAAATGTTTCCAATGTTTTGTAAGATGTTTTGAAATGTGTGTGTGTTTGTTTTTGAAAATAGCAAGGATTGTTTTAAAATGGAGCAAGTAACTTAGAAGCTATCTACCTACTCAAATGTCTTTCTTGTGCATTTTTATTCCTTTGACATTGTTGACTTACCATTGATTTGGTAAGCAACCCTATCTTTGGATGTAAACGGGACGGGCGTGGGTCATCGTATAACCATGATAGCAATGTTGCCAAGTATCTTAGCATTTTTTAGGGACCAAGATCATTTTGTTTTAGGAAACCTTTGAATAGCGTCATTGAGGGACTATGATCTTATATTTGTTTTGTTTTGCCAAGATACTTCGCATGCGTAACATGGCCATTTTATTTTAGGCAACCAAGTGGGAGAAACCCTAAGGGTGCTTGTGTGCAAAGTGTATCATTTTCATGCTTTTGTCTTGCATTTAGGATTTTCTATTTGTTTTGTTTTTGTTCTTGTCATGCAAACCCTAATTTACTAATCATGGTATAAAAGCGATAAATTGCATAAAATAAACTAAGCTATTACAACAATTTTATGGGAGAGGGGATACAAGTTTGAATGGGGATTTGCACAAATATAAAGATAAATATATTATTACAACCAAATCCAATATGCGCGAATCTAAATAAATAAAGACAAAAATTTAAAATGCAATGCACATGTATGTAAAAGAAAAGATTTTTTATGTCTTGTTTTTGTATAAAATATATTTAATTTAAACCTAAAAATTATAAGGAAAAATAAATTAATTCTTTTTAAAAGGGGTGAAACCCTAATTTTCAATTAAAAGAAAATAAATGTTTCAAATTAATATTTTGTACATTTTTTGTATAAGAAAATAATAAATAATATTATACCTAAATATTAAAAATTAAATGTATGTAGAAAATAAGTATTTATGAGTGTAAAATGTATAGTAAAAATATTAAGTATTTTTAAATATATTTACAATTTATTTAAGAAAATAAGTTCTATTTATCAAAATAAACTATTTTTATGTGAGAAAATAATTAAAAAAAATAAAATAAAAGTGTGAAAATAAATAAATCATTTTTTGGTATTTTTATTATTAAGAAAAATAAATGAAAATATTAAATATAAAAATATGAAGGAAAATGCAAAAATATAAAAAAAAAAACTAGTCAAAGGGGTGTAGTAGAAAATCAGGGGGTGCAAATATCAAAAGCAAAAAGCCCAAGGCGCCAAAAAGCTCAGAACATCATCGTCCATGTCCTCTGGCCAGCTTCTGCGCGCGTTTTTGTTCAAATCTGTAACTTGCTAATGCTTGCATAAAAACAAAAACTCATAACATGAAACATGTGGCATTTGAGCTCACGATTCCAACAATATAAATTATGTAACCTAACTCTTAAAGATCAGAGAGAATTTTTGAATCCCTAATTCATGACCTAACTTTTCAGCATTTTCAATCTTCAAATTCTCTTAGCACAAGTAATATAAATGAAAAGTAATGATATGTACAGCTTTGTCATGATAAGGGCTACATTTTTTCTTCACAAATCGTGGCTTGAAGTTGCCTATTCAGAGAGATAGAGTTTAAGAAATTACCTCCTTCAGCTGGATTTGTGTAGGACAATGTAGGGACTTTAATGGAGGCCTGGTGATTGTTTAAGCTTCCTTGAACTTCCCTGAACCTATTCCAATGCTTAGCTTGCTCTGAGGATGGCTGAAACTCTCTAACCAAGTCCAACTGCAAGCTTCCAAAGTGAAAATGGTGGATGCTGAAACAGGGGTTACAGAACCAGGGTGAGGGCTTGGATTGCTTTGGTATGATGTGTATGAGATGCTTGAAGTGTTTAAACACAAAACGCACGAGCCAAATGAGATTTGGCTGTGCTTTGGCAGAATCTGAGTTTTTGGACAGTTTTGTGGAGTTTTTGAATTTCAGAGTGTTTCAAGTCAAAACCAAGCGTGCTATGCCTTGTAACAAGTTTGTATATTTGTATAGAAATGGTACAAAGTTAGCCCTTACTAGTTGTACAAGCTTAGGACCTTTTTGCAACTTTTCTTGCATTTTAAGTAAAGTGATGTGACCAATCCCACATGCTTGTACTAGCTGGCTTGAGAGCTGATAAGAGTTGGTACACATTGCTTGAGACCTGTAGAAATTGCTTGTACTAAAGGGACAGGTTCAATGCTCAAGATTGACCAAGTTGTAAAAGTTGCCCTTTATGAAAATGGCATTGTGAACTTTTGGCCAAAAATGGAAATGTATCTTGTGTAAAGCTTCAAAAGAAAAAATAAAGGCTTTAGCTTCTGAGTATGCATTCAATTATGGAGTGTATAGTAAGCTTAGGACCTGTAAAGCAATATACAACCAGCATAGATTTTATTTGCAACTTGATGCTATGTGAAAATGGCTTGAACAAAAGTGAGAAAATGCCAACTTCCCTTCTTCGATTCTCCCTACTCAAAAATGATCTTGGAGAGTTCTTGGACATTTTGAAAAGCTTGCAATGTTCTCTATAATCAATATTTGAAATTCAATTTGAGATACCTCTTGCAACTAGGTGAAAAATGTCCATGAAGTTGGGTCCAAAACCTGCCTAAATTAGGGCAAAATTTCACTAAGTTAAGAAGTTCATGGACCTATATTCACAAATGCATAACTTGAGATACAAGCATCTTTTGGGAAAAGTTTGTGAAGAAAAGTTGTATATTTCATGTAGGACTATAACTTCCATGTCGGAAGTTTTCTTTGAATCAAAATGTATCATGGTGAAAAAGTGGTGAAAAGTTGGGAAAAAATAAGAAAATTTGTATACTTAGAAAAATTCTAAGTTATGAAAATTTTCAAATTAAAACCCTAATTTTCAATTTTGAGTTTCTTGGTGAAAAAGTTTCATATTTTTACATATCTTGATGAATTATGACCCTTGGCACTTGATTTTGACCAAAAAGTCAAAGTTTGACTTTTCAGTGCACAGTTGACTTTTGATCAGTTGACTGCAAAATTCATCTGTCAATCCAATGAACTTGAGATCTTTTGAACCATGTAATTAGGTCAAGATGATGCCATTGAACCCTTGAAATCATGTTTAAACTCAAATGGTCATTGGCTAGGTTAAAAATCAGAAATTGCTCTTTCTCAGTCAAAACCCTAATTTTAACCATTTTGCCCTTTTGATGATTTGATCAAATTTCTTGAGGAGTTGTGATCCAAACTTGATCAAATGGTACGTATGAGTCTAAAATGTTGACGTCAATAAAAAATTATGAAGTTTGACTGTAAATTGGCCATGGTTGACTCTTTCCCTAATACAGCTGATTTTTAGGTAAACTGTCCCATTGACTGATCAAAAATGTTGTTCAAGGCTTGAAACTTAACATGAGCAATCTTAGGGGGTCCAAGATGATGTATGAAGGTAACATGAAGCATTGGTGATCCAAAAATCCTTGTGCAAACTCAAACCCTAATTTTGGGTTATCAGTGCAAGATGAGATGTCTTGAGCTGACCAAACCCTGATCTTGTCTTGAGTCCAAGAAGTCTTGTGAGAAAAGTATTGATAAATGAGAGGGAAATTTTTTGGGTACAACAGATATAGATCAGGTTTCTTAAGTTTCTTTGATTGTTCATCAAGATTTGGTTCATGATAAAAAGGTTTATGTGTTTCTACTTGGAGTGCTTTTCAAGGGTTCAAAATCAAATACCCAAGTTCGTGAATTAAATTGCAATATCAATTCAAGAAGATTTATGAGTTTAGAATTTTGAGCAAAATACACCCTAATTTCTAAAGGATTATTCCAAGTTTCCAAGAATTCAAGACTTACAACAAATTCATCATTCATACATTTCATTCAAATGTTGTGTTCGGGTTATATTCTTGGACAATTTGCAAAAGGGTTTACAATGCAAAATATAAATTGAATCACAAGCTACATTTGTTATTTACAAAGAAAGAAATAAATGTTTCTTTTTCAAGTTTGCTTCATCTTCAAGAAACTCCTCATTGCTAGCCATGGTTTTCTCTTCACCTTGCCTCGCTTGCCATTAAATTGCTCGTACATGAAACAAGAAAAAGAAAAAGTTAGCTAGCATCGTGAAAATTCAAGCAAGAATTGATGGTTAAAACAAGTTTTATCTCATCATTAGGGTTTGCATTTTGGAATCATAAATTAACAGGTTTGTTGTTTTTAATCATAATCCATCTCCTCCTATTTTGCAAATCACAAAACCTGGATTTCAATTCACAAAAGGAAAAGAGGTTTGCCAATGTTTTCGTACTGCAAAAACAAGCAAAGACACAAAACAACACACCAAGCCAAACAACACTGTAAAACAGCAGGCCAACAACGTAACAAACAAGCAACGAACATCACAACAAGCCAAACAAAGGCAGGCTACTATAAACATAGCAGCAAAAACAACATGCAACAAGCAAGCAACACTGCCAAATAGCAGACAGCAAACAACAACAAATGGGCAGCAGAACCAAAACCATATAACAAAGCAACGCTACCAAATAGAAGGAAACAACAAGTAAAACAAAAACAGGGCAAGGCAAAATAGCAAGTTGGCTTGCTCAACAAACAAGTTACATCATCATTTTCCTAAGTTATACAAACCCTTCAGAATCGTATTGATAAGCAAAATTGCTTTATTTCATTGAAAGATGAAGAGGGAAAGAAAAAGAGGCAGAAAGATATCACCTAGCCAACAAATGATCCAAAATCATGTCAAAAGAATACAGTCCAAAACCAGCCACACAGTCTGCATAATAATACCAAGTGTTGTACCCCAAAATTTGTCCTCCCATATTCTTCAAAGTTTTGACAAGCATCACCTCAAATGGTTCAAAGTCTACTCAAGGGCTGCACAGTCAAACCATCCTCCCGAGCCAGTCAAAAAATTAGGGTTTTGGTTTCTGCAAGGAAGTTAAGGTTTCCAAGGGTCCAATCAAGTCCCATGTGCCCATATACATTGTCAAGCATCTACATGTAAATTTTCAAGGCTCACAAGGTCAAGTTGCACAGTCAAAAGTCCCATTTGCCCAACAGTCAACTGTAGGGGCAAAATGGTCATTTGGCAGTCAAAAGTCAAAATTTTTGGTCAACATCTTATTTTGAAGCCACAATCATCATTTGTTCAAGTCTTGACCATGATTTCACAAGCATGGCTCAAAAAGTCTCAAGATGCAAAAGTTCCTATTTTTGGACAACCGAAAAGTCAACTGTAACTTGACTAAGGCATAACTTTTTCATGGTTCATCAGAAAAATCCCATCCGATGCTCATTTTGAAGGGGATGACATTTCCTACAATTCATCTTCACATTCCAAGTCCAAGAAATGCTCTCACAAAAAGTTATCAATTTCAATATTATAGGTCATTTTCAAAAGTCAACAAAAAGGCACTTTAATTCAAAGACCATAACTTGAGATTGGTAAATCAAAATGACATGGGACCAAAGACATTGGTTAGAGGACTTCAAGACCTTTCCAAAATGTCCAAGAACATGTTCATATCTTCAAAATTGAGCAAGATATGCATTGGAGAAGTTGGGAAATTTTTGTGAAATGGCCAAAGTCAATTATCCTTGAAATTTCATTTTTTGACAAAAAGGGCCCACTTTTTCCACTTGATTCAGCTTGGCCATGCCTCCCACGTGTCCCACAATTTATTTCAAGATTAAAAATTAATTTTTCCATTTTTATTTAATTTTATTTGATTTAAATCATTTTAAATCTTTAAAATTCAAATAAAAATCAAGAAAGTTAATGGAGGGATATCTTTGAGTTTGAATAGCTTTGATACACCATCATTCACCTTCCAAATTCGTGCAAGGCCTATTCCAAGCAAGAAATTCAAATTTTGACAAGAATGGCAAGTTGCTTTAATGGAGGTTATGGCAAAATCTCAAGCATAATTGCAATGGTTAAAGGCTCATCATGTGACTGATTCTCATTCATTACTTACAAGCCTTCCCAACCTCATTCAAAAAATAGTGTGTGCAGAAACGGCCAAGAGAAAACCCAAAAATTATTCAAAAAGTGAGAGTTCTAAAACATAGTTGCGAGCATCTTCAGATCAAAACAAGCACGTGGTTCTATTCCTTGCCACACCCTGAAGCTAAAGCAACCTTTGCCAAGTCCTGAGGCTCATACCGCGCTGTAAGTTCTTCCCAGGTCCCCTATAATTTCCATATCATTTTTTTTCATTGCTTTCATGTGCAGATTCTCAAAGGAGGAACACCATAAACCTCATATCCCAGCGCTCCAAGTGTTCACCAGCACAGATCCAAAGGTCCAAAAGGCTAGCACACCATGCTCTGGAGTCAAGCGTGCTGCAGGCAATCATGAAAGTCAAACGTGGCTTAGATTTCAGTGGGCCTAAATTGCTTCAATACACCCTCCATTTCAGCACACACACCCCTTGGTTTTTACTTCTTTTTTATTTTGTTTGTCATTTTTTTTCTTATTTTAAATTGCTAACCTTTTAATTATTTTTATTATTAACAATTAACTTAATTAACATATTTTCATAAAAATCAAAAAAATAGAATTACATTATTATTATTATTATTATTTTATTTTGTAAATAAACATTAACAAAAATAGTTTAATTAGGCCATTTTAATTCCTTTTCTTAAATAATTAAAATAGATCTAGAATTAGGTAAAGTTCACTTTTAATTTTATTTCATTTCTTTTATTTCATAAAAACATAAAAAACAAAAAAATATTTTCTTTTAATTAGTCATTAATTAGCTTTAATTTCACTTTAATTACAAAAAGACCAAAAAAAAATAATTTCTTTTCTTAAAAGGGTCAACACCCTTAGAACATTCATTCAATTTTTTTATTTCGCGCACAGTTTATTATTATGTAATTGCTCCGGACATGTAATAGTAATTAGGACTTTACTGTTTTTATTTACTTTCCGTACTTATTTACCAAAAACGGGTCTTTGTAATTTTTGGCGATGTATAGACCCGCGCCTTGTAATAGCGTAGGATTTATGTTTCCGCAATTTACTTTCCGCACCCCCTTAACTGTTAACTTGTATGCAAGAATGTATGTAAATAAAAACAACTCGTAGCTCACTAATTAACCAGACAAACATTAACTGAATACAACACACAAATACACACACCACTTCTAGGGTACGCCTCACTTGTTGCCTTTGAAACGTGGTCGTCAAGTATAGGACGTCTTAGCGGTCCTTATGTCCATGATCCAGTTGCCTCGAAACAGTTGTCTCGAAACAGTTGCCTCGGAACAGTTGCCTCGAAACGGTTGCCTCGAATTAAAAAAAAGGATCAAGGACATAAGGGTAGCTTCTAAGGTGTCATGTTGTTGCTTCGATGACCACACTGTCCCTAAAATCGAATTGACCCGAACACCTCCAACGGTGGTGCTACCTACCTCTCAATGGTGGGATGGCACTACCTAAAGGACACTTACACAGCTTAATTCCTTAGGGTAGGTAGATGACTCATGGGTACTTGCTCTTTTCAAAAATAAACAAATTACTTTTCACACCTTACACTTTCAAAAGCTTTCAAAACAAATTTTTCAAACACTCTTGAGGATAGATACAAGAGTTATTCAGAGATCTTTCAAAGAAACTTTTTAAAACCCACTCACAATTGAAAAGCAAACACTCTGAAAACATAAAGAGCAAGTATCTAAGAGCCCATGGATAACCATGGATAGAAAGGGTGCTAACACCTTCCCTTTCTATAAATCTACCTCCCGAACCGAGAAACTATCTCATAAGGAATTTTGCTGTGCTTTTGTCCTATCCATGTTGGAGAAAATAAAAGACGGTGGCGACTCTTGCTTCCGCGACATTTCGCGAACCAACTAAAAACAGTCAGTTCTAAATCCACCGATCACACCAAGGAAGCCAGTCCAAGACCTGTATAAAATAGCCCAAAAATATGCTGCAAAGTTGTCCAAAACTTACACCAAATGGAAATACAAAAACTGCAGCAAAAAGTATTGAAGCAGTGGCCAAAATTGTTCAAGCTTCTCATCTTCCCCCTATTTTTCCATTCTGTTTCAATATAAAAAAAGATAGATCATAACAGTAAAAAGAGGTTCTTAGTCCATCAGCCAGACACAAAAAAAAACACTCCATAATCCTTCATTATACAACCTTCATCAACAACCTTAACTGCAGCAATCTCCATATACTCATGCATACCGTCAACACCTCAAACAAGCCAAAACTTCACCTCCACCACATTAACCAACTTCTCCAAATCTCAGCAACCAGTTTCCTCCATGCTCACTACCACCATCATCCCCGCTTCATTACAACCGCTCACAACAATCTTTATACTCCATCAGCACACTTAACCTCACAAGCATCAGAACAATAACACACTCAAAATATCAACAATGCAATAAAAGTTGTAAAATGCATCAGAAAAATACGCGGAATCACAGACCAAAATCATAGATTCAAAGAGCGGAATAATACGATTAGAGCACAAAAACCATTTATACTTATAGAAGAAGCAAGAGAAGGAGAGAGACCAAAACAGCGTAGAAGAAGAATTATAGTTTGAAGCATACCTATACATGCTGCTGGAGAAGGTGGAATTCGTCGGACTAGCTCCGACTACGTACGTCATCTCGTATTTTCCTCATTTTCTTTATACCATCTCGCTCCTTGTGTTGTACTATTTGTGAACCTTGTGTTATTAGCTTGAATCGTTCCATGTACACCATTTGAAGATATAGGTTGTCCACTTTAAAACCAATTAAATCGTGATGTCTTTGTTTCTGAGAATTTGGTTGTGGGATTTGAGTAGAGGACGAAATTTCGAATAAGAGTTCATCCTCTATTTTTTATGTTCGACTGAGTTTTGACTTGAGGCTAATGGGGGAATCGACCATGAAAACAGAGAGAAGGATCAGAATGTTTGATCTTTGAAGGAGGCACTGAAGAATTTTTAGGGTTTGTTTCTCAACCCGGTTTGTGGTGTTTAAAGGGCTCCACGTCATTGGATCCGGATTGGCCCATAGCTCCTTGTTTCATAGTTTCCATGGGCCCTTACACACCATACACTTTGATCTGGATTCACACCCCCTAGTGGCCCGTTCTAATTATTTCTTAACTTGTTCTTATTTTTAGGTTTCATATAAAAAACATTCAATTTATTTTCTTCAAAGAAAAACATAATAAGTGTTAATCTTGTTTTAAATTTAGTTTTTTTTAGGAAATTTTGTAAATAATTTTACTAATTAATTTTCGTACTTAGTTCTAATTTGTTTATTTAATTTCTTAATAACAAAAAAAACCTAAAAGACAAAATATATACAAACAATTTAATTTCTTTAAATTAATTATTTTATTTTCTTTAATAGAATAGATTTTTTAATTCTCTTTCCAAACTTTTTCAAACAAATGCCAAAAATTTATTTCCGTACTTTGTTAATTAACTCGTACTTCATAGACTGTTATGGTTTTATTTTTTCGATTCAATTTGATTGTATTAATTGTCTATTTAGACTTTTAATTGCATTGATCCATCCCCATTTGTGAATTTGTACCCCCACTCCCAAAAGCTTTGTAATAGCGTAGAAATTTAATTTCCGCAATTTACTGTTTTCCTTATACTGTATAGCAATTAGGCGTGCATGGCAAGATTTAAAATCAATCGCTAGATAACCCTAATCAAAGAAAAAATAACTTGAAACAAACACACTTTTTTCACACGCGCACCCCTAGGGTAACCTCGCTCGTTGCCTCGGAAACACAGTCATGTCCCTCGAATATGGGACACTTTAGCAAAGACCCTTCGATAAAAAAGATCGTAGTCCCTCGATGTCCCTCGATGTTGCCTTCGGTAAAACAATCTAGTCCCTTACGAAAATTGCTAAAGCGTCTCACAAGTTTCTTTCTATGACTGTATGATTGACTCGCGCCTATCCCTTCACATCCAATGATGGGGCTTCTTACCAAAACAATGGTAAGATAGCAACATCTAAAGGAGGAGGAAAAGAACATCTAAGACCTTTTGAGTGGGTAGATTCGCTCCTAGTTGTTTGCTTGCTCATAATAAAAAAAACATTTTTACACCAACACTTTGATCTTGAAACATTTTCAAAAGACATAACACTTTGTACGCGTTCTTATAGAAATGAGAGCCATTACAAAGAAGACACCTTTTCTACTTTCAAAAACACATTCCATAAACACCTATTTGAACTATTTTCGAAACAAGACTTTGTATGTGTTCTTATAGAAACGAGAACCATTACAAAGATATTTTTTCAAAATACTTTCAAAACCCACACCACAAGCACATTCAAACAAAATCAAGTGATCTAGCAAGCAACTAAGAGTCCGTAGATAACTACAGATGAAAAGGGTGCTAATACCTTCCATTTTCATAATCTACCCCCCGAACTCAAGAAAACATCTCTAAAGGTCTTTCCTGTTCTTTTCAGTCTTTCCTTATTGGATAAAAGAAAAGTCGGTGGCGACTCTTGCTATCCGCACAATTGCGATCAAACACAAAACACCCAAGTCAGTTCTCCCACTGTGTTACAATGCGGACATAGTGAAAAGATACTACGCGTAAATACATACCCGCTAGGTTGACTGGTCTAGGCAAAAATAAGGGCATCCCGGCGAACCAAAAGGGTTCGGGAAAAAATTAGGGATAAATACAAAAGATCTGTACACCCGGCAAGTCGAAAACCTGAAAAGGCGGCTTGGGCAAAAAAGGGTATCCCGGTGGACCAAAAACCTGAAAGGGAGGTCCAGGCAAAAGTTAGGGATTTAAAGCGTACAACTATGTCCCATTTGACCACCTTTCGATCAGACTTCACTATCGACTATCAAGCTCAAACAGTACCGATCAATCCAGTCAGCTTTGGACAAGTAGCAAAGTGATGAGACGCTCAAAGACATAGGGTAAATAACATAATTGAAACTCAATGGGATTATTACACATAGTTGTTTTCTCTTTGTAAACTATTTTGTGTAGTTTTCATTTCTTACGACGGTGTTCTTCTACTAGAACGTCAGTCTCTTTGTACAAAATACCTGTTATGGGCGAACTTTAAGAATCAATACAAATCATTGAAAGTACAAAACTGTTTGCTTTTCTTTTTTCTGTTTTGTTTTGCAAAAACGTCCAATGATTATTTTTTACATATTCATTTAAATATGATCACTTTTCACAAATACTTGCATAAGAAGTAGAAAGACGGTTACTAATGATTTTAAGAAACGGGGCAAAGTCTAAAAAAACAATTTGACGTCCCGACAGTTACTCTTTTCGGCATGGTACAGGGGCAAAGACAGTTTGAGACGAAGTCACCATTACGTACGACCCCGTGACGCCTATATTCCCCACAGAGTAGAAACAACCAAAGTTTCGATCTCTCCTTCCCCAAGCAGGAATTATCTCCTCCAGCAAAGTTACTTCTCCAGCTGCAATTTGTATTCCCCAGCCGAGTTTTATAATTTGAAACAGCTTATAAAACCTCCTCCTGAGTAGAGTTTATATCTCTAACTGCAGAAGTTTATTCCCAACGAAGTTTATTTCTCTACATCGGTATAATCTTCCAACATGGCAATCTCTCTCCACAGATTTATCCTCAAGCAGAGTCAATCCCCGACAGAGTATTCTTAAACAGAAAAAGGAAACCCCCGGAAAATCAACTCCATTCATCATCCCCAACGAAAATGAAGGATTCAGCGTCCCAATGCACTTCAGCAGCAGTCTGGGATTTACTTCCCCGACTAAGAAATATCGCAATAGTATCCTATATTCATACATCATGACATGCACATACACACCGCATACAACATAATCTCATTTATTTTGAGAACATCATCATAATTCATTTCATACATCATGACATTGCATGTGACTAACTCTTTACCTTTTTCAGGGAAAGATCAAATTAACAAACACCGCTACTTATGTGACCTGGTAGTCTTCTCAAAAGCTACGTCTGATGAAGGGCTATTTCAGAAATTTCCTCAGAAAGATGTCCTCACAAGACATTCTCTGGTTCAGTCAGATCGACACGAAGATCTCTCTGATTTCTATTCTAGTTAAAGATATTCCAAGACTTTTTTCTGGTTCAGTTGAATCGATACTAAGATTCTTCTGATTTCCATTCCAG
Source organism: Vicia faba (assembly GCA_948472305.1). NCBI lineage: Eukaryota > Viridiplantae > Streptophyta > Magnoliopsida > Fabales > Fabaceae > Vicia > Vicia faba. The sequence goes on from OX451739.1 coordinate 730,334,622, forward strand.
TCAAAGTTAATCCAAGACCTTGTCAAGTTCAATTGAATTGATACTAAGATTCTTCTGATTTCCATTCCAGTCAAAGTTAATCCAAGACCTTCTCTGGTTCAGTCAGATCGATATTAAGATCTCTCTGATTCCTATTCCAGTTGAAGATGATCCAAGACCTTCTCTGGTTCAGTTAGATCGACACTAAGATCTCTCTGATTTTTATTCCAGTTAATAATATTCCAAGACTTTTGTCTAGTTCAGTTGAATCGATACTAAGATTCTTTTGATTTCCATTCCAGTCAAATTTAATTCAAGATTTTCCTCTGGTTCAGTTAGATCGATACTAAGATCTCTCTGATTCCTATTCTAGTTGAAGATAATCCAAGACCTTTTTCTGGTTCAATTAAATCGACACTAAGATTTTTCTGATTCCTATCCATTCAAAGATAAGCCAAGACCTCTGCTGGTTCAGTTTGAATCGACCATTGATTTGTTACTGATTCTTTTCAGGTAGACCTTTTTTTGGTTCAGTTAAATTGACACTAAGATTTTTCTGATTCTTATCCAGTCAAAGATAAATCAAGACCTCTACTGGTTTAGTTTGAATCGACGATTTATTACTGATTCTTTTCTGTTTAATCTCATTTCCCCAATAAGTCATTGTGAAGCCTGGAATACAACCAGATAGCAGTCAACCTTATTATCCTCAACAAATCAATGTGAAGCATAGATCCTGACCAGATAGCAGTTCACTTCCATCTCTTCAGTCAAGAGATGACTCCCCAGTAGAGTAATGGACAACCAAAGCTCCTAGACTTTATTCATCTAAAAAAACATTCCCCAGCGGACTCCTCCTCGGACAGCAAGAACAGGAATCCCCACAAAGAGACTCCTTACGAATTCAGCATCTACTTTGGATGGCATCTTTAAGCCCATCTCTAACGACTCTCTGTCATGTTCCTTGGATGGAATCTTTAAGCCCATCTCCGACAGTCTTCTGTCATCTTTTCCTAATGGCATCTGTAAACCCATTCCCGATATTATTCACCAGCAGTCTCACTTCGGGCGAGTGCAAATTTTTGGGCACTCTAGTGTTCAATCATCTTCCACCTTCAGATCACGAAAGACAGAAAAGCCAATCTATATCCTCAGGTCTAAGAAAATTGAACAGGGGCATTTGTATTATGATATCAAGCATTTTCTCCAGACTCAGGAATACCCGATTGGTGTGTGAAACAAAGATATAAAGACATTGAGAAGGTTGGCATGTAGCTTTTTCCTCAATAAAGATGTGATATACAAAAGAAATCATGACATGGTCTTGCTCAAATGCGTCGGTAGACACGAAGCAAACTTGTTGATGCATGAGATCTATGAAGGTTCCTTTGGAACTCATGCTAATGGACATTCGATGGCAAAGAAGATGCTTAGGGCAGGTTACTATTGGCTGACAATGGAATCTGACTGTTATAAATTTGCAAAGAAGTGCCATAAATTCCAGATTTATGCTGACAAGTTTCACGTGCCTCTGACGCTTCTCGATGTTATTTCTTCCCCGTGGCCTTTCTCTATGTGGGGTATTGACATGATCAGAATGATTGAACCCAAAGCGTCGAATGGACATCGTTTTATCTTGGTAGCGATAGAATATTTTACCAAATGGGTGGAAGAAGCTTCCTATGCTAATGTTACTAAGCAGGTAGTAGTACATTTTATCAAGAACGATCTTATATGTCAGTATGGTATGCCCAGCTGGATTATCACCGACAACGGCTCGAATCTCAATAACAAGATGATGACAAAACTTTGTGAAGAATTAAAGATTGTCCATCATAATTCATATCCTTACAGTCCAAAGATGAATGGAGTTGTTGAAGCTGCTAATAAAAACATCAAGAAGATCATCCAGAAAATGGTTGTTACATATAAAGATTGGCATGAAATGCTCCCTTTTGTTTGCATGGGTATCGAACATCCATCCACAATTCAACAGGGGCAACCTTGTTCTCTCTTATGTATGGAATAGAAGCAGTGCTCTCCATCGAGGTTGAGATTCCCTCTTTACGTGTGATAATGGAAACTAAGTTGTCAGAGGCTGAATGGGTCCGAAACAGGTTTGACCAATTGAATTTGATTGAAGAAAAGAGAATGACGGCCTTGTGTCATGGTCAGTTATACCAAAAGAGAATGAAAAAGCTTTTGATAAGAATGTCAAGCGTCGTGAATTCAGAGAAGGCGACCTCATGCTCAGGAAGATCATGTCTTCTAACGCTGATTCTAAAGGGAAGTGGACTCCCAATTTTGAAAGCCCATATTTTGTCAAGAAAGTCTTCTCTGGCGGTGCATTGATTCTTGAAATTATGGATGGCGAGGAGTTCCCACGTCCTATGAATGCTGATGCAGTCAAGAAATACTTCGTCTAAAGAAATAAAAAAACAGCTCGCTAAGTCGAAGCCCCAAAAAAGAGGCTTAGGCAAAAAAGAGTGTCTCGGTAGGATGAAAACCTGAAAAGGCGGACTAGAAAAAAATAAGAGACATAAACAGAATAAATTCTCTCGCTAGGTTGAAAAGTCGCAAGGGCAACTTAGGCAAAAGTTAGAGATTTCTTGGCAAGTAACTGCATCAGACAAGACTTGATCATTAAAGCAAAAATCTTCTTGGACTCTCACTATACTTCAACAGAAGTCGCTGCTTCAGAATTCAAAGTTGTTAGGGATAATAATGGTCATTGTATTTCAATGTATCTTTTCCAATATATTACCATTTTCCAAACTTTGTAATCATCTACGGAGTATCTCCATTCACAGACTACCATTTTATTAATAAACTTTGAGCTTTTATCCAATTCTTTGCAATTCTTATTTTATTCTGCTTACAAAGACTCCATTTATTATTGATAGTAATTTTCAAAACAAAAAGATTAAATAACAAAATTGTTTTTTGAAAAGAATTTACAAATTACTTTTTACTTTAGATTTTGTGACTCAAGATAAACAAAAATGGTGATTCCAAGGATGGACAAACTCTAAAATTTTGGAAGTATGTATTCCCCAGGAAGGTTCTCCCAGGTCACTTTTACTGGTATGTGTATGATCTTCTTGTGTTTCTCAGATAGTTGGAGATGATACCAATTGATGTATGATGCGGTGTGGGGTTTATAATCCCATTTTCCCCAGTCAAGTCTTGGTTCATTTTGATTTCGGGTTTGCATAGTCTGAAGCTTCTATCCCAGATTCCCCAATAAGGTCTTCGCTCATATGACGAAAGTCCCTTCTCCCTTTGTGTGTTGAGATGGAATCATTTGTAGAACGTCTCCCTTTTGCAGTGTTGGCATTATTGTTGTTGTTTATTTCTCAGGCAACTAGACAAGGGAAATATCTTTTCTAAGAAGTGTTGAAATAGTTGTCAACTTTTTGGGTTTTTTCCTGCCAAGTGTTGGGTTTGATTTTAAATCCCCATAATTTTGATTTCTTGTGGTATTGTTTTACTTCTTAAATCCCCAAGTAAAGTTAAGATAATGTTTCTCTCTAAAAGTTGTTATCCCCATGTGGTTTCATAATTTCTCCCCAATGAGGTTTGTGTAATCTTCACTATTGGTATTGAAGAATATATTTTGGGATCCCCTCAATGAGGTGGTGTAGCCCTCCCCAATGAAGTTAGCACGAGATCCCCAGTTTATATCTCGACGATGCGGTTTTCATCTGCCCTAATGAATTCAATATTGTAATCTCTAGTGAAAATCTAGACGTTGAGACATTTGTTTTCCCCATTGAAGTATGTATGTTCCCTGATGAAGCCTGGAGGAGGATGTTATATCCCTGTATTTGCATTGATTTTATTGTTTTTATTTGATTACTTTCGAATTATGTTTTTTCCCAGTGAAGTTAAGTTGTGGAATATGAATTTGTTTCCTCAGTTGGTGCTTACTTTCTTATAAATTTTCATCCTGGATGTGATTTAGCTGAGTGTTGACATTACCTAAGCTTGTTTTGTATGGTTATTTCAAGGGTTGTCTGTCCATTTTGTTGGCATATATTTGATAACATTCGAATATTTATACATACATCATGCATAGCCGAATTTAACCATCCATTGCTCATTTGTAGTTATTGATGTTTTTTGTTGGCATATTATCCTATTTTGCAGAGTCATGTTACCCTCTCTCCAATAGAGTGTCAACCTTAAGCAGAAAGTGTATATTCTTTTGATTTCCCCACTGAGTTATCCCTCATGGAAGAATTTTACTTCAGCCTTCCTATTCAGCTCATTGTCTGGTTAGATCCGTTTTTCCCTTTTGAGTTTATTTCTCATCAGGTGCTATCTTGGTTGACTGTTTCACTCTGGTTTATTTCTGGTTTGGATCAGTGGTTCCTGACAACATTATTATTATTTTTTCTGCAGGCTTTGAGCCCTGGTTTGAGAGTGTTCATTTATTTTGCACGAGAAGACTTTACCTCCTCAACAAGAATATATTGGCATTTCCCCATAAAGCGTTATTGTAAATTCTTCTCATAACAATAGTTGGCAAGTCTCTTAATTTGAGCAACCTGTGTCTCCCCAGTAAGTCGGTTAGCCCCCGAGAAGATTCATAATTTGTTACTCCAATGGATGGTAGTCTCGTCATTATGGGAGATAGTTCGTTGTTGAGATTTGTTACTCCGATGAATGGTAGTCTCTTCATTATGGGAGATAGTTTGTTGTTGAGATTTGTTACTCTGATGAATGATAGTCTCACCATTATGGGAGATAGTTAGTTATTGAGATTTGTTACTCCAATGGATGGTAGTCTCATCATTATGGGAGATATTTCGTTGTTGAGTTTTGTTACTCCGATGAATGGTAGTCTCGTCATTATGGGAGATGGTTCATTATTGAGATTTGTTACTCCAATGGATGGTAGTCTCGTCATTATGGGAGATAGTTTGTTGTTGATATTTGTTACTGCAATGGATGGTAGTCTCGTTATTATGGAAGATAATTCGTTATTGAGATTTGTTACTCCAATGGATGGTAGTCTCGTCATTATGGGAGATAGTTCGTTGTTGAGATTTGTTACTCCAATGGATGGTAGCCTCGTCATTATGGGAGATAGTTTATTGTTGAGATTTGTTACTCCAATGGATGGTAGTCTCGTCATTATGGGAGATAGTTTGTCGTTGAGATTTGTTACTCCAATGGATGGTAGTCTCGTCATTATGGGAGATAGTTCGTCGTTGAGATTTGTTACTCCAATGGATGGTAGTCTCGTTATTATGAGAGATAGTTCGTTTTTAAGATTTGTTACTCCGATGGATGGTAGTCTCATCATTATGGGAGATAGCTTGTTGTTGAGATTTGTTACTCCGATGAATGGTAGTCTTGTCATTATGGGAGATAGTTCTTCGTTGAGATTCACTTTGCTCTGAAGAAGTTTGTTTGTTTCCAGTCATAAGTATTGATGCTGGTCATTTTTGGCTTACCCTAGTATTGGTATTTGCTGGTGTTATCCTACCATTTCTTCCCCCCCCCCCCCTGTGAGTCGATGATACCGTTTGTTGCTATCTTCTCAATGATAGATAGTTTCCAGTTATCAGTCGATCACTGTTATATTTTGTTTTCTCTCCTCAATATTTGAGTTGATGTTGCTTTATCTCCTCCTTGGGCTTTACCCCAATATAGTCAAGTTATTTGTTTACCAGTGATTTATTTTCCTGGTCGGGTTTTACTTTGATCCTTTATTTTATTTCCGGTTTCCCCAGTGGTGTCCCGTGTCATCTTTGGATTTGTTTGTTTGCATGCACAATCATAAGCATTGCATGGCCTCTTAGGGCAAAGAATAGGGTTTGTTTTGTATTTAAGTATCTTCAATCGCGTCGACACAAGGATTTTAACCTTCGTATATCCGAATAGAAGACACTTAAATAAGGGCAGCTATTATACCCCAATTTTTGCCCCTAAGATTCCTCTATCATCTCATATCAACTCAAGCACAACAAGATCACACTAGGGTTTGGTTCTTCTCCCTATCTTTAAGTTTGCTCATGAGGAATCACTAAGCATCTTGATTCATATGTTATGATAATCTATGATTTGTATAAATTAACTTTTAACTAATAAGTACAATGAATGTTTGCTCTAATTGATGATATTATAGGCAAGGGCACAACACATTTCATCAGTTTGATTCATAGGTTCATGAGTTTATTTCCATGCCTTCTTCAACAAAGTTTCATTTATATTAGAGCTTCATCATTGAAGATACTTTGAAGTAATATCATGAGAAGGTTTACTATGATATATCATACCTCAATTTGTCAAAGAAAATCAAAAGATGCAAGGGTTGATTGAAGAAGTTTAACCTAATTGGACAAGTTCTTGATTTCTTGATCACAAGTGCATAAATCTCTCAATTCTTAACATTTGGGGGTGATTTTTTGTTGTTATGGGTTCTTATTATCATCCACAAAAACTTCTATTCACATGGAAAGAGTTATTATGCAAGGAAGATTGTCAAAATTGAAAGGGTTTCCAAGTCACTTTGGTGCTCTAGGAGCTAGAGTTTTGAACTTCTAAGGGTTATATCTTGCTCATATTTTGGTATTTTGAGGGATTACAAAGACATGCTTCTCTTTAAAGAGTTATCAACCAATCACTTCAAAAGTTTCAAAAAAAATTATGTGGAAGATGCCTAATGATGAAGAAAGATTACAAGTCCCCTAAATAGGCCATCAAATTCCCTTATGTGACTTCAAAAAGTCATAACTGGATCAATTCTTATCTCCTTGAGCCCATTTTTTTCCATAATGATCTTAAGGATGTGAACTTCTACTCTTCTTTTATGTGTAAAGCATGAAAATGGATGGAAGATGCCCTAAGAATGCAAAAGATTATAGGTCATCTCATGAATTTTCACCAACTTCACAAGGCCATAACTTTTTCAATGCTTGTTATTTTTGAGTGATTCAAGTTTCACAATACTCTTTAAGGAGTCCAATTCAAACTAGCATCAACAATCAAATCTAAATTTTGAAGAAAGGCCTTGTTTGGAGTCAAAACATTATAGGACATTTTTTGAGAAAAACTTAGAATTTTTCTAAGTACAAAAAGTCAGCATCTTTTTCTCAACTTTGACTCGTGACAACTCCTAGCTCAAGTATCCATTTGATCCCATTCTTTTCACACTGTAAACTGTGTGATCTTATCTTTCAATTGCTTCGAGAATCATGCCCTAAGACTCCTTGAGTTGTGTGTACCATTGATTCAAAGTTGATACTTTGAAATTGACTTTTTCCTCCAAGACAGCTTCTAATCACTAAATTTCTGTGCATTTTTGCTTCTAATCTTTTTTAACAATCTTCCATAAGTGATTAGCACCTTTAAACGCAAGTTTTGGTTGAGTTTTGAGAAAAATACGAGTCACACTTTTCATGCTTTCAACTTCATATGATTTTCCTCGAAACATCACTAATTCTTCCATTTCTCATTCCCATTCACTTCCCTATAAATAGATGACCACATTGCATTCATTTCCATAAGCTTTGAGGGTCAAATACACCCTGCCAAAGTTCATTCGTAACTCATAAATTTGAAATTCCATTTCATAGTTTCAAGCTCTTTCTTCATAATTTCTTTATATATTCATCATCCTCCATAAACACATAAACTCTCAAACACTTAAATCAAGCAAATCAATCTATATTTTGAGTTACAGAAGTTCACTTTCAGAGCTATTTTCGCGAGCCTCGTTTATGTAGTTTTCTTAACCAAATCGTTCCAAATAAAATCCTATTCTATTCTACTCATCCTTATGATCCTTGTGCTTCTTACAATTTTTAAAACTGTTAAGAATTGAGTGAGAAATCCTAACCTCAAGTGCTCCCTATTATTTTTGGTTTTCTGCATTTTCTCTTTGCACAGTTTATATAAATTTTCGCGAGGGTGAGGTTAGGATCGTCTGGAAGAGACAAATCCAATGATATTAGTCTGAGCTTCTAACATTTTCGTTTGAAGAATCTCAGAAAATCCCACGCACAGGGTGTCCAGAGGTTGAAGATGACCTACTTGTCGTTCTTCAATCAATGAATGTTGGACATTTGTTTTATTTTCATTGGTTGTTTGTTTTTTGATTCAGCGTGTCTTGGCTAAGGGTCCATGATATGCACAAAACGCCAGGTCCTTTGGATCTGTTTACTAACGTGTTTTGACTTTTCATCCAATGACTCATATTTTTTCCTTTTATTTTATAAAAATCCGATTTAGTAATTGATTTAGTGTGATTTCCAATAGTGTCCATATCATGCACAGGGTGTCAGATACCTTGGATCTGTTTACTAACACATTTTTACAATGATCCAATGGTCCACATTTTTTTGACTTTATTTTATTTTCTGATTTTTTATTTATTTGTTTTAAACATCAAATAATCATAGAAAATCTATTTTGATATTTTTTGACTTTATTTTATTTTCAGATTTGATATTTTTTTTAATAATTTTTCCTTTATTTTAACTTGTTTTTAATTATTTAAAATTACTTTTTGATATTTTTAAATTCTGAAAAAATTTATAAAAATAATTTTACTCATTTCTGACTTTCTGAAATTTATCTAGAATTTTATCTTGACTTATATTATTTTTGTTCTTTTTCTTCACTTATTTGAGTGATTTTAATTAGTTTTAAAATACTTTTCTATTTTAAAAAATTACCAAAAAATTTATAAAAATATTTGAGGTTATTTCTGATTTTTCTATGGTGATACTTTTAAAATAGTTTGCTATTTTACCACTTATTTTCATTTTAAAAACAATTTAAAAGTCATTTTTCTTTTTTTTATTCATTAAATGCAATTTATTTTTTAAATATATTCTGCCTATGTGATTGTTGATCAAAAACTTCATTAATATCATTGGATCTTGGGCGTTGAATTCAACTCTACTAAAATGGATGGATGATTTTAATGATAGTTTTGATCAAAGTTTTTGATTCAAATATATCCCTTCCCTCTTCATCTTATCTTCTTCTCTTTTATGCTACATGTTATTAGAGGATGATCTACATATCATTACTCCAAACATATGGCACATAGATTGTTATTGACCGGCCTCAAAATAGGTGTGACTTCTATATAAGTCCACTTACGATTGCTTAACATAATGCTAAATTTTATTTCGATTCGAGAAACAATCATTTGTGGCCCAAACCTATGTTTGTAAGCCAAAATTTGTTTAATTTAAAAACTTTGATCCAATAACCTTGAGGTCCATTGTTAGGAGGCTTTGGTCTTATCAATCCTCTAATGAATCTTTATAAATTTTGGAACTAAGTGAATCATTTAAACATCTTTGATCATTTATTGTTGCCTTGAAATTTTGAAATGAATGATATACTTGACAAAAAGCAAATGAAACTTGTTGTTGAGAGGCTTTGATTTATCAATCTTCTAATGAGTTTTTAAATGCAAGTTTCAAGATGGTCATTCAACTAACCTCTAATTTTAAACAATTGACTTTACTTTATGCTTTTATTTTAAACACCATTTATCTTAGCATTTACATTTCATGCTATTTTTATTTTTGCTCACTTGAGTATTTATTTTTATGTCATTTTGTTTTGCTCATTTGAGCTTTTCATTTTATTTTTTAAGATACCTAATAACCAACTTGAACCAAAAAAAAAACTTCAATGTTATTTAGACTATTTGGTTACTATCCTTGGCATTTTAGAGTTATAGACTTCTTGGACTTAGGATTAGAGACCTTGACCTACCTTGAGACCTGGTGACTTCTATTGCTATTTTGTCTGGAGTTTTTGGGGTTTACCCCAAGACATTGGGTTGTTTGTTTTCTTTGTGTGCATGTTATTATGATTATATGTTTCGACTGTGATTGAGAATTTATCTGTATACAGTCGTTACTCTGCCTAATTTTTGTGAAGACTTAATGCATTTGAAGTTTGATATTCTTAAGAGTTTTAATATCTTTTCTTGTTTAGTTTCAATCCAAAGGATGAGAATTCTATATTGACTCATTGTGTCAAGTGTTGGCTTCTTGTTGGTTAGACGGTTACTTTCCCTAGCTTTTACCTTATACTTTAGGTTAGCCTCTTCATCTCCTCCCATATTCTTTAATTTCAAAAATCTTCTCCCTCCTTTTCAAAGTTATTCTTGTTTTCAAACTTGAACGGCTTTCACAATAAACTTGGACTTATGTCCATGCATTTTCAAAAATATTTTCTTAATAAAAACTTAATCAACTTAATGATACTTTGACATTTTTTGAGAGAAGACTAAAAGTTAATCAATCTCATTCGAACCATTTTTGCCACTTTGGTTTCTTACTTTAAAATTTTTCTCAAAAGATAGACTCTTGTAAATCCTTGTAATGATGCGAGCTACTATACTTTTACGATATATAGTGAAGTGAGATATTTTCAACTTGGGTGTTGAGCGAGGCTTTGTTGATTTTAAAATCCAAGCCATATTCTCCACTTTGAGATGACGCAAATTCTCCTTTCTCTTAATCATGGGTAGTAAGTATGTTTTTCCACTCGGATAAGACGGTGATGTCTCATCTCTTAAAATTAACCAACACACTTGTGTTTTAAAATTTTAAAGGTGAACTACGAGTACCCTGATCCTCTATTGCACAGAAGGTGGTACGTAGGCACTAAAGGTTCGCAACCGCGGTGGGTGCAAAAATTAAAAAAAAATTCTTTTCTCATCCCCACAATCTATTTTTATACAACATTTGTAGCCAAAATACACAAATTTACAAAGAGGTTCCTGCATAGTGTCTTAGATGTTTAGGGTGCTAATACCTTCCCTTTGTATAACCAACCCACGAACTTAAATTCTCTCCCCCTCTTTTTGGGTTATTCGCTCTTTTCCCATTTCTTTGGAAATAATAAAGCGTGGTGGAGATTTTTATTTGATTTGTGCGAGTTAAGTCAATCCAATGACTTTGTTTCAACATTTCTACCGCTACAATGCCTACGCCCACGCCTATGCCTATGCCCACGCCTATGTTTAGACCTATGGCTACAATACAATTATCAATGTTTTATTAACACTGCTCACTACAATTGATCAAAATATAAATCAATTTGGAGACGCCATAAAGAAACATCAAACAACATTGGGAAGTTGGTAACTTATAAAACCCAATGGTTTAAAAGGAGAAAATTATCAAAAACATTCACAAACGCTTGGTGCATATACATACGAAACACTTAGATATCATATCAATAACACTGCCTATGGGCATCATGTCAATCATCATTGGGCATCATATCAATTTGGGAATTATACATATACATCATACATTGCATTTTCAAACTTCTTAGGCCAAAACTACTGTGAAATACCTTGAGGCCTATTATCAGCTAAGACATTTACGCGAACCAGAAAGCCTTAGCATTGTTCACATCATTAGCGGCAAACACTTTGGTTGAGAATAGACACAACCGGTAAATTAGGATTGTACTAGGTGATATATCTATGATTTATATCTTTGGTTTAGTCATTAAGTTTAATTATCAAACTTAAATTCAAACTTCAAACCCGCATAATTTATCCCCTAGGTTGTGATAAATATGAAAGTATGCTTTATAACTTGCTATGTTATTCGAAGCTTTAGCTACTTTATTACCATACGTGACTCTATTAGATTAGTCCCCTAACGTAAATAGAGTTAATACTCGTATTATCTATCCCCTAGGTTATGGTGGATATGCAAAAATCTGCGATATAGTTCATTGTGTCAGTCTCGAAGCAACAATGAATTATCAAGCTTGTGATATTTATCCCCTAGGTTGTGATAAATATGCAAATCTATAATATAGATTGTTATGTTAGTCTCAAAGCTTTAGTAAGTTATTCTTTTCAAAAAAACTCATACTATTTACCCCATAGATTGTGGTAGATTTACAAAATATGCAATATAACTCGTTGCATTAGTCTAGAAGCAGCAATAAGTTATTTATTTTTTAGGCTCGCCTTATTTATCTCTTAGGTTATGGTAAGTACACGAAATCTATGATTACTTTTTCTAGGTGTTGACGAGTTATCCGCGTCGTCACACTAGGTCATTTATGTTCAGGTTCAAGCATTGGCGAGTTAACTGCGCCATCCTTGCTTGTTTACTTATTGGTTCATCATATAATTTATCTTTTTCAAAAAATCTTTCGGTCAAATATTAGGGTCTTCCATTATTTAATAACCCTCTGATCTGAATATGCGAGACCTTCGTATTCTCGCACCCTCAATCAAAGAGTAATTAAATAGGGACAACTATCATACCCTAAATTTACCCATAGGAGTATAGAAAGTCAATCTTGAAGGGGTGAAAAACACAAGAAGGGGGGGGTTGAATTGTAAAACTGGAAACTTTAAAGCAAATGACAAGGTATTTTTATCCTGGTTCGTTTGATCTCAAACTACTCCAGTCCACCCGTTCAAGGTGATTTCGCCTCTCTCCAACGAGGTCTTAATTCACTATATTCAACTGAATACAAATCTGCTTTAGCAACTGCTAAAACCTTCTTGATTCAAACCACAATCCGGTTTGTCAAGGCAACACTTTCTTAGAAAGGAATGAACAAGTGTGTATGAATGTTTTCTACAAAAACTATATCACAACTGTGATGTTTACACAAATGAAGCTTAGAATACTAAGATGCTAAACGCTAATAGAGTATCAGAGTTTGGTGGTTTAGCAAAACTTGTAGAGTTAAGATTACTGTTCAGCTTTTTGCGTGTAGAGAGTTTGGAAGCATTAGCCGTGATAATCTTCAAAGCTTGGTTTATATAGCACTTTGAGAAGATGAACGTTGAAGCAAATATTCTTGATTCAATGCTATTAACAAGCTTTCCTTTTTGAGCAGATCTTGTCTTAGAATGATGCCGTTGGTATTGATTAGCTTTCAATGCACAGTACCGTTGCTTCTTTAATGCACGATCTGGCTTGGCTCATTCTGATTCTGCTTCGCTGCTGATGAACTAATTTGTTTCTGTATCAGAGTGTTTTATGCGCAGTTCTGTTCATCAAGCTTCAGCATGTGCAAGCGTTGATCATCTGATCTTGACGTTCTGATTCAGCAACTTCTGATGCTGATGTGCAGACTCATATTCTGATGCTGAAAACGTGATCTTGCTTATTTTAATCAGCATATCTGCAAGTCAGAGCATAGTAATTTTAGGCAGCATATAATTCAATCATAAAATATTTAACTACTATATCTTTTCACTTTGTTATCATCAAAACTCAAATGTAGGGTACTAGATTCAAACATTGTTCTAACAATCTCCCCCTTTTTGATGATGACAAAAACTAGATATTTTAAATGAAAAATAACGTGAAAAGTTATCAGATCTATGTATCAGAATAAGAAGTACGGAGAAGTCAGAGTTAAGAGATACTCCCCCTGAGTTTGTTACTTCCCTTTGATATGTGTGTTCTTCAGAGTCAGATCTTTTTCTATCTTTGAGCATCAGATTATAAGTCTTTGACTTATCAGAGAGCAGAGCTTCAGAGCTTTTCCTGTCAGAGCTTTGCTTCGGATCAGAGTGTTAGGTCGATCAGATCTTCATATATCAGAACTTCATATTTGATCAGAGCAACATGAGCTTTTATATTTTGATCAGAGCTTCTAGTCTTCATTGTGCCTGTAGACTTAAAGACAAAACAGAAAAACATTTCAAGTAATAGAGTTAGAATGTTTGAGAATTTCTGTCTAGTTAGCCGTTATTGATTTTAAATATCATTCTTGTTCTCCCCCTTTTTGTCAGCAATCAAAAAGTGCTGGTGATGTGCTAAAATGATTTAGATCAGAAAAAAAACTAATAATATTAAAGATAGTTCAGAATCAGAGCAAAATAGCATTACAAACCATAGTCAAAACATAGTCAAAAGTACATCAGAAAATGAAGAAAATATAGAGAATGTCATGCATGAAAAAAATTTCAAGGTTGTGGGGGCATGCGTGAGAACAGGCTTTCCAGCATTGCCTGAATCTTTTCAGAAGTTGCATTCTGCTTCTGAACCATGGTGACAACAGTATCAATCTTGCTGTCCTGGACATTCATTCTTGCTTCCATCTTCTGATTATTCTCATCCATCCGCTGCTATAGACGCAAGTCATTCAGCCTTAATTCTTCCAGAGCCTGCCTGTCCAAGGCAGCTTGAGAACTTTCAGCAGGAGGAAGCTTCTCAGAACTTTCAGCTACATCTTCTGCTGGATTTTCTTCTTGAAGAGTCTTGTCTTCTTCTGCTGGTTCCACCTGTGCAGCTTGCTCTTTCTCAGACCACGATTCAGAGTCCAGAGGGAGCACAACTTCTTGAGGCAGCTGACTCTCAACTTCCTTCAGCAGCTTGCTAAAGTTCTGTTGAGCCTGCTCATAGTTGACGTCCTGCAGCTTGAGTGCTTCAGCACGAACCCATACTCTGAACTGTGACCAGAGCTGATCAGAAGCAGCTGGGTCGATCATCCCCGGACAAACTTGCTTCAGCGAAGTAATCCACTGCAGCATACCTGTTTCAAAGTTCAAAATACCAGAGCCAACATCTAATTGCTTTGGTTTGGGAATGGCCAATTTGTGTCTTAAATCAGCAAGACGTTCAAGACTTGTTAAGTCAATGAATGTTCTGCTGGGGTTTTCAGATGATTGGTTTTCAGAGGTGTGCTGAGGTGCTGTTTGTTTTGGTGGATGGTTATCAGAGTCAGAGGATATGTCTATTGGAGTGGTTGGAGTTTTTGGAGGTGTTGATTCCTCTGATGATGGTAACTGGGGTGTGATAATGGTGGTTCCACATGGCAACTGGATTGCCAGCGGTGAAGGTTGAGGTGAGTGGGGATCAGAATGATGAGGAGATGGGGTTTCATAGCGATGAAACTCTGTTTGAGGTGAGGGAGGATTATTTTCTGGTTGAGGAGGTGGAACTTCTGATTGTTCAGGGATCAGAGGTTCTTCTGTGATAGGTTGTTGTTGTTCTGGTTCTGGTTGTGGTTCTGGTTGAATTTCTGGTTCAGGTTGTGGAGGAGGAATATTTGGTGGTTCAGAGTGAGGTTGAACAGAAGCATGTTCACGCTCAATGTCAGCTAGCACGCTATCAAGTGCTGATGTTGTTGAAACAGTTGGTTGTTGTTTGGTAATTTTGAGAGGAATTTTAATTCTGGTTCTTCTGAGTTGTAAGGCCTCAGAAGGGTCTTCTGGTATGTTTTCATCAATAGTGGGGATTGGAATGGAAATTCTGTGAGAGGTTTGGGGTGGAGCAACAGATGTTGGAATAGTAGTTGAAATTGAAATAGGAGCAGCAGATGGATTACCTCGTTTCTTTGGAGTCTGGTGAGATGATCCTTCTGCTTTCCTCTTCTTTGACTTCTTCTGAGTCACTTCAGGTTGAACTTGACTCAGGTCTTTGATCTTCAGCTTAGAACCTGCAACTTCTGCCTTGGGAGAATCTGGATACTTGGCAACCATATCAGGGTGAGATTCCATCTCAGAAAATCTTGGAAAATCACTCAGAGGCACTCTTCTTCTGGAGATGTCAGCAGTTGAAGAAGCTCTGGGTTCCTTCCTGATATTGTCTATCAGCTTCATCTTTTTCAGATTCTTAGCATTCAGCGGTTTTCCAACAGTTGGTTCAAAATTGCCCAGTACTTTAGCTTCGCTCAGATAATCTATCAGCTTATTCTCTGTCAGAATATCTGATATGAGCCTCCCAAAAGGTATCCAGTCTCTTTTCGTCCTTTCTTCTTCTCTAGTCTCTTTCACACTAGTCTTCAGATGATTGAACAGGAAGTGTGCCAAATTGATCTTCACCCTCTGATTAATAAAGTAGATCAGAAATTGCTGATCCACGTTTATATAGTCAGGAGAGCTTGTGGGCTTCCTGTGATTGAAACAGCCTAGAACAATCTTGGCCCACACTCTGCAGTGATCCTTCAGATCCTTGATTTTGCTGCTGGGAAAACCAAGAGTGAAAATGCAGTTTGCTACCACACCAATATCAGGGCACCTATCAGCCATGTCCACACAACGGACTCCACCACCACTCTGACCAATTAACCTAGCAATGAGGTCTTCAGAAATTATTATCTTCTTTCCCATAACAGAAGAGACGACTAGATGTTTATCAATCTTGGCATGAATCCAAAATTCTTTGACAAGCTCTGGGAAGGTTGGTGTGATCGGTGGATCTGGAACTGACTGTTTAACGCTGGTTCGCGAAATGTCGCGGAAGCAAGAGTCGCCACTGTCTTTTATTTTCTCCAAATGGAAAGGACAAAAGCACAGAAAAATTCCTTAAAGAGATTGCTCTCGGTTCGGGAGGTAGGTTATAGAAAGGGAAGGTGTTAGCACCCTTTCTATCCATGGTTATCCATGGGCTCTTAGATACTTGCTCAACGTGTTTTCAAAAATGGTTGTTTGCTTTTCAATGTGGGTTTAAAAAAGTTTCTTTGAAAAATTTCAGTTCGACTCGTACGTCAGAGTGTTTGAAAAGTTTGCTTAGAAAGCTTTTGAAAATGTGTAGTGTGAAAAGAGTTTTGGGTTTGTTTTGAAATTAGAGCAAGTATCCTTGAGAACCTACCTACCCTAAGGAATTCGTCTGTGTAAGAGTCCTTAAAAGTAGTGCCATCCCACCATTGAGAGGTAGGTAGCACCACCGTTGGAGGTGTTCGGGTCAATTCGATTTTAGGGACATGGTGATCACCGGAGTAATGGGAAGACACCTTAGAAGCTACCCTCATGCCAGGTTCCCGGATCATGAGGACTTACTAAGACATCCTCTACTCGACGATCACCTTTCGAGGCAAGGTAACAGTGAGGCGTACCCTAGGGGTGGTGTGTGATTTGTGTGTCATGTTCATTGATATTTGTCTTGTCATGTTTGTCGTGTTCTACGCTTGATTTTAATTATTGCCATACATTCTTTCATGCTTGATTAACAGTTAATATTTTGCGAGGAAATAAATCTAAGATTATTACAAAGGCGCGGGTCCACATCGCCAAAATTAAACCGGACCCGATTTAGCGGAAAAAAATAAATAATGCGAAGAAATAAAGTGCGAAAAGTAAATTACATGGCTTTGGGATATTTACAAAATTATAATAAGCGATAATAAAACAAATGCGCAATTTAAATAATTAAAACGAAACTAGGGCGTTGGACCCTTTTGCAAATAATTAAAAAGTTAATGATAATTAGAAATTAAAATTAAATGATCAAATGTTTTTTTTGGTATTTTGTATTTTTTGTATTTAATTAGAAAAAAGGAGAATTAATTAAAATTAAATTAAACGGCAAACCCTAAATTCTAATATTTTTTTACTTATTAAGAAAGAATTAAAATATGACCTAAATTAAACCTGAAATTTATTATGTACAATTTTTAATTATAAAAAAAATAATAATAATAAATAAATAGTATTGTGAGAAATAAAAATTAAAAAAAAGAAAATCAACAAAGATATTAAACCTAATTCTACATGTTTTTGGATTTTTATTAAAAAGGGAATTATAATTAAAACCCAATTACACTAATTTATTTACATGCTAGTTTATTTATGAAAATAATTGTAATAAAATAAATATTATATTTTTCTGTATTTTCTGATTTTTTATAATGTTTTTATATTTTTTTGTAAAAAAGAAAATTAATTAATTAAAACAATACAAATAAATAATACAAGAATTTAAATAATAAAAGAAAAGAAAAGTGAACCAGAGTGGGGTGTTGCCCCAAATTGAGAGGTGTAGGCCTAGGAATTGTGGCCCAATTTGACTTTGCCATATGCTGACTTTTTGGATTGTGTGCAACGCATTGACTGGTGCTTAGTGTACTCCTTTGATCATGGCCCTTGATTTGCTTTCCAGGACACATGGCTCATGGGATTCTGATGGAATATGGTGGTCTTTCATGTTAACGCTGCATAGAATGACATATTGAAAAATAATATAGAGTTTTGGCCAGACCTGGGACTTGAACCCAGGTCTTGAAGGTCACATGCCTTAGTCCCTGCCAGCTGAGCTAAGCGAATTCATTTAATATATAATATATCATAAACAATATAAAAGAAAAATAACGCTAACTGATGAAACACGCGCGAATTTCAAATGGACCACTGGCTGACGGACACGTCTTCGTCTCCTTCCCCACCCTGTAAAACAAAATGAATAGGCGACGGTTTTTGTAGCGTGGTCTAAAGCTATATTTCAGAAAATAGCGATTAGACCCTCGACGCTCATAAATTGAGCGCGAGGGTTGGAATCTCTCCGTCTAGGTACACTGAGTCCAATGGCCAAGGTCTAAAGCTGTGATTTTTCCTCTTGACAAAAGCCCCAAAATTGAGAACCTGAAAACCTAGTTTTTTGACAATGGCGAAAGCGCGTAGGTGACTTAAAAACACAATCAAACATTGCAGTTAGTTCAGAAACATCAATATAAACATGAATCCCTGGAAAAAAATGCAAAATAATGCTTAATTCGTGCTATGTAATCTCAAGATTTTCTTGATACAGTTGGACTCGTATGTACCAATTCAGGGTCTTTTTGTTGTTGTTATTGATTGAGAAAGGTTCTGAATGGTCTAAGGAAGCTATTGCAATTGGTTTGATGCCTTGAATCGCCCTATAACCTTGAATTCAGTGTTGAGTTTTTTTGAGAATTTTTCAATATGTAAGGGTTGTTTTGGGGCGCAGCTTCAGTCTTCTGCATTAGGGTTGTGATGTTGATCATATAGGGAATGATTTAGGTTGAAAAAGCTGTACAAAATCTTATGCATTGATGAATTTTGGATATTTGATTTCATATATCTTTTACAATCTTTTTCATGGTGTTTTTGTGCCAAATCTGATCAATTATCATCAAAGCTTGCCTATTTGAGATATGCACGAATTATAGAGATTAGATCATGCATAAAAAGATTTTTTAGGTTAAGGTTTATATTTTTCATGAATTAAAATGATTTAAATGAATATAAATTAATATTAATTCAAATAAATAATTAAAAAATATGAAAATACTTCCCTTTGGGCCTAGTGGTCGTGCATAGGCTTGGCATGAAGAAATTTGGAAGGAAAATAGGCCCATTTGCATTTTTAAGCCTTTTGCATCAATGTTGACTTTTCAAAATTCCCAAAAATTTCCCAACTTCCACAAGGCATAACTTGGTCAATTTTTAAGCTTTTCACATGTTCTTGGACATTTTGGAAAGGTCTTTGAGTCCTTTAACCAATGCCTTTGGTCCCATGTCATTTTGATTTACCAATCTCAAGTTATGGCCTTTGACTTAAAGTCACTTTTTGTTGACTTTTGAAAATGACCTATAATGTTGAAATTGATAACTTTTTGTGAGAGCATTTCTTGGACTTGGAACATGAAGATGAATTGTATGAAATGTCTTTCTCTTCAAAATGAGCTTTGGATGGAATTTTTCTGATAATCCATGTGAAAGTTATGCCCTGGTCAATTTCAGTTGACTTTTTCAGCTGTCCAAATATAGCAACTTTTGCATCTTTGATGATCTCTGAGCCAAACTTTGAGAATCATGATCAAGCATTGATCAAATGATGTTTGTGGCTTCAAAATGATATATTGACCAAAAATTTGAACTTTTGACTGTCAAATGACCATTTTGCCCCTACAGTTGACTGTAGTGCAATCTTGGGTTTTGACTGTGCAATCTTGAGCTGAATGCCTTGAAATTTGACATGAGGGTACTTGACCATCTTTGTAAGCATATGAGACTTGATTGGGCCTTTGAAAAGTTCATTTGTTTGACCAGAACTCAAACCCTAATTTTGATTGTCTAGGAGACAGTTGAGCTGCACAACCCTGGGGGACTTTTGTGACCTTGACTTGGCAATTCTTGATGAATATGGGAGGGAAAATTTTGGGGTACAACAGTTGCCCCTGTTCAATCTTCTTAGACCTGAGGATGCAGATTGGCTGACGTGCCTTTCGTAATCCGAGGGTAAAAGATGATTGGACACTAGAGTGCCCAGAAATTTGCGCTCACATAGTAGCAATGATGATGAGGGAATGGGCTTATAGATGCCATTTGGATGTTGCTTGGATAGGATGATGGGCTTATAGATGCCATCTGGATGTTGATCGCGTAGGAGATTCCTTAGCGAGAACCTGCATACCTGCAAAACAGAAAAATGAGTACCTGACACGTTGCAGGAATTGATTTTAGATGCTTGGTATAGATGTGTCCTGACTGGTTACAGGAGCTGAGTCTGGAGCTTCAGACATTGATGAATGAACCAGGGATGGTTGCTGCCTTAACCTGAATGATAAGTGAACCTTGGATGATTTTAACTTCAACAACGCTCGTTGAGAAAATCTTGATGAGGATTACCATCTTCGTAGTGTCAGGAAGAGAACCAAAGGACATTATAATCTCGAAGGGAGTCACCTTACTCACCGCTGGAGAGGGAACTATAGGAAATTATAATCTGAAAGGAGATATCACCTCACGCTCATGCCGGAGAGGGAAACATCTGAAGAAGGAATTACCACCTCACACGCCGTTGGAGAGGGGACCATAAGAGAATATCACCTCACGCTCATGCCGGAGAGGAGAACATCTGAAGAAGGAATTACCACCTCACACGCCGTTGGAGAGGGGACCATAAGAGAATATTACCTCACGCTCATGCCGGAGAGGAGAACATCTGAAAAAGGAATTACCACCTCACACGCCGTTGGAGAGGGGACCATAAGAGAACTTTCACTGAGTCTTTATCAGAAAAATCTGTTTGGAGTCGATTTAACTGGACCAGGGAAGTCCTTGAAATATGTTTGAGAATCTCAACTGCATCTTTCCTGCAAGGTAAAGGTCAGTTATATGCGATGCATGATATGGATCAAGCAAACATGGATACGATTTATATGATATGATGTGTACATGCATGCTATAATAATGTATGTGATGATTCATGTATGTTTTCGTCTAGGAAAACAAATCCTTGACGGGTGCCGGGAAGTCATATCCTGGGCTGATGTTGAAGAAGAGATTTTGCTTCCGCTGCGGATGATCGTTGCAAGAATACCGGTAGGAGAAGATAACTCCGTTGAGGAATAAACTTGGCAAATGAAATAATTCTGCGGGAGAAAAGATACTCTAGTGATCATGCTGGGGAGTGCTACTCTGTGGGGATAGCGATGCTTTGCTGAGTTGATGAAGATAATTCCGCTGGGGATACCGTTGATGAGTTATGCTGGGGGTAGGAAGATACTTTGCCGAGGACGCTCTTTCCGTGGCTTTTGGCTGAGGATAACCCAGTTATATCCTGTTACGGAAATAACTCTTTAAATCAAGCCGGGACGACGCGTTCGTGCTCTGCGAGGGATAAGCTTCCAGAATCTACTGGGGATAAGCTTACTGCTTGGGGAGATGGATTTCAACTTTTCCTGGGGAACTGGATTGGATTCTCCTGGGGAGATTTTGAACTGTAATGCTGTAGGTTGAAAGAGGGAATCTATGTAGGGTTGCCTGCTGATGAGCTCGTGTAAAACCGCATCTGAAATGGAGAAGGAACCTGGGTAGGGTTACTTTGATGATGAGTTCGTGTAAAACTTCGTCTTTGGAAAGGGGGAACCTGTGTAGGGTTTCTGGGTGACGAGTCCATGTAAAACTGCATCTTGAAGAGAGAGAACCGGTGTAGGGTTGCTTGGTGAGGTGAGTTCATGTAAAATTTCTTGATGAACCGGGGTGAGGTTATCTTGAGCTAAATCCATGTAAGACTTCTGGAGGAACCGGGGTTAGGTTATCTTGGGGTAAATCCATGTGAGATTTCTTGACGAACCGGGGTAAGGTTACTGGAGACGAGTCCATGTGAGACTTCTGGGGGAACCGGGGTTAGGTTACCTTGAGATAGATCCGTGTGAGATTTCTTGATGAACCGGGGTAAGGTTGCTTCGGGATAAGCTTGTGTAGAACTTTGATGAACCAGGGTTAGGTCATCTTAAGATAGGTCCATGTAAGACTTCAGGAGGAACCGGGGTTGGGTTACTTGGATAAGTTTGTGTAAAAACTTTGATGAACCGGGGTTAGGTCATCTTAAGATAGGTCCATGTGAGACTTCAGGAGGAACCGGGGTTGGGTTACTTGGATAAGTTTGTGTAAAACTTTGATGAACCAGGGTTAGGTCATCTTAAGATAGGTCCATGTAAGACTTCAGGAGGAACCGGGGTTAGGTTACTTGGATAAGTTTGTGTAAAAACTTCTTGATGAACCGGGGTTAGGTCATCTTAAGATAGGTCCATGTAAGACTTCAGGAGGAACCGGGGTTAGGTTACTTGGATAAGTTTGTGTAAAAACTTCTTGATGAACCGGGGTTAGGTCATCTTAAGATAGGTCCATGTAAGACTTCAGGAGGAACCGGGGTTAGGTTACTTGGATAAGTTTGTGTAAAAACTTCTTGATGAACCGGGGTTAGGTCATCTTGAGATAGGTCCATGTAAGACTTCAGGAGGAACCGGGGTTAGGTTACTTGGATAAGTTTGTGTAAAAACTTCTTGATGAACCGGGGTTAGGTCATCTTGAGATAGGTCCATGTAAGACTTCATGAGGAACCGGGGTTAGGTTACTTGGATAAGTTTGTGTAAAAACTTCTTGATGAACCGGGGTAAGGTTGCTTCGGGATAAGTTTGTGTAAAACTTCTTGATGAACCGGGGTTAGGTCATCTTATGGAGGAGGAGTCTGTGTATGACTTTGTCTGAAGGTTGAGCAGAAACCGGTGTTGGGTTGCATGATTTTGATTAAGTGGATAATTGTCCTGTTTGGTCTCGGACGTTAACCCACGATCTGGAATTTATGAAGGTAGATGGTGATCATCCTTATGTTGATCTTTCCTTTGTACTTTGGTTGACAGAGCAATTGGATCGCCTGGATAACTCATTATTGCCCCTGTTTCGGAGATGAGGGAAGAGGATACCTGTGTGGGTGATTGACAAATCTTCGAGATGCCGGGACATAGTCGTACGCTTTGATCCCTATCTTTTGCCTGGACCGCCCTTTCGGGTTTTCAGTCCACCGGGATACCCATTTTTGCCCGAGCCGCCTTTTCAGGTTTTCGACTTGCCGGGTGTACAGTTTTTTTTTCATTTCATCCCTCATTTTGCCCGAACCCTTTTGGTTCGACGGGAAGCCCTTATTTTTGCCTAGGCGTGTCAACCTAGCGGGTCTTTGATTATGCGCAGTATTTTTCGACTATGTCCACGCTCTCCGAACGTAGGGAGTTGCCCCTGTTGGAAGTATTTTGTCATGCCCCAGATACTGGGCAATGCTCCTACTGTGCCCCTTGATTGGAGGTACTTCTGTTCACAAGGCGTTCATCGTGCGAATTCCCCTGCTGTTCAAACAAATAGTCATATGCAAACAAGGTTATTTTAAGAATGCAAAAGCCTATGTCTGTCTTAAATTTTGAAAATGCATTTTTTGTAATACAGTGCGGTGTCAACTCAAGATTTTACAGCAAACCTTCAGGAGTCAGGATACCTTCGTAACAGTATGCTTTCGAACTAACCCATGCTTCAGCTAGGACTTTTAAGGGTTATATCGTGGCCTGGTTCACGGTTTAAGAAACAAAGGATAAAGGCTCAAATTATTTGTACCCACCCGCTCTTCGTGATGTTCTTCAAACCTAAACTCAGTTGATCGTGCGTTAGACCTTGTTTGAGTCTTTGCTTGATATATCAGTGATGGTTCGGATGTTGATGATTTATTTGAATGGGCAGTCATTTTTTGTTGAGGGTTTGTATGACCTCTTGCTTTTTGATTTTGTTATCCCTGTTTTTTTTGCCTGAACTGTTTCCCTTTTTGGAATTACAGTCAGCGGGATGCCCCAGCTTCATAAGTCCCCTTTGTAGGTTTAGACTTTTTGGGCCTTTTATTTATGAACATTTTTTTTTGATAATGACTGCCCGTCCTTTTGATTGTTCGGAACCATCCCCTGTCTTTCTTTGTTCGTAAAGATCTCTTCGGTGCCATTCGTTATGCACTTGGATCAACTGAGAGACTACCCTGCCCCCGGTTATGATGAAGGGTTTTGAATTTCGAAAATAAAAACTCCTACTTCTTTGGCTCTGATGGGTTGACGAGGGATTATCATCCTTATAACTCCAGTGTTTAGGGATTGAAACAATGCCTGTACCTCATCAGCGGGGTCTGTTCAAAAGCATACTGTAGATTGCGGTATCGTTTTCGTCATCCTCCCTCAAGAGGTTTAGAATTTTCAATTAAGAGTTGACCATTGCAAAAATATGAAAGCAGTTTTAAGCATTGTAAACATAATTAAATCAAGACAGACATGTGTAGTGCATTCATGAAATAAAAGAGTTTAACATGATAATTGTTTATCTGAACAAGAAAAGAAAAATACAACTCGAATTCAAATGAACAAAAATCTCTCGATCCTAGCCATGTCTTGGCAATGGAGCATTGATCACGTTGGGAGTCTCAGCAGGCTCAAACTCGATCTCTTTGGCATCGATCATGTTCTGAATTTTGTACTTTAGTGCCCAACAGTCTTCAGTATCGTGCCCCGGGCTATCTGAATGATAAGCGCATCTGGCTTCTGGATTGTAGCTGGGAGAGGAGGTCTTAGGGTTGGCAGGAGGGTTGATCGCTGCAATCAGGTTCATCTTCAACATGTGTTGCAGTGCTTGTGACCATGGCATGTTAATGTTGGTGAACTGCCTTTTAGGCCCGTCCGGCCTTTGCTGGTTTCCCCTTTGTGGTTGGCGGCGTGGTGCAGAACCAGAGATCATGACTGCCCCTGCATGTTGGTCATGGCGACCCTTTTGACCGTATGCAGCATTAGATTCCTTCTTTCCCGTGTAAGGCTTTTTATGAATATCAGAAGGTATGGCCTCTTGAATTTTCCCGCTCTTGATACCAGCTTCGATTCTTTCGCCGGTCAGGATGAGGTCGGTGAATCCAGCAGATGAGTTACCAATGAGGTGGTTGAAGAATGGACCAGACAGGGTCCCCAAGAACATGTCCACAAGTTCACGGTCAGTCAGAGGTGGTTGTACCCTTCCAGCGAGATCCCTCCATTTCTGCGCATATTCTTTGAAACCTTCACTTGATCCTAACGACATACCCTGGAGTTGGGTACGCGTAGGAGCAAGGTCGGCATTATACTGATACTGCTTGTAGAAAGCAGTAGCCAACTCCTCCCAGTTACGAACTTTGGTCCCATCCAGCTGATAGAACCATTCGAGATGAGTCCCTGAAAGACTCTCCTGGAAGAAGTGGATCCATAGATTCTTATCCGCAGAGTACGGCTGAATCTTCCGAACATAGGACCTTAAGTGCAGCTTGGGACAAGACGCCCCGTCATACTTCGAGAAGGTTGGTGCTTTGAATTTATGTGGGATAATCACACCAGTTGACAAACCCAGATCTCCGAAATCCAGTCCAGGTACCTGTTGACACTCCATAGCTTTCATTCTGTCCTCCAGTTGCTTATATCTGTCATCAGCAGGAGGGTACTGCTCTTCATCAAAATCTGTCTCGTTGTCGGAGACCACTGGACTGGGAATCTCTCTCTCATGATGACTGCTTTTTCCCACAGATGGGGTTGTCCTCTCAGCTTCAACTTGTGGTGTATTCCCAAATCTGCGTCTAGGGCTGAACAGAACAGTCCTCTTCTTTTTCTTGTCCTTCTTCAAAAGCAGAGCCTTCAGGTCTTGTTGCCTCTGGGTCAAATTCAGGATCAGCTCTTGGAACTGGGCGTTCTGAGCCTGGAGATCCTTGATGGACTGTTCAGCTGATGATCCAGGATTCATGACGATCGGCTGAAATAAACAGCGGAGAAGGGTAAGCAACCTGTCAAAGGGATACCTGCAATGCAATGAAATGTATGACATGCATGCAATGATTTCAAGGATCTCGCGGGATAAACAGAGAAACTTGTTAGAGTTGAAAGCCGGTAACTTGATTGAAGGTACTTCATGTTGTTGAGAGTCCTTCTTCAAGGGTCAAAGGCTCACCATATCCAGTGGGTCACAGCCCCTGACACCCTTGGCTAGAGGAAAATAAATCCTCTTTGCCCCTGGCTAGATGTTTGATTTATCATGACCTGCATCACAAGCCCTTGAGATCCTTGAAATGGGTTAGGATGTATGCAGGATGCATGCAATGGTATGATGTTATGCTATGCATGGGGTAATGTGAGTGAACCCTGTTATGAGTCCTAATTAAGGACTGAAACAAAACCTGCAAGAAACAAGTGTTAGGTCACAAGCATGCAGATAGTCAAGTACGAAGGCACACAAGTCACACAAGAGAGAGCCCTTAGGTTTAGGCCAGCATGGGGTCTGGGTATTACCCTCTTGAAGTTGGTGGGCTCAACCTGTCCTAATCAAAGTAACCGGGTTCTAAGGTTCCCAATATCACGGGATTGCTTTCATTGTTCATCGTTTCGATTTAGCCACTGAACTGGCGACCGAAATATTCCAGGAAAGCAACCCTCAATTGAGCGTAGTATCGAGTATCAACCAACCTCGGACTGCACCAAAGTCAGTTATCTCACTACCCTAAAGAGGCCAAGATAGTTCAACTAAGGTTCCTAAGGTCTGTTGATGCTTCACGACACCACGCGGAGGCCCCGTACTCTCCTTGACTGAACTCAAGGGTTACCGGTACACACCAAAGTGCCACATCAACGTAGCAGACTGTTTCAACCGTGTCGGTATACCCCGCACAGTTCCCTCACAGCCTTGTTGCTACTTTCTAAGAAAGGTATCCCCCAGATCCGGGTTTAGGATCTATAGAACTCCCAAGCAACCCACAATTTAAAGCACACAAGGAAAACAATTGAAAACATAGTTATAAGCTAGCCCTAAGGTACACCTCACTTTAAAAATGTTTCCCCAGCAGAGTCGCCAGTTCTGTGATCGGTGGATCTGGAACTGACTGTTTAACGCTGGTTCGCGAAATGTCGCGGAAGCAAGAGTCGCCACCGTCTTTTATTTTCTCCAAATGGAAAGGACAAAAGCACAGAAAAATTCCTTAAAGAGATTGCTCTCGGTTCGGGAGGTAGGTTATAGAAAGGGAAGGTGTTAGCACCCTTTCTATCCATGGTTATCCATGGGCTCTTAGATACTTGCTCAACGTGTTTTCAAAAATGGTTGTTTGCTTTTCAATGTGGGTTTAAAAAAGTTTCTTTGAAAAATTTCAGTTCGACTCGTACGTCAGAGTGTTTGAAAAGTTTGCTTAGAAAGCTTTTGAAAATGTGTAGTGTGAAAAGAGTTTTGGGTTTGTTTTGAAATTAGAGCAAGTATCCTTGAGAACCTACCTACCCTAAGGAATTCGTCTGTGTAAGAGTCCTTAAAAGTAGTGCCATCCCACCATTGAGAGGTAGGTAGCACCACCGTTGGAGGTGTTCGGGTCAATTCGATTTTAGGGACATGGTGATCACCGGAGCAATGGGAAGACACCTTAGAAGCTACCCTCATGCCAGGTTCCCGGATCATGAGGACTTACTAAGACATCCTCTACTCGACGATCACCTTTCGAGGCAAGGTAACAGTGAGGCGTACCCTAGGGGTGGTGTGTGATTTGTGTGTCATGTTCATTGATATTTGTCTTGTCATGTTTGTCGTGTTCTACGCTTGATTTTAATTATTGCCATACATTCTTTCATGCTTGATTAACAGTTAATATTTTGCGAGGAAATAAATCTAAGATTATTACAAAGGCGCGGGTCCACATCGCCAAAATTAAACCGGACCCGATTTAGCGGAAAAAAATAAATAATGCGAAGAAATAAAGTGCGAAAAGTAAATTACATGGCTTTGGGATATTTACAAAATTATAATAAGCGATAATAAAACAAATGCGCAATTTAAATAATTAAAACGAAACTAGGGCGTTGGACCCTTTTGCAAATAATTAAAAAGTTAATGATAATTAGAAATTAAAATTAAATGATCAAATGTTTTTTTTGGTATTTTGTATTTTTTGTATTTAATTAGAAAAAAGGAGAATTAATTAAAATTAAATTAAACGGCAAACCCTAAATTCTAATATTTTTTTACTTATTAAGAAAGAATTAAAATATGACCTAAATTAAACCTGAAATTTATTATGTACAATTTTTAATTATAAAAAAAATAATAATAATAAATAAATAGTATTGTGAGAAATAAAAATTAAAAAAAAGAAAATCAACAAAGATATTAAACCTAATTCTACATGTTTTTGGATTTTTATTAAAAAGGGAATTATAATTAAAACCCAATTACACTAATTTATTTACATGCTAGTTTATTTATGAAAATAATTGTAATAAAATAAATATTATATTTTTCTGTATTTTCTGATTTTTTATAATGTTTTTATATTTTTTTGTAAAAAAGAAAATTAATTAATTAAAACAATACAAATAAATAATACAAGAATTTAAATAATAAAAGAAAAGAAAAGTGAACCAGAGTGGGGTGTTGCCCCAAATTGAGAGGTGTAGGCCTAGGAATTGTGGCCCAATTTGACTTTGCCATATGCTGACTTTTTGGATTGTGTGCAACGCATTGACTGGTGCTTAGTGTACTCCTTTGATCATGGCCCTTGATTTGCTTTCCAGGACACATGGCTCATGGGATTCTGATGGAATATGGTGGTCTTTCATGTTAACGCTGCATAGAATGACATATTGAAAAATAATATAGAGTTTTGGCCAGACCTGGGACTTGAACCCAGGTCTTGAAGGTCACATGCCTTAGTCCCTGCCAGCTGAGCTAAGCGAATTCATTTAATATATAATATATCATAAACAATATAAAAGAAAAATAACGCTAACTGATGAAACACGCGCGAATTTCAAATGGACCACTGGCTGACGGACACGTCTTCGTCTCCTTCCCCACCCTGTAAAACAAAATGAATAGGCGACGGTTTTTGTAGCGTGGTCTAAAGCTATATTTCAGAAAATAGCGATTAGACCCTCGACGCTCATAAATTGAGCGCGAGGGTTGGAATCTCTCCGTCTAGGTACACTGAGTCCAATGGCCAAGGTCTAAAGCTGTGATTTTTCCTCTTGACAAAAGCCCCAAAATTGAGAACCTGAAAACCTAGTTTTTTGACAATGGCGAAAGCGCGTAGGTGACTTAAAAACACAATCAAACATTGCAGTTAGTTCAGAAACATCAATATAAACATGAATCCCTGGAAAAAAATGCAAAATAATGCTTAATTCGTGCTATGTAATCTCAAGATTTTCTTGATACAGTTGGACTCGTATGTACCAATTCAGGGTCTTTTTGTTGTTGTTATTGATTGAGAAAGGTTCTGAATGGTCTAAGGAAGCTATTGCAATTGGTTTGATGCCTTGAATCGCCCTATAACCTTGAATTCAGTGTTGAGTTTTTTTGAGAATTTTTCAATATGTAAGGGTTGTTTTGGGGCGCAGCTTCAGTCTTCTGCATTAGGGTTGTGATGTTGATCATATAGGGAATGATTTAGGTTGAAAAAGCTGTACAAAATCTTATGCATTGATGAATTTTGGATATTTGATTTCATATATCTTTTACAATCTTTTTCATGGTGTTTTTGTGCCAAATCTGATCAATTATCATCAAAGCTTGCCTATTTGAGATATGCACGAATTATAGAGATTAGATCATGCATAAAAAGATTTTTTAGGTTAAGGTTTATATTTTTCATGAATTAAAATGATTTAAATGAATATAAATTAATATTAATTCAAATAAATAATTAAAAAATATGAAAATACTTCCCTTTGGGCCTAGTGGTCGTGCATAGGCTTGGCATGAAGAAATTTGGAAGGAAAATAGGCCCATTTGCATTTTTAAGCCTTTTGCATCAATGTTGACTTTTCAAAATTCCCAAAAATTTCCCAACTTCCACAAGGCATAACTTGGTCAATTTTTAAGCTTTTCACATGTTCTTGGACATTTTGGAAAGGTCTTTGAGTCCTTTAACCAATGCCTTTGGTCCCATGTCATTTTGATTTACCAATCTCAAGTTATGGCCTTTGACTTAAAGTCACTTTTTGTTGACTTTTGAAAATGACCTATAATGTTGAAATTGATAACTTTTTGTGAGAGCATTTCTTGGACTTGGAACATGAAGATGAATTGTAGGAAATGTCTTTCTCTTCAAAATGAGCTTTGGATGGAATTTTTCTGATAATCCATGTGAAAGTTATGCCCTGGTCAATTTCAGTTGACTTTTTCAGCTGTCCAAATATAGCAACTTTTGCATCTTTGATGATCTCTGAGCCAAACTTTGAGAATCATGATCAAGCATTGATCAAATGATGTTTGTGGCTTCAAAATGATATATTGACCAAAAATTTGAACTTTTGACTGTCAAATGACCATTTTGCCCCTACAGTTGACTGTAGTGCAATCTTGGGTTTTGACTGTGCAATCTTGAGCTGAATGCCTTGAAATTTGACATGAGGGTACTTGACCATCTTTGTAAGCATATGAGACTTGATTGGGCCTTTGAAAAGTTCATTTGTTTGACCAGAACTCAAACCCTAATTTTGATTGTCTAGGAGACAGTTGAGCTGCACAACCCTGGGGGACTTTTGTGACCTTGACTTGGCAATTCTTGATGAATATGGGAGGGCAAATTTTGGGGTACAACAGTTGGTCCAACCAATCTATCAAAGTACCTCTCCCACTTCTGAGCTTTGACTTCAGCAGATAGGTCAAATCCATTATCCTTCAAACTTTCGAAATCGATGATTAATTCAGAGAGAACCTCAAGATTCTTAACCGGTGTGAGAAGAGTTCTTGTAGGCGCTTGATATTGCTTAGAGGTTTCCTTCTTCTGATTTCCTGCAGAAATGCTGGAGGATGCCATTGTTCTCACACAAAAAGCTTGAGAGTGATTTGAGAAAAGCTAGGGTTTTGAAGGAGATATGCAGAAAAATTCTTAAGAGATTATGAGTAAGCGTAAAGAATAAACATGAAGAGTAATGTGCTTAAATAGGATTTTCAAAAATTATTTTGAAAAATAAAACGTTTTTTAAAAAATAATGATTGCCATTAACAAGCGTGATTACTTTTGCATTTAATGCTTGCTGATTTTGGGGGATTTGAGAAAGATACTTAAAAACGGTTACCAGACATGTGTCTCAATGCACCCAATCAGCGCTTTCCTTTCTCAGAAGCGTGCACGCGTTCTGCTTCAGGGATTTGCTGATGATTGGATGACACTTGTTTGATGTAGTGATCAGCACGTCTGTATTTGAGATTAGACTCTCAGATCTTTAGACTTGCCTCTGATTCAATCTGCATGTTCTAACTTTCTGAAACAAAGATTGATCAGAAGTTCACAGTAATATAATTACATTCTGAAAGATAAACATATGGAATTAAAGCATTTTCATTCTGGGCATACTTTCATGCTGAGATGTTTCAGAATGAAATTAAACCTATCTTCTGAAAGGGGTTTTGTAAAGATATCAGCCCATTGATGGTCTGTATCTATAAATTTCAAGTTTAAAATGCCTTTCTGAATATAGTCCCTAATGAAATGATGTTTTATTTCTATATGCTTAGCTCTAGAATGTAAAATAGGATTCTTACTTAAGCAAATAGCAGAAGTATTATCACAGAGAATAGGAATGTTACTCTCAAAAATCTGGAAGTCTTCAAGCTGACTTTTCATCCAGAGCATCTGTGTGCTACATCCAGCTGCTGCTATGTACTCAGCTTCTGCTGTTGACAGAGCAATAGTTGATTGCCTTTTGCTGGACCACGAGATCAGATTTTCTCCCAGAAACTGGCAGCTTCCAGAAGTACTTTTGCGTTCCACTCTGTCTCCAGCAAAATCAGCGTCGCAGTAGCCTACTAAACTGTAATCACTAGATTTTCTATAAAACAAACCCAGATTAGTAGTACCTTTCAGATACTTGAAAATTCGCTTAACAGCTGTTAAGTGAGATTCTCTAGGATCTGATTGGAATCTAGCACAAATACATACGCTGAATAGAATATCAGGTCTTGAAGCAGTCAGATAAAGGAGAGAACCAATCATACCTCTGTAGACCTTCTGTTCTACGCTTTTGCTTACCTCTTCTCTTTCCAGAATGCACGTGGGATGCATTGGAATCTTTGATGGCTTACATTCTGAGAGGTCAAATTTCTTCAGAAGATCTCTGATGTATTTGCTCTGATGAATGTAAGTTCCCTCTGGAGTTTGATTGATCTGAATTCCTAAAAAGAACTTCAGTTCCCCCATGAGGCTCATCTCAAATTCTGCCTGCATACACTTAGCAAATTTTCTTCCAAGAGAAGGATTAGTAGAACCAAAGATTATATCATCAACATAAATTTGACAGACTAAAATGTCACTCTTAACTGTTTTACAGAATAGAGTGGTGTCCACTTTCCCTCTGGTGAACTCATTTTCAAGCAGAAAGTTACTTAGCCTTTCATACCAAGCTCTGGGAGCTTGTTTCAGACCATACAGTGACTTTTTCAGTTTGAAAACATGTTCTGGATGTTTAGTATTTTCAAAACCTGGGGGTTGGTGAACATACACTTCTTCTTCTATATAACCATTTAAGAATGCACTTTTGACATCCATCTGATACAGAGTGATGCCTCTATTAACAGCAAATGAGATTAAGAGTCTGATAGATTCTAACCTGGCGACTGGGGCAAAGGTTTCTGTATAGTCTATCCCCTCTTGCTGACTATAACCTTGTGCAACCAGTCGTGCCTTGTTTCTGACGACTTCACCTTGTTCATTGAGCTTGTTTCTGAACACCCATCTTGTTCCAATGACGTTGAATCCTTTTGGTCTTGGAACGAGATCCCAAACGTCGTTTCTGGTGAATTGATTCAGCTCTTCTTGCATTGCCAGAATCCAGTCATTGTCCAGAAGTGCTTCATCAATAGAAGAAGGTTCAATCAGAGACACAAGTCCCATCAGAGTTTCTTCAGAGTTTCTGAAGCTTGCTCTTGTTCTGATTGGATCTTCCTTTCTTCCTAGGATAGTCTCTTCTGGGTGATCCAAACTGCTTCTGGATAATCTCTTCTGAGGTTGATCAGCAGCAGTTGTAGGATTTCTAGCATTGCTTCTTTCAGACGTTGAAGGAATGTCTGTGTTGAGAGCTTCTGATGACTTGTCTTCAGAACCTGCAAATTCAATTTCTATACCTGCAAGATTTTCATTCTGCTTTGACTTTTCAGAGTCAAGCTTGTCATCAAAACGAACACTGATTGATTCTTCCACAATCTGTGTTTCTGTATTGTATACTCTGTACCCTCTTGAGCGTTCAGAGTATCCTAACATAATAC
Source organism: Vicia faba (assembly GCA_948472305.1). Lineage (NCBI taxonomy): Eukaryota > Viridiplantae > Streptophyta > Magnoliopsida > Fabales > Fabaceae > Vicia > Vicia faba. Next base: position 730,367,878 of record OX451739.1, read on the forward strand.
ACTTCTGTGCCTTAGAATCAAACTTGTTCAAATAATTCTTAGTATTTAACATATAGCAAGTACATCCAAATGGATGAAAATACGAAATGTTGGGCTTTCTGTTCTTCCACAATTCATATGGAGTCTTTTCCAGAATAGGTCTTATTGAGATTCTATTCTGAATGTAGCACGCTGTGTTTATTGCCTCTGCCCAGAAAGTCTTAGCAACGTTTGTCTCGTTGATCATGGTTCTGGCCATTTCTTGCAATGTTCTGTTCTTTCGTTCTACAACTCCATTTTGTTGAGGAGTTCTAGGACAAGAGAAATCATGCAGAATGCCTTTGTCATTAAAGAATGACTCAAAATCTTTATTTTCAAATTCTCCACCATGATCACTTCTGACTTTAACGATTCTAAGATCTTTTTCATTCTGAACTTGGTTACAGAAGGTAACAAACACAGAGTGTGACTCGTCCTTGTGTCTTAAGAACTTTACCCATGTCCATCTGCTATAGTCATCTACGATTACTAATCCATACTTCTTGCCACTGACAGAAGCAATTTTAACTGGTCCAAATAAGTCAATGTGCAGAAGTTCTAATGGCTTAGAGGTAGAAACAACATTTTTGGATTTAAAAGAGGGTTTTGCAAATTTGCCTTTCTGACATGCTTCACACAGAGCATCTGAATTGAACTTCAAATTTGGAAGTCCTCTGACCAGATTGAGTTTGTTAATCTGAGATATTCTTCTCATACTAACATGTCCCAATCTTCTGTGCCAGATCCATTGCTCGTTGTTAACAGACAGAAGACATTTTACGTTCTGACTCTTAAGTTCAGAAAGTTTGATTTTGTAAATGTTGTTTTTCCTCTTACCATTAAATAGGATAGTCCCATCTTTCTGACTAACAGCTTTACATGATTTTTGATTAAAGATTATATCATAACCGTTATCACTTAATTGACTTATGGATAACAGGTTATGCATCAATCCATCAACAAGCAGAACATTATTAATAGAGGGAAGATTTCCGTTACCTACAGTTCCAGAGCCAATTATCTTTCCCCTCTGATTGCCTCCAAAGCCAACGTGGCCTCCAGGCTTAAGTTCCAGGCTTTGGAACATATGCCTTCTTCCCGTCATGTGACGTGAGCAGCCAGAGTCCAGGTACCATGACTGGTGTTTCTGACTTGCTGCTAAAGATATCTGCAACATGTATTATTTTATCCTTAGGTACCCAGATCTTCTTGGGTCCTGATTTGTTAGTTTTACCAAAACTCTGGTTGAATTTTGGTTTCACAAAGTGATTACTACTAGTATATTTGATGTCATGTGTGTGACCATACACAAAGTGTGAATTTAGAGGAGTGTATTTAATTGTTAAATCCATGACATTTTTAGGTGTAGGAACCTTACCTAGGTATCCTATTCCTTTCCTGCCGTTTCCGCTAACTCCATAGATCATTGAAGCCATTCTGCTTCTATCTATGCTTTTAGCAAGGAACTTCTGGAAACTATGATCATACTCCTTGATGATCTCATCAGCGTTGCTGGGAGTTTCAGAAATTGGTACCTTCTGAGAGTTTTGTAAAGAGTTTTCTAATTTTAAAATTTTATCTCTCAGCTCAGAGTTTTCCAATTTGAGACTCTCAGACTTATTAGAGTCAGATTCAAGAGTCCTTTTCAGGTCTCTGAATTTAGCTCTAATCTGCTGATAACGTTCCAGAATTTCATTTAGGCTTTCAGCAAGTTCAGCCTTTGTAAAATTAACAGCGAAGTTAGGGAATACCTCTTCTGTGTCTGATTCTGAGTCTGAGTCAGAAGCTTCACTGTCATCTGGAATGTTAGCCATAAGCGCTATGTTCGCCCTTTCATCATCTGATTCTGAGTCAGCTTCAGACGAGTCAGAGTCATCCCATGTGGCCATGAGACTTTTCTTCTTCTCTCTTCCAAACTTCCTTTTTGGCTTTTCCCTCTGAAGCTTTGGGCAGTCACTCTTGTAGTGACCTTGCTCATTGCACTCGTAGCAGATGATGTCTTTTGTATTTGGCTTCTTGCTACCTGAGGAGCCTTCAGATCTTCTGTATCCAGAGGAAGAATCTGTTCTTCTGTATCTGGAGGAAGACTCGTTCTGATCAGATCTTCTGGGATTCCTGAATTTCTTTTGTCTTTGCTTCCACAGTTGATTTACTCTTCTGGAGAGAAGAGAAAGCTCGTCTTCTTCTGATGAGGATCCATCAGATGTTTCTTCAACTGCCTGCAAAACTTTAGATTCAGATTTTCTGTTAGATTTTAAAGCTATAGGCTTACCTTGCTTCTGAGGCTCGTCAGCTTCCAGCTCTATCTCATGACTTCTGAGGGAGCTTATAAGTTCCTCCAGAGTGATTTTGTTGAGATCTTTCGCCAGCTTCAGAGCAGTAACCATAGGCCTCCACTGCTTGGGTAAACTTCTGATTATCTTCTTGACATGGTCAGCAGTAGAGTACCCCTTGTCCAGAACTTTGAGACCAGCTACCAGAATCTGAAATCTGGAGAACATAGTTTCAATGGATTCAGATTCTTCCATTTTAAACGCCTCATACTTCTGAATGAGCGCCAGAGCCTTTGTTTCCTTGACTTGGACGTTGCCCTCATGCGTCATTCTGAGAGAATCAAAGATGTTCTTAGCTGTGTCTCTGTTGGAGATCTTCTCATACTCAGTATAGGAGATAGCACTGAGGAGGATGGTTCTGGCCTTATGGTGATTCTTGAAATCACGCTTTTGTTGATCAGTCATTGATTTTCTATCAATCTTCTGACCAGTTGCATTAACAGGGTGCGTGTATCCATCTGTCACCATATCCCACAGATCAGCATCATGTGCTAGAAAGAAGCTTTCAATTCTGTCTTTCCAGTAGTCAAAGTTTTCTCCATCAAAGACTGGAGGTTTGCCGCTGAATCTGTCTCTATCCTCATTGTTGTCATTGCTGAAATGAGAGTTGTTTCCTGCCATAGTGTTTTTCTGACGCTGGATCTTTTACTGACACGGTTAAGTGTTTTAGCTCAGAACCAGGCGTTCTGATGCCAATTGAAGGGGTGAAAAACACAAGAAGGGGGGGGTTGAATTGTAAAACTGGAAACTTTAAAGCAAATGACAAGGTATTTTTATCCTGGTTCGTTTGATCTCAAACTACTCCAGTCCACCCGTTCAAGGTGATTTCGCCTCTCTCCAACGAGGTCTTAATTCACTATATTCAACTGAATACAAATCTGCTTTAGCAACTGCTAAAACCTTCTTGATTCAAACCACAATCCGGTTTGTCAAGGCAACACTTTCTTAGAAAGGAATGAACAAGTGTGTATGAATGTTTTCTACAAAAACTATATCACAACTGTGATGTTTACACAAATGAAGCTTAGAATACTAAGATGCTAAACGCTAATAGAGTATCAGAGTTTGGTGGTTTAGCAAAACTTGTAGAGTTAAGATTACTGTTCAGCTTTTTGCGTGTAGAGAGTTTGGAAGCATTAGCCGTGATAATCTTCAAAGCTTGGTTTATATAGCACTTTGAGAAGATGAACGTTGAAGCAAATATTCTTGATTCAATGCTATTAACAAGCTTTCCTTTTTGAGCATATCTTGTCTTAGAATGATGCCGTTGGTATTGATTAGCTTTCAATGCACAGTACCGTTGCTTCTTTAATGCACGATCTGGCTTGGCTCATTCTGATTCTGCTTCGCTGCTGATGAACTAATTTGTTTCTGTATCAGAGTGTTTTATGCGCAGTTCTGTTCATCAAGCTTCAGCATGTGCAAGCGTTGATCATCTGATCTTGACGTTCTGATTCAGCAACTTCTGATGCTGATGTGCAAACTCATATTCTGATGCTGAAAACGTGATCTTGCTTATTTTAATCAGCATATCTGCAAGTCAGAGCATAGTAATTTTAGGCAGCATATAATTCAATCATAAAATATTTAACTACTATATCTTTTCACTTTGTTATCATCAAAACTCAAATGTAGGGTACTAGATTCAAACATTGTTCTAACAAATCTCATTTTGTTGTTGTTTTTGTTAGAACTATTGGTTTATCTCTTTTACTAATGTTTGTGTTTTATACTAATTTTCACATTGACGTCTCAATTATTCTTTTAAAAAAGGAAATTTATTTAGAGTTTAATAGGGTTTAAACTTGTGAAAAGGGGTATGTTTCACAATTTAAATAAGGGCTCATTATCTAAATGGTCCATTAAGTTTTTGAAGAGCCCATAATAAGGTTTTTGCTTGTGTTGTTGACTGAAGTCAACGTTTGTTAAATTAATTTTATTATTTATATGTCATTGATAAATATTTCTCCATTTCATAGTTATTACCATTATTATTTTTATTGGTATTCATTTAAATTATTGTTATTATAATTATTATAATTATTATTATTATTATTCTCCAATTTTGTTATTATTTTATTATTAGTTATTTGTTTCGTTGACTAAAGTCAACTGAGGGTTTGTAAACCTAAATCCAGAAGTTGCACCCATCTTATTGCCTTCTACCCTAAGAGTAACACAAAAGTCCAGAAATTCATTTGCTTTTTGGATCAAATCTGAAGAGAATATTTGATTGTAAATTATTTTTTTGGAGATTGAGTGAATACAATACACAAAAATGCCCAAATACATCAGTTACAAACCTTAATTTCTATTCTAAGCTAAATCTAATCAAATCTCAATCAAATCCTAAATCTAATTACATTTTCCAATCAACTTAAAAAAATAACTGCAAATCAAATAAAATTTCCTATTCTATCTAAACCTAATTCCTAAACTAAGAGAGGGACCGAAAGATTGGAGAAGAGGAGTAGAAGGAGAATTTAAAGAGTGAAGCCTTCAAATATTTGTATCTTGTCGCGAATCCTTGGAACTCCTTGTACCTGCAATTGGAAACAAAGAAAGAGATTAGAGGCGAGGAAGAGAAATCAGAAAAGGAATTATACAAGAAGTGCCATTGCACTGACGATAATTCTAATCCACTTAGCTTAAGGTCTCAAATTTGATGCTATTACTGTTTGTTTGATGCGTGATTTAGGGTTGATTTGGGGATTTTTTGGAAACTTTTAGGTTTAGGGTTCACGTTCTTAGGGTTAGAGTTCTTCGTATAAACCTAGGGTTCTAAGGGTTAGGGTTGATATTCTTAGGTTTCTTGGGGAATAGGGTTTGGATTGTTGAATTTCTGGGAAACCATATGAGGTTCCCAACAAACCTTCATCTGGAAAGATGACCTAGATGGCCGCCCATGGTGGATGGAACCTAGGGTTCTAAGGGTTCATGTACAAGGGTTAGGGTTCTAGAGTGTATGAATGTTTCTGGGTTTTAGTTGAAGATCTCGATTGAACTTCAACCGGAGATATGGGTGTTACGGTGGTTATGGGGGTGACTCAAGGAAGCACAAGGCGGCACCGCTGGCCAAGGCGATTTCTGATTGCCTGAGTTCTAGAGAGAGGTCAGAGCCTCTCTCTCTAAGATTTTGTATAGTGAAAAGAAGTTGAGGTTAGAGAGAGAGAGACAAAGAATAAAAAAATGATAAAATGAAGGGGAAAATGATTATATAATGCCTTTGTCTCTCCGTGTACACGCGTAGCATGCTCCCTCAGTGTACAAGGAATCCCTGTTCTTCGTTCTTCCTACTTTTGATCAACGCTCTAGAGTTAACCTCTGGAGGCCATTGGATCAAAATTAAATGCTTTTGATCTCACTGGTACACCCTAACACATGCACCTCTTTGTAAAATGCCCAACAATCTCAATAACATTATCTGGGCCAAGCCCATTCTTTTCACACCCTCCAATTACTACATCAACATAAAACCATATTGTTATACGGTGGGAGAACTGACTATGGGTTTTGCGTTTGTATTCGCACTTGTTCGGTTGAGCAAGAGTCGCCACCGACTTTTTACTTTATCCTAAAGGAAAGGTTAAAAAAGCACAGCAAAAACCTTTTGTGATATTTCGTGGGTTCGGGGGGTAGATTATAAAAAGGGAAGGTATTAGCACCCTTTTCATCCATGGTTATCCATGGGCTCTTAGTTACTTGGTTTTTAGATCACTTGCCTTGATTTTCGATTGCTTAAAAATGTGGTGTGTGTGTGTTGAAAATGTTTTGGAAGAAGATGCCTTGTCTTAGGCTACCCTTGTAATAATTCTTTACTCAAATGTTTTACAAAGGTGTGTATCTTTTCGAAAAGATGTTTCAAAAATGTTTTGAGAGTTTGTTTTGAAAGTGTTTGTGAAGTGTGGTTTTTGAAAAGAAGGCAAGTGTTTTTGATCTCAAGTAACTAAGAGTTTTGTCTACCCCTATTGTACTCAAAGGTTTTCTCTATGTTTTCAACCCTTTTTAACAATTTTGTTCCACCATTGAATTCGGTGGACAATCTTGCGTTTAGGATGTTTAACGGGATGGGCGCGGGTCATCGTATGGACCATGAATGCAATGGTGCCAAGTGTCTCTGGAAATTTGCTTTGAAGGGACTATGATCATTCCATTTAGGCAACTTTCGAAAGCGTCATCGAGGGACTTATGATCATTTGAATTTGTTTTGCCAAAGAAACTCGACGTGCAAGCATGGCCCATTTTGGAAGGCAACATGTGGGATTACCCTAGGGGGTGCAAGTGTGATTGTGTATTGATTTCATGTATTTGTCTTGTATTAGGTTATCTAGCGTTTGGTTTTATGTACATACAAACCCTAGGTCTAACCATGGTATAATTCGAAAGCGGTAAATTGCAAGAATTTAAAGTCTACGCTATTACAAATAGTATCCGGGAGTGGGGGTACAAATTCACAAATGGGGATGAGACTTTAGGAATGTAGTGTCCAATACTTTACAACCAAATCGAATTTGCGATCAAATGTAAATGTAACGAATATACAAAATAAGCAAATGTATAATGTATCAAATGTAAGTATATTGTGTAAGTGTACGTGTTCATGTATGTAATTATTTACAGGTGCGGAAATGTGAATTTAAATGTGTATTATTAAGGTATGGTTAACTTAAATGAAAAATTAAATGTTTATTTAATTAATCTTTTGTAATCTTGTATTTTCTTTGATATGTACAAAAAGAAAATTTAAGAAAAGAAAGTATTCTAAGTTTGAAAATTGTCACTTTACATTTGATATAAAAAATGTATCTTTATATTTTGTGTTTAATATATACAAAAGAATATTTTAATTAAATGTTAAGAATTTAAATTATGTATAAAAAAAATGTATTTTATTTATTATGTACAAAGAGAATATTTTAATTAAAAGAAAAAAGGTGTTTTCAATCTTAATTATATTGTGTAATAAAAAATGTATTTTTATGTATTAAAATATTAATGTATTATTGTCATGTTTTGTATTTTGTTTAATTATGTTAGTATTTTTAGAAATAAAGGAAAAGTATTATCTTAAGAAAAAAAAATCAATATTCAAAAAGAAAATGTAAGTTAAATTGTAAAGAAAAAAAATATTAGTTTCTATATAAAATTTAATTATAACATACATATGAAAAAGTATTATTAATGTAAAAAATTGTTATGTTAATTTATTTAACAAAAGAAAAAGGTTTTATATGCTGAAAAAAAGTTTGGAGATTTGAATGGGCCAAAAGGGCATTAGGCCCATACTAATCAAACAGAATAAATAGATAAAAAAAAGGGGGTGTGATCAGAAACACATTGGGCTTTAGGTGCTTCAGAAACGTGTTAGGCCCAAGGCAAAATGATAAGCGTTTTTAGGGTTTGAAGGCTTAGCGTTCAGTTGGGAAAGGCTTAGGTTTGTGTAACGACAGCGGCGCCGTTCTTCGTTCATCTCTCTTTGCCATGGATTCAGAGCATCGTCCCCTTCGCCTAAGCCATCAGCGCCTCCTTCGCCTTCTTTCTCCCTTGGTTCGGTGAAGCGACATTTAAAAGGTAATCTTCTTTTCTTTTTTAAACGCGCTTAGGGTTTGGTTCCTTTTTACATGTTTATGATTTACTGCTTCTTTTTGGTTAAGTGCTTGATTTGTGTATTTGAGGTGTATGAAGGAAAAAGGAATACTACCTTGACGAGCGCGGAGGTGCTTGGAGGGTTAATGGTGAAGGGGGTGAAGACGCTTGATGCTGTGATGAACTAGCTTGCCTTTTGGTAACCCTGGTACTCTTTGTCTCGCTTTTGGTTTGATGATGATATTGAACTGAAAACCCCTTTTGTAAATTTCACTTCTTTCTTCTTCTCTGTTGCCTTGAATGTTTCTGTTTGGTTGCCTCGAATGTTTGCCTTTGAACGTTTGTGTTGCCTATTTTGTATGCTATGTGTTGGATGCCTGTGATGTTAATTTCCTGAGGCTTTTGTGTTGCCTATTGTTCACTTTCTTCTTCAACTGTCTCGTTGCCTTGCTTTGCCTTATTGATTTGCCTTGAGATGCTTCTTTGGCCTGTTAATGCATTTGCCCAATGATGGTGTTTACTGAGGGCTTGGGATGTTTGACCTTTTTAGTGTTTCTGAGATATGTTTGATGATGCTTGGATGGTGTTGGAAAGTTATGTTGAATGTCTTTGGGCTTTAGAGCTGGACAGGTTTTTGAATGGTAAGGCTTTTGGTTTTGACACTGGCTTTTAGCTTTGACAGTGGTTTAAGGCTTTGGTGATTTTGTTAGGCTTCAGGCAGGGTGGGTGTTTGATGGAGGCCAGCAGGTTTGGTGATGGTTTTAGAGCTTACAAGTTTGTGTTGGCTTTGGATGTTTGTTCTATATCCTTGACAGGTTCAGCAGGCTTGGCCTTTTTCTTATGCTTGTAAACAAACAGGTTCAAGGTTTTGAGACTGGAGGCTTATGCAGTTTTTTTTTGTGTATTGGTTTTCTCTTTACTGTACTGTGTTCAGTTCTTTTATATTTCTCTTCATGCCTCAAGCCTAAGCCTGCTTTCTTTGCTCTCTTTTTCTTCTCTCTCCAGTACAGTTTTGCATTAAAATAATGTTTGCATTGTACTTTTCTGAAAGGGCCACATTTGGGAAATGATGAAAAAAAATATGTTGCTTGCATATCATGCTTTCTCTGCATTTTTTTTCATATCTTCCAGATTTTGTGCTGCTTGATATCTTTCCAAATCTTCTTTTTTTTGACAGCTTGTTGTACTTTTGGCAGAAAGTTTGAATTTGGACTTTGTAGTTTGATTTGAACTGTGCTGTTTGTTGTTTGAGATTTGAACTACGCAGTTTGATAATTTGACTTGTGCATTTTAGCAAATAAATATTCGTCCCTCTTTGTGAACTGGGAGAAATCCCGTGATTTGCAGAGAGGGCTAACTGATCCCAATCAGTGGCCCTTAATGATGAACTGTAATTTTATCTGTCTCTTTATTTATTTATCTGCTATTGACTTTTCTTCTTTTCATTTGCAGATAAAAAAAATGAATGGAGCACTGGAGCGAGGGATGGCAGACGAAGAATTGAAGATTAGAAAAATGTTTAGGATAGCTTTTTTTTATTTAAGTTTAAATAAATGTAAAATCATTGTTGTAAACAACAAAACAATTGTACAATTAATTTAAAAATCAATAAAAGTTTTCTTATCCAATTAATTATTTTTCCCCCTATTGTTTATTTATTATTTATAATTCTTTAATTAAAATAATTGAAAATAAATTCCAATCATTTAATCTTAGAATAATAAATAATTTAAATAAACAACGCTTTAGCATTTGATCAGTTAAACCTGGCATTTCCAACATCCAAAGCAAAACAACAGTTAATCACAACAACTGATCAGACGCATTCCCCTTTTTACTAATTTAATACCAAACACTGCAAATTCAAACTGAATGTATCCTTTGACTGGTTCAATCAAACAAAACGTGAATTCAATCCAAATGCATTCTTTTATTGATTAAGTCAAACAATGCGAATTCAAACCAAATCTCGTAATAACTTTCAAAGCATCGTAGAATTAAATCTTTCTGAAGAACCGCGCATGAACAACCCTAATTCCTGATTAAATGCCAAAGAAGCGTTCGCCTGATCGAAGTTGAGCCAAAATCAACCAAAACCCTAAACCAACTGTTTGAAACATTCTAGAACCCTGGAAATCAGTAAAACCCTAATTGTGTCTGACTGACGAGAAAAGTCTGTTTGACCGATTCTTGAGCCAGTTTGAAAAATCAGGAATCGCCTGAAGCTGTGATTTCTTGTGGTAAAATGCGAGGACAAATTTTGGGGTACAACACATACCCTCCTTGATCATTGAACCTAAATTAGTTTTTGGGCTTAAGCACTTGATATTAACTCCCCCCTGTTTTACTACGCTAACTAAGAATAAACCCCCTGTTTTTATTTAAATAATTTATTTAATTTTTTGTTTTGTTTTATTATATTTATTTAATTTTTATATTATATATAATTGTCAATTTTCCTCTCATATCATTTTTTGTCATTTAACATTAAAATATTTTTTATTTATCATAAAATAATCATGTTAGTAAATAAATATCTGTTTATTATTATAAATATTTGACATATTTATAATAATAAGACTAATTATTTATTAAATATTTTTAAAATACTAACCTTTTTATCAATTCATCAAACAATTTTTCATCATTCAAACTTATTATTTTCAAACTTCATCATGCATTTAAGATATCTAACCAATCAAGCTTAACATTTTTTCACTAACCTAATTTCAATAATGTTTTAAAAAGGATTGTGGATATATTTTCTAAATTAACTGTGAACTTCGTGTACGACTACACAATTTTCAAACCCAGACAAGGTTCAAGGATAATTCTAAAGCATTTACACAATCCATAAAAAAACTAACCAAACACATACGAATTACGAATTTGGACTCTGATTCTTCGCAAGGAGATACATAGGCACACAATTAAAACCAAGGCGAGTCCATAACTAAAACTATAAATCATTTTCCTATACAATTGATACTAAATAGAAATCCCCGATCTATCTTTAGACCTAAAAATGGAGCCCCTTGAGAACAAAGAAGATGAAGGGTGCCTAACACCTTCCATTCATCTAACCAACTCGCGAACTTAGAATCTCTAAACGATTAGGGTTATCTGTTATTCCCATGTCCTTAGGACAAAATTTAATGGTGGTGACTCTTTTTTTTTTTTGCCGGTTATGACATAGTCACTTAAACTTATGTTGAAAAAGTCCTTAGTAAGTTGATTTTGGATCTCCCACTCAGTGGAGGCCAGCTTGAGGGTAACATATGTTGAACAAGTCAATTGTTAAAACATTGTTACTTTCAACCTAGGATCCTAAGAAGCTGAGGATCGTAGAACCCCTTAACCCATCTTGGCCTTTTAGAATGTAGTGTGGTGGCTATTCAGGTGTTGATATGATATAGTCGTCATGTGATACTACACTCAGACGAGTTTCTCTTGAATATATTATTAGCTCCCGAGTGAGTCGAAATGTCAGTAATATCTGAAGAGGATCGACGACTCTAGGAAATTTTTAGAACCTTGTTCTACAGGTGGATAAACCTTAGTACTCAACTTTTGGGAGGGTTAGACCCATGGATCCATGCTCGTGACGTAGAACCTATGAACCCCCTATGTTTGTGATATTGTTTGTTTGTTGCATTCATGCATCCATGCATTCATAAACATCTTTTCACCTAGTTTTCGAGGAAATTAAGGAATCTCTTTGCAAACATCATAGGTATTTTGACCGTGAACTTTTGAAGGAGAAACACACAAAGGTACAATTTCTACAGTCCCGAGTTAAAGGAGTTGAGAAAGTTGGCATCCTTAGTGGCTATTCCTAGGAACTTCAAAGACCATTATGGAAGACTTCAATTTATCTTGAGTACCAGAATGGAAGATGGGATTCTCAACACTTTGGTCTAGTTCTATGAACCTTTGTATCATTGCTCCACCTTTTTGAATTATCAGCTTGTACCCACCTTATAAGAGTATTTTTATCTTGTTGGATTGTCTGTGGCTAATCAGATTCCCTTTTCTGGTTTGGAGAAGGATCTTGAGCTTCATATTATTTCTTAAGTTGTTCATATGAAGAGTTGTGAGACTAAAGCTCATCTCACCTCCAAGAGTGGTGTTGGTACCATGGTTTTAGGATTGGCATAATTTTGCTAAAACATGGTTTGTAGTATGATATGGAAGATGTTCTAACATGATGGTCAAGTTCATTTGAAGATAGATGTTCTGACAGATGTTGTAACATCCTGTATCAGAACATCAATATAGACTGTTTATTCTTGACAAGATTTAAATTGATTTTGTGAGATTCCTTTTGAATTTATCTCACTGATTTTTTGTAGAACAAGAATATTTAATATGTAACATTTGATTTTATCTCCAGCTGTAACTGGTTGCCAAAATTGGACTTTGAGGTAATTTAGGAAACCTTGTGTTTTTGTTCCAAGATTTAAGGTGATTTTTTTGCAAAAATTGGTGCAGCCCTCAACTTATGCAACAAGGAATATCTGGGCGTAAATTCAAGGCCCATGGATTACTGAGTAGTATTTAAAGAATTACCTAGACCCAATTTCATTAAGAACTTTCTAAAAAATAAGGGGAAGCCTGTTTTTCTTAGTATTAGGGTTTGAGGGTTCTTCAAGGGAGTTTCATTTTTTTTGCATGTCCTCATATATCTTTGATGCATTTGAGTTGACTGGTTGTTACTTGACAGTTTGTCAAGTTATTTTTCTCACTCTAAAGCTTTTAAGCAAGAGTTTGAGTATTGTATTTGAAGTGTGAACTTCTGTTTTAGTTTGGTTTCCAATCATTGATATTGTGGTTGCAGATATCACTGTGGTGATTAGGAGTGAGAAGGATTCTCATATCTAGGAGGTTTCTAGGTAGAAGTTGAACTGGGTAGGGATTAATTGATAAGTTGTAAACTGGGACTTTTTAGGCTTAGAATTAATACTACTAATAGTGGATTTCCTTCCTGGCTTGGTAACCCTCAGAGTAGGTAAGTTGCACCGAACTAGGTTAATAACTCTTTGTGTTCTTTTACCATCTACACTTTATATAATTTTGCATAGTTTTATTTTGGTAAAAAAATTTGTTCTGTCGGCATATGTCATAACATCCGTTTTGACATTGTATGTTGTTGAGACATAAGTATTGACAATTATATTGTGTGTTCCAGAATTTGAATTAGCATCAGAGCAAACACCCTATTCTACTTATTGGGTGAGCTACAGGGAAAATATTTTCTGGTACTATGGACGGGGAAGGAGGATATCATAACAGATCACCTCTGTTAAATGGTTCAAATTATGACTGGTGGAAGATTAGAATGGTGTGTTTTCTGAAATCCATGGACATAAAAGCATGGGAGGCTGTCTTGAAAGGATGGGATCCTCCTAGTGTGAAGGACAAAGATGGGAATATGTCCTTAAAGCCAAAAGAAGACTGGTCTGAAGATGAGGAAAAATCAGCTAGTGAAAACTCTAAGGCTTTGAATTCTCTAATCAATAGAGGGGACAAAGGTGTCTTTAGTCTGATCAATACTTGTATTGTGGCCAAGGATGCTTGAGAAACTCTCAGGACAACTCGTGAAATAACACCCAAATTAAAGATGTCAGGGCTTTAGCTTCTCACTACTAAGTTTGAAAACCTAAAGATGAATAATGATGAAACAGTTCAGGATTTTCACATGAAGATTCTTGAAGTTGCTAATGCATCAAGTCTCTTGTGAGAATAAATATCAGAAGAAAAACTTGCCAGGAAGAGTCTTAGGTTTCTACTTAGGAAATTTGACATAAAGGTAACAATCATTGAGGAGGCTCAAGACATCAGAGGAATGAAAATGGATAAACTTATTTAATCTCTTTAGACATTTGAATTAAAAATGAGTGAAATATCTGAAAAGAAGAACAAAAGCATTACCAGTATTCATGGCATTGATGAAAGGTTGTCAAAAACTATTGTGCTTCTTGGGAGGAAGTTTAATCAGTTATTGAACAAGACGAGATAAGAACCAGATGTTCAGAACATTCCTTCTGACATTAGAAAGGGTAACTGTTTTGGACTGGCCCAATGGCTAAGCATGGCCCAATCCACTTCTGCATCTAGGACGGTCCAATGCCCTTGGTCCAATAAAACAGCCTGGATAAAGGACACTTTATCCCTTATGCTTGTGAACCAAGGAGTCTTGGACATTAGGGCCTCCCCGGTTACTTCCGTCTTCTCAAACAAGCTATTCATCATCCTGTCCTGTCGCGTGAGGATAACAACCCAAGAACAACCAGAAATCATGTATGTCTGTGAGACACTTCTCTGCCTGTTGTAAACAGCTAATTATGAGCACCTCTGATCGATACACCAACTAGTTCCTAATAATTACCTATTTTTGGGGAACCTGATATCCAACCCAAAAATAGGAACCAATGGCCAAGCGGCGAGTTCACTATATAAATCCACACTCTTGTGAGGGCCAGATATCCAATATTCACACTAAAAACCCATCACCATCAAAGCATGGCCATGGTCCCACACATGAGAAGAAAGAATTTTTGTTTTTCAAGAAACGAGGTTGCACCCTTCCCCGTAAAGATCGATGCTCACCAATCACCAAGGAGACAAAGGGTAATCTGCAGTCTGATGATGATTATTCACCATCACCTAAGTCGAAGCGCCAACAGAGGAGCACATCTCCTCGTCTGGACGGTAGCCCTCGACGAGGAAGAAACAACCTCTCTCTTCCACCAACACCTGATCGTACTGACGATGATGAGCCCCGCGGCCCGTTATCCAAAGAAATCACAGAGACCCCACTTCCTGTCGGCCTGAAGAAACCCCTAATCATGGGGGCATACGATGGGACCATAGATCCAGATGAGCATATCGAGAACATTGATGCTCTGCTCGACTAGAGAGGATGCTGATGAGCTATCAAATGCAGACTCTTCCTGACAATACTCAGAAAAGGAGCCATGACTTGGTACAAGAGCCTCCTCGATGAGTCCATCACTTCTTGGAAGAACTTGGGGAGACAATTCTCCAGGTATTTTACGAAATCTCGATGACACTCCAAATCATAAGCATCGCTGGAGGCCATCATCCAGAGGAAGGATGAGCCCCTCTAAGCGTATATCAAAAGGTTCAACAAGGAAGCCATCCAGGTCTCTGTGATTGATGGAATGAAGAAGTACCTCCTTGAATGAGGATTACGACCCCGAAACGACTTTACTAAAGCAATTTGTATAGAAACTTCTGCAACACTAGATGCCCTCCTGCTCAAAAGCACATGCATACATACAGTACAAAGATAAAGAGTCAGCTAACAACGCGTGAGACTCACGACATCATGAGAATGCAAAAGTTTCGAAGAATGACGAGCCCTCGACATCCCATTGGGGAGCAGAAAAGAAAAGGGATGAAAAATCTCGCGATTCAAAAAACTACAAGGGGTCAGCTGGTCGTTTCCACAAATATGCCCCCCTAAACGCTTCACGCGAGCATATTCTGACCGAATGCATAAACTCGTAGTTCCGACAAGCTCGGGTTTGCTTCCCCCGACAAACACCTTCCAAACCAGGGATGGAAAAAAGCAAGTACTTCCATTTTCATTATAGTCATGGGCACATGACATAAGACCTCATCCACCTGAAGGATTCCATAGAGATCCTCATATGAGATGGACATCTCAAGCAATATAAAAAGAAGGAAGGTCCCCGTGAGGATGCCTAAGAGTCCAAGAAAGTCGAGGAGGAGAAGACCTCCCCCGATGAAAGCCTTATGCACGTTGCCTTGAGCATCACCTAGCCAGAAGACTTCTACTTCCCCGACCTAGACAAAGTCCTCTTGTACTTCGTAACCCATAGTCCTTGGGAGACGTTTCCATCAGCAATGGTTATATTCGGCGGGGTTTCAACAAATGTACCATGGTCTCAATGAAGAGAAGATTCAAGAAACTTATAGACGCTAGATCCGACAAGAATTCCACCCTCGGTAAGATCATGGGAAACTCTATCCCTATCACATTTTACTGAGAAGAGTTCCCCGATGGAGCTCCCATTATAGCATCCCTCTGCTCGTATGAGCACGAATGGCCAATTTCGATGTCAGGTGAATTTTGGTCGATCAAGGCAGCTCGGTTGATATCATGTACTCCCAATTGTTCACAACCTTACAGCTCAACGAGACTCACTTGATCCCTTATGTAGGCTCCAACCTCCAGGGATTCAACGACTCTGTCACCAAGCCCTGGGGATGTGTCGAGTTGATCGTCACATTTGGGGCGGCAGAAACGACCAGGTCTATGAAGATGCAGTTCCTTGTGGTGGACTGCCCATCATTGTACAAGTGCATTTTCGGGAGGCCTACCCTGGCCGAACTGATAGCGGTGCCCTCCATTGTGCACCTGAAGATGAAATATTACACCGAGGAAGGGCTCGTCGCCACCCTTCACGGGGACATACAAACAACAAGAAGATGATTTGAAGTAGCTGCTAAGGGTTTAAGCTCCATCAACACACAACCTAGAAAAGCCAACAGACTTGCCTTACCCAACAATTATAATGAACCAAAACCGATGTCGCACGTCGACACAATCGACCTCGACAACCGGTTCACGAAAGAAGATCTCTGAGAGCATAAAAGGAAGGAAAAAGAGCCCCTACTTGACGCAAAAGGCTCTTCCTAGTCAACAATCAGCGAAGAGCCCGCACACCCTATGCGGCCCATTCCAGACGGGGAGTTTAAAATCATTCCCCTCAGTAGCGATCCCTCTAAAGGAGTCAAAATCGATGCTGATCTCCTCGACTTGGTGAAAAGACAACTGAAGACGTGCATAAGGGAAAATACAGACGTGTTCGCCTGGAGCGTTGTAGAGATGCCCGACTTGGATCTAGAAATAGTCTGCCACCATTTGAAGATAGATCATTTTCTTAAGGCAGTTGCCCAGCATAGGCGCAGGCAGTCCCCGGAGAAAACTGAGGTTGTCGAGCAAGCTGTAAAAGACCTCCTAGAGGCAAATTTCATTTGTAAAGCCTAGTACACAACCTTGGTATCTAATGTAGTGCTTTTAAAGAAATCCAATGGAAAATGGCGCATGTGTATTGACTATACTGATCTCAATAGAGCTTACCCCAACGGCGCTTATCCCCTTCCCAATATAAATAAAGTAGTTGATAATTTGGCAAGTTTTAAATTATTGTCGTTCATAGATGCGTATTCTGGATACAACCAGATCCCCATGGAAAAGACAGACAAAAATTACACGGCCTTCATGACCGAGTCGAGCAACTATTACTATAACGTAATACCCTTCGATATGAAGAACGTCGACGCTACATACCAATAGATTATGAACAAGGTCTTCTGGGGAGAAATTGGAGACACACTCGAGGTCTACATGGATGATATGATCGTAAAATCCAAAGAGGAAACCGACCATGTGCTCCACCTAAAGAAAGTCTTCGACCAAGCAATGAAATGCAGAATGTGATTCAACCCGGAAAAATTCACCTTTGGCGTACGGGCAGGCAAGTTCCCCGATTTCTACCTAACAGAATGAGGAATTGAAGCCAACCCCGACAAATTTCAGTCATTTTCTGAATTCCCAATGCCAAACTCGAAGAAATTAATCCAAATCCTGAACGGAGTGCTCACTTTGTTATCCCGCATTGTGGAAAAATCTGCCTAGCACGCACTTCCCCTTTTCAAACTTCTTTGCATAGAGGCAACCTTTGAATGGACCGAGGAGTGCGAACATGCCCTCCTCCACGGCAAACACGCGCTATCATATCCACCAGTCCTTTCACGACCAAATAAGGAAGAAACTCTCTACCTCTACCTGGCCGTGGCATCTGAGGCTGTGAGTGCAACCCTCATTCGAGAAACCCCTGAGGGAAGAAACCCATTTACTTCACTAGCAAGGCCTTACATGGCCCATAAGTAAGATATCAACAGATAGAGAAAGTATCCCAAGAACTCATCAACGCGGTGAGGAGGCCGAGGCACTATTTTCTAGCACACACAATTGTAGTCTGGACAGAACTACCAATAAAGCAACTACTCGATCGACCTGACATGGTAGAAAGAATGCTCAAATGGTCATTAAAACTATCTGAGTTCGACATCAAATACGAGAGCAAGAAAGCTCTCAAAGCCCAAGTACTGGCTGACTTTATGGTAGAGATGACCTCGCCAACCTCCCCTCCGAGCGGAGCGCAAAAGTCAACCATCTTTGTCAATGAGGCTTCCAGCTCAACGTGAAGCGGGGCAAACATTATATTAGAAAATGAGGAAGGAATCTTGATCGAAGTCTCCCTTATGTTATCCTTCCCGACCTCAAACAACCGAGCCGAGTACAAAACATTCCTAGCGAGACTACGCCTGGTCGCAGATTTGGGGGCTGAAGAAGTAAAGATCTTCATAGATTCCCAGCTCGTCGCCTCCCAGGTACGGGGAGAATATCAGGTAAAAAACGACCATATTTCCGAATACTAGGCTCTGGTCTGAGAAAAAAATGAAAAAATTTGACTTCGTAGATGTACAACACGTTCTACGCAAACACAATACTCGGGCATATATCCTGAAAAAATTGGCGAGCACAAAGGAGAAAGAGAAAAAAAATTGATAATACAGGAAATACTTCCTCGACCAAGCATTGAGAAACCCTCCTCGGTTCTAGACGTGCACGCCATCAGTGATAGTAACTGCTTGATGACCTCAATACACTTTTGCATGTAGGACGGTCCAATGACCTTGGCCCAATAAAACAGCCTGAATAAAGGACATTTTATCCCTTTTGCTCGTGAATCGATGAGTCTTGGCCACCAAGGCCTCCCGGGTTACTTCTGTCCGCTCAAGTAGGCTATTTCACATCCTGCCCTGACGCACGAGGATAGCCACCCAAGAACGACCAGAAATCACGTCTGTCGTGAGACATTTATCTGCCCGTTGTAAATGGCTAGTTACGAGCACCTCTGGTCGACACAACAGCTAGTTCCTGGCAGTTACCTATTTTTGGGAAACCTGATATCTAGACCCAAAAATAGGAACCAATGACCAAGCGTCAGGAGAACTATGTAAACCCTCATACTTGTGAGGGCAAGGTATCCAATATTCACACTAAAAACCCTAATCTCTTTCTTGTGTCTCTTTGCATCCTTTCTTACTTGATCGTCAGAGTGCCTTGTAGGTACACCCCCTCCTCTCTTGCAAATCCAGCCTAGCAGACGTCATCTTTCGGCCCACTTTCAGGTTCTGATCAACAGGTAAGATCAATAGTAATGTTAGAAGTGCAAAAACTGTAAAGACTGTAGCCCTTATTGGGAGATATGAATCTGATAAGGATTCCCTTGATGAAAGTTTTACTTATGAAGAATTAGTAGTGTTCTACAAAGAGTTTAGTGTGAGAAGTGAAGAAGTGTGTAAGATAAATGAAGCACAAAAGAAGTTCATGATTCAACTTCGGGAAGATAAAGAACAACTTCTAACTACAAACTCTGAACTTGAATAATAAAGAAAATACATTATCAGTGGTGGATAAAGTTATTCAAATAGAAAAAGGAGAAAGAAAATTCACTAGTATAGACTTTACCTATCAGTCCTTGAATAATAAAGAAAAAATCGATGTGACAAAATATGATGTTGATAATAGAGAGGATAAAATAGCAATGTCAGACAAAATGTTCCAATATCCTACAAATAGACAAATAACTCGGTTGAATCTTTTATGTCATGCTAACAATATGAGTTTTATGGTCTTTTATAAGACAAACAATGTTAGTTAAGATTTCGTGTTTGACTACATTGAATTAGACTTTTAAAATTAAAAATTTAAAGAAAATACAAATTGACTAACATAATTAAATTTAAGAGATTAAATAATTACATTTATAAATAAATGAATAAAATAAAAGTACCAATAATTAAATTAAGAGATTAGCAGATTAATTAATTTACACACGATTTCATGGTTTCTAGATTTGAGAATTTAGATTTAAAGTAGAAGAAGTGAAGGGAAAAAGTGGAGGAATTTGAGTTTATCTAAGATTTATCAAATATGAAAATGTCACTTGTATTTTTCTTATATAACAAAATATTGTTAAAAAAAACTATCATACAAATATAATATAACATAAAAAATAAATTAAAAAAATGAAACTAAAATAGTAACCCAGAAAAGAATTGGAAGTTAAATGACAATGAGATTAACTTTGCCAATAATTTATCATCAAGGACAGATTATTATATTACCACTTGAAGACTTTTCAATTTAACTATTCCTAAAGCATATTTCCTAGTTTCCTTCGCAGAAAGATCTCAAAACGGTTCTAGTCTTCTATCTCCATCTCCATTGTTTCTTCTTTTAAATTCATAAGTATTTTCTACACTCTTTACCCTTCCAACAAAGAAGCCTGTATATAGTTATTAAAGACCAAACATCTAAACCATATAGATCAATCTAATATCATTTCTCTCTTATAGCTTTAACAAAATCAACATCCAAAAAGATCACAACAAATCTTTGAACTCTTCAGCCATGGATCAAAAAGTTGATTGGTCTCAACTCCCCTTTGAGCTATGGCCAAAGATAGGAAAACAGTTTGATCATCACATAGATGTCCTTAGATTTCGCAGCGTTTGCAAATTATTTCGATCTTCTGTTCCTTCTTCTCTTCCAAATTCTCCATCTTTTCCTTTACAAATACCTCACCCCCTCAACCTCTCCCTAAACTGCTACCTCTACCAATCTACCGTTTATCTTATTGAACCAACTGATGCAAGTTTCAACTCCAATTTACAACCTTTACCACCTTCTTCTTCTTCTTCCAAAGGTTGGTTGATTAAGGTACAAGAATCAAAAGATCAACCTTTGAGTTTGTTGAGTCCTATCTCCGATCGAAAGTTATCCTACCCTCTAAGCATTAACAACACTTCTCTTATGCCATTGAATTTGTTAAATTATAGAGCTATTCAACTATGCAAATCTTATACAATTGAAAAGCCTATACGTTTCTCAAGTTCTGTGCACAAAGTTGTATTCTATCCTAACTCTCCTTGGAATAGTGTTGAGGATTGTGTTTCTTGTTATATATTTGAAGAAGGTAAATTAGGAATCATGAAACACGGAGATAAAAAATGGAAGCGTGTGGATGACAAGAATTTCTACTACGATGATGTTATTGTTTTCAAGGGTCAGTTTTATGTTACTGATAAATGGGGAACTATTTCATGGATTGATGTTTCATCTTTGAGATTGATCCAATTTTCACCTCCTTTGTGTGGTTTTGGAAACAAGAAGCATTTAGTGGAATCTTGTGGGAGTCTTTATGTTGTTGATAGATACTATGAAAGTAGTGAAAACATGAGGAGAAACTATGGTGGAAGACGCCGCGAACCAGATGAAGTCGTGGAATGTTTCAAAATTTATAAGTTGGATGAAGAATGGGGAAAATGGGTTGATGTGAAAAACTTGAGTGATAGAGCTTTCATTTTGGGCCAAAGTTGTAACTTTTCCGTTTCAACTAAAGAGTTAATTGGATATGAAGGGAATTGCATCTATTACAGGGATAGTTTTGATGTTCTTATGTATAATTTGGATGACTATAAAATCACCACCGTTGATTTTAATCCTTGTATTGACAAGACTTTGTGGTGTCATGCACCTTGGCTGAGATGTTAGAGGACATAGCAGGTCTAGCGATTGAGTTTCAAAGGTATGCCGTTATATGTCTTTGGTTAATGAAGTTCAAATACATTGGTTAACTATGTAAGAAATCATGTATATCATTCCAATAGTTAAGAGAGTCTATATGATGAAGAATGTTTATCCCTAATGAAGTTCATAATGTAAGGATGCAAGGCTATCTACATGTTTTCTTGATATACTCCAGCTTGTTTCTTTTTCAGCTAAGGTTTTATTGTCAATGCATATAATTGTTATTATTACATAGTGCTGGAACAATATTTACATTCAGATTTTGAAGGATAAATGTATTTCAGCATTACGTTGACAACGTGATTTGGTCCAATACTTGGAATGCACACTACACCACTTTTTAACAATCCAACCCAATTACTATGCACATTGTGCACTCCAAGATTTATCCAAAAGGGAAAACTAAAATTTGGTTCAACTTTTCTACCTAAGTTATTAATAACAAAATCAAATTAACAGACAGAGCCGAAATGGCCAAACACATGCCAGTGTGTTATTATGTAATAAATAATGATGCAGTCGATGAATAAAATGTAGGTCAGATGAAAGAATGAAGAATCATTTAAAGCCTCTGTTTATAATAGGAAAAGTGGAAAATACTGAGGTCAACAAGATCTTGGTAGATGGAGGAGCGACAATCAATTTAATGTTGCAGCTCATGCTAAAGAGAATATGAATATTCGACACAGACCTAAAGCCTCACAACATGGTCTTATCGAACTACGAAGAGAAAATTGACCATACCATGGGAGTTATCCAGGTTAACCTGGCAGTGGGAACCATCACTAGGCTCACTATGTTCATGGTTATAGCCTCGAGGGCCAATTATAACTTGCTCCTAGCAAGGGAGTGGATCCATGGCATTGCGGTTGTGTCTTCTTCACTCCACCAGAGAATTTCAATCTGGAGGAAAGACGAAATAATGGATAATATCAAAGCTGATCAAAGCTTTTACATGGCTGAAGTAAACCATGTAGATAGACATCATTTCGACAGAAATCTGGCAAATATAGGGCCTTGCAGCTCTGCAGATCATGCTTATTCGCCATCAAACAAAGCCATTTACTTACTCAACCTACATCCAACCCATGGGTTCCAATGGGATATAGAAATTATGAGAGAAGAAGATGATGTAGAGGGGTACCTGGACTCTGGCCCACTGGTTTGGGGATGAAGACAATGATCATGTCTAAGTCCAATTTCTTGGAAAAGATTTAGGCTTAAGTAGCCGAAAATAAACTAAAAACGGCCTTGGAGGCTGAAGTAAAATACATGGTTGTCGAAGCCAAAGAGACACCAGTTCATCTGGAAGGACCTGGAGTGGACTTCGAACCAGAGCCACCCGATAGGTCAACATCAATACAACAAGTCAGAGGCTCGACGCCATCTATGATGACGAGCCTTTAGGATTTGAAAAGGATCTAGTGGCAACCAATGTCAAGATGTTGGCACAAGACCCCTTAGAAGAAATTGACTTATGTGATGAGAAAGAAAAAACTGTCAACTTATATCAGTGCTAACATCATCCCAAAAGTCAAGGTCGAAGTAATCTAACTCTCAAAAGAGTTTAAAGACTGCTTTGCATGAGATTACAACGAAATGGATGGATTAAGCAAGGAACTGGTGGACTTGAGGCTACCAATCAAACCTGGGAAGAAGCCAATCAAGCAAACCCCAAGGCGCTTTGCACCAGAGATCCTGTCGAAGATTAAAGAGGAAATCTAAAGGTTGCTCAAATGTAAGTTCATTCGCACCACAAGGTACGTCGAATGAATTTTTAATATAGTTTCTGTAATAAAAAAGAATGTGGCTTTGAGGGTCTGCATTGAATCAGAGATTTGAATGTTGCAACCCTAAAGGATGAATACCCTATGACAGTGACATAAATGCTAGTCTATTCAGCCGTAGGTTTCTAGTACCTTAGTATACTTGATAGGTATTCAGGGTATAATCAAATCTTCATTGCTGACGAAGATGTACCCAAAATAACATTTAGTTGCCCGGGTGCCCTGGATACTTACGAATGGATAGTCATGCCCTTTAGCCTAAAAAATGCTGGGGCATCCTATCAAAAGGTCATGAATTCGTCAAAACCGCACCGCGAACACCCCTACTCTCCATAACTCTTTTGCCCCTCCTTGCCTACCCAATATATCAATACTTAGACTTATCTCCCCATAACTCTTTTGCCCCTATTTTATTGATGACGCAATTTGCTAGCATTTACTCTAATTTCATGTCTTCTACTAAATTCTCCTCCACTTGAATTTTTGTACAAATATACCATTACTTTTTAAATGAGTTTAATTGCAGTTTTAGTCTCTTTTTTTTTTTAATTTTAATCCTCTCATTTTAAAATTCGGTATTTTGATCCCTCTATTTTATTTTTTGTGGAATTTTAATTTCCCATCGAGTGTTAGGTATAATTTCAATAGTATGTCATTGTCACATATAGACAATTTGATTACATATTATTTTTTATTTTTTTATTAATAACTTATAAATCTTTTTTATTTTATTAATAATAAATTATTATATTATTTAAAAATAAATTTATAAAAATATGAAAAACTAAAATTATATTATAAATTTGTAATGATTTATTTTATTTTTTTTAGAATAATTTTTTTATAAGTATATTGTTTTTTTAGAAGAAGATTTATAGGATTAATAGATTGAACCCCAAACAAGAGAGCAGTAGTAACTATGAAGGGAACATTAATATCATGCCAAACAAATAGTTTTCTTGTTTATCACGGTCTCCAAGTGAATATATAGGTACAATTATTTGATTTTGGTTTTGTATTTGCAAATACTTTTTTACAATTCAATTATTAAAAACTAGTTTTGAGAAAAGAAAAAACGTGTTCGATAATATTTATTTGATAATATCTAAATTATTTATATTCATATATTTAATTAATCTTATAAGAAGTCTAATTTTATAGTTATAATTGTCATTTACATATTTTAATTATATCATTAATTCGTAGTCAATTTTTATAGTATGTTGCAATAATGATATTATTCTATACATTTCATTTTTCGATGCACAATTAACATTCATAACTAATTGATTTTTTAAAAAAATTGTAATTGCTGTTGATATTTTTTCCCCACTTAATTCAACATATCAAATTAATATTTCTTTGCTTTTTGGTCTTCCTCCAACTTTTAAATTCTAACGTATGCCAATTTAAACCAAACCGTAGATGCCTTAATTTTCATCCTTGCAGTCACAAGTAAGTATTACAAAATGTTAAATTACCTCTGTTTTTGTTTAAAAACACGAATCTTGAAGCTAAACAATCTATAAAAGGTTAGATGTATTGCCTTTAAATGAAATTATCATTCTCTTATCATTAAATGAAATTATATTTATCATTCTTTTATTTCCAATATCTCATGTCTCTTGAAATCTTATGACCATATGATTTGTTTCTTTCAGTTTGCTAAGGTGTTAGAAGTACTACAAAAAAAATTTAGATTTTCTAAAATGTCTATTATACAGATTTAGATTTACTTTAGCCCCTTATCTTTTTTCGTGTCAAATTGATCTCTTAATTTTCAAAACGTAACCACATTAGTCCTTCCGTTAGTGAAACGTTAGTTAAATATACAAAACATGCTCCAGGTGGTATTTGTCATGCTGAAGTAGCTTGTTGGAGGCAACATGACAGAATAAGGACAGACAATCTCCAAAAGCTCAAGATAGAATATGCATGTTCATTTTGTCCAAAACGAAAGTCAAAGGAAAGAGGAAGAACGAGAATCTGCAGAGGCGAGTTTGAAGAGGCTTGCGAAGCTTGAGAAGGTGATTGCTTTCCAGGTAACTATTCTCATACTCTTTTTGGTAATTGGTATTTAGAGATTTGGAAATTTAGGTATCTTATTCTTGTTTTGTCTTCGTAACTGAATTTTTGTTATGGGATTTATGGGTTTAAGTTTAATGGATGAATTTCTGAAACTAGTAATTCAACACAGTAGTGAGTTCTTTGATCGAGAGCTTAGTGTCTATGAAGGAGACCTATTATATGAATTGTAAGTAGATGTTGATAGGTGGAGTTACTTCAAGTTAGTTGGTGTATTGAAAGACTTAGGTTAT
The DNA here is from genome assembly GCA_948472305.1 of Vicia faba. Lineage (NCBI taxonomy): Eukaryota > Viridiplantae > Streptophyta > Magnoliopsida > Fabales > Fabaceae > Vicia > Vicia faba. The sequence goes on from OX451739.1 coordinate 730,393,637, forward strand.
ACAGATAATGTAGAGAAAATGTATTACAAAGACCCACAATTTAGGATGAATGAACTAGTTGATGACAAAGGTGCTCTAGAAATTGCAGACCTATACAGGGTACACCATATTGTTCATGTTTACATTCAACACAGTTTGTCTCAACCTGAGTATTGTGATGGTCTTGTTGAGGAGCCTGAGAACATTGTAGATGAGATGGAGGAGTTGCTTAACAAGCTGCATGATGACATTGAAGGAAAGTTAAAGGAGTCTGTTGTTGGTGTGGATGAAGTTAATGATGGATTGAATTACCCAAATGTTGTTGTGGAACAAAGTAATGCTGGATTGAATGATGCAAATGTAGGGGTGGAAGCAACCAATGTTGAAGTGGAGCTAAATACTGATGGTCAGGTGCATGATGAATCCAATTCTGATGACAGTGAGGATGCGAGTTACCAGTATGATAATGCTCTAGAAGTAGCCTTTGACGATGAATATGATGGTTATGAGGATATTGATGAAAATGAAATTGCAGACATGACTGTGTATAAAAGTAATGAAATATCAAAAGGAAAATGAAAAGGAAAAGGAAAGTGCAACAAAGATACAGAAGAATATAAGGGGAGTGACAATGACAATGATGATCTTCAAAGTGGTGGTGACAGTGATGACAGTAGTGGGGTTAAAAGGAAGAAATACCCAATTTTCAAAGAGATAAAAGATATGTCCAATTACAAATGAGAATTAGGAATGTATTTTACTTCAAAGGATGGCGTTAAGGAAGCAATTGCCTCATATGCTGTTCAAAATGAAAGAGCCCTCAAGACCATAAAAAATGATAAGAAAAGGGTGAGGGTGAGATGTAAGGAAGGTTGTGAGTGGGAGGTTTATTTTTGCCAAGTTATTAAATGAGGAAACTCGTAAAATAAGGAAAGTAATTGACAATCAAAACTACAGTAGGGAGTATAATGTGAGGATGTTAAGTACATAGTGGTTGAGCAAGAGGATTCAGAATGCATTGAAAAACAATCCTAGATTGTAGGTCCAGGATATTAAAGAAAAGGCATTGAGGAAGTGGAATGTAGGTGTAAACAAGACTAAAGCAATAAGAGCAAGAGTAGCTGCAAGGAATAGGGTTGATGGTTCCTTTTTGAGTGATTACACTAGGATTATGACTATTGTCATGAACTGCTAAGAGCCAATCCAGGGTCAATAGTTAAGATGAATGTTGAACCTGTTCCAGGGATACATGAATGCAACTCAGTCTTCACAAGGAAAGGCGAGTACCAGGGTAAGGCACAAAGGAGAAAGTTAGAGGAACTGGAAAGCTATAAAAACTAGGTGTAAGAAGGCCCTTTGTACCCCCAGGACCAACAACAAGACTCTCAGCAACCAAGAATGCAGCTGGTCCTACCACCCAACGATCTACTCCAACCAAGAGAAGCACATCAAAGAGGACCATCTAGTTATAATTTTAGGCTTTATGTAGTTTATGGTATTTTGGAACATGCCTATGTAACATGTATTTATGTCTGCTTTTTTGAACATGTTTATGATGTTTTTTAACATGTCTATGTAACATATCTATGCATTTTAGAACATATCTATGTAATGTCATTTTGTGATAATGTTCATTTAATCTGATATTTTCAAGTTTATATTATCAATTCATATTAATTTGAAATGCTCATTTTCTGGTAATGACCAAAATTATGTTGCTACAAACAATGATATTCCAAACAAAAAAGTCATATTAAATTGATAAACTGTCTTATAAAATGATACATACTCCTAAAAAAGTCATAATCCAAAAGAAGTCATAAGGTTGCACATTATAGATAATACATACTCCTAAAACAACTTAATCAAACATACACATAACATTACAAAACACATAATCTTCAATGATTTTTTCCACTTCAACATATAGTTCAGTTGAATTTGAAGTTCTGACACAACATCCCCTAATTCTTCATTTCTAGCCCTCAATTTATTGTACTGATTCTTGGTTCCATCTAATTCCTTTTCTATGCTTTCCAACCTATTAATCAACACTTGGTTTATGTCTTCTACAGATTCCTCATAAAACCAATCAAAGAAACCACATCCTCTTTGCAAGGACCCCTGCAAATTTTAAAATTGGATCAATCTGTATTTTCTGTTTTTTAACATACCCAAATAAAAATTAGGAATTAGGGCTTACCTTGTAATTGTGACAACCCAAAATTTCTTTCCAAAATTCTTTTCAGTGGTTGCCCTACGCATGATAACTTTATCTTCACAAAGACATGATGGTGCAATTCACGAGCCACTATAAACACATGAATCAATACTTTCATATTTCTTCAGGTTCGCTTGCGAAGAAGAATGCTTTGTATTCATGGGTAATTGACGAAACGACTTGAACAGTATGGAGAGGGAGATGAAAACATATCATGAAGAAGATGAAGAGTAGATGAAGCATATAAATAAGATGGAGAAGATGAAAACGTATGCTGTAACATATAAAGAAGATGAAGTTATTGATATGCCAGCACACCTGCCACGTAGGACAAGCTAACAGGCGTTTGAGCCCAACTAACGGAAGGACTAACAATGTTGTATTTTGAAAATTAAGGGACCATTTTGACATGAAAAAAAGATAAGAGATCAAATAGAACCATGACCTATAGTTAAGGGACCAAAAATTACATTATTTACCCAGAATATTACATTGTTTACACAGAATATTGTTTACCCAGAATATTACCTTATTTACCCTGAAAATAAAGATAAAACTCAAACTCCCTAGGGTGGTTCAAGATAAAAATCAAATTCCCTAGGGTTGACAAGATAAAAAACAAATTCCCTCAAGATGTAGATTTAGATCTTCGTATTATTGAATCTTGGAGAAGATCTTCTGTTAGATCTTACATGCAATTGTTTCTGATGAAAAAAAGGTAAGGTAATTAATATTTAAGAAAACAAAAATAAAAAATCATATAATTAAAAAATATTTAAGAAAGCAAACCTTGAACCTAGATTATTTTATGTTCTTGCAATCCATCATAGAGAACTTTTCCAAGCGTCCTTAGATTTCAAGCGCTTCATATAGGTCAGATTTCCAATATCATAAGAGAACTTATATAGTGGATGTCCCTTAAGTTTCACGCGGATCACAAAATTCATATTCTTGAGCGTTGATGACCTTTAAAATAGACGGCATATATTTGTTTAAGGTCGTTGAAAACAGTTAAAAATAACACTTAACTATCATCTCGGTTTTTGAATAATGTATTGGCTAGCTAAACTAAAACAATGATGTCTTTAAAGACAAACTCATCCAAAGGTGTTTCTATGTCTTCCTCTTCTGTAAAATAACAATTTGGACCATCATGTGGGTGTGATGGTCGTATGGGTTCGTACCAATGCAAGAAGAGACAAAATAAAGGAAGACTTTTTTAGAGATGTCCATTTTGGAGGAGTGAAGTGGCATGTAATTTATTCATATGGGATGAAGACATGGTGGAAAAGGTAGAAATGAAGATGGGAGCATTATGAAGTCAGAGTTGGAAGCTATGAGCTATTTGAAGTTTATGTATGAAGATTCAAAGAAGAAGAACAAGAATCTAAAGAACAAATTGAAATCATAGAAATTTTATGGAAATTTGAAGATGTTATGTTTTGTTATCTCCTTTATGTTTAATGTTTACTTTGTTATGAAATGTAATTGATAAAGTAGGATTTGAATTGTATTATTAATGTTATGTAGAAACTGTAGATGCAATGAAATCTATGTATTGACCTTGTTTGTTAATGAAATGTTAGTTTTGGAATTAAATATCCTCTTAGTTTTGGAATAAAACATAGGGATTAGATTAACTAACCCCTCATTTTTTCAAAAAAATCGAGGGGTTAGATTTTTTTAAAAATGGTTACATTGTTTACCCAGGGGTTAGATTTTTTTTAAATGGTTACATTATCACTGCCTTCACTAGCGTAAACAATATGTTTGAACGCATCCAACTTCTAATAAGGTGTTTGTTGCAAAGATTCGAAAATATTTTTTCTGCACTCGTAATACATCAGTAACGACGAATATATCATAGTTGTTCAAAACCTTCAACAATAACAACAACAACATCAACACCATTGTTTGAGATGGATTGGAAAAGCTGAAAAAATGGTGGGGCGACTATAAATAAGATAACATTAGGGTTAAATTTATTCAACGAGTGTTTTTATAGTAAAAATCAAATTATTTATCCCTCGCTTTATTAAAGAAGCCGAAGGGTTAGATAATTTATTTTGCACCTTTTTATAAGTAAAAACATAAAGTGCAGTAGCTGGGATTTGAAGCATGTCCGATCCAATGATCTGAAAATCAACATGATCAACATAGATCCTTGAGATGATACACGGGAAGAAAGCCTTTCTCGTACGATAAAACAAAGAGGGTCCAAATCGGCACCACACCTTTCGAAATAACTTACATAGGATGAAATATTTCTCGGGAGGAAGAAACAGATATCGTGGAGCTATTAAAAGAGAACATCGACTTGTTTGCATGGGAGCCTTCGGATATGCTTGGCATAAACCCCAACTCCATGTTCCACCACCTGGCCTTGAATATGGATACCAAGCAGGTATCTCAGAGGAAAAAGAAAGGTGGAGAAGAAAATAAGAAGGCCATAAAAGACGAGGTCGAGAAGTTACTCGATGTCGGTTTCATCAAAGAAGTCAAATATCCTACCTGACTGGCCAATGTGGTGATGATCAAAATGAAAACAAGAAAGTGGCGCATATGCATTGACTTCATGGATCTCAAAAAAGCATGCCCAAAAGATCCATACCCATTACCACAGATAGATCGACTCATTGACGAAAATTCAGGGTACAGACTCCTCAACTTCATGGATGCCTACTCAGGGTATAATCAAATTTGTATGAGCCTGACCGATGCACCAAAGACTGCCTTTATGATAGACCAGAGCAACTACTATTACGAGGTAATAACATTCAGTCTCAAGAATGCAGGAGCCACCTACCGACGATTAATGGATAAGGTATTTTCCACTCAAATCGACAGGAAACCAGAAGTGTACGTAGACGACATGGTCGTCAAAACAACTATTGGAAAATGGCATGTAATGGACTTGAAAGAAACGTTCGAGTCCATAAGACAGTACAATATGAGACTTGACCCAAAAAAATGTATCTTTGGAGTTTAAGCCACCAAGTTCCTATGGTTCATGCTCACTAACCACGGAATAGAAGCCAACCTAGACAAGTGTTAGACGATCATCGACATGCGTAACCTGTCTTCAAAAAAGGAGGTACAACAACTAACGGGGAGTTTAGCTGATTTTTCTCGATTCCTGTCATGCTCCAGAGATAAGGCAATCCATTTCTTTGTGGCCCTCAGGAAGTCAGAAGAATTTGAATTGAGGCAGTATGTGAGGAAGCCTTTCAAGGAGTAGAACGCTTCTTATCCTCTCCACGAATCCTGATGAGACCAGAAGAGAATGCACCTTTGATCATATATCTGGCGGTTTCAACATAAGCAACTCTTTCTTTTCTACGGCTTTTGTTTGCCTTAGCTTTTTTGACCTTTAAGCGCTCCACTTGTCGAACCCGATCTACCAATTGGGCCATATCCCTTAAGTAATAAGGGTCTACATTCTTTCTAATGGAGAAATCTAATCCTCTTGCAGCCATCTAAACTAATTCATGTTCAGGAACTTAGGTGAAACATCTTGCCTTTAGAAGGCAAAATCTGTTTAGATAATCATCAATTGGCTCGCTAAACTTGAGCTTAATGTTGGCCAATTCACTTAGACTTATCTTCGATTGACCTACATAAAATTGTTCATGAAATAGTCTTTCTAAACGCGTCTAATCTTGGATAGAATTCGCTACAAGGTTTGTGAACCATGTGAAAGAATTTTTGGTTAGTGAACTAGGAAAATATTTTATCCTTAAGTTTTCATTTTTCGCTATGTCCCCAGCCTCGATAAGGTACCTGGCTATATGTTCGACGGTTGATTCGCTGGTGTCACCAGAGAATTTTGTGAACTTTGGGACTTTCTAACCCCTAGGAAATTCAGTCTGTAAAATATATTCAGATAAGGGAGAAGTATAATTTGGCCTAGTGAAGCCTATATTTACACCATTTCGCGCCATGATTCTTTCGACCATGGCTGCCAGTTTGTTGTTTGCTTCAAGGTTGTCATGTCGAACTTGATATAAAACTTCATCGGCATTTTGTTTTCTATTTACCATCATAACCCTAGGTATTGGTTGCCTTAAAATTTGTGGTTCTTGACTAAAAGGTTCAACCCTAGGTATTTCGACATTCACAACTCTAGGCACTTCGACTATTCCTCCCTGATTTGCCATATTCTCCTATGGTGCATTTATTTGATTTTGTTGAACTTGGTTAATTGTTGAGTCTTCTTCTAATATTATCCCTTGATTTTACCTTACCCATTCCCTTTGAGGATGTATTGGGGGTTGAGGCACACCAAAGAAATCAACAATGCACGTCATTTGCGCAACCATTTATCGGTTCTCCTGAGTGGTGTTTTGAATCAGAGGGTTAAAGATTGTAACCATTGTCTATGCAAGCATCTGAATCATTTCATGGTTACTTTCGTCCATTTGATGTCTAATGACTGCTGCAGATTGATTTGTTAAATTTGGTACTTGGGAAGAAACTTCTTCAATTTGTGGTTGGACATTTCGACCCCTATTATTAACCTCAGATCCAGAACCTTGTAATGGCAAAATAACATTCATCATAGGGTCTGAATATGTTGAAGTAGAGTTATGTAAACCCGTCATAAATGAAGATGGAAATGCCATAAGGCCGCTCACGACCATTTTGGGGCAGAAATACCTGGTGGCCTCTGAGGCCTATGAAAAATATTTCCCCCTTGAGGGGGGAGGGGGGGGGGGGTCCCTTGTGAACCCTGTGGGCCTACATAGGTCAAAAGGAAGCATTCGACTACATTGGTGTCGAACTTGTTGACGACATAGCCTTAGAAGAAGGTGCATAAACCGTAGTTCCCTCTGGCGAAGTGACCGGGGGTGGTACTTCATCATTGTTAGGAGGATTTTGGTTACCTGTTTGACCTTGATTCGCCATTTTCCTAACGTATTTTCTTTTGGATATTTCCTTGTTGTTTGTGGCTAATTTACCACTTCTAAGTCTCATACAACACAGAAAAATACAAAAAGATAATGAAGATTTTCAAAACTTTTTTATTGTAACAGAAAAATGATAGAAATATTGAACACAAGTCCCACCGGATGTGCCAATTTGTTTACCATGAAATTTGGTAAACAACCGTTGGTCTTCCAAATCGAATAAAAATTGGTGACTTGTAGAATCGACCAGATTGATCCTAAGTACATGTGTTCTTATTCAAAACTTCTGTTCTTGAAACAAAGAATACATTCGACAACATTCTTATTCTTTTAAACAAAGTTGATTTCAATTGTTACTTCGTAGGTAGTAATGTAATGCTTTAAAGAAAAGACTGGAATGTAAAAGGTTTTCGACTGAAATTTAAAGGAAATGTATAAAACTTCAATTATAGTTGAATGACAATAAACATAAAAATGGTGCATCATACATACATTCTCACAACTCATTTCTCGAACGCTGGTACTTTGAGTAATTTAGAGTATTTTGTACAAAGATATGAACACACTGAATCCTAACGTTAAGACCCCTATTTATACTAATTCGACCAAAACGGGCTCTTCATAAAATGTTGCCACGTTCGACATCTGCATGCACCTTCGAACTCTATGCTTCCACGCGTCTCTTTGGATAAGATCAAACTTTTGAATTTGAAAACTCTTTGTCTTCGAAGCGCCAAATATCATAATTGTGACAGTCGAAAATATTCTTTATGATATTTCGAATAACTTAAATTCCAATAACTTGCATACGAACCCTTCGCCAACACTTTAATGAAAATGAAGCTCTTATTAACTTTTCATCTATCAAAAAAACCTGATCTTAACCACGTCGACAATAAAATCGATATTTTTTAATCATAACAGAGTTATTATTAACATGTAAGATCTTACAATTTAGCACTCAGTTTTCATTACATTGATCTAAGGTGTATTAATATTGTTGGTGGTCCATCAAAGACCTGTTAATATTTTAATTTTAATCATTTAATCTTTTTTATAAATAGGACATCGTTGGATCTTGGAAATCTATTGAATCTAATGGTGAACCATTAAGATCTAATTGTTTTTTGTTTTATTTTTCCTAATCTTGTTCCCTTTTCTTTTCCATCATCTTCTTTGTCAACCTTCATCCAAAAATCCAAAATATTTCAAAAAAAAAAAAACTAAGATTAAGTAAATTGTGTATTAATATAACGAAGACCAATACAAATAATTCATTCTTTTCAATTCAATTTCTCTATATGAATAAATTTATTAAAAAACTTTCCATTTTCATGGACAAATAATCATCTTATTCAGGATATATCATTTAAAAGGAGGCTATAAGATGTACAATCGTGCACAACAATAAATATGCGATTTTCAATGAATTTGAGGCATGTAGTTTGAAGGACACACTAGAATAAAATGCAATCTCAATCACTTACACCTGATCAAAGTGAAGAGTTAGATGAAAAAATTAATATTGAAGGCATTTATTAGTGATATACATTAGCTTATGCATCTGTCCAGCTGTATTGTTCTGATTGGCTTACTATTAGGCTTCTGCTATTGGTTGAGTTTGTTATAGAGGTAGTTATATATTGGTCCACTTGTAAAACTGATAAATAGCTTATCCTCTACTGTAACAATCAAGAAAGCAAATTCTGAATTTTATAGAAACTGCTCAGAGTGCAAATTGTTGAATGCAGAGCATTCTTCATCTTCTACAGCATTGAAGTATCAAATGATGAACCAAGAGAAGCTTAAACACATGCAAGGCCACAAAGAACAAGACAAGTTTCTAGTAAACTTGCAAATTGTAAGTTATTACTTGATAGTGCAATTAGTAATGAAGGTGAACTCATTCATTTTGCTTTGTTAGTTGACGTTGAGTCATTCATCTATGATAAGACAACGAAGATCAAGGTATGAAATGTCATAATTGGAGAACTCAATTCAATTGAGAGATGGTTAATCCACTTGAAAGGAAGAAAAAATCATTGATATGAAATAGATCTTTAAGCTCAAAATCAATAAAAATGGTAGAGTTCCAAAACATATGGCTAGGTTAGTGAATAGAGGCTTTTTGCATAAATGTCATATTGACAATAATGTGGTGTTTGCTCTTGTGGCAAAAATCGAAATAGTGAAACTAGTCTTGGAAATAAATAGCATCAGGAATTTGTCCCTCTATTACTTGGATGTCAAATCTGCATTCCTAAATGTTTCATTAGAAGAAATAATTTGGGTCACTTAACCACTAGGATTTGAAGTGAAATGTAAGGAGCACATGATGTACAAGTTGCACAAATCTTTGTATGGATTTAAGCAAATCATTAAAGCTTGGAACAAGAGAATTGGCCAAAAGAAATTATCCAAGTTGGATTAAAAGTGCAGAGTTGAATATGGTGTTTATGTGAAAAGTTCCAACAACTCAAGTATATCATGATGATATGTTTATATGTGGATGACTTGCTGATGATAATGAAGGTTGAGTTTGAGATGACTGCTTTAAGTAAGCCCTTTTTTTTTTGGCATGGAATTTGTGAAAGTCAAGGAAAGCATGTAATGCATCAACAGAAATATGTGAGGGAGTTATTATATAGGTTTGAAATGACTGATTATTACACAGTCACAAATTCATATGAAACAAATGCAAACTTTATGAACGCAATGATGAAGAAAATATAGAGGTAACCATGTATAAGCAAATTGTAGGACCATTGAAAAACTTATGCTATAACAGACCTGGCATTTGTTATGCAGTAAATATCATTAGCAATTTTATGAGTGAGCCTATGAAATCTCATCTAATGACTTCTACGAGAATACTTAGGTACCTAAAGGGAACCATAAAGTTTGACTTGTTATTTCCAGCTGTCGTGAAGGAAATGAAAGCAAAATTGATATTTTTTTATGCAGTAAACATCATTAGCATGTTTATGAGTGAGCCTAAGAAATCTCATATAATGGCTTCTAAGAGAATACTCATGTACCTAAAGGGAATCATGAGATCTGGCTTGTTATTTCTCGATATTGTGAAGGAAAAGAAGGCAAGATTGATAGGATACTCAAATTCTGACAGGTGTGGTGATAAAATCGACAGAAGGAGCACCTTAGGTTATACTTTCAAGTACAATGATGCACCCATTTCCTAGTGTACTTAGAAACAACCAATCACAACACTATCATCTTGTGAAGCTGGGTATATTGTTGGCACATTTGTTTCTTGCCAGACAATTTGGTTCGACTTTTTGATAAAGGAGCCAAAATATGAAGGGAAGAAGCCATTAATGCTCATGATTGACGAACAGATCAGACATAACTCTATCCAAGAATCCAATCTCACATGGAAGGAGCGAGCATATAGAGACTTGGTTCTATTTCATTAGGGAACAATTCAAGAAAGGAATGCTTGAGATCGTGTTTTGCCCAACAAAAGTGCAACTTGCAAATGGTTTCACAAAGGCATTGAAGAATTGATAGAATTGTGTTTTTAATAGAACAATTAGGACGGTGTATTTTTAGGTTTATAGAATAATAGAGGCGTGTTAATCCCTAAACACGTTTTCCAAGGTTGTTTGTGGCTTAACTAACAAACAAGTTAGTTTGTTGGGTTGGTTGAGATCATTGTTTAACCAACAAGACTCTTATAAGATGTTTGTAACCTTACTTTGATAATTCAAATTCAATGCATAAGTTAAAACATTGTAACCCATCATTCATCTTTCATTATTTGTGAATATTCTTAAACTTGTTTACACATTAAGAAATGCAAAGTTGCGCCAACATCGGCAACACGAAGACTCCCAAGAGATTCCACCAAATGCTTCTTGTTTCCAAAACACAATGGAGGTGAAAATTGTATGAACTTCAAACAAAAAACATCAGTTCATGAATAGTTCCCTATTTATTATTAACATATAACTGACCCTTAACACAATACCATCATAATAGAAATTTCTGTCATCCACAAGTTTTCAATTTTTATCACCATGTTTCATGAATCCTAATTTACTTTCTGGAAAGTTAGAAACACAATCCATAACACTATTCCAAGGAGAGTTAGGATAGAACACAACTTTGTGCACAGAACTTGATAAACTTTGTGTCTTTTGAATTGTATATGATTTGCATAGCTCAATAACCCTATAATTCAACAAGTTTCATATCATTGGAGAGCTGTCGTTACAGCTAAAAGGATATGATCATTTGCTGTCAGATAGAGGACTCAACAAACTCATTAATGGATGATCATTTGCTGTCAGATAGAGGACTCAACAAACTCATTAAAGGATGATTGTTTGGTTCTTCCAATTTGATCAACCAACCTATGGTATAAGAACATGCTAAATGGTTGATTGGTATAAAGTTATGGTTACTTTTAAACCCATAGTAGTCAAGTGAATCTAAATCTTATTTTAAACTTCATATATATCATGTATGCAAGTGACATTGGTATACTTTAGTAAAGAAAGTAATACATTACTAGCTAATCTTTCATCGGTTGGCACACTTAAATTGGACTCATCCAACTAGACTTTGAATAAAGATGCCTATTAGTTCGAGGATTGAATCCTATCAGCATAGCATCTTCTGGAGATTTTCTCGAGTCTCGACACATGTTTCTGTCTTGATTCATGGTCAATTGAGAATTTATTTTTTATAAACAAAACTATTTTCTACTCTGCTTGAGCATAACATGATAATGGTTTTCCTGATAAAAAATAATGATTTTAGATTTTCTAGTTCGAATGTGTCACAAAAATTTTAATTCGTCTGTTTAATCACAATTTCAAACAAAACATGTATCTTATGCTTACCGACAGAGTTAAACACGACACAGAAAGTAAGAATCAGCTCGATTTCAATTTGTAGTAAATGTGAAACACTCACCAATGATACAAGATTGTAAATAGTTTACAAAAGGGAGAAGGAGGCAGAATATTTATTTAAACACAGGGATCAAAGGGAAATTAGAGACTCAAATCTACAATGATTACCAACAGCGTAAAACATTTACATTATGATTTTGATGAATTAATGTGTTTTAGCATTACCTTGGCAGATTCGTGGGCAAAGTATTTTTGCCTAAGCATCACATATGGGTAGCCAACAAATGATAAAACATGTGCAGGCTTCGAAAAAGAAAGTATTTCATACCAAACTTGATTGTTCTCATCAATCTCAATTGAAAAGCGTTCTTCTCCCGCCTGTTGCCAAAATCATAACAAATTTCGAGTTAATCAGAGTACAATGCTTTTCAATAGCTTTGTTTATGAAAATGTCAAATACACATACTCCTAAATGCATGATAAAATCAAGCATGAGAGAAAAAGAAGTAACCAGTAAGTGGCCCTGAAGAGTTCCACTTCCAAAACCAAAGGAGGCGCCGCGGTTTTTGGTAGTTTTAGTTTCATTTACATACACAACCTGAAGTGGCATCATAAGCCAGGGAAGGAACTCCTTGACACAAATACAAAACTTGGCTCCTTGTTGTATTGGTGTTTTCGGATCAACAAATGCCCAATTCATTCCAAAATGCCTGCGACAAGCTTTCCATTAAAACAAAAAAACTCTCTAAAATGAATTTATTTAACAAATGAGAAAATCCCAGTACATCAATCATCCTTCAACATACCTCCAAGTTCGGAGAGCAGTTTTTCCCTTTTCAAAAGTATCAACACCAGTACCCATCAGAACTCTGGCATTATTAAGTAAAAAACCATCATTGGAAAAGCCTTTATCTTGTTCAAGGGAAGAGAAAGATTTAGCAGTAGCTCCTTTATATTTATCATCATAATTCAAAGTACCTGACCTGGTAAATAAATAATAATGAAATTCCAAAATGGGTTGTTAAGATTGAATGAATCATGTGCTACTTACTTGTTTATGCAACTTTCTTGATCTTGGCTAGTCGGGCGTACCCAGCTCAAGAAAACCATTCTCTGTTCAGCCTTTTCACAAACACGTCACGGGTTTTGTAATTAAAGGACACAAGTTTACGTTAGAAGATATACAAAAAAGTTAAATAAGAAAAAGAAGACAAACTTTTGCAAATTATTAATTTGTTGAAAATATTAATTAATTTTAAAATTGTGTAAGATATATTTATAAATTTCGAAAATTAAAGTTTATTTTTGGTTAGGAGTAAACCTCAAAATTTTAGTATTTGACAACTTTTTTATGTAAGAATTCTTATCTATAAATAAAGGAAATTACGTAACTTTTATTCTAAGGATATATCACGATCGTGACAATTATTTTGTTGAATTAATCTTAGTAATTTGTGTGTAAGAAATCGACACACACTTCAAAAGTTTCTCTTCGTCAACTGATATTATTTTGAATGTGTGAATGTCAATTAATATTTCATTGAATGTTAGGTCAATTAGTAGCATATGTCAAAAAGGTACACTATCCATATTAATAGTATGCATGCAAAAATTTGTTATTTCATACAATTGTACTATGTAATTCATCTGCTATGACGATTTTAATCCACTTGCCAAACCCTTTCATGTCTTCTTTAAGAATTATGACTTTTTGTTGACTCTCGGTCCTTTTCGAGAAAACTAAAATTTATCGAATAATAAATGCCCCTTATTTTTGCTTGTTTGACAAGCAGTCAAATTTTGAATTGTTTGGTGACTTAATATGTATATAGGGTACATATATTAGGTTACATGTCTTATCTGACACGAGTCCTATCAAGAGTTACATCTTTGAATCCATTTTAAAGTAGGGTGATGAGTACATGTCCTATTTTTGGGCATCACTGACTTCGTTGAAATATTTCAACATTCATTTAGGGTTAACGTTATGGTGGAAGCATCATCTTTGTTCTAGAGTTGTAACACTCATAACCTTTAATATCCTACAAAATATTTGGCCCAACATTCTTGGATGTGCCATCCATTGCCAATATTCACCCTAACGAGGAGGTGTTTACTGTGAAATTTAATAAACAAGTGCTATTATTTCAAAAAGGTTACTTGCAGGATTGACTAGTTAATTCTATAACATATGTGCATAAACTCTTGTGTTTGTCGCTTCTTTTAGAGATGTTCGACAAGCCCACAAAGCTTGATCCATGATCTTATGCCAATTTTTCTTCTTTCTTCCTACATGTCTTTTTATCAAAGTAATAATTACTTTGTTTGCGGCTTCGACCTGTCCATTTGCCTGGGCATAATAAGGCGTAAAAGTCAATAATTTGAATCCTATCTCTTTAGAGAATTCCCGCATCTTTCGACCAGTGAAGACAGATCTCTGGCGTAATACAGTGGGAGAACTGACTTGGTTTTGTGTTTTATCACAGATGTTGTGGATAGCAAGAGTCGCCATCGACTTTTCTTTTATCCAATAAGGAAAAGGTGAAAAGAACAGGAAAGACCTTTGAGATTTTTTTGAGTTCGGGGGATAGATTATAAAAAGGGAAGGTGTTAGCACCCTTTTCATCTATAGTTATCTACGGGCTCTTTATCGCTAGCTCACTTTGAAAATGCTCTGTGAATGGGTTTGAAAAATACTTAGAAATGCCAATAGTAAGGCAAGACTTTGTAATAATTCTCGTATCTTTCCTCGAGAATGCGTACAAAGTATTTTGAAAATATTTCTGAAAGTGTTTGTGAAAAAGATGTTTTTGTTTTGTTTGTGAGCAAGCGATTATGAACTATCTATCTACTCAAGGCATTTCATGTTATTTTTCTTCTCCTTTAGATAGTTCTATCCTACCATTAGTTAGTAGGAAGCCCTATCGTTGGATGTGAAGGGACAGGCGCGGGTCATCGTACAGTCGTCCAAGGCAACTTGTTAGGGCGCTTTAGCAATTCGTAAGGGACTAGATCGTTTACCGAAGGCAGTATCGAAAGGGTCATCGAGGGACTACGATCTTTTTAATCGAGGGACAATGCTAAAGCGTCCCCACGTTCGAGGGACATGATTGTTTTTATCGAAGGTAACAAGGGAGGTTACCCTAGAGGTGCTTGTGTGCAAATGATTTGTGTTTCAATTATTTTTAATCTTGTATTAGGGTTTGCTACCGTTTGCTTTTAAATTAGTTAAATAAATAAAAACCTAAAAATTAATTAGGGTTGATTAAATCAAAACCTAAAACTATTTACGATTTATATAAAAAAAAGGTTTTGAAAAAGGTTTTGTAAAAATAGGAAAAATAAGAGAAAGAGTAAGAAGAAAAGAAAATTCGGAGGAAAATAAACCAAAAAGGTAGGGGTGGGTGTTGAAATCACGCCCTCAACCAATACAAATAACATATTCACCCCTGGGCCAAGTGCGCCTTGGTGTTAAGGGAATGCAGCCTACATGTTTTTATCATCTGCAAAATAATAAAAATCAGAAAAATGTCAAAATGCCAAAAGGTTGGGATCAAACCCACACCTTGGCATAGTAAGTCCTTAACGCACGCGCTTCGACCGTTGGGGCGGCAATACATCCATTAATTTAATTGAAACAAAAGGAACAAATATTCAGCAAAAAGACATAGACTGGAGAGACGCTGGAGCCCTAGCTTCGGTCTTCTTCTCTGGTGAATCAATTCTTTGTCCCTGCAAAATAATAACCATTAGAAGGCCAAAAGTACCATACCCCCTAAATCGAGGGCTGCGAGTTCAATAGGATAGTTATTTTGGACTGAGATGGCCTGGTTTGAGAGGTATAATGAAAACGATATGGATCGGTACAAACATGGCATATCAATATTTGGATTGCATGAGATCCTTATGATGATACAAACTTGTACAAACACATCTCGGAAACGTATTAATGGCATCATATGACTTAAAACAAAATGAATATCAAAGTATGAGTTTTGCAAAGATCATGGAATCAGATATGAATTCATGTGAGTTTCCTGATCTTTGGACCATCAAACTTGATCCATTCTTACTCTTTATGTTTGTTAGGAGTGAATGAAGTGGCCAGTTTGTAGTGAAAGGGACTATGAATAGGGTTTCAAGTTTTTTAGGGTTCTTGAAAAATTTGCGATTTTGGATAAGTTTCTTGAGATAAGGGTTTAGTGCTTTGCTTTTATGAAGAGTGCATAATATATAGCATGAATTAGGTTAAAGATAATATGAGCTTGGACTTTGTGTAAGAAGCCTTGTATTTTATCTTATTTATTTTTGAAATATTAATGAATAAATCAAAATAATTAAAAATAAAATAGATCAAGGGGTGCATGAACAAGATCTAAGGTGTATAAAGAGTGTAATACACGCTTGGATTCTAAAACAATGGCCCAATAGCCCAAAATATCAAGTTTGCTCAATTTGGACTTCATGCATTTGCTCAAATTTTCCCAACTTGCACTGGTCATAACTCTCTCAATTTTCATCTTTTGAAAGTGATCTTAGACTTTTTGGAAAGCTCAAGATGTCCTCTACAATATCTATTTTTATCATTTGAATTTGGAGACTTTATCTTGATGTAAGTTTTCTTGACAAAAAGTGTCTTTTTGTTGACTTTTAAAATGACTTGTAATATATTGGCTCATATCTCTCAAATGAAACATTTTTTGGACTTGAGCTTAGAGATATAAAGTTGTATAGAATTGAATTTCCTTCAAAGTGATATTTGGTTAGGGCAATATTGATGAAGCATATGAAAATTATGCTTGGTCAAAATTCAGTTGACTTCTTCTAAGAAAACCCTAATTTGGCAACTTTTGACTTTTGATGATTTGAGAGTTTCTCTTGATGAATCATGATCAACCCTTGATCAAATGATGAATGTGACTTGAAAATGTTGATGTTGACACAAAATCTTGAAGTTTGACTGTTTGTGGACCACAATTGACTTTTTACCTATTATAGTTGATTTTTAGTCATCTGAGCAATTGATTGAGCAAACATGTGATGCAAGACTTCAAACTTGGAGTGAGCATTCTTTGAGACATATGAGAAACCAAAAAATCCACTTGAGGCATTAGAAACCGAATCTTCCTTGAGAAAGATGAAACCCTAGTTGTAGGTCCATTGCTTAGGAGGAGAATTTGTCTGATCAACTCTTGAGCATCCTTGAGAAAATGAAAACCCTAGGAGCATGAGGAGATGTCTTGAAGAAAATTGGAGGGAAAATTCTTGGGTACAACATCTGCCCCTGTTCAATCTTCTTAAACCCGAGGAGTTAGATTTGCATGTTTGCCATTAGTGATCTGAAGGTAGAAGAGGATTGAACACTTAAGTGCCCAGAAATTTGCACTCGCATGTGCAGGAAGTAACATTGTTGGTTGGTAATATTGCTTGAATGGGCGGGCTTAAAGATGCCATTCAGAGATATAACAAAGTATCATCAGAGATGGGCTTATAGATGCCATCCAAAGTAACTATTGATAGAAGTATAAGAACGAGTCTATGCTCGACTGTATTTGAAGAATGCTTTCCAGAATGAACCTCTGGGAAAGGTGTTTAAGTAGTTTCTTGTCATATTTAGTCTCTGAGAGAGATGTTTATCATGTAGATGATCACCCCGTCCTGTTTCGAGAATTGATCTACAATCTGCTTTTTGTTGGTAAACCGTCCTGTTTCGGGAATTCATACCACCTGGCCGTGTCGATAGATTCCCTGTCCTGTTTCAGGAGTTAATCTTTTTCCTGATTATAAATATAGTTTCCCCGTCCTATTTTGGGAGTTAATCTTTGCTCGATCGTATAGATAGTTTCCCCGTCTTGTTTCGGGAGTTAATTTGTGACATGTTTGAGAATTGTTGATGATATTCATCCGTATGTATACTTTTACCTAAAAATATAAGGATTTAGTTGTATGAAATATCATGCTATATGTGATTCATTGTGTAATGATGTTCTCGAAGTAAATGGGAGTGTGCTATATGTGTTTCGTGTGCATATATTATGATGCTCGTAAATGACGTATGGATGCAAGATGCCGTTCAAGCACATCGGTAGCTTCGTGTAATATCTTGGTTGGGGAAAATAAATCCCTTACTGTTGTTGGGGATGAAGAATATGAATCTTCATTCTTTGTTTAGAATATTTCTGTTGGGAATTCCTGCTTTCTATTTGAGGAACGCTGGGGGGTGTTGACTTCTGCTTTGGGATTGGTCGTTCATCGCTCTACTGGGGAATTTAACTCTTATATACCCTGACTGGGGATAAAAGAGATGGATAACCTTCCAAGATGTTGTCTGACCAGTTTCTGATATGGATGCCAACTCTTCTGGGGAGGACAAAGTTAAATAACATCTGGCCCAATTTCAGATTCCGTAGAAACACTCTAGGGATAGCAGTCTGGACTGTCCTTCGCTAGAGAGAGGAATTTTTCCGGTGATTTATAATAGTCAGAGAAATAGACTCAAGCTGGGGAGACTGAATTCTGTTGGGGAAATAAAGCCTGCTGAAGAAATATACTCTGCTGAGGAAATGAATCTTGCTGGAGAAATATATTTTGCTGAGGAAATGTGCCATGCGGGAGAAGAGAATTCTACAGGGTTTTTTTTACAGTTTTAGAGAAATAAACTAAGTTGGGGAAGAGAATTTCTCTGAAATGTGCTGATGACATAATCTCTGATAAGGATTGGGACTCCGTAGGTTGGCGACATTGTCGGGGAAAAGATCATACTCCTTTATCAGCTAGGGGAATCTGTCGAGGAGTATGATGAGGTTAATTGCTGGAAGATACCCCAATTCATGTCTTCAAAGCATATTGGACTTGCGGGGAATGTATCTTTGTCAGAAATGAGCTTGTGAAGATAGCTCTGTGGGGGTTTCTTTATGGATATTTGTGGATGATTTGGGCGCTATCCCAACTCCTGGAGTCTTTAGCAAAAGCTTATTCCTGTTTTTATGCATATATTTGTTAATAATAATCATATTCATATGCATATGTTCATTTAATTTAGTCATTGGATATTTTTGCGAAGAAAACAAAAAAAGTAAAACAAAATTTGAATTTTGAAATGGTATTTGTATTGATAATTTGCCTATAAACAGCAGTTTTATACAAAGAGATAGAAATCCTAGTAAGAGGAAATCGTCGTGAAATGAAAAGAGTATAAAGTAAAACAAAGAAAAACAGCTATGTGGAAATAATCTCGTCGGGTTTCAACTCTGCTATTGCCCCTATGTCTTCGAGCATCTCATCCTTTGTTGTCGGAAGAAGTTGACTGAATTGATCTGCACCATTCAAACTTGACGTTGGTAATAAAGCTAGTTGTAAGTGATCCAACGGGACATAGATGTACGCTGTAATCCCTAACTTTTTCCTGGACCGCCCTTTCGAGTTTTCAGCCCAACGGGATACCCTTTTTTGCCCAAGCCGCCTTTTCAGGTTTTCGAATTGCCGAGTGTACAATCTTTATATATATCCCTAATTTTTTCTTGAACCTTTTTGGTTCGCTAGGGTGCCTTATTTTTGCCTAGGCTAGTCAACCTAGCGGGTCTCTTTCATGCATAGTATCTTTTGACTATGTCCACATTCACAGGGCGTGGAAAATCTTCTCCGTCCATGGTGGTAAGTATCATAGCACCGCCATAAAATATCTTCTTGATTACAAATGGTCCTTCATAGGTGGGAGTCTATTTGTCCCTGGGATCACCTTGCGTTAGGATGATGCGCTTTATTACCAAGTCACCATCCTGATATACCCGATGCTTGACTTTCTTGTTGAAGGCTTTGATCACACGCTTCTGATACATCTGACCGTGACAAACAGCCTCCAACCTTTTCTCATCAATTAAATTCAACTGGTCCAGCCTAGTCTGAATCCATTCGTCTTCGTCTAAATCTGCATCTTTCATAATTCTCAGAGAAGGAATCTGAACTTCGACAGGTAGGACAACCTCCATGTCGTATACCAGTGAGAATGGGGTTGCCCTAATTAATGTCTGAGCTGAAGTACGATAGCCATGAAGAGTAAGTGGTAACATCTCGTGCCAATCTTTGTACGTCATGTCATTTTTGTATAATCTTCTTGATGTTCTTATTGGCAGCTTCCATTGCGCCATTCATCTTTGGTCGATATGGAGAAGAATTTTGGTGCTTGACCTTGAACTGCGTGTAGAGTTTCGTGATTATATTGTTGTTGAGATTGGTACCATTGTCTTTGATAATTCTCTTAGGGATGCCATACCGACAGATAAGGTTATGCTTGATGAAACGGGCGATAACATTTTTGGTAATGGAGGCAAATGAGTCTGCTTCAACCCACTTCGTGAAGTAATCAATGGAAACAAGGATGAAGATGTCCATTAGAAGCTTTAGGCTTGATTTCTCCAATCATATCAATGCCCCACATTGCTAATGGCCAAGGAGCAGTCAAGACATTCAGAGGAACCGAAGGCATATGTACTTTGTTAGCATAGATCTGGCATTTATGACAAGTTCTTGAGTGGTGATGACAGTCAGTTTCCATAGTCGACCAATAGTATCTCGCTCTCAGAATCTTCTTAGCCATCGTATGTCCACTAGAATGAGTACCAAAGACGCCTTCATGCATATCTTCCATAATTTTCTCCACTTCCCTCTTGTCCACACAACGAAGCAGAGTCAAATCATGGTTGCGCTTGTACAAAATTCCATTGCTCGGGAAGAACTTGGCTGAGAACCTTCGTAGGAATTTCTTGTCATTGATAGATGCTCCTTCAGGATATTCTTGAGCCTCAAGGTATCTTTTCACTTCATGAAACAAAGGTTTCTCTTCTACTTTGTCACTGTCAACTTCGTAGCAATGTGCCAGTTCATCCAGTCTTTCAATGGTAATTCGAGGAGCTTCGTTGTTCCATCTAACTTTGAACATATATGACATTGTAGCTAATGCGTCTGCCAACTGATTCTCTTCCCGTGGGATATGCTCAAAAGTGATTTCCTCGAAGTACGGGATTAAGGTCAACACATGCTCTCGATAAGGAATGAGGTTCGGATGTTTCATATCTTATTCTCCATTAATTTGACTAATTACCAGGGCTGAGTCCCCGTATACGTTCAAGAACTTGATCCCCAAGTCAATAGCAGCTCTGATGCCCATGATGCACGCTTTGTATTCGGCCATGTTATTGGTATAGTTAAAGCAAAGCCTGGCAGTAAAGGGCATATGGCAACCCTTGGGAGAGATAATTACATCAACGATTATGTTGCCAAGTGCGTTAGAAGCTCCATCGAAAACCATAGTCCATCGAGATCCTGGCTCAGGTCCTTCATATGGTCTAGGTTATTTATAATTTGTAACTAACATAATGTTCTCGTCCGGGAACTCAAAATTCATAGACTGATAGTCGTTTATAGCTTGATGAGCCAAGTGGTCTGCCAGTACACTTTCTTTGATTTCCTTCTAAGTGGTGTACTGAATGTCGTATTCTGTTAAGACCATTTTCCATCGAGCTATTCTTCCGGAGAGAGCGGGCTTCTCGAATATGTATTTGATGGGATCCATTTTAGAGATCAACAAAGTGGTATGGGTTAACATATACTGTCTTAGTCAGCGAGTAGCCCATGCCAAAGCGCAATAAGTTTTCTCAATCAGTGAGTATCTTGTTTCATAATCAGTAAACTCTTTGCTAAGGTAGTATATTGCATGCTCTTTTCGACCAGACTCGTCATGTTGGCCCATTACACACTCCATTGAGTTCTCTAGCACTGTGAGGTACATGATTAGAGGTCTCCCTTCAACTGGTGGCATCAGGATCAGGGGTTCTTGTAAGTACTCCTTGATTTTATCAAAGGCTACCTGACAGTCGTCGTTCCATTTTACTACCTGATCTTTCTTCAGCAATTTGAAGATCAATTCACAAGTAGCGGTCAGATGGGAAATAAACCTGGCAATACAATTCAGTCGTCCCAATAAACCTTTGACTTCCTTCTCAGTATGAGGAGCATGCATTTCTTGAATGGCTTTAACATTAGCGGGATCAACTTCAATACCTTTACCGTTGGCAACAAAACCCAGGAGCTTACCGGATCTCACCCCAAAGGTGCACTTGTTTGGATTCAACCTTAGCTTGTATTTCTTCAATCTCTCAAAAAGCTTGTGTAGATGGTCAAGATGCTCTTCTTTAGTCTGAGATCGGGCTATCATATCTTTGACGTAGACCTCTATCTCGTGATGAATCATGTCATAGAATAAAGCTACCATGGCACACTGTTTTGTGGCGTCGGTGTTCTTCAACCCAAAAGGCATAACCTTGTAGCAGAAAGTGCCCCACTGTGTGACGAAAGTAGTTTTATCCATATCTTCAGGTGCCATCTTGATCTGATTATACCCTGAGAAACCATCCATGAAAGAGAATACCTTGTGTTGAGCGGTGTTGTCAACCAAAACATCAATATACGGAAGTGGGAAGTCATCTTTGGGGCTCTCCATATTCAGATCCCTGTAGTCCACACACATACATACCTTGTCGTCTTTCTTTGGTACTGGAACCACATTTGCTACCCACTGAGGATATGATGTTACAGCTAAGAAACTCGCGTTGAATTGTTTCATAACCTCAACCTTGATCTTCTCTGACATCTCGGGGCGCATTCGACGAACCTTCTATTTGATTGGAGAAAAACCCTCTTTCATCGGTACACGGTGAACTACAATATCAGTATCGAGCCCTGGCATGTCTTCGTACGACCAAGCGAAGATCTCAACATATTCATGCAACTTCTGAATCAATTTGTTCTTGACACTGTCCTCTAGGTTGGCGCCTATCTTGACTTCTTTCCTGTCTGTTTCAGAACCCAAGTTTACAACCTCGACTGGCTCTTCATGTGGTTGAATAGCCTTTTCCTCTTACATTAACAGTCTGGAAAGTTTTCCCGGTATTTCACAATCTTCTTCACCTTCGTCCTTGACTTGGTAGATCGGATTTTTAAAGTCATAAGTGGCAATAGCAGAATCGTTATCAACGGGATCCAAAGTGGATGTGGATCTGCAATATATTGTGTGGGTGTGTGTAAGAATACATAGCTATTTGAAAGTGATAAAAGTAAAAGAAAGATAGAGAGCACAAAATTTGAATGCAAAATGTCCAATGCTTTATTAAATAAAAACATGTTTATGAAATGACAACCCTTAACAAATGAACCGTTGTGCCCCGGGTAAGACACAAGGCTTAAAGTCATTATTTTAAAAGACTACATAACCAAACTTGAAAGTAATAAAAACAGAAAGTAGATATTACTCTTGACTAAAGGAGATTGAAATAATGTCTTGACTCCTCCAGTTGTTGAGCTTGTTGCCTATGGTAGGAAAGATCCAGCTGTCATGGTCATAACCACTGTCAGCATCTTCTATTACGTTGACTCCGTTGTTGCTGACATGGAATGGTGGTCTTCCAGCACGAGCGTAATGAACAACCCTCTGAGCCTTTATAGTGAAACCCAAACCAAACTTGTCAGATTTATACGGAATGTCAGGAAGCTAACCACAGGTAGTACAACCAACTTCTTCTATAACAACTTTAGCATCCTTCAAAGAAGCCATCCTGGGCGGAACCCTAGTAACCTTAGGAATAACAGAGACTTCTTCAGTGGCGGTAGGAGGGATAAATTCAAAATTCTGACAGGGAGTCTCGATGAATTTTCTGTCCATCTCTACATACCGAAATAAGTTCAAGTGGCTAACCATATACTCCTCTTCACTGCAGACAATAACAACCTTTCCCTGTACGGGATACTTCAGCTTCTGGTGTAAGGTTGAGGTAACAACGCCTGCCTCATGGATCCAGGGGCGTCCCAGTAAGCAAGAATAAGCTGGCCAAATATCCATTACATAGAAGGTAGATTCGAAGACCCACGAACCTACCTTGATCGGAAGATCCACTTCTCTGTGTACCATTCTCTTTGATCTATCAAAGGCTCGAACTATAATATCATTGGGTTTCAGTACAACCCCTTTGCAATCCAGTCTGTCAAGAGCACTCTTCAGTAACACATTTAACAAGGAATCTGTATCAACCAATACATGAGCCAGAGTAGTGCCACTGCATTCAATGGAGACATACAGGGCCCTGTTATGGTTTCTTCCTTCTGGAGTCAGGTCAGCATTATAAAAACCTAACCCATTGTCATTCGTTAAGCTAGAAACATAGTTCTCAAATTGATCGACAACAATTTCCTGTGGCACGTGAATAGTCTTAAAATTTTTCACAAAAGCATGTGTGTGGGCTTCATAACACTGTAGCAGGGATAACATGGAGATCTTAGATAGGGTCTGCCCCAGCTGTTCAACAATCTTGTAGTCGCTCTTACGGATAATCTTCAATACCTCCTCCAACTCTTACCTGGAGGTGTCTTCAGCTGCAACTTCTTTAGGCGCCTCCATCTGGGAAGGCACCACTATTTTCTCTTTACCCCGAGCCTCAGTACCTGACTCGGTAGAGATAACTCTAACTGGTGTAGAAACAATATTTAGAGATATTTCTGGGGAGAAAACCCTTCCGCTTCTACTAACCTTACTGGTCCCAACAATATTATCAATGTTGGGATCAGTAACTTTAGTAACTTCATCTTCAGTAATCGATAGTTCTTGCTTGACGCCATAGTAGTAGACATCAGATCCATAGTTCCACGAGATAGCTTTATCTAAAGAATATGGAATAGGCCCAGGTGTAGTGATGATTATAGGAGCAGCTTTTGGATCGGCAGTAATCCTTATAGGATCTTTGGAAGTGATCCTGATAGGAGTGCCAAAAATTACATATAGGTCTTGAAACAAACTCTCAGTAGACAGAATTTTCTCAACCTGAATTATGTGATTGTCCATTAGGCATTGAATGTCTTCTTTCAATAACTTGCAGCCATTGGGTTGGGCTGCACAACAGTAACATCTTTCAATACAACCCGAAAATAAATAGGCCTGCAATATATTCTTCTTGATAACTGGGAAGGGAGTAGCCAATTCACTTACAGTAAAAACATAAAGAACATCGTCAATAACACTTATGCCTTTGTCATTCTTCGACATTGGTGCAATAATTACATTCGGGGTCTCAGGCGGATCAAACTCAATTTCTTTGTTGTCAATCATGTCTTGAATTTTTTTTCAAAGCCCATTAGTTATTGGTGTCGTGCCCAGGGCTATTGAAATGGTAAGCACATTTCACATTCAGATTGTAGCAAGGAGATGAGGTGTTGGGATTCTGAGGAGGATCCCTTAACATAATCAGTTCTGCTTTCAGTAAATGTTGTAATGCTTGAGATAGTGGCATGATGATCTTTGTAAACTGCCTTCTCGATGTGTATGTCCTACGATGATTGCCCTATTATTGTTGTACAGGTGCATGATTAGAAATTAACACCGCTCCCACAAACTGATTGCCGTCACTTCTAACACGGCCCGTCTGGCCATAAACAACATTTGTTTCCTTCTTATTGTTTAATGTTTTCTTTACAACACTTGAAGATGCAACCACTTGAATCTTTCCACTCTTAATACCGCTTTCGACATATTCTCCAGTTAGAATCAGCTCAGTAAAACCAGATGAAGAGCTTCCAATCAGATGGTTAAATAATGGACCTGTTAAAGTACCCATGAACATATCAACCAGCTCTCTATTAGACAGTGGAGGTTGAACCCTTTTTTCCAGATCTCTCCACTTCTGGGCATACTCTTTGAACCCTTCATTTTATCCCATAGACATATTTTGTAGTTGCACCCGAGTTGGTGTAAGGTTAGTGTTATATTGATACTGCTTGTGAAAAGAAACATCCAGGTCTTCCCAAGTGAGAATGTTGGTTCCTTCCAACTGATAGAACCATTCGAGTTGTGTCCTAGATAAGCTCTCTTGAAAGAAGTGAACCCATAAATTTCTGTTAGCCGTATAAGGTTGGATCTTCCGAACATAAGATCTCAGATGAAGCTTGAGACAAGAAACACCATCATATTTAGCAAAGATGGGGACCTTGAACTTGTGAGGGATAACTACCCCTGAAATAAGATTCAACTCTTCAAAATCTAGTCCAGGAACTTTCTGGATTTCCATAGCATTGAGGCGATCTTTAAGCTGTTTGTATCTGTCATCCGCATGAGGATACTATTCATCCGAGTAGTCTTCATCATCAGGAATTTTCCCAGAACCGAGGTTACTTCCTCCTTCAACTTTAATACTTTTACCGTATTCCTCCTGATTATCATCTTCATATGAGGAAATGACACATTTCTAAGCTTTCTTAGGAAGGCCTTTGAACCTTCTCCCCATGTTGAGGATGATTGTCTTTCTAGTCTTTTTATTTTTGGCGATGAGCGCCATCATCTCCTTTTTCCCCTTGGCTAAGTTCAAGAGCGTTTCTTGAAATTGGGCATTTTGTGCCTGGAGTTCCTTGACAGTCTATTCTAGAGCCATCTTTTACTGAAATAAACAGCAAGAAGATGAGAAAACATGTATTGGAAAACCTGTTATGTGATGATATGCATGATATGAAGATGAAATGTTTGTAATCTCAAGCCTCAACTCAACTTTAGTTTTGATGAAAGACAAACAAGCTAGTTTGATGAAAGACAAACAAGCACTATGGCAAGAAGGAAAAGAAGTGGAATTAGCTTAAAGCATCATTCACTCAAATATTCAAGGATCATGGCAAGCAATCAAGTATATCAATTCTCATTTGAACTACATTGATTAGAAATGCTAAAAAATGATATACACACTTTCCACAACACTTCACTTAAAGTATAAAACAAATTTTAAGTTTTTCACTGATGTAAATCGATTAACATATGATGTAAATCGATTTACACATGCTTTTTCAAAAACTGATTGTTTCTGGCAGCAATCGATTTACATGAAGTGTAAATCGATTGATCACAGAACTGAGTTGAATTTTTAACACTTGTAAATCGATTTACACATCATGCTAATCGATTTACACTTCAATTTTTTTGAAAACAAGAACGTTACAAACCCGTGCAATCGATTTACATCTCATGCTAATCGATTTACACGTTGTAACTTGTGAAAAATCTGAACTGGTTTCAAGATATCCTTCACACCTTTTCTCCAATAGATGCATGGTCATACATTGCATCCTCTCAAGTTTTTCAAACAGAAAAGTGTCCATTTGGAAAGGTATCTTGATTACTTTAAATACTAAATCTTTCAAATTAAAAAACAACTCTTCTCTTATGCAATAATTCTGAACTTTGTAAAATATTCAAACTTCATATTTCTTAACTTTTAAGAACAAAGATTTTCTGCACTTTCACAAATATAAGAACAGAAATCTTTGAGCATTATCTAACCATTGTGTTACAGTTTGAATTGCTTACAAGAGAAGAAAGAAGAAACTTCATTGAAGTCACTCTATGTGATCAACATCTTTCAAGAAATCATATTTCATAGAATTATACAAAGTGTAACTTATTTCCAGGATTGTTGGAATTAAGTATTGGAATACTTGTGTACCTTGTTGTCCATTGTTGGAAACAAGAGGTATCTTTTGAGAGGATTGTTCTCAAGAGACTTATTGGAAATCCAAGAGGGTGTTCTTGGTATTTGTTAGAGTCTTTAGTTGATAAGACTAGGAAGAGTCTTGTAAAAGTTCTAACAAAATAGTGAAATCTCTTACGTGTTTGCAAGGGGACTGGACGTACTTCTGGGGTGTGGAAGGAACCAGGATAAATCTTCGTGTCTCTTTACTTTCTGCACTTTACAGTTTTTCCAAAGCACTAAAACAAAACCAGAAAGTATAAAATAAGTCAAAAATCGACCACCACCTAATTCACCCCCCCCCCCCCCCCCTCTTAGGGTAATCTTAAACTTACAATTGGTATCAGAGCAGGTTATAGGTAGCCTGCTCCTAGAGATCCAGAATGGCTTCCGCAAATCATCAACCCGTTTTCAGAGATGGTGGTGGTAACAACAAGCCTCCTCTATTCTGTGGTGAATATTTTGACTTTTGGAAAATACGCATGAAGGCGCATCTAGAAGCACAAGGAGAGGAGATATGGGATGCTGTTGAAAATGGTCCATTTATTCCGGTTACGGTAATCAACGGTGTTGGCTCTTCAAAGCCTAAAACTGCATGGGACAACGACGACAAAAAGAAAGTTCTCTATGACAAAAAGGCAATAAACCTTCTTCAAGGTGCACTTAGTATGGACGAATTTTTCCGTGTCTCGACATGCAAAACAGCAAAGGAAATATGGGATACCTTGGTACAAACTCATGAAAGAACGGCTGAAGTAAAAAGATCAAGGCTAAATACCCTAAGTCAAGAATATGAACTATTTCGAATGCAGCCCGGAGAATCCATTCTTGACTTACAAAAGAGATTTGTGCATTTGACAAATCACTTAAGTGCTCTTGGTAAAACCTTGAGAAATGATGAACTCAACTTGAAAGTCCTCAGATCATTGACTAGGGAATGGCAACCAAAGGTAACGACAATCTCAGAAAAGAAGAGTCTCTCTGCAATGACTTCCGCTACATTATTTGGCAAACTTCAAGAATACGAAACAGAACTCGGTAGACTTGAAAAACATGAGAATCTAGAAAAGAAGTCCAAAAACATTGCTTTAAAAATTGATTCAAAGGAAGTTGTAAAAGAAGACAATCCGGAAGAAGATGAAAATTTCATGCTTCTTGTTAAAAGACTTGGGAAATTTTTTGGCAGAAATGACAAGGGCAGATCTCATGCACATAAGAGAAAGCATTTCAAGAAAAGAGAAGCCTCCACATCAACACAAGATGTCTCATGTTATGAATGTGGAAAGCAAGGACATATCAAGCCAAACTGTCCAAATCTCCCAAAGAAAAACGGATTCAAAGGAAAGGACTCAAAACAAAAGAAAGCCTACATAGCATGGGAAGATAATGATATGAGCAGTACATCGGAATCGGAAAGTGACGAATGTGCAAATTTAGCCTTAATGGCATCGCATCACTCCGACGACGAAGAAGAGGTTAGTAATGAATTTACTCTTTTTGATGATGATGTTCAAGGTGCAATTGATGAACTCTTGAAAGAATGCAAAAGTTTATACAAAAAGGTGTCAAACCAAGAAAAAGAACTTCTAATTTGTCTAGAAAAAATTGACACCATGACTAAAGATTTTGATCTTCAAAAACAGAATTTTATAAAAGAAAAGGAAAACTTTGCATGCTCCAAGTGTGAATCAAATGTCTTTCAAATTGTTTAATTGAAAAGAGTCATTGAACGATATGAAAAAGGACAAATAGGGTTAGAAGGATTACTAAGCCAACAACGTTATCCAAATGATAAAAGAGGTCTTGGTTATGTGAATTCTAAGAAACCAAGTAACAATCCCACTATTTTTGTAAAGGCTAGTAATAGTTCCAATCCCAAGATAGTAGAAAAGAAGCAAGTTGTTCATAATCATCAAAAGAAAAAGCCTAATGTATCTAAAAGGAAACAAATTCCTAGATACAAGAGCAAATTTGTTCCAAACTGTTTTTACTGTGGTATTATTGGACACACACCTAATGCATGCTATATTAGAAATTTCAGTATGGCTAGTGGACACTATGCATGGGTGAAAAAGGGAACTAACTATGAAGGATCCAAGGCAACTTGGGTACCTAACAAGAAATAATCCGTTTTTGTAGGTATGCTTGAAATCCACATCAAATCTTTGGTATCTTGACAGTGGATGTCCAAAGCATATGACAGGAGATGTACACCAATTTTCATATCTAGTACATAAAGCCAAAGGGTATGTCACCTATGGAGACAACACCAAAGGAAAGATTCTTGGCGTTGGAATAGTTGGCACACCTCCATCCATTCAAATTGAGGATGTTCTCTATGTTGAAGGATTAAAGCACAACCTTCTGAGCATAAGTCATCTTTGCGATAGAGGGTTCAAAATCAAATTCAACAAAGAAGAATGCCTTATTATGGATGAGGCAACCAATGAGGTAAAACTCAAAGGTATAAGATCTAACAATATTTTTATGATCACTTTAGATGATTTATCTATGAAGGTACAATGTCTTATGGTAAACAACAATGACGTTTGGTTATGGCACAAGAGGATTGCTCACATTCACATGGAGCACTTGAACAAATTGGTTAAGCATGACTTAGTTATTGGTCTACCAAAGATGAAGTTCATCAAAGACAAACTATGTAGTGCATGCCAAAAGGGCAAACAGACCAAATCAACTTTCAAACCAAAGAATGTGGTTTCAACAACAAGACCACTTCAATTGTTACACATGGATCTTTTTGGTCCATCTAGAACAAGAAGCTTCAGAGGTAACATTTATGCTTTAGTTATTGTAGATGATTTTTCCCGTTTTACTTGGACTTTGTTTTTAGTGCACAAAAATGACGCATTCAAGGAATTCAAGAGATATGCAAAACAAGTTCAAAATGAGAAGTCATTAAAGATAACATCAATCCGAAGTGATCATGGTGGAGAGTTCCAAAATAGTTTGTTTGAAGAATTTTGTGAAGAAAATGGGATCTTCCACAATTTTTCAGCACCAAGAACTCCACAACAAAATGGAGTAGTTGAGAGGAAAAATAGGTCTTTGGTGGAGCTTGCAAGAACCATGCTAAGTGACTCAAGTTTGCCTAAATATTTTTGGGCGGATGCGGTAAGCACGGCATGTTACGTAAGCAATCGCGTGATCGTAAGACCTATACTAAAGAAAACTCCATATGAGATTTACAAATGAAGAAAACCAAATATCTCTCACTTTCACATTTCGGGTGCAAATGCTTTGTCCTTAACAACGACAAAGACAATCTCGGTAAGTTCGATGAAAAATCGGATGAAGGTATTTTTCTTGGTTACTCCCTTTCTAGCAAAGCTTTTAGAATTTACAATAAAAGAACTTTAACTGTAGAAGAATCAATGCATGTTTCTTTTGATGAATCTAACACCTCCAAGGAGGAAGTTGTTATTTGTGATGATGATGATTCTATAGATTTACCTCATGAGAATTCATGCGAAGGTGGAAAAATTGTCAACCCGGAACAAACACATGAACTTTCACATCAAAATGAAAATGATGATGGTCTTCCTCAAGAATGGAGAACTCATCGTGATCATCCAATTGACAACATAATTGGAGATATTAGCAAAGGGGTATCTACTCGACTAAATCTTAAGGATGCATGCTTAAATATGGCTTTTGTATCTCAAGTTGAACCTACTAAAGTGGCTCAAGCACTAGAAGATGATCAATGGATCCTTGCCATGCAAGAGGAGCTAAACCAATTCGAACGGAACGAAGTTTGGGAACTTGTTCCTAATCTAGGAAATAAACGTATCATTGGAACCAAATGGGTATTCAAAAACAAGATGGATGAAAATGGTATAATCACTCGAAACAAGGCAAGACTAGTTGCTCAAGGATACAACCAAGAGGAAGGAATTGATTTTGAAGAAACTTTTGCTCCGGTAGCACGTTTGGAAGCAATAAGACTACTACTTGCATATGCATGCTCATTGGACTTTGAACTCTTTCAAATGGATGTAAAAAGCGCATTTCTCAACGGATTCATAAATGAAGAAGTCTATGTAAAGCAACCTCCCGGATTTGAAGACTTCAAAAATCCTAATCATATCTTCAAATTGAAGAAAGCTCTCTATGGGCTGAAGCAAGCACCAAGGGCATGGTATGATAGACTAAGCGCATTCCTATGTGAAAAAGGATTTGTAAAGGGTAAAGTTGATACCACTCTCTTCATAAAAAATGTTAATCATCATACTTTACTTGTACAAATCTATGTAGATGATATTGTTTTCGGTTCAACTAACCAAAATATGTGCAAGGAATTTTCATCTATGATGCAAGGAGAGTTTGAGATGTCTATGATGGGAAGATTGAATTTCTTTCTCGGTCTTCAAATTAAGCAACTCAAACACGGTATCTTCATTAACCAATCAAAATATTGCAAAGACCTTATAAAGAAGTTTGAGATGGAAATTAGCAAAGAGAGTGCAATTACTATGGGATCCGACACCTATCTTGATCCAGATGAATCAGGGAATTTTATTGACATAACTAAGTATCATGGAATGATTGGCTCACTCCTCTATTTAACAGCAAGTAGACCTGACATCATGTTCAACGTTTGCCTATGTGCAAGATATCAAGCCAATCCTAAAGAGTCTCACCTTGCAGCAGTCAAGCGCATAATAAAATATCTCAAAGGAACAACCAACGTCGGATTATGGTATCCAAAAGGTAGTATGTGCAATCTAGTTGGTTATTCTGATGCTGACTATGCAGGTTGTAAGACTGATCTCAAAAGTACAAGTGGAACATGTCACATTCTCGGAAATGCCTTGGTTTCATGGTCATGCAAAAAGCAAGCAAGCATCGCTCTCAGCACTGTCGAAGCATAATACATTGCGGCTGGTAGTGGATGCGCTCAAATTCTTTGGCTAAAACAACAATTACTTGACTATGGAGTAAACCTTGGATGCATTCCACTTCGATGTGATAACACAAGCGCGATCAATATTACGAAAAATCCAGTTATGCATTCCCGGACAAAACACATTGACATCAGACACCATTTCATACGAGATCACGTACTCAAAGGAGATGTCGAGATTACTTTTGTGGATACTCAAAATCAACTCGCGGACATTTTCACAAAACCACTTGCAAAGGATGCATTTTTCAAAATTCGTCGTGAACTCGGAATCCTAGATGAACAAGATATATAAGGGGCACTCTATCCTTAACTATACTTTAATGTACATATATATGGGTTTAGACAATGTTTCAAATGTTAAAATTACTGTTTTTAATTTTTTCCTTTAAGTAAATCGATTTACTTGGTGTGTAAATCGATTTACCACTGAAGCAAAACCTTTTTTTTTATAAAATCCTTTTGTGTAAATCGATTTACACAGTATGTAAATCGATTTACCACTGAACGGAAATTATTTTTCATAAAAATTCTTTTGTGTAAATCGATTTAACCAATGGGCAAATCGATTTACCACTGAACTGAAGCATTTTTATGTAATTTTTCTCTATGCAAATTAACTTTTCAGCATGTGATATTTATGAGTCTTTAATATATTGGTCAATCTTACCTTGCCTCCCACCTTCTTTTTGACCAATCATGGAATCTTGACCACTCCACTCAATTAAAACCTCATAAAGAACTCACTTACTCTCTCTACTATTTAATCTCACCAAAACTACCTCACTATCTCATAACACCTAAACTCTCTCTCTCTCTCTCTCTCTCTCTCTCATAACAACACAAAAATTATCTATCTCCCTTACTCAAAACCCTAACCATATCCATGGCTCCCAAGAGAAAAGCAACAACCTCAGAAAAAGGAAAGAAGCAAACTGTTGCAGCCGCTGAAAACTCTTTGCTCGAGTACCTCTCGGATTCACATCATGAAAGATTTATCAAGCATTTTCAGAAGAAAATTATCTCAGCTCCAAAATTCGGTATGTTATCTACCTTTCCCGATGAATGCTTCACTTTTAAAAAGGATTTGATTGCTTATGGGTTAGAACCATTAATATCATCACGTGGTTACTATTACCCGGATCTAGTTCACGTATTCTACAGCAATATGCATTACGATAACAACAAATGTTATACCTATGTGCTCGGAACAAGAATTCCTCTGCATTCCAAAACTATAGGCAGAATTTTGAACATTCCATATACTGGAAGTACCCTCTATGACCCAGAGGATGCTGATTGGGAAAACTATAAGAAGCGAGATTTCTTCTACAACATTGGCAGGTTGTCAGAATCTGAATACCGTGCAAAGCGGATTCGTAGTCTTGGCGGTGTTATTCCGGCTCGGGACACTTGGAGTGCTGGTAACTTTCATATTGATGATAGATTTTTTCACTATTTTTTGGTATATATCTTATTTCCTAGAGCAGGAAATCATTGTACTGTGATCGACCTAGAACTGCAAATACTCTATGCGAGGAAAAATGGCATTGCGGTAAACTGGGCTAAACTGATTGTGGTGCATATGTTAAGAGTTGCCACAAGGGCTACTTTTCTACCATATGAATACTTCATTACAAGGATCTTGGAAGCATTTGATATAGATTTTACTGGGTTTGAGCGGATTGAAATGGATCCAATCACCAATAGGATCTCCATCAAATATGTTGATTCTAGGATGGGTGTTCATTTCAATTCTGAAGCAAAAACCATCACATACATTAGAGAGGATATTGTAGGTGATGAAGGCAATAATGCAGATGAAGAAGACAATGAAGTTCCTCCTCCTGCTACCTCTTCTGGTCCAACAAACCAAGATGTTATGGATTACATGACTCAACAGTTTGCATCTCTCAACTCTAACATCAATGCTCGATGGACCGAGATAAATGACTCTACCTCCTCTCGCATCAATGCTTTTCAGAATGATGTGAACCAACAGTTTTCATACCTATACTCACATCTTAATATTCCTCCATACGATCCAAACAATCCAGCACCTCCGCCTCCTCAATACACCGAACCACCTCTACAACAACAATTTCCATATCAAGGACCCTTCTAATGTGTTCCTGACCAATATTATTAAATTCTTGTTATTTATCATTATGTTTTTGTTTTGTATTACTTCAAGTATTAGTGTTTGTATCATGTATCTTTGAACTTCGTTCGCTATATTTAGAAATTTGAGTTTTTAGTTCATATCTGTTTCAACTTGTTATAAGTATCATCTTGTTGCATCTTTCCCTTCTTTTTGATAATGTCAAAGGGGGAGAAGGATGTGATAGCACTTTATGGTTGTTTGGTTGTTTGTTTCAATTTTCTTTACAGGGAAAGCTTTCAAAACTTTTTCTCCATAGGGGGAGAAATCTAACTTAGGGGGAGAAAACTCCTTTTGCTCCAAATCTGAACAACTCATAAAGAAAGATGGTTTGTCATCATCAAAAGGGGGGAGAATGTAATCTCAAGCCTCAACTCAACTTTAGTTTTGATGAAAGACAAACAAGCTAGTTTTATGAAAGACAAACAAGCACTATGGCAAGAAGGAAAAGAAGTGGAATTGGCTTAAAGCATCATTCACTCAAATCTTCAAGGATCATGGCAAGCAATCAAGTATATCAATTCTCATTTGAACTACATTGATTAGAAATGCTCAAAAATGATATACACACTTGCCACAACACTTCACTTAAAGTATAAAACAAATTTTAAGTTTTTCACTGATGTAAATCGATTAACATATGATGTAAATCGATTTACACATGCTTTTTCAAAAACTGATTGTTTCTGGCAGCAATCGATTTACATGAAGTGTAAATCGATTGATCACAGAACTGAGTTGAATTTTTAACACTTTTAAATCGATTTACACATCATACTAATCGATTTACACTTCAATTTTTTTGAAAACAAGAACGTTACAAACTCGTGCAATTGATTTACATCTCATGCTAATCGATTTACACGTTGTAACTTGTGAAAAATCTGAACTGGTTTCAAGATATCCTTCACACCTTTTCTCCAATAGATGCATGGTCATACATTGCATCCTCTCAAGTTTTTCAAACAGAAAAGTGTCCATTTGGAAAGGTATCTTGATTACTTTAAATACTAAATCTTTCAAATTAAAAAACAACTCTTCTCTTATGCAATAATTCTGAACTTTGTAAAATATTCAAACTTCATATTTCTTAACTTTTAAGAACAAAGATTTTCTGCACTTTCACACATATAAGAACATAAATATTTGAGCATTATCTAACCATTGTGTTACAGTTTGAATTGCTTACAAGAGAAGAAAGAAGAAACTTCATTGAAGTCACTCTATGTGATCAACATCTTTCAAGAAATCATATTTCATAGAATTATACAAAGTGTAACTTATTTCCAGGATTGTTGGAATTAAGTATTGGAATACTTGTGTACCTTGTTGTCCATTGTTTGAAACAAGAGGTATCTTTTGAGAGGATTGTTCTC
This sequence comes from Vicia faba, assembly GCA_948472305.1. NCBI lineage: Eukaryota > Viridiplantae > Streptophyta > Magnoliopsida > Fabales > Fabaceae > Vicia > Vicia faba. The sequence goes on from OX451739.1 coordinate 730,429,636, forward strand.
AAGAGACTTATTGGAAATCCAAGAGGGTGTTCTTGGTATTTGTTAGAGTCTTTAGTTGATAAGACTAGGAAGAGTCTTGTAAAAGTTCTAACAAAATAGTGAAATCTCTTGCGTGTTTGCAAGGGGACTGGACGTACTTCTGGGGTGTGGAAGGAACCAGGATAAATCTCCGTGTCTCTTTACTTTCTGCACTTTACAGTTTTTCCAAAGCACTAAAACAAAACCAGAAAGTATAAAATAAGTCAAAAATCGACCACCACCTAATTCACCCCTCTCTTAGGGAAATCTTAAACTTACAATGTTTTCAAGGATCTCACGGGGTAAACAAAAAAGAAGTGTTAGAAGTTAAGTCTGGCTGCAGCTTTGATTGAGGAACTTCGTGTTGTTGAACGTCCTTTTATGAGCATCAGGCTCACCATGTCAAGTGGATCCTAGTTTTTGACTCAAGATAATGTACTTCGGTCTTTGACGACATTGGTTATAGGAAAATAAATCCCTTTTCCCCTTGCTAGATGTTAATTCATGATACTTTGTCGACATTTGGTTAGAGGAAAATAAATCCTCTTGCCCCTTGCTAGACATCTGGTTCATGATAAACATGCATCACCGGCCCTCGAGATCCTTGAAATGGTCAGTGAAAATGATATGGCATGATGTCATGATGTTATGATGTCATGTTCGAACAGATAATCAAACACAAGCAAAGCACACAAGAGCCTTAGGTTTAGGATTGCATGGAGTTTTTAGGTAAGTACCCTCTTGAAGTTTAGTTGGCTTAACTTGTCCTAAGAAAAGTAACCGGGTTCTTGGAGTCTCATATCATCAATCTTTCTCTCAGGCATTGTTTCAGCACAACATCTGATTTGCGACCAAAATATCCCGAGAGTCGAATCTCAATGAGTATAGCATCGAGTATCAACCAACTTCATACTGAACCAAATTCGGCCATCTCATTACCCTCTAATGGCTAAGTTGGGTCAATTAAGGTTCTAAGGTCAGTTAGTGCTTATGACACCATGTGGAAACCTAATATTCTCCTCAACTGACTCAAGGGACACCAATACCAACCAATATGTCGCACTAACGTAGCCATTGCTTCAACCATATCGGTATATGTCGTACAATTTCCACGATCTATAGCTACTTACCTAAAATGTCCCCCAGATCCGGGTATAGGATATTTGCAAAAAATAAACCCGGACAAGCCCCAAATGTAAAGCATACAAAACATACAAGGAAATCATTTAAAAATGATCTAACTCTAAGGTAACCCCACTTTTTAGTTTTCCCCAGCAAAGTCGCCAGTTCTGTAATACGGTGGGAGAACTAACTTGGTTTTGCGTTTTATCGCAATTATTGTGGATAGTAAGAGTCGCCACTGACTTTTCTTTTATCCAATAAGGAAAGGGTGAAAAGAACAGGAAAAACCTTTGAGATTTTTTTGAGTTCGGAGGGTAGATTATGAAAAGGGAAGGTGTTAGCACCCTTTTCATCTGTAGTTATCTATGGGCTCTTAATCGTTATCTCACTTTGAAAATGCTGTGTGAATGGGTTTAAAAAATATTTAGAAATTCCAATAGTAAGGCAAGACTTTGCAATGATTCTCGTATCTATCCTCGAGAATGCGTAAAAAGTGTTTTGAAAATATTTCTGAAAGTGTTTGTGAAAAATATGTTTTTGTTTTGTTTATGAGCAAGCAACTAGGAACTATCTACCTACTCAAGGAATTTCGTGTTATTTCCTTCTCCTTTAGACAATGCTATCCTACCATTAGTTAGTAGGAAGCCCTATCATTGTATGTGAAGGGACAAGCGCGGGTCATCGTACAGTCATCGAAGGCAACTTGTAGGGGCACTTTAGCAATTCGTAAGGGACTAGATCGTTTATCGAAGGCAGTATCGAAAGGGTAATCGAGGGACTACGATCTTTTTAATCGAGGGACAGTGCTAAAGCGTCCCCACGTACGAGGGACATGACTGTTTTTATCGAAGGTTACAAGGGAGGTTACCCTAGATGTGTGCATGGGCAAATAATTTGTGTTTCAGTTATTTTTATTCTTGTATTAGGGTTTGCTATCGTTTGCTTTTAATCTTACCATACAATCCTATTAAGCTAACGGTAATGTATACGAAGCATAAAATATAAGTGCAGAAAAGTAAAATTCTACGCTATTACAGGGCTTCGAGAATGGGGGTACAAATAATAAAAAACACGGGGAAAGTAAAAAACCATAATTATCTATTGTAAACCGTGTGCAATTACATAATCGGAAAATGCAAAATTAATAAAATACGCGAAGCGGTAAAAAAAAAAGGGAAAGGAAATTGCTTTGGTGATTTTTGATAGAAAAGATTTGATAATTAACCTAATAATCTAATTAATTTTAATTACAAAAGAAATTGATTAATTAAGTTAAACAAACCCTAAATTGATTTTAATTAAAAAGAAGGTTTAATGAAAAAAAACCTAAAAAACTAAATTAATTGATTAAATAAAAACCTAAAAATTAATTAGAGTTGATTAAATCAAAAACTAAAACTAATTAGGATTTATATAATAAAAAAGATTTTGAAAAAGGTTTTGTAAAAATAGGAAAATAAGAGAAAGAGTAAGAAGAAAAGAGAATTTGGAGGAAAATAAACCAAAAAGGTAGGGGTGAGTGTTGAATCCACGCCCTCAGCTAATACAAACAACATGTTCACCACTGGGCCAAGCGCGCCTTGGTGTTAAGGGAAGGCAACCAACACGTTTTATCATCTGCAAAACAATAAGAATCACAAAAATGTCAAAATGCCAAAAGGCTGGGATCGAACCCACGCCTTGGCACAGTAAGTCCTTAACGCACACGGTTCAACCGCTGGGGAGGTAATACATTCGTTAATTTAATTGAAACAAAATAAACAAATATTCAGTAAAAAGGTATAGACCAGAGAGACGTCGAATCCCTAGCTCCGGTCGTCTTCTCTGGTGAATCAATTCTTTGTCCTTGCAAAATAACAACCATTAGAAGGCCAAAAGTACACTACCCCCCTAACTCGAGGGTTGCGAGTTCAATAGGAGGGTTATTTTGGACTGAAATGGCCTAGTTTGAGAGGTATAACGAAAACGATGTGGATAGGTGCAAACATGGCATATCATTATTTGGATTGCATGGGATCCTTATGATGATCCAAACATGTACGAACACACATCTCAGAAACGTATTAATGGCATTAGTATGACTTAAAACAAAACGAAAATAAAAGTATGAGTTTTGTAAAGATCATGGAATTAGAGATGAATGCATGTGAGTTTCGTGAGCTTTGGACCATCAAACTTTATCCATTCTTACTTAGTATGATTGCTGGGAGTGAATGGAGTGGCTAGTTTGTAGTGAAAGGGACTATGAATAGGGTTTCAAGTTTTTTAGGGTTCTTGAAAAAATTGAGATTGGCTTGTATGAAGACTGCATAATATATAGCATGAATTTTGTCAAAGCTAAGATGGGATTGGACTTTGTGTAAGAAGCCTTGTATTTTATCTTATTTATTTTTGAATTATTAATGAAAAATCAAAATAATTTAAAATAAAATAGATCAAGGGGTGCATGAACAAGATCCGAGGTGTATAAAGAGTGTAATACACACTTGGATTCTAAAACAATGGCCCAATAGCCTAAAATATCAAGTTTGTTCAATTTGAACTTCATGCATTTGCTCAAAATTTCCCAACTTGCATTGGTTATAACTCTCTTAATTTTCATCTTTTGAAAGAGATCTTTGACTTTTTGGAAAGCACAAGATGTCCACTACAATCTCTCTTTTGATCATTTTTGCATTGGGAGACTTTATCTTGATGTAAGTTTCCTTGACAAAAAGTGTCTTTTTGTTGAATTTTGAAATGACCTGTAATGTATTGGCTCATATCTCTCAAATGAAACTTTTTTTGGACTTGAGCTTAGAGATTAAAAGTTGTAGAGAATTTAATTTCCTTCAAAATGATATTTGGTTGGGGGAAAATTGATGAAGCATGTGAAAGTTATGCTTGTCAAAGTTCAGTTGACTTCTCCTAAGAAAACCCTAAGTTGGAAACTTTTGACTTTTAATGATTTGAGAGTTTTTCTTGATGAATCATGATCAACCCTTGATCAAATGATTAATGTGGCTTCAAAATGTTGATGTTTACCAAAAATATTGAAGTTTGACTGTATGTTGACCACAATTGACTTTTTACCCATTATAGTTAATTTTTAGTCATTTGAGCAATTGATTGAGCAAACTTTTGATGTAAGGCTTGAAACTTGGCATGAGCATTATTTGGGACATATGATAAACCATTAAATCTACTTGAGGCATTAGAAACCCAATATTCCTTGAGAAAGATGAAACCCTAGTTGTAGGTCCATTGCTTAGGAGGAGAATTTGTCTGATAAATTCTTGAGCATCCTTGAGCAAATGGAAACCCTAGGAGCATGAGGATATGTATTGAAGAAAATGGGAGGGAAAATTTTAGGGTACAACACCTGGTCAGTTGTAATTGTTCCTGGGATTCCAAATTTGTAGATTATGTACATTTGAATGAATTTGATAATACTCTCTTGATCCACATTTACCAAAGGTATTGATTCAATCTATTTTGTAAAATAATCAATCTCTACGAGGATGTATCTTTGTCCTTTAGATGAGTTTGTCGAATCTCTCCAACCAAATCTAATGCCCAACATCTGAAAGGCCTTGGTTTAATGATCGAGTGTAATTCATTTGCAGGAGCATGTTGAATACTTGCATGAACTTGACACTCTTGGCACCCCTTGGTGAATTGTATGCAATCTTTCAGTATGGTGGGATAATACATGTCATACCGGAACAAGAGCCACTTCATCTTATTTCATGCTTGATGTGCTCCACATGCCCCACCATGTACATTCAGCAGTGCCAAGTATGCTTCACTTTCTCCTAAACATTTGAGTATGACTCCTTCTGGCGTTTTCTTGAACAATTTGTTACCTATTAAATGTAGCTCAATGCGTGATACTTAATCTTCCTTTCTGCTTCTGTTCTTGGATTCTTTAAATAAGCTACTATTGGGGTTATTAACAATCCAGTTTGTCACTCCCCACAAAGATTAGACCACTATGCTTTCCCCCAAAGGAGTCTTTCATGTCATACATTTGTGTATATAGTAATCACTTCCATGGTTGTCTAAATCGCGGGTAGAGTCATAAACTCGTATGAGTTTATGAGTCTAGGAAGCAAAAATGAGTATTACTCGCACATAGAATCATTTTATGATAGATTCGAGTAGACTCGCACAAACTCGTATAGACTTGTGAGTCTATGGCGAGTTTACAAGTCTATAATTTTTTCTAAATTTTGGTTTTTTTAAACCCCAAAAAGGCCCGAATTTTCCAAAAGATTTTATTTTTATTTAAAAAAAACCATGATTTTTTTTTGTTTGTACGGGAATTAGAAAGTCTCTCTTCTAGTCTCTTATTTCATCAAAGTTTCTTCCTCCCTTCATCAACGATATGGTCGCATTTGTTTGTCTCTTTTTTTGTTCTTGTTCGTTGGCTTAAATTAATCCTTTGTTATGCAAGTATTTTCTTGTATGTTTTAATTGGACGCTTCTCTTGTATGTTCTCTTGTGTAAAAGTGATGCGCCATTGTTCAATCAGGTCCACTGAAGCCAATCCTCGCGTATCAATTTTCACATGACAAAATGGTTTAGGAGATTTATGGTTTATGGAAAAAAGCTTTTGTCTGTTTTGAAATAATGCACTGCTCACATGAAAAGTTTCTACCATTTTTACTAATTAATTAATTATTAATGATAATTATAAGGAACATGCGTACAAGTATTGTAAGGAAAGTTAGGGTGAGTGGAGGACCTTGATGATAGAGACATAAAAGCACCTCAATTCAGAATGTGTTTTTGACATGAGGCTAGAACAGTTTGAGCAGAGGCATAATTTTAAATTGAGGTTGCAGATGCAGTTGCAGTTGTGGATATTGTGATTGCATTTATTGCAGATGCTGCAATTTGCATTGTAGCCATTGCGACATGAATTTTAATTAAGAAGAATTTGAAATATAATGTTAAAAACATTTACTGTTGATATTTTTCAAAAGTAAATTGAGTTTTGGAGTCTAAATTTTGAGTTTTGATGAAAATATATGGAAGAAATTAGACAAAGTTTTCAGACGTGGTTACTACGTGAAAGGACGCGTGATTTCAAATCACGATGATATTGTAGTCTGATACAATTGTGGCTGCAGGCTACAATTTAAATATATGAGCAAAGGGAACTTAATGTTACAGGTTTAAAAATACATGTGTGTATCATATATGTGTCTCTTAAAGGTTTTTGAAATTTATTTTTAATTTCTATAAACTCGTACGAGTTTGTGAGTCGAGTCTATAAACCCTTTACGAGTCTGAGTAAACTTGCGAGTTTAACAACCTTGATGACCGCATCATATTACATCCTCAAAATGTGTAGCATATCCCGTAAAAAGGGTCACTACGTAATGGTAAAATTCAAACATGCATACGAAGCATAAGCCAAAAGATGTTATCCCTACAAATCCCCACCTAATATATCTAACAGATTTCCCAAGATACTTCACTAAAGACACTTGCTTCCCTACACTCGTCCGGGTCACATAAGATAAAAAATTACCTCTTCAACACTTGTCTGTGTCTTTCCTTCAAAAAACTCGTCTGTGTCTCTTCTTTTAAACACTTGTTTATGTCTTTCTTCAAAAACACTCATCTGTGTCTCTTTTCAAAAATATAGGTCAGTGTCTTTCTTCAAAAACACTCTTTTGTATCTCTTTCATTAAACAGTCGTATGTGACTCTTCCTTTAAAGACTCGTCTGTGTCTTTTTTCAAAACACTCGTCTGTGTCTCTTCCTTTAAACATTCGTCTGTGTCTTTCTTCAAAACACTCGTCTGTGTCTCTTCCTTTAAACACTTTTCTGTGTCTTTCTTCAAAACACTCGTCTGTGTTTTTCCGTCAAAACACTCATTTATGTCTCTTCTTTTAAACACTCATTTGTGTCTTTCTTCAAAAACACTCGCCTGTGTATCTTTTCAAAAGCACTTGTCGGTGTCTTTCTTCAAAAACACTCATCCGTGTCTCTTTCATTAAACACCCGTCTATGTCTCTTCCTCTAAACACTCGTCTGTGCCTTTCTCAAAGCACTTGTCTATGTCTCTTCTTTTAAACACTCATATGCGTATTTTTTTAAAATAGTTTTCCGTGTCTTTTTCAAAACAATTTTTTGTGTCTTTCTTCAAAAACACCCATCTGTGTCTTTTTTCAAAACAATTTTTTGTGTCTTTCTTCAAAAACACTCATCCGCGTCTTTGTTCAAAATACTCGTCTCTACCTCTTTCTTCAAACACTCATCTGTGTCTTTCTTCAAAACACTCGCCCGTGTCTCTTCTTTTAAACATTGGTTTGTGTCTTTCTACAAAAACACCCGTTTGTGTCTCTTTTCAAAAACACTCGTTTGTTTCTTTCTTTAAAAACACTCATCTGTGTATTTTTCATTAAACATCTGTCCGTGTCTTTCTTCAAAACACGCGTCTGTGTCTTTATTCAAAACACTCGTCCATGATCTTCATTTAAACACGCGTCTGCTTCTTTCTTCAAAAACACTCTTCCGTGTCTCTTTTCAAAAACACTCGTCCATGTCTTTCTTCAAAAACACTCGTCTGTGTCTCTTTCATTAAACACTCGTATGTGTCTCTTCCTTTAAACACTTATTTGTGTCTTTTTTTCAAAACAATTGTGTGTGTATCTTCTTTTAAACACTCGTTTGCATATTTTTTCAAAATGCCCATCTGTGTCTTTCTTCAAAAATACTCGTCTGTGTCTTTCTTTCAAAACACTCGTCTGTGTCTTTCTTCAAAAACACTCGTCAGTGTCTTTCTTGAAAACACTCGTCTGTGTCTTTCTTCAAAATACTCATCAGTGTCTCTTCTTTTAAACATTTGTCTGTATCTTTCTACAAAAACACTCGTCTGTGTCTCTTTTCAAAAACACTCGTTTGTGTCTTTCTTCAAAAACACTCGCCTGTGTATCTTTCATTAAACATTCGTTTGTGTCTTTCTTCAAAACACTCTTCTGTATCTTTATTCAAAACACTTGTCTATGTCTCTGCCTTTAAACATTTGTCTATGTCTTTCTTCAAAAACACTCGTCTGTGTCTCTTTTCAAAAACACTCGTCTGTGTCGTTCTTCAAAAACACTTGTCTGTGTCTCTTTCATTAAACACTCGTCTGTGTCTCTTCCTTTAAACACTAATATGTGTCTTTCTTCAAAACACTCATCTGTGTCTTTCTTTAAAACACTTGTTTGTGTCTCTTCCTTTAAACATTCGTCTGTTTCTTTCTTCAAAACACCTATCCGTGTCTCTTCTTTTAAACACTCGTATGTCAAAATACTTGGTTGTTTCTTTCTTCAAAAACACTCTTTTGTGTCTTTCTTTTAAAATACTCGTCTGTGTCTTTCTTCAAAAACACTCGTCTATGTCGTTCTTCTAAAACACTCGTCTGTGTCTCTTTCGTTAAACACTCGTCTATGTTAATCTCCAACACTCCTGTCTAATTACAAAAAAAATCATCTTGTATTAGCATCATTACTACATTAAAAGTATTTACCATCCAACCTTATTGGTTCTCCTTTTCATCAAAATTCTTTCCCTAGTAGAGTCTGTTGTGTCTTTATCCTCAATCGAGTCTTGTTTTGATTATCAATGAGTCAGAGTCAGTTATTTTTCCCATATTTGATTTTTGTAGTTAGAGTGTGAGAAAGAGTTTGTGTATAACCTTTCTTTCTTATCAGTTGTTTTGGAGGCCTTACTTTGTGTTTGGAAATCCAAATGATTGTCGCTCTTGGAGAACTATACCCATCCTTTGTCCTGTGGGATCAATATAGTTTTGCCTTTTGCAAATACCCATTTTTGATTGATATTCCCCTTTAAAATCCTCATTCATTTGTTATCGTAAGTCTGACTGAGATATCATTCATACAAAATCACCAAAAAAATAGTATATCACCCATATGTTATTTAGAGCGCACAATTTCCTGGTTCTTTAGCAGTTAATCCTCTTCTACCTTGAATGTTTAAAAGGTTAGCACGAATATCACCTTCAGGTTTAAGATGATTAAATAGGGGTAGCTGTTGCACCCCAAAATTCTCCCTCCTAATTCTACTTTTATCTAACTTAGGCTTTGCATTTTATATGCATCATTTTCACTAGGTCATTTGCATAAAATTCATTCATTCAATAAGGCATGAGATCAAGAAGCATTTTTTGGTACGAATTAGGGTTTCACTTAGGTTTGGGCTTCTTTATCAAATAAAGGGTGATTCTTTTCTTCTTTTGAGAACTGGATTTTGAAACTAGGGTTCTGAGGGTTTCACCAAAGATGTTTCGGCTGAGACTCTTTTAGGGTTTTATCCCTCTATCGTCAGGGGACCCTATCTTTCATCACTTTGGGTCGAGTTCACATGAGATCTTCCATCAATTACTTGTAGTATAATACATTCAATTGGATCTCTTATCAAGGGCTGGAATAGAGAGATGAAGATTCTTCTTTGGTTTGCGGATCAAGATAAGTTCTTTTATGACTGTATTCATCATTTGGGATTTTGGCCAAGATCATCACTTAATGCACATTACGGCTAGGATTTCATGAAATTTTCTTAGGATTAATCAAAAGGAGATTTCTTGAATTAGAAGACATTCTTTTTGAATTTCATTCAAGATCTTTGTTTTCAAATGGGGTTTGTAAAAGTTCATTCAAAGATTGCTTCAAGTACAACACATTACTTGACAAGATTAGGATTTTGATCGATTGAATTACAAGTGCGAATCCTGGTACAAAAGGATGAAATTATACTCAAGGCATTATCATTGTCTCCGTGGTTTATTGCTTGTTACACAATTTGGTTTAAGAATTAAAATAGGATTCATTCTTTCAAGTTATGTTTTGAGATTCATTCAGGTTTCATCCAAGCTATTCAAGCATCATTTAAGATTCAACTCATCACTCATTTTGATTCAAAGTTCATGTTTACCATGCATTTCAAGATTCATTCATGTTTACCATGATTCATACAAATTTAATCCAAAAGCCCATTCATAACTTAAAGCTTATCAATCATTATTCAACTTCATTCGAGTTTTATGCAACTCTGTTCATTACCATGACACGTTAAAGGTACATTCCAAATTACAAAGAGGTGTATTGAAAAAGAACATATTACATAAAATGCTATACAAAATACAATCTCACTGCATGAAGAGAATTACAAAAGGATGACAAAGTATTTTTGTTGCTAATCCTAAGTTTCATCATGAGTATATCCTTGTATCAAGCACCAATATCCAATTGCATTTCCATGCTAAAATTCTTTCCAAACCTTGCTGCCCAAACAACCCTACCGCTGCCCCTAAACATGCTGACCATTTCACTCCAAAATGTTGCTGCCCTGCTGCAAAATGCCAAACCAAACAACCCAAAAACCTGCCAAAAAGCCAGCTGCTACTGCTGCCCATATCACTCCAAAACCTGTCCAAAAGCAGTCCAAAAATTACATTAAAATGGAAAAAACAGAAATTCAATTAGAAAGCAGTGAACCAGAGCACTCAAACAATTCAAACATCATCCCTTTTCCCCCAAAAACCCACTCAATATGACCTATAAATCATCCCTCCAAACTCAGCTCAAAAGAGAGAATGATTCATTCAGAAACCCTACAACACACCTCTAAAACACTCTCCAGGTGCATTCTTTCTAACCCTTAATCCCCACCTTTGCCTACTACATCCACTACCTTTAACAAACACCAATCATACCAACTTCCATAACCGAAGCTGCAAACTCCCTTTGCTCAACCCTCTGCAAAACGGCATTCTTGTAACTCACCCAAAAACCTTCACCAAAAATCTCACCATCTCCCTAAATTTCCATACAAACTACTCTCACCTTCATACTGCAGCCTTAGACCTCAAACCCTCTATAAACTCTTCAATGAGACTGTAACACCCCAATTCTACCCGACAACTATCATAAAATCAGAGTTTTAAAATTCAACAACTAAATCAGGATGCTATAATTTCAACTTAAAACAATGACATTCATTACAGATACATAACACATTAAACTTGGATGAACTAATCAGCAACATAAATTAATCTAATAAAACCAATGACTTTCATAACTATGCAGCGAAATCAAATATTCAACTTAAAAGAATATATCATCTTCGTTCAACCGAAACAACTTCAAATAACAAGTATTTAACGAACAACAACTTAAAGTTCAATCAACTGAAATAATCAACAATTAAACATCAAGCATTCATCCCGCGAATGTTACATATCAGAGCAATGACACTGACTCGAACTAATGAAGGTAAACCGTCTTCACTCTGGATTATCTGCACGTTGCCAACATCGGGGTAAAATTTAAACAAAAGGGGTGAGATATCTAACAATATAATTGAACGTATGATACACATTATATTAGAATTAGTTCATGTAAAATCACTGCTTCACAACTTATAAACAACAACAATCACAACAAAATATCAACAAAACATAACGATTATTTCATCAACACGACAACTTAAATATGCAACATGGAATGCGACTCGTTTTTATGCACATGCATGTGGTACCAATGGAGCATAACTCCCAACTTAATAATTTGTCAATTAATAGAGGCAGCAACAAGGCCTAAGCCTTCAACTAAATATTTTGCCAATCCAGGCCAACTTAACGAGCATCAGCTCCCAACATGATATGCTATGTATGTGATAACATGATTAACAACAACAACGACAATGTCAATGTATAATGACTTTGGCATAAGCCTACAACTTAACAATTGCCAATTATAGAGGCAACACAACAAAATCCATCACCTGCAACTTTAGAAATTAATAATAATGACACGACAACAACTTATATGTATGACTACTGTTAACAACACAGTCCTACTAAAATGCCAATCTACTAATTATTCACTTCTGATACTACTAAATAGCCTCTGCTATTATTCATTCTTTTCTAACTCTGCTACATCCATTTCTGTAACTAAATACTAAAGTTATGGTCGATTCAAGAAAATCCAACTAAAAGAACATCTATTAGCTACTGACAACTGTCGCCCGACAAAGCCCCGTGTTGCCCGACGATGCTGCCTTCGTGTCACCCTTCGTCTGACGATGCTAGGCACGACGCACTGTAGTAACTCATCAAAAAATCTGCCTTATTCTCGCCTCTGCTTTCACCCAGCAAAGCGAAGCGCCGTCGCCCGCAGATGCTCCTTGTATCACCCGACGATTCTCTACGAACATGGATTTCCTGTTTGCGATTCTGCACTATACCAAACCAAATTTTCTTGAGATTATGTCCTTTTACAGGTCCTAAAATTCATCTAAACAAATAATTTAACTATCTATCAATTCATCACAACACAATACTTTTCGTACACCAATTACGGGTCCTTTTTCATCATCAAATCCTCTAATCCTAATTTCTATTACTCATAGGTTTTAGGTTGGAGTCTCATGGCATCATCATCATAACAACATAATTTCCCATCAACAAACAAAATCATAATATCCCAATTCATGCCCAATCAAATACAACAACATCATTCAATTCAACACAGATCAATCGTGCATCAAAATTCCCATTATAGAGTCAGAAACCCACACTTACCTTGGATTGAAGGTCGCTCTACAATTTTCCGATCGAACCTAGCTTTTTCTCTTTTTCTTTCCTCTGCACTTCTCACGACCAATTTTTCCAACAACCCCTCAATTAACCCTATTCCTTTGTTTAAGTAGAACCTCACATTATCATTATTCTTAATGGGCTTAACAACACACCCCCTATATTACTACCTCCAACCAATAACATAAGCCCAACACCATTATTCCATTAATTCCAACATTATTATTATTATTATTATTATTATTAATCAACTAATTAATTAATTAATAATAATCTAACAACTTATACCAACAATACTCAATATCTCACAACTTTCCAACAAATAATCCAAAAATAATATAATTAAATAATTAATTAAATTAACGGGCATTACAACTCTCCCCCACTTAGAATATTTTCGTCCTCGAAAATTTACCTTGTTCGAACAACTCAGGGTAGGAGTCCCGCATCTTGCTTTCCAACTCCCACGTCATGCTTTCTCCGGCAACTCCTACCCAAAATACTTTTACCAAAGCAATCTACTTGCCTCTTAGAGTCTTCATTTCACAATCCGCGATTCGTACCAGCATCGTCTCCACAGTAAGATAATTTTGTACTTGCACATCATCCATATGAATCACATGAGATGTATCTGAAATATACTTCCAGAGTTGTGACACGTGAAACACATCATGAAAATTCTAAAGATTAGGTGGTAAAGCCACTCTATATATTCCCAACTCTATCTAAAATCTGATACTGACCAATAAAATAAGGAGTGAGCTTCTTAGACTTCAATGCTCTCCCAACACCAGTCACAAGTGTAACTCTCAGAAACACATGGTCACCTGCATGAAATTCTAAATCTTTCCTTCATCTGTCATTATAAATTTTCTGTCTACTTTGGGAAGATTTCATCTTTTCTCGAATTAACTTCACCTTCTCAGTAGTCTCTTGAACAATCTTGGGTCCAAGCACTACACTTTCTCCATACTCATACCAACATAAAGGAGTTCTACATATTCAACCATACAACGCTTCAAAAGGTGCCATTCCAATACTAGAAAGGTAACTGTTATTATAAGTGAACTCTATTAACAGAAGATAAGTATCCCACGAACCTCCCTGCTCAAGAACACATGCTCTCAATAAATATTCTAACGACTGAATAGTTCTTTGAGGTTGATCATCCGTATGAGGGTGATAGGCCGAACTCAATCTCAACTTAGAACCCAACGCCTCTTGTAAGCTCTTCCAAAAATCTGAAGTAAACCTCGAATCCCTATCTGAAACAATATACAAAGGAATACCATGCAATTTCACAATTACCATAGTGTAAATCTCTGCTAACTTTGATACTGGAAAAATGATGTTAATAGGAAGAAAATGATCCAACTTCGTAAGCCTATCAACAATCACCCAAATAGAATCATGTCCTCTTGAAGTATTAGATAACCCCGTTACAAAGTCCATCGAAATGCTATCCCATTTTCATTCTGGAACATCTAACAGTTGCATCAACCCTGGAGGCATATGATGTTCAACTTTCGACTTCTGACAAGTTAAACATGCATACACAAACCTAGCCACATCATTCTTCATTCCAGACCACCAAAACAAATTCTTCAAATCTTGATATATTTTTGTAGCTTCCGGATGAATACTTAACTTGCTCCTATGACTCTCCTCGAGAATCAATTTCTTCATCTCTGCATCATCAGGAATACAAATTCGATTAAGGAATCTCAACACACCTTACACATCTAACTTAAAATTTTATCCTCGGACTGATCAATCCCAACCATTGAGTCTACCAGTTTCACATCTAACCTCTGAGCTCTTTAGATACTGTCCAGAAATTCATTGTTAATTTTCAACATTCCCAACATAACACTCTGCGATGTCACTTCGCAAACTAAGCTCATATCTCTTAACTGTTCAATTAATTCCAAATCTTTAACCATCATTGCTGACAAATGTAAAGTCTTTTGACTTAACGCATCATCCACCATGTTCGCCTTTCCTGGATGATAATTCAAACCGAAATCATAATCCTTTAATAACTCCAACCATCTTCGTTGTCTCATATTCAATTTATTTTGATCAAACAAATACGTTAAACTCTTATCGTCACTACATACTTCAAATTTAGAACCATAAAGATAATTCCTCCAAATCTTCAACACAAAAACAACTTCAACAAGCTCTACATCATGTGTAATATAGTTCTTTTCATGAGTCCTCAACTGCCTTGATGCATAAGAAACTACCTTTTCATTTTGCATAAGCACACCTCCTAAACCCATCTTAGAAGCATCACAATATACCACAAAAGGTTCTCCTGGATTAGGTAATGTCAAAATCAGAGTCGACGTCAATCTCTTCTTCAATTTCGTAAAACTTTCTTCACACTGAATGCCCCACACATAAGCTCTACCTTTACAAGTCAACTTAGTCAACGAAAGTGCCAACTTAGAAAAAACTTCGATAAACCTTCTATAATAATCAGCTAATCCCAAAAAGCTTCTAATCTCAGTAGCCGGCCTTGGGGTTTCTCACTGCAACACAACATCTACTTTAGATAGATCTACAACAATGCCACTACTTGAGATAACATGACCAAGAAAACTAATCTTCTTTAACCAAAATTCACACTTAGACAACTTTGCATATAACTTCTTCTCTTTCAAAACTTGCAATACTATTCTTAAGTATTCTGCATGCTCTTCTTCTGATTTAGAGTAAATCAAAATGTCATCAATGAACACCACTACGAACCGATCCAAATAAGTATGAAAGATACGGTTCATGTATTCCATGAATACTCCCGGTACATTAGTAACACCGAAAGGCATCACTGAATACTCATAATGTCCATAACGCATTCTGAAAGCCGTCTTCTGGATAACTTCATCCTTTACTTAAATATGATGGTAGCCCGACCTCAAATCAATCTTACTAAACACTCGAGCACCCACCAATTGATCCATCAAGTCATCGATTCTTGGAAGTGGATACTTGTTCTTAATTGTCACTTTATTCAACTATCTATAATCAACACAAAGCCTCATACTTCCATCTTTCTTCTTTACTAGCAACACTGAAGCTCCCCAAAGCGATACACTTGGCCTTATAAATTTCTTTTCAAGTAACTCTTCCAATTGCATCTTTAGTTCTAACAATTCAGATGCAGACATCCTATATGGTGTCATAGAAACAGGTCTGGTACCAGGTACAAGATCATAGCAAATTAAACTTATCTCTCTGGCAGTACATTAGGAATTTCATCAGGGAAAACTTCAAGAAATTCACGCACCACTTGCAATTCCTCAATTACAGCTTGATTCTCGACAGATAGCTACACCATCAACGAGAACATCTGAGCCTCTTCTTGCATCAAATGTCGCAACTGTCTAGCAGACAACATACCAACTTCCTCTTCCTCAGGAGTAGAAAACCTCACTGACTTGTTATAACAGTTAATATGAACATATTTATGTTCTAACCAGTCCATACCTAAAACCATGTCTAACCCACTCAAAGGAAAACAAACTAAATCAACGGCAAAGTCTCTGTCGAAGATCGAAAAAGGACACTTTAAACACACAAAAGAAGTATTCAGCGATCCCTTGGTTGGAGTATCAACGACCATCTCTCCATTCAAAGAAGACAACACAAGACCCAATCTTTCAACACAATAAGAAGCAATAAAGCAATGAGTAGCACCAATATCAATAATAGTAATTAAATGAGTAGAATTAATGAAACATGTACCTCTAATGAGTCTGTCCTTATTAGTTGTCTGATTCTCAACCAAATCAAACACTTATCCACTGGTTTGCGCCCTCTTTGGTTTCTGAAACTGACTACCAATGTGTCATTCTTCACCACAATTAAAGCAAATCATCTCTTTATGCTTTCACTCAGATATAGCATGTCCCGTCTTACCACAACGGAAACACCTATTCACCTCAATAATACACACATTACTCTTATGACCAGGTTTTCCATATTTGAAACAAACCACACCATCAAGAGCATCTCCTCCACTAGTTCTCTGACCCTGAGCAACTTTTTGTTTACCTTTACCAGCTGGGACATCATAGGGCTTACCACAATTCTGTTGGTGCTTACCCCTCTTCTCATTGATAATCTTATAGTGAGCATTATTATCTTCTTCATAGATCCTGTAACTATCAACAAAATCATCAAAGACACGAATCTTATGGTATCCAATGGCCTTCTTGATCTCTGGGTGCAACCCATTCTGAAACTTGATGCACTTTGAAAACTCAGCATTTGCCTCGCTATAGTGCGGATAAAACTTAGCCAATTCAGCAAACTTTGCAGCATATTCAACAACCGACATACTCTCTCGCTTCAGTTCAAATAACAAAATTTCCTTCTTACCACGAACGTCTTCATGAAAATACTTCCTCAGAAATTCCCTACGAAACCCAACCCAAGTGACATTTTCACCAGCCGCTTCCAATCTCTGACATGTCTCTAGCCACCAGTCATCAGCCTCGACTGCTAGCATATGAGTACCATATCGAACCTTTTGCGCTGTAGTGCAGTCCATCACACGAAAGATTCTCTAAATCTACTTCAACCAATCTAACGCTCCTTCGGGATCATACTTCCTCTTGAAAGTAGGCGGATTCTCCCTCTGGAAGGTCGCCAAGCTACAAGATCCAACATTCCCGTCAGTGTTCGGATGATTCTCCATAGCATGTGCCATTGCTTCTAAAGCAGCAACAAGTGTAGCGTCATTCCTTCCAACCATCTCAACTTATCTCTACAACATAAACAACAGTGAGAACTCAAGTTAACAATACTCAATTGTTAGATAAACTACGACTCTGATACCAACTTGTAACACCCCAATTCTACCTGACAATTATCATAAAATCAGAGTATGATAGTTCTTTTCATGAGTCCTCAACTGCCTTGATGCATAAGCAACTACCTTTTCATTATGCATAAGCACACCTCCTAAACCCATCTTAGAAGCATCACAATATACCACAAAAAGTTCTCCTGGATTAGGTAATGTCAAAATTGGAGCCGACGCCAATCTCTTCAATTCCGTAAAACTTTCTTCACACTGAACGTCCCACACATAAGCTCTACCTTTACAAGTCAACTTAGTAAACGGAAGTGCCAACTTAGAAAAACCTTCGATAAACCTTCTATAATAACCAGCTAGTCCCAAAAAGATTCTAATCTTAGTAGCCGACTTTGGAGTTTCCCATTGCAACACAACATCTACTTTAGATGGATCTACAATAATGCTACTACCTGAGATAACATGACCAAGAAAACTAATCTTCTTTAACCAAAATTCATACTTAGACAACTTTGCATATAACTTCTTCTCTTTCAAAACTTGCAATACTATTCTTAAGTGTTCTGTATGCTCTTCTTCCAATTTAGAGTAAATCAAAATGTCATCAATGAACACCACTACGAACCGATCCAAATAAGTATGAAAGATATAATTCACGTACTCCATGAATACTCCCGACGCATTAGTAACACCGAAAGGCATTACCAAATACTCATGATATCCATAACGCATTCTGAAAGTCGTCTTCTGGATATCTTCATCCTTCACTTTAATATAATGGTAGACCGACCTCAAATTAATCTTACTAAACACTCGAACACCCACCAATTGATCCATCAAGTCATCAATTTTTGAAAGTGGATACTTGTTCTTAATTGTCACTTTATTCAACTGTCTATAATCAACACAAAGTCTCATACTTCCATCTTTCTTCTTTACTAGTAACACTAGAGCTCCCCACGATGATACACTTGGTCTTATAAATTTCTTTTCAAGTAACTCCTTCAATTGCTTCTTTAATTCTGACAATTCAGATACAGACATCCTGTATGGTGCCATAGAAACAGGTCTAGTACCAGGTATAAGATCAATAACAAATTCAACTTCTCTCTGGTGGTACATCAGGAATTTCATTAGGGAAAACTTCAGGAAATTCATGCACCACTTGCAATTTCTGAATTACAACTTGATTCTCGACAAATAGCGACACCATCAACGAGAACATCTGAGCCTCTTCTTGCATCAATTGCCTCAATTGTCTAGCAGACAACAAACCAACTTCCTCTTCCTCAGGATTAGAAAACCTTACCGACTTGTTATAATAGTTAATATGAACATATTTATGTTCTAACCAGTTCATACCTAAAATCATATCTAACCCACTCAAAGGCAAACAAACTAAATCAACGGCAAAGTCTCTGTCGAAGATCGACAAAGGACACTTAAACACACAAAAGAAGTAGTCACCGACCCCTTGGCTGGAGTATCGACGACCATCTCTCCATTCATAGAAGACAACACAAGACCCAATCTTTCAACACAATCATCAGCAATAAAGTAATGAGTAACACCGGTATCAATAATAGTAATTAAAGGAGTACTATTTATGAAACATGTACCTATGACGAGTCTGTCCTCATTAGCTGTTTGATTCTCAGCCAAAGCGAACAATTTTCCACTGGTTTGCGCCTTCTTTAGTTTCTAACACTGACTACTAATGTGGCCTTCTTCACCATAATTTAAGCAAATCATCTCTTTATGCTTGCACTCAGATATAGCATGTCCCGTCTTACCACAACGGAAACACCTCTTCACCTCAACAGTACACACGTTGCTCTTATGACCAGGTTTTCCATATTTAAAACAAACCACACCAGAAGGAGCATCTCCCCCACTAGTTCTCTGACCCTGAGCAATTTTCTGTTTACCTTTACCAGCTGGGACATCACAGTGCTTACCACGGTTCTGTTGGTTCTTACCCCTCTTCTCATTGATAATTTTATAGTGAGCATCGTTATCTTCTCTATAGATCTTGGAACTATCAATAAAATCAGCAAAGACACGAATCTTCTAGTATCCAACTACCTTCTTGATCTCTGGGCGCAACCCATTCTCAAACTTGATGCACTTTGAAAACTCAGCATTTGCCTTGCTATAGTGCGGATAAAACTTAGCCAACTCAGCAAACTTTGTAGCATATTCAACAACCGACATACTTCCTTGCTTAAGCTCAAGAAACTCAATTTCCTTCTTACCACGAACGTCTTCAGGAAAATACTTCCTCAAAAATTCCCTACGAAACACAACCCAAGTTACATTTTCACCTACCACTTCCAATCTCTGATAAGTCTCTAGCCACTAGTCATCAGCCTCGGCTGCTAGCATATGAGTCCCATATCGAACCTTCTATGCTGAAGTGCAGTCCATCACATAGAAGATTATCTCAATCTCCTTCAACCATTATAACACTCCGTCAGGATCATACTTACCCTTGAAAGTAGGCGGATTCTCCCTTTAGAAGGTCACCAAACTACGAGATGCAGCATTCCCGTCAATGTTCGGCTGATTTTCCATAGCACGCGTCATTACTTCCAAAGCAGCAGCAAGTGCAACATCATTCTTTCCAGCCATCTCAACTTATCACTACAATGTAAATAATAGTTAGAACTCAAGTTAACAATACTCGATTGTTAGACAACTCTATGACTCGACAACTTGGTCGAACAAACCTACTTGCTTTGATACCAACTTGCAACACCTCAATTCTACCCGAAAATTATCATAAAATCAGAGTTATAAAAATTCAACAACTAAATCAGGATGCTACAATTTCAACTTTAAACAACAACATTCATTACAAATACATAACACATTAAACTTGGATGAACCAATAAACAACATAAATTAATCTAATAAAACCAACGACTTTCATAACTACGCAACGGAATCAAATATTCATTTTAAAAGAATATATCATCTTCTTCCAACCGAAACAACTTCAAATAACAAGTATTTAATGAACAAAAACTTAAAGTTCAATCAACTGAAATAATCAACAATAAAACAGCAAGTGTTCATGCCCCAGTGTGTTACATATTAGAGAAATGACATCGGCTCGAACTAATGAAGGTAAACCACCTTCACTCTGGATTACCTGCACATTACCAACATCGGGGTAACATTCAAACAGAAGGGGTGAGATATCTAACAATATAATTGAATGTATGATACACATTATATTAGAATTAGTTCATGCAAAATCACCGCTTCACAACTTATAAACAACAACAATCACAACAAAATATCAACAAAACATAATGATTAATTCATCAACACAATAACTTAAATATGCAACATGGAATGTGAATCGTTTTTACGCACATGCATGTGGTACCAATGGAGCATAACTCTCAACTTAATAATTTTCCAATTAATAGGGGCAGCAACAAGGCATAAGCCTTTAACTTAATAATTTGCCAATCCAGGCCAACTTAACGAGCATCAGCTCCGAACATGATATTCTATGTATGCGAAAACATGATTAACAGCAACAACGATAACATCAACGTATAACGACTTTGGCATCTACAACTTAACAATTGCCAATTATAGAGGCAACACAATAAAATTCATCACCTGCAACTTCAGAAATTAGTAATAATAACAGTACAACAACTTATATGTATCACTACTGTTAACAACATGGTCCTACTAAAATTCCAATCTACTAATTGTTCACTTCTGATACTACTAAATAGCCTATGCTGTTATTCATTCTTTTCTAACTCTGCTACATCCATTTCTGTAACTAAATACTAAAGTTATGGTCGATTCAAGAAAATCCAATGAAAAGAACATCTATCAGCTACTGACAACCATTTCCTGGCGAAGCCCTGCGTCGCTGCCTTCGCGTCACCCTTCTCTTAGTGATTCTAGGCGTGACACACTCCAGTAGCTCATCTAAAAATCTTCCTTATTCTCGCCTCCACTTTTTCCTGGCAAAGCACCATCACCCGACAATGCTCCTTGTATCGCCCGATGATTCTCTGCGAACAGGGTTTTCTTGTTTGCGATTCTGCACTATACCAGACCAAATTTTTTTGCGATCTTGTCACTTTAGGGGTCCTAAAATTCATCTAAACATATAATTTCACTATCTATCAGTTCATCACAATGCAATACTTTTCGTACACCAATTACGGGTCCTTTTTCATCATCAAATCCTCTAATCCTAATTTCTATTACTCATAGGTTTTAGGTTGGGGTCTCATGGAATCATCATCATAACAACAAATTCCCAACAACAAACACAATCATAATATCCCAATTCATGCCTAATCAGATACAACAACATCATTCAATTCAACACAGATCAATCATGAATCAAAGTTACCATTATAGAGTCAGAACCCCACCCTTACCTTGGATTGAAGCTCGCTCTAAAATTTTCTGATCGAACCTAGCTTTTTCTCTTTTCCTTTCCTCTGCACTTCTCACGACCAATTTTTCCAGAAACCCCTCAATTAACCCTATTCCTTTTTTTAAGTAGAACCTCACATTATCATTATTCTTAATGGGCGTAACAAGACACCCCCTATATTACTACTTCAAACCAATAACATAAGCCCAACACCATTATTCCATTAAATCCAACATTATTATTATTATTATTATTGTTAATTAACTAATTAATTAATTAATAATAATCTAACAACTTATACCAACAATTATCAAATCTCACAACTTTCCAACAAATAATCCAAAAATAATATAATTAAATTAAATGGCATTGTAGAGCTTGCTTAGCACACTTTCATCACCATCAAACTCATACATAACAACCTTCATTCTCCCTTAACAGTCACACTCAAAACCGCACAAACACGCTTAACAGACTCACAAACAACGACACTGTTGTACCCCAAAATTTTCCCTCCCTTTTCAAAAAACCTTCTCATGCTCCTTGGATTCTCAATTGCTCAAGACTACTCAAGAAATGGTCAGATGAATCCTCCTCTTAAGTAATGGCCTATGTAATACAGTGGCAGAACCGACTTTTATACTGGTTTTGCATTTATATTCGCAAATGTTGCGGTAAGCAAGAGTCGCCATTGACTTTTCTTTTAGCCAACAAAGGAAAGGGTGAAAAGAATAGAAAAAGACCTTTCAAGATTATTTCTGAGTAAGGGGGGGATATATTATGGAAAGGGAAGGTGTTAGTACCCTTTCCATCCGTAGTTATCTACGGAATCTTAGATGCTAGCTCATTTGAAAATACCTTGTGTTTGTGTGTTTGAAAAAAAGTATTTTGAGAAGACGCCTTAGTATGGTGTACTTTGTAATGTTTCTTGTATTGTTGAGAATGTATACAAAGTGTTTTGAAAATGTTTTTTATGTGAAAAATTGTTTATGAGCAAGCATTTAAGAACTATCTACTTTACTCAAAAGGGTTTATTTTTTTCCTCTTTTCCTTTGGATAGTGCTATCCTACTATTAGTGAGTAGGTAGCCCCATCGTTGGATGTTTGAGGGACAACCGAAGGTTCATCGTTACAATCACAAAAGCAAAATAAATAAAATGATTTTTATGTTTTTCTGATTTTATGAATAAATAAAATGATTTTTGAAAATAATATGAAACAAAATAAATAATAAAAATTAAGAAAGATGGGCCTGGTGTTAATGTAAATAGGGGGTGGAGTTTGAATATTGTTAGGCCCAACAAGTGGAAGCCAAGGGTCATGCATTGGATCTGGTGAGGGAGAGTCTTTGAAGGTTCATAGTGAGGCACGCATCTGAGGCCTTCAGATCTGGATCAGATGGTGATGACCCGATGGTACATGGTGCACGTATGGGACCTGAGAGCACTGGATCTGCAAAGAAGAATTAGAAAAATAATATGCAAGAGGCAGGGATCGAACCCCTGCCCTTGCACACACATAACTCCTTAACACATACACACTCAACCGTTGGGACGGCTTTACACCCGAGAGCATATATCAAATAATAATAATATAATGCAAGCAAGTAAAAGCACTGAGTTATCAAACGCGCACGCTGTACTGGGTCCCCCATTATTTGAATGAACCAATCAAAACAACCTATTGGGCCACGCCACCCTTTGACCTGTGTCCGGTAGGTCCAACCACTAGAGCCGGTGGTTTCCACCGTCTTCTCTGGTGGGATCCCCTGCAAAACATGATGAAACAAAAAACAAAACAAACAGATCGACTCAAAAAAGTCTGCTGATCATGAATATCGCCTCTAAATTTGCTAAAGCTTCGTGTATCATTGGATTCGAACACAAAACGCTAGCGACGATCAAACATGGCACTATGCATTTCTAACGTCAAAAATGACATGCGACCATTCAATCATGCTCTAAATTCAACTAAAAGTATACATGTATCATCAAAAAGGATTAAATGTTCCTACAATTAAATATTCGAAAATAGGAAAAATTCCTTACCACTAGTGGAATTGGATAGGCCGTTTTAGGGCGCTTCAGGTCTTGTGATGAGCAAGGATGAGCCCTAGGGGTCTCAGGGACACGTTATGATGCTTGTTTTTGGCCGAGGAAGGCTAGAAATTTAGTTTTGAGTTTTTACAACTTTGGACAATTTTGTGCAATTTTGGTATGGCTGGCTCAGGCAATTCGTGTGTGTCTTTGGCTTGCAATACTTCTGCTTATATAGAGGAGTAAGACAAGAGCATAATCATGGAAAGAAATCAAAACTTTAAGGCATGGCTTTAATCATGAGAATCAATATTTAAAAAACTTCCGTAATTGCATTATTCTTGCCACTTTGGTATTTACATGAACCTAGACATGTTTGCACGAAATCTTGGTCCTAAAACCAATCCAAACCATCAGCCTATGTGTCCTAATCCAGCATTCACTATTTTATGCAATTTATCTTTTATTTATTTGAATAAAAACAAAATAAATATGAATAAAATAGATAAAAATTTCAAGTCAAGGTAAGAATGAGTTTATAGGTATTCCATAAGGTCATGAAGATGTTTGAAGCTCAAAAAGTTAGGCCATTGACCTAAAATTTCAAATTTTCATGCTTTGCATTTCATGAATCTCACTAAAATTTCCTAACTTGTACAATTCATAACTTGCTCAATTTTTATCTTTTGGATATGATCTTAGACTTTTTGGAAATCCAAAGATGTCCTTTACACTCTCTCTTTTGATAAAATTTGCATTTTGAGACTTCATATTTATGTAAATTGTCTTGGCAAAAAGTGTGTTTTGTTGACTTTATGAAAGTGACCTGTAATGTATGAACTTATATCTTCCAAATGATGCATTTCTTGTACTTGAGAGCAAAAGAAAAGTTGTAGGGAATTGAACAGGGACTGCAGCAGTTTTGCCAACAGGAGTATCAGTAGAGATGTTGCAGGACTGGGAATAGACTTTGGAGGAGCAACAACAATAGGAATGATTACAGGTCCAGAAATAACTTTGGGAGGAGCAATTTCTAGAGAGAATACCCTTCCACTTTGGGTTATCTTGCTAGTCCCTGCAATGTTACTGATATCAGACTCAACTTTATCAGAACTTGAATTTTCATTAGCTAGCCAATCTTGCTTGATACCGTGATAGTAGATATCACCTCCATAATTCCATGGGATGGTTTTGTCTAACGAATACGGGATTGGTCCAGGCATTGTAATTATCAACTGAGCTAATTTAGGAACTAATGTAACTCTAACAGGTATTTTAGTGGAGACCCTGGAAGAATTGGCGGAAATGGTCACTATGGAAACATCATTATAAGAAACAATTGGAATAGAAGTCTTCTCGAACAAAATCTCCTTGTCATCTATTAGGCATTGAACGCATGCTTTTAACAAATGATAGCTGGTTGGTGAGGATAAACAGAAATGACAGCTTTCATCACAACCTGGGAATACACCGACATTCAACAAGTTCTTTTTGATAGTTAGGAGTGAGGTCATAAGTTCATCAACCAAAGTAACAAACATATCTTCCTCTACGGTGTTGACATCACGACCGTGCTTGGGCATAGGGGCAGTGATAACATTGGGAATTTCTGGCGCGTCAAATTTAATCTCTTTGGCTTCAAGAAGGTCTTGTACTTTGTTTTTAAGAGCCCAACAACTGTTAGTGTCATGACCGGGACTCTCAGAATGGTATGCACAACATGCATTAGGATGATAATGAGGAGAGGTTGTGTTAGGATTCTTTGGAGCTTCTTTCAAAGTCACTAGATTGGATCTTAACAAATGTGGCAATACTTGAGATAGTGTCATATTAATTCAAGTGAATTGTCTAACTGGTCTTTCTGTTCTCGGCTGGTTGCTTCTTTGATGAGCATGTGCATGTTTAGGAATCATGACAGCCCCCACCATTGGACGATGTTCAGTCCTATCTTGATTTATCTGAGGATATACCGCAACAACTTCTTTTTTTCCCAATAAATGGTTTCCTTACAGAAGCATAGGATTCGTCTTTTTAAATCTTCCCATTCTTTATCCCGGCTTCCACTCCTTCTCCGGTCAATATCAATTCGGTAAAACCTGCCGAGGAGCTCCCAATTAAGTGATTAAAGAAAGGACCGGACAGGGTACCCAAAAACATGTCTACTAATTCTCTTTCAGATAGGGGAGGCTGGAATCTTCCTGCTAAGTCCCTCTATTTTTGAGCATAGTCTTTGAAGTATTCACTTGAAACCATGGCCATACTCTGGAGTTGAGTACGGGTGGGAGCAAGGTATGTGTTGTATTGGTATTGTTTGTAAAAGGCAGCGGCAAGATCTTCCCAATTATGAACATTGGCTCTTTCCAGCTGATAAAACCAATCAATTTGAGTTTCAGACAGGCTGTCTTGAAAGAAGTGTACCCATAAATCCTTGTCAGCAGTGTGAGGCTGTATTTTCCTTACATAGGACCGGAGATGCATTTTGGGACATGAAACTCCGTCGTATTTGGCAAACACCGGTGCTTTGAATTTTGGAGGAATGACAATCCCAGATACTAACCCCAACTCCTCAAAGTCCAGTCCAGGCAATTTTTGAATTTCCATTGCACTTAACCGTTCTTCCAAATGCTTATACTTGTCATCGGCCAGAGGATATTGTTCTTCAGAATAATCTTCTTCTTCCTCTTCCTCTTTTGAATATGGCTGGGCTACTGCTTCCTTGCCTTTCCCATCTTATGTCTTTCTCATCAGATGAAGTTGCAAAGTCTAGAGTCCTTCTTGCTTGTCCTTGGAATCTTCTTCCCATATTTAGAATTCCAGTTATTTTCTCTGTCTCCTTTTTCTTCTCTTCAACCAACAAGGTCTTCAACTCTTCCTGTCCTTTGGCTAGAGTTAAGAACATCTATTGAAACTGAGTATTTTGTGCTATGAGGTTCTTCACCGTCTGCTCGAGATCCATCTTACTGAAATAAACAGTAGAAAGATGAGGAGACTTGTTGCAAGAAACCTGCTTATGTTATGATGAATGGTAAATGCATATGCAATGATTTCAAGGAACTTAGAGATTTAAAATTACTTTAGACCAAAAAAAGGAACACACGTCATATTAATAAATCAAAGCTTGAGTAAATCATGCCTCTTTTGGGCTTACAAAGAAATACAAAAACTCTAAGATAAAAAGGTTGTACGCATCCTTTTTGGTGCGATGTAGGCGTTCGGACTCCACTCCTTATGAAGTTTCTTAGTGAGTTCCAAAACCTTCTTCTCGCTAGTGTAGTATTGGGCTTCAAAAGTGTCTCGCTCCCCCTTGAGTTGTATCCAATCTCTTTGTAAGTATTCAAGAGAGGTGGGCATGTCAGGATGTAGGATAGTGTATGGAACATCTCCTTCCATAACAGGCTCAATGATTACCGTGAGAATGGAGGGATAAGGCATCATAAGAATTTGAGCGCGAGCTTGTACCCATTTGAGGTAAGGCTCAAGAGGGATGGAGTTCTTACGCCCCAATGTCTTGCTATCTACCTTGTTCAACATTCTCCAAGCTCGGATAAATCTCTGGTGATGACCTTGATCATCGTTCTCATTATAAAATACCAAACCTTGAATGAGCATCTCGTGTGGGCCATCCCTTCAAACGTAACCAAACTGTCTTAAGGATAAGCAGGGGTTGTAGGTGATACCTCCCCTAATTCCAAGTAAAGAGACATTAGGGAATTCTACACAAAGGTCGACGATGATAACATTCTCTATAGATCGGGAACACCAATGGATGTCTGAATGTTTGAGCGTCATCAACCTTTGTGACCACCTTGAACCTTGCTCGTTCTTCAATACAGATTAGGGAAGATGCGAAATAAACCATCTTGCTAAAAGAGGAGTACAACACACAAGGATACCTCTTTTCCTCATAGTGCGAGAGTGAAAAGAATGTAGGATGTCCCCTAGCAAAGTAGGCACCGGGTTACGAGACATGAAGATTTTGACGACGTTCACATCTATGAGTTGGTCAGGATTTGGAAACAAAACTATCTCGTAGATGAAGAGAGCTACCATTTCTTCAAAAGCTTGCAAATCCAAAGAGTTCCAACAGTTTTGGGCATTCTCAAACAAGAACTTTGCTAGGAAACCCTTGACACCACTCCTTGTTTCCCAATTAGTTGTGACATCAGATGGTTGCAAGTGTAGAGCTTGAGCAATCTCTTCTGTCTTTGGATCTTTTTCCATACCGTTGAAAGGTAGTTGATTGAGAATGGGAATCCTTAAGAGTTGGGAGAATTCTTCCAAAGTTGGCACAAGTTGATAATCAGGAAATGTGAAGCAATGGTGTAAAGGATCAAAGAACTGAAAGAGCACCTTCATCATGTCTTCATCAG
Organism: Vicia faba; assembly: GCA_948472305.1. Taxonomy (NCBI): domain Eukaryota; kingdom Viridiplantae; phylum Streptophyta; class Magnoliopsida; order Fabales; family Fabaceae; genus Vicia; species Vicia faba. The sequence continues at coordinate 730,458,029 of OX451739.1, forward strand.
TGTTAGAGGTGACCAAGTTTAGTAGGCGACCATGTCTTTCGGTAAATGGAGAATTTTCAGAAATCCTCAACGCTAGCTCTTTAAGTTGAGGAGGGATCCTTACAAGATTGACTTGAATAGTTTTCCTGCAGATAAAATCCATGTCCTACAAAATAGAACAAAGATAAATCCCAAGATCCTTGAAATGGTTAGTGAATGAGTATGATGTTATGATGTTCATGATGTTATGTATAAGTAAATATATACAAACAAAGCAAACAAGTCCTTAGGTTTAGGCTTGCATGGAGTTTTATAGGTAAGTACCCTCTTGAAGTTTAGTTGGCTTAAAACCTGTCCTAGCAATAGTAACCGGGTTCTAAGGAGCTCAATGTCACTGGTTTGTTTCCTTGGTCATTATTTCAGCACAAGCCTCTTTAATGGCGACCGAAATATCCCAAAGAACCAAACCTCAATGAGTGTAGTATCGAGTATCTACCAACTTCGGACTGCACCAAAGCCGGTCATCTCACTACGTCCTAATGGCCAAGTTGGTCAAGTAAAGGTTCTAAAAGTTCATTAGTGCTTTATGACTCACTCAGCGGCCCCGTATTCTCCTTGATTAACTCAAGGGATACCGGTACCCACAAATATGTCGCACTAACGTAGCTATTGCTTAGACCATGTCGGTATACCCCACACAGTTTCCACAACGTATTGCTACTTACCTATAAGGTATCCCAAATCCGGGTAGAGGATTCAAACCCAAACAAAGAACCATAATGTAAAGCATACAAGCCAAACAATGAAAGCAAGTAAATGTGATATAACCCTAAGGTAACCCCAGTTTTAGAATTTTCCCCAGCAGAGTCGCCAATTCTGTGATACGGTGGGAGAACTGACTTGGGTGTTTTGTGTTTGATCGTAAATATTGCGGTTAGCAAGAGTCGCCACCGACTTTTCTTTTATCCAAAAGGAAAGGTGAAAAAGCACAGGAAAGACCTTTGATATTGTTTCTTGAGTTCGGGGGGTAGATTATGAAAATGGAAGGTATTAGTACCCTTTTCATCCATGGTTTTCCATGGGATCTTAGTTACTTGCTAGATCACTTGCTTTTGTTTGAAACTATGCTTTGTGGGGTTTTTGAAAGTATTTTGTAAAGAGGCCATTATTTAGGCAAACTTTGTAATAATTCTCGTTCGTAAGAATGTATACAAAGATGTTGATCTTTTGAAGATGTTTTCAAGTTTGTAAGATGTTTTGAAAGTGTAGGTGTTTGTTTTGAAAATAGCAAGGATGTTTTGTTTTGAAATGGAGCAAGTAATTAGGAGCATTCTACCTACTCAAAAGTCTTTCATGTTCATTTCCTCTTTCCTTTGACATTGTAATCTTACCATTGATTTTGTAAGTAACCCTATCTTTGGATATAAACGAGACGAATGTGGGTCATCGTATAACCATGATAAGAAATGTTGCAAGGTATCTTAACATTCTCTTTTAGAGACTAAGATCATTTGAAAGGCAACATGGATAGCGTCATCGAGGGACTATGATCTTATATTTTGCTTGCTTTTACTAAGATACCTCACATGCATAATATGGCCATTTTATAAGGCAACCAAGTGGATCTTACCATAAGGGTGCTTGTGTGCAAGTGTATTGTTTTTCATGCTTGGTTTTGTCTTTGATTAGGGTTTTCTAATTGATTGTTTTAGTCTTTCCATACAAACCCTAATTACTAGCATTTATATATAAAGCGATAAATTGCAGAATTTAAAATTACTACGCTATTATAATACTTGTGGGAAGGGGTGTACAATTTACAAATGGGGATTGCTAGAAAATAAACCTAATTATCTATTACAACCATATTAAATTTGTAAAAGAATTGAATAAATAATGTACAAAGTGAATAAATATACAATCATGTAAATGAAAAAGGAATAGATCTTTGTTTGGATTTTTTTTAAAACCCTAATCTATTAATTGATTAAAAAAAGAAATTAAGTTTATAAGAAGAATATTTTTGGTATTTTTGTCTTAAAAATAATTTATAGTATTATAAAATATTTTTGGTCTTTTTACATTTTAAAATAATATATTTAAATTGTGTAAAAGAAAATAACTAAAAAAAACTAGTTTCTAATTAAATTTACAAATCAATTAGTAAAATAAATAAAGTATGATTAAATAAAATAATTTTTTTTGTGTAAAAAATAAATAAACTACATCAAAATATAAATCTAATGTTTTTATATTTTTTCTAATTTTTTTAGTATTAGATAAAATATTTAAGAAAACAAATAAATAAAATTTGAGAAAAAAGAAAATAAAACGGGCCAGGGTGTGAATAGCCAGCAAGGGGGGTCAGAAGTGAAAAAAACATAAGGCCCAAGGGGATGAGGCCCAGTGCTGCCAAAAAAGTTAGAATATGTGAAAAATATGAAAAAAATCCAAAAGGGTACCACTGGGGCTCAAACCCAGGTCCCTATAGTCACAGGCGCGCACTTCTACCACTAGGGTGGCTATACATTCGTTCATATAAACAAAACAACAAATATATGATAGAAATCAAGTCCATAGCCTGAACTTCATCTTCAACCTCACGCCCAACCAGAGTACCTGTATCTTGTTCATCTCTCATCCATTTGCAAAAATGTAAACATGAATCTTGTAGCAAATTTCCCCACGATTTCAGAAATGCAACGCAATAAAATTATAGATCAAAGACAAGCATGAATTTTAATGGCCCTATCTGAACCCTAAAAATTCCAGAAACTTCAATCTTAAAATTCTCTAAGCTTAAGCAATATAAATGAAAACTATGGACATGGTTAGCTTCAGGTCAATGATATCTACATTTTTCATTCACAAATAAACCAATAATGATGCTTGTATGAAAAGTTCAAAGTTGAGATAACTTACCTTGCAAGAGGGTATCTTGTTTTGAGTTTGAGTAGCTTTTAGTGAGTTCCAATGATTGGATTAGCTTCCTCAAGTTCCCAGGAAGCTAATATGATGCTTAGCTTGAGCTAAAAGTGCCTGAGGAGTTCTGGAGAAGTCAAGGTGAAAGGTGCTGCTTTTGAAAATGGTGGATGATGATGGAGGTGTTACAATGGTGTTGCAGGTGTTGGAATTGTTTGTGTATGTTATTTATAAGCTTTTGAAAGTAAAAGGCCAAGAAACGCACGAGCAAATTTGGAGATTGGATTCAAAACTCAAAAATGGCAAGTTTTGAGGTGTTTTTGGTGATTCTGTGTTCTTGGTGTTTTTAGGGCTCAAGCATGCGTGGGATTTGTGGAAAATAACTTGTGTATGTATAAGCAAAAATCTTGAGTGCTTTTGAGAGTCAGAAGTACAAGTTACAAGCTAATGGCTATGTTACTTGATTTTCAAGAAAAGTGGGAAAACAGTTTCAAGAGGAAGTACAAGCATGGGCTGAGTGATTGTAAGTGTCTAGATAAGCTTATCTTGAGTTATGGGACTTGTATCATCAGAAGAAAGCAATTGCAAGGCTCAAGAGCAAGTTTTGTGCAAAAAACTACTTTATCAAAATGGCATTGTGCACTTTCTTCTCAAAATGGATATAAAGCATGGCCTTGCATTGAATGCTTGAATTGAGACCTCTAACAGCTGTGCAAGCAATTAATTATGGAGTTCCTAAAAATTTTGAGGCCTATAAAGTAGAGGTTATGCAACATAAGTTTGAATTTTGAATCTTGTTCATCACAAAATGACTTGTAATTCAAGTGTGAAAACCCTAACTTCATCTCTTCAATTCTCCCTACTCAAAAATGATCTCAAGGAGTTCTTGGACATTTTGGAAAGCTTGTAATGTGCTATACAAACCATATTTGAATAAATTTTGAAAATTACCCTTGGAACCATATGAAAAAGTGCCATGAAGTTAGGTCAAAATCCTGACCAAATTAGGGCAAAATTTCACTAAGTGTTTTGTTTCATGACCATGTGTTCTTAAAATTATAACTTGAGATCCAATCACTTTTGGAAGGAGTTGTGTAAAGAAATGTTGTATATTTCATAGAGATCTACAACTTTCATGTTGAAAGTTTATTTTGAACCATCTTGCATCATGGTGAAAAGTTTGCTCAAAGTTGTGAAAAAATAAGAAATTTCCAACACTTAGAAAAATTTCTAAGTTTAGAAATTTTAACTTTTCAAAATGAAATCTTGAATTTTTGATTTCTTGATGAATAAGTTTCATATTTTGACATGCTTTGATGAATTGTTATCTTTGACATTTGATTTTGACCAAAAAGTCAAAGTTTGACTTTTCAGTATACAATTGACTTTTGATCAGTTGACTGAAAATTCATCTGTCAATCCATTGGATTTGAGCAATGTTTTAAGCCATTCCATTAGGTCAAAATGATGCAATTGGACTCTTGATATCATGCCTTAAACAAATTGATCATTTGCTAGGTCAAAAATCATAAATTTCCCTTTCCCAGTCAAAACCCAAATTTTGACCATTTTGCCCTTTTGAAGATTTGATCAAATTTCTTGAGGAATTATGATCCAAACTTGATCAAATGATACATATGAGTTTATAATGTTGATGTGGATAACAAATTATTAAGTTTGACTGTAAATTGGCCACAATTGACTTTTTCTCCAATACAACTGATTTTTAGGTCAACTGCTCAATTGACTGAGCAAAAGTGTGATCCAAAGCTTGAAATTTGACATGAGTAATCTTGAGGGTCCATAAAGATATATGAAAGTCACATGGTTTCTTTCTTTGTTTGCTTTAAATTTAAGGGTTTCTTGGTTTTATTTGCTTGTAAGATCCTACACCCAGATCTAGGGATGCCTTAGGTATGTAGCAATAGATCATGAAAATTGTACGATATAGACCCATACGATTAAAGTGATGGCTTCGATTAGTGTGATACTTTGGATTATACTAATGTTCCTTGAGTTAGTCGAGGATAACATTAAGCTTCTGCATGGTGTTATTAGCACTAAATAACTTTTAGAACCTTAATTAATCCATCTTGGCCATTAGAAGGTAGTGAGATGGCCGACTTTGGTGCAGTCCAAGGTTGGTTGATACTCGATGCTACACTCATTTATATGACTCGTGGGATGTTTTGGTGGAAAATCAGTTGTTGTACTAAAATAAAACCTTCGAGAAAGATCTGTGATATGAGATTCATAGAACTCGGTTACTGTTTTAGGACTGGTTGAGCCAATTTAACTTCAATAGAGAAAGGCACTTACCTATGGACCTCATGCAAGCCTTTAACTATGAACACGACATCATAACATCATGACATGGAATTTTTACTAACCATTTAAAGGATCTTAGGGACCTTTGGTGCAGGATTATTATAAGTCAGATTGCAAGCAAGGGGAAAGATGATTTATTTTCCTCTTACCAGATGTTGTCCAAATCAAAGCACATTCTCTTGATTCAAAGGCTAATACCTATTGTACCCTAATTCCCCCCCCTAAGATTCCTCTATCATCTCATATCAACTCAATCATATCAAGATCACACTAGGGTTTGATTCTTCTCTGTATCTTTAGGTTTGCTCATGAGGGATCACCAAGCACCTTGATTTGTATATTGTGATCATATATGTCTTATATTGATTAAATTTTAACTAACAAATACAATGAATTTTTGCCCTAAATGAAGATCCTGTAGGTGAGGGCACAACACATCTCATCAGGTTGATTTATAGGTTCATGAGTTTATTTTCATGCCTTCTTCAACAAAGCTTCATTGAGATTCAAGATTAATTATTGAAGATGCTTTAAAGTAATATCATTAAAAGGTCTACTATGATTCATCATGCCTAAATTTGTCAAAGAAAGTCAAAATATGCAAGGGTTGATTGAAGAAGTTTGACCTAATTGGACAAGTTCTTGATTTATTGATCACAAGTGCATAAATATCTTATTTCTTAATATTTGGAAGTGGTTATTGTTGCTATGGATTCTTATTATCATTCATAACAACTTCTATTCACTTAGCAAAAGTGATTGTGCAAGAAATATTATCAACATTGAAAGGGGTTTCCAAGTCATTTTGGTGCTTTAGGAGCTAGGGTTTTGAACTTTTAAGGGCTATATCTTATTCATCTTTTGAGATTTTTGAGTAATTACAAAGACATGCTTCTCTTTAAAGGGTTATGAACAAATTACTTCAAAAGTTTCAAGCAAATTTTGTGTGGAAGATTCTTAATGATGGAGAAATATTACATGTCCTTTAGATATGCCATCAAATTCCCTTATGTGACTTCAAAAGATCATAACTGGGTCAATTTTTATCTCCTTGAGCCCATTCATTTTCCATATTGATCTTAAAGATGTGAGCTCCAACTTTTCTTTTTGGTGTAAAGCTTGAAAATGGTTAGAAGATGCCTCAAAGACTCAAAAGATTATAGGTCACCTCATGGATTTTCACCAATTTCACAAGGCCATAACTTTTTCAATATTTGGTATTTTTTAGTGATTCAAGTTTCACAATGTTCTCTGGGAAGTCTATTTCAAGCTAGCATCAATGATAAAATCTTAATTTTGGAGGAAGGTCTTGTTTGAACTCAAAAAATTATAGGTCACTTTTGAAGAAAAACAAAATTTTTCTAAGTACAAAAAGTCAGCATCTTTTTCTCAACTTTGACTCATTACAACTCCCAGCTCAAACATCCATTTGATCCCACTCTTGGAAAATTGCAAATATCGTGAACTTATCTTTTAAATGCTTCAAGAATTATGCCCTAAGACCCCTTGAGCTATGAATACCATTGGTTCAAAGTGGGTACCTTGGAACTGAAGTTTCACTTCAAGTCAGATTGTAATTTTCATAATGTGGCTTCTAATCACCAAATTACCATGCGTTTTCCACTTAAACATGATTAGAAAATATGTTTGAATCATTTAGAGTATCAAAATGCATCATTTGGATGAGTTTTGATGCACATGTGGTCACACTTTCTTCATGATCACAGATGTGCACGAACTCAAGGGAAATTGCATCATTCACTTCTCCTATAAATACAAGCTCTATTCCACTCATTTTCGCAAGCTTGATAAACCAAAATCACTCTGTCAAACTCCCTTCATACCTCACTTTTCCGAGATTTCGAATTCCTCTTTTCTCCACTTTTCAATCCAATTTCTTCATTGATCCTTCATCCTTGAACTTCACTGAAGCCAGTAGAAGAAGAATCAAGCCTTGAGGTGCCCTAAATCGTGTTAGCCAAGTCCATTTATAGAACAAGTTCATCTGACTTTGTTCAGGTAGTTTAAGGCACCAAATCTTCTAACTCAAATTACTGGAATGGTCTATGATGTTCACTGATGCTTGCTATCAACTCAATTTTGGTGAATCAATGCATTTGATGCTTCTGATTTTTTATTTTAAAATTTTCAAACATCTATGGTTTTTTCCAAATCGACTACGCTGTGCTTTATATAAATTTTTCGCGAGCATATGATTGTGATCGTCTCAAGTAGATGCATCTAATGGTACCACTATGAACGTGCAAATTTACAAATTCAAGGATCTTGGTTTTGCCTTATTTGCAGGAGGCTGGAGGTTGAAGACGACCTACGTTTCGTTCTTCAACCAATGATGCTTAGCCAATTATTTTATTTTGATTGGTTGGACTTTCTTGTGTTACATGCGTGCACCTTGACTGGGGTTCATAATACTCCCTCACCTCAGATCCGTTAGATCTTCCAGCGTGTATAAGTGAATGAGATCCAACGTGTGTGGTTTTTCTGATTTTATTTTATTTTACAAAATTATTTTTAAAATTCCTTTATCTTTAAAAATTCATAACTCTTTTATTTTTTATCCAAAAATTATGAAAAAATATACAAAAATACTTTGAATTATTTCTGACTTTATCAATATTTTTTCATATTTTTATTTTGATGTTTGATATTTTTCATAATTTTTGCATTGTTTGCCTTATTTTAATTATTTTAAAAAATACTTTCTGACCTTTTTAAATTTTGAAAAATTATAGAAGGATCCAAGGACCTCTTGACAAATATCGGTGACCTTATTTTATTTTTATTTCTGATTTTACTATTTTTCACAAATTTTGGTGTATTTTGCTTATTTTCTTCAATTTTTTAAAAATAGTTTCTGACTTTAAAATTTTTTTGAAAATATTTGTCAATTTTTATTAAATCATGTTTGACCTCTGACATTTTTTTAGGATTTTTATTTGGTGTTTTAATATGCTTTGTGTATTTTACCATTCATTTTTATTTTATTAACCATTTAAACATTGTTTTATTTAAATATTATTTTGTTATTTTTTATTTTGGTTCTGACTTGGACTTCATTTGGTGACAAATTTTTCAACCTCATTGGATCTTGGGTGTAGATAGGTTGAGAAACCAAATCTACCAAAATGGATGAATGATGTTGATGATATTTGAAACCATAATTTCATATAATGCATCCCCTCTCTCTTCATCTTATCCCTTTCTCATTTGTGCTACATGTTGTTAGAGGATGATATAAATATCATCTATCCAAATATATGGCACATAGATTGCTATTGATCGACCTCAAAATAGGTGCGACTTCTACATAACTCCACTTACGATTGCTTAACATAGCGCTAAATTTTGTCTCGATTCGAGAAATGATCATTCGTGGCCCAAACCTATGTTTGCAAGCCCAAGTATATTTAATTTGAAACCTTTGATCCAATAACCTTGAGGTTCATTGTTAGCAGGCTTTGGTCTTATCAATCCTCTAATTAACTTTCATAAAATTTGGTCTAAGTGAATCATTTAAATATCGTTGATCATTTGTTGTTGCCTCGAGAATTTGAAATGAATGATATACTTGACAAAAAGCAAATGAAACTTGTTGTTGAGAGGATTTGATTTTATCAATCTTCTAATGAGTTTTCAAATGTAAGTTTCAAGATGGTCATTCAACTAACCTCTAATTTCTAACTCATTAACAATTGACTTTTATTTTCATGCTTTTACTTTACGCCTTTACTTTACGCACCATTTATTTTAGTGTTTTCATTTCATGCTATTTTCATCTTTACTCACTTGAGCATTTATCTTTATGTCATTTTGCTCACTTGAGCTTTCATTTTCTTTTTGAAGATACTTAATAACCAACTTGAACAATAAAAAACTTTAATGTTACTTGGACTATTTGATTACTATCCTTGGCATTATGGAGTTGTGTACTTCTTGGACTTAGGAGTAGAGACCTTGATCACCCTTAAGACCTTGTGACTTTTATTGTAATTTTTTCTGGAGTTCTTGGGGTTTACCCCAAGACATTAGGTTATTTGTTTCTTTATATGCAGGTTATTCTGATTATATGCTTTGCCTGTGATTGGGAATTCATCTGTACACAGCCGTTACTCTGCCCAATTTTTATGAAGACATAATGCATTTTAAGCTTGGTTTTCTTAAGAGGTTTATTATCTTTTCTTGTTTGGTTTCAAATCCAAAGGATGAGAATTCTATATTGACTCATTATGTCAAGTGTTGGCTTCTTGTTGGTTAGATGGTTCTTTTCCCTAGCTTTTACCTTATGCTTTAGGATAGTCCCTTCATCTCCTTCAACCTTCTTCAATTTTAAAAATCTTCTCCCTCTTTTTCAAAAACTATTCTTGTTTTCTAAACTTGAACCGGTTTCACAATAAACTAGGACTTAGGTCCATGCACTTTCAAAAAACATTTTCTCAATCAAACTTTAACCAACTTAATAATACTTTGACATTTTTTGTGAGAAGACTAAAAGTCAATCAATCTCATTCAAACTATTTTGTCGCTTTGGCTTTTTACTTTAAACTTTTCTGAAAAGATTAGACTTTTGTCAATCCTTGTAGTGATGTGAGCTACTATACTTCTACTATATACAGTGAAGTGAGAGATTTTCCACTTGGGTGTTGAGTGAAGCTTTCTTAATTTTGAAATCCAAGCTATATCCTCCACTTTGAGATGACGCAGATTCTCCTTTCTCATAATCGTGGGTAGTAAGTATGTTCTTCCACTCGGAGATGAAGATGATGTCTCGTCTCTTAAAATTAACCAACATATTTGTGCTTTAAAATTTTTAAAGGTGAACTACGAGTACCATAATCCCCTATTGCACGGAAGGTGGTAGGTAGGCACTAAAGGTTCGCAACCGCGGCGGGTGCAAAAATTGTAAAAAATATATACTTCTTTTCTTATCCCCACAATCTATTTTTGTATACAACTTTTACAGCCAATATACTCTAATTTTAAAAGAGGTTCATACGGAGTACCATAGATGTTTAGGGTGATAATACCTTCCCTTTTCATAACCAACCCCCAAAATTAGATTCTTTCCCCCTCTTTTTGGGTTATTCGCTCTTTTCTCATTCCTTTGGGAATAATAAAATGCAGTGGCGGTTTTTATTTTGATCTGTGCGAGTTAAGTTAATCCAATTGCTTAGTCTCAACATTTCTACCGCTACATAAAAATGGCGACTTCACTGGGGAAAGATCGACCAAATGATGGTCCATCTCTAAGTGGGTTGAGCCTATCTCTGTTTATTTGTGTATGTGTTATTTTTTGTTGTATATTATATGTTGTATATATGTTTGTATGGATTTTCCTGGTTTTCAAGGTGCTTGGTGATTTCTCATAAGTCCTCTACTCGAACTTGGGCAAACTTAAGATAGGACGGGCGGTATAGTCATGTTAACTTTGAGGGAGTAATCCCAAAAAAGGAGGCATGAGATCCCCCACTTAGTGGAGGCCCCTTTGATTGTAGTATCGTTTACTAAGTAATCGGGAAGACGTGCTTCTTTCGACCTGGGAGCCTGTTGAAGTTGAGGACCATATAACCTTTAACCTATCTTGGCCTTTTAGGTGTAGTGTGAAAGCTATGACGGAGTAATCCGAAAATGGTTGTCACGCGATACCACACTCAGACGAGTTTTTTCTGAGGATATTACTAATTATCGAGTCAATCGAGACGTTGGTAATATTCAAAGGAAAGATGTAGACTCTGGGAACCTCTTAGAACCTTGTTCGGCAGATGATAAACTATTAGACCATACCTTGTGGGGGGTACCTTTAACTTCATGCTCATGACGTCGAACCTATGAACTCCCATGTTTGTGATCTTGTGTGTGATTGTTGCATCATGCAATCATGCACCCATGAGCATCCTCTAAAACATTTTGTTTCAAGGGACTTAAAGTTGACTTTTCGCGAATATCTTAGGTCTTGTTTGACCATGGATTCTGGAAAAAGAAAGACTCAGAAGTATAATTTCAAGGATCCTAAGTTAGATGATTTGATGAGTCTGATTCCCGAGATCGAGAGTTCTACAGATTTTCGGAAGAAGTATGGATCCATCGTGTCTCTTATGAAGCTCAGGATAAAAGAGGGTATTCTCTCTACTTTATTCCAATTTTATGATCTGATGTATCGGTGTTTCACTTTCCCTGATTATCAGTTGATGCCTACATTGGAGGAGTATTCTTACCTACTGGGTTTAACTGTTACCGATCGTGTTCCTTTCACCGGTTTAGAGGGAGAGCCCAAGTCTCATGATATTGTTGCTATGGATCATTTGTGGAAGTCTAATATTGAGGCCCACATGACTACCAAAGGAGGAATCATAGGCTTACTTGCTCAGTTTTTATTAGAGAAAGCTCACTATTTTGCTAGGATGAAAAGTACAGTTGCTTTTAAGGCCATCTTTGCTCTAGTTGCCTACGAGTTGTTCTTATTTCCGAACATCGACAAATTTGTGGATATCAACTCCATCATGATCTTTTTAATTGGGAATCCACTGCCTATATTATTAGGAGATGCTTATTACTCCATTCATCTTTGGGATTATTTTTATGGAGGGATGATCGTTTTTTGTACACCTTTGTTGTATCAGTGGTTTATTTCTCACTTACCTCAGTCCGATGCCTTCTAGGATATCAAGAAGGAACCTCGCTGGGCTTCAAATATTATGGCCCTCACTCATTCCGACATTGTTTGGTATCATCAGACTTACTATGATATGGAGATTGTCGATAGTTGTGGTAGTTTCCCCAATGTACCTCTTCTCGGTACAAAGGGAGAAATTAACTACATTTCGTTCTTGCACGACGTCAGCTTGGGTACCCAATGAGAGACAAGCCAAATAGTATTCATCTAAGTGGTTTATTTCTTAAAGAAAGAGAGAATCATAAGGAAGCTAAGGAGGAAATTGCAAAAGCTTGGCGCCATATTCACAGGAAGAGTCGAAAGGACTTGGGACCAAGATGAGTTGTTTATTTGAAGCCTTATCTCCGGTGGGTACAAGCAAGGGCAATTCAGTTGAAGATGCCATATTCCCGTGAGGAACCTTTACGTGATATGTTTGTGAAGACCATTTCTCCCCTTTTAGATGATGTGGAAGAGCTTCAGCTTGACCTAGTTAGGATGCAACATGAGAAGAAGGCCTGGAAGAATAAGTGTCAGACTTTAGAGATGTCCTACCGAGAAGACCTGAAAGACAAGGATGACCTGATCGAGATTCTTGAGAGTCGTGTTATAGAGATGATGGAGAGGCAAGAGGATTTATTTTTCTCTAGAGCTTGATCAAGACCTAGTTACTCACTTCCTGACTCTGGTGATTGGAAAGGGGTTGCCGACAGGTATGCAGAAGAGAACAAGCAGTTGAAGGCTCAGATTGCAAGGCTCACGGGAAAGCGTCAGTGTATGGAGTGATCTTCATCAGCTTTGCCTTCTTAGGGTTTTAGATTATATCTTCTCTTTTACTTAGGATTATTGAAACTTGTACTAAAAATTGTAATCCATTTTGAAGTTATTATAATGAGATTTTCAATATTTCAAAATGTGTTAGTACTTTAGTATTTACGAATCGTCTATAAATATTTGAGTCCCTTGAAATTAATAATAATAATAAATAAATCATGTACATTGAATATCATGCATCATCTTGAACATATTTCTTGCATTTCTGTTTATATCCAGGTGTCTTACTGTGTTTCTCTACTTTGTTCAGTAAGTTGTCCCACCAGTACAATACTCGGGCTAATTCCAGGAAGAAAATGGAGAATCTTGAACAAGAGAATCGCCAGCTGCACGAAGAGGTTACTACTTTGAAGGTCGGTATGGCTAATTTGACTGCTTTGATGGAATCATTGGTGGCTGCTCAGAATCAACCACCACTTGCTCCTCCTTCTTCTTAGCCACAACAAATAAAGATTGTTTCTAAAGGTACGATAGTTCCCGTTTCTGTTACTCCAGTTACTGTTGCTCAGAATCGTATGCCTCAGGGTTACTCATGGGGGATGCCTAACAATTTCATGCCAGAGGGTTACAATCTTGATTCTCAAGTTGCTCAAGTTGTTCAAGCTGCTGCTACTCCTGCACCTCCTGTGGTGCATGTTACTCATATGGCTAGAAATGAGATTCATTATACTGCACCTCCTTCGATGAATGCCATGTCGTTTGTTAATGATGAAGTTTATCGTCCTATTCCTCCACCAAGTGAAAGTATGGGTTTCTATGACCGGTTGGACGATTTTCAGGATCAATTCAATGAGATGCAGAAGGAAATGAAGGCCCTTTGAGGAAAAGAATTATTTGGAGAGAATGTCAGTGAACTCTGCCTAGTTCCCAATATGAAGGTGCCAACGAAGTTTAAAGTGCCAAAATTTGAGAGGTACAAGGGCAACTCTTATCCTCGTGACCACCTTGTGATGTATATCAGGAAAATGTCTACCCATACTAATGATTAGCCTTTTCTTATTCATTTCTTCCAAGATAGTCTAATTGGTGTCGCTCTGAAGTGGTATATGAGTTTGGACAGTAGTAGTATCCGCACCTTCAATGATCTAGGGGTAGCCTTCATCAAGCAGTATAAGTACAATATGTTCATGGAGCCTGACTATGACCAACTGAGGGCAATGGCTCAGAGAGATAAGGAGTCATTCAAAGAATATGTGCAGCGTTGGCGCGAGATAGCTTCCCAGGTGGTGCCACCTATGGGAGAACAAGAAATGACCAAGGTCTTCTTGAAAACCCTTGGATTATTTTCTTATGAAAGGATGGTCGCCAGTGCACCGAGTGATTTCACCGAGATGGTGAGCATGGGAGTTCGTTTAGAAGAGGCTGTCAGAGAAGGGCACTTGACAAAAGATGAAAGGACAAAGAAGTCATCATACGGGTTCTCTAGAAAGAAAGAAAGTGAAACGAATGCTGTTATTAGGGAAAGGAAGATTAGGCCACCTAGAAGACATCAGTGGTACCAACAATAGGTTGCTTCTGTGACTCCAGTTGTCAATGTAGCTCCAACTACAGTTGCCTATCAGAGACCATCTCCTCAGGGGAATCAAGGGCAAAGTCAGAAAAGAGAGGCCTTTGACTCTATTCCAATGAGCTATGCAAAGTTATTCCTAGCTTTGATTCATAAGAAGTTGGTTCAGACCAGGCCTCCCCCTACTATACCTTCACCTTTACCCTGGTATTATAAGGCAGATCAGACATGCACTTTCCATAAAGGAGCCCCAGGGCACAACATTTAGAACTGTTATCCTTTGAAATATGAAGTACAAAAGATGGTGAGATTTGGCCTTTTATCCTTTAAAGATGTTGGTCCTAATGTGAAAGATAATCATTTGCCTAAACACGGGGGAACAAATGCTGCAAATATGGTTGCTGGTCGTCCTAGGGACTTCCGGATTTTTGATATCAACCTGGTTAGAAGGGATCTGGTGAAGATGCATGCTGACCTCTGTGAATTCATCTATTATACGCACGACCATGCTGGTTGTAGTATTTGCAGTATAGATATCCAGGGATGTGATAAGATAAAAGCTGATCTTTAGGAAATGATGGACGAAGGCCTCATTCATATAATCAGGCCAATGGCTAAGTACGAAGAAGATGTGAATATGGTCTATAGATGTCTTGGTGAATTTCGGGCTTTTGACGTGAACCATATGAATGATGATTTGGTGCAGTTACACGCTACCTTCTGTCACATGGATGGCCAAGAAGAACACCATTATGGGTTTTGCCAGATCTGCTGCAGATATTCTCATGGTTGTTCCATTATGAAAAAGGGTATTCAGTTATTATTGGATAATGGTACTATCAAAGTCTCGGGAAATAAAGATGATTACAATGGAATTAACGTGATTGAAGATTGCTCGACTAAGACTGTGTCAGATGATGAGTATGCTTCTGCAGATGAGTTCTTTTCTTCTGATGAAGATATGTTCTCCAACAATGACTCTGTGATGTCTAAGTATTCTGAAGAAGGGGTGAATGTTATTGTGCCTTGTTTCGGTGTTCCCGCCCCTATAGAGATTGAGTACCATAGCAAACCAACTGTTGCTTCAGTGGTTATTTTCCTGCCAGGCCCTGTACCATATGAATCAGACAAAGCCATGCCATATAAATACAATGCGACAATTATGGAGGATGGTGTGGAAATTCCCATCCAACCTTTGTATGATATCAATAATATTGCTGAAGCCAGCCGAGTGACCCACAATGGACGTGTTTTCGCGCCTGTCATTCAAGGGTGTGTTAATGCCTATAAAAAGGTTGTTGAAAGTACTGAACCTAAGAAAGCAATGGGGGAATCTAGTGGTACTACTCTGGAAAAAGATGTGGACGACCTGTTGAAGATTATCAAGATGAGTGACTACAAGATTGTAGATCAATTATTGTATACTCCATCTAAGATATCTATTTTAGCCTTGCTAATGAACTCTTCTGCCCACAGGGAATCTTTGATGAGAGTATTGGATCAAGCTTTCATGGAAAGTGATATGTCTCTGGACCAATTCAATAGTGTTGCAGGGAATATTGCATCATGTAATAACCTGAGTTTCTGTGATGACGAATTTCCCGATGAAGGAAGGAATCACAACCTGGCTCTCCATATATCCATGAATTGTAAGAATGGCTCATTATCTAATGTGCTGATTGACAATGGGTCTGCTTTAAATGTCATACTGAGGAGCACACTCATGAAGATGAAGTACTAGGGACTCCCATGCGCCCGAGTGGAATAATTGTGAAAGCCTTTGATGGTTTGAGGAAGTATGTCATCAGAGAAGTAGATTTGCATATTCACATAGGCCTGCACTTATTTCAGATTACTTTCCAGGTTATGTATATTGTTCCCGCTTACAGCTGTTTACTGGGTCGACCGTGGATCCACGAGGCAAGGGCTGTTACTTTAACTTTAAACCAGAAGCTGAAGTTTGTTCGTGAAGGAAAGGTGGCCATCATAAATGGAGAGCAAGCTTTGTTAATATCTTAATTGTCCTCTTTTAATGTTGTGGAAGCAGATGAAGCTGCTGTTAGAGCTCAGTCCCAAGCTTTATCCATTGATAATGTGAGGAAAAATGAGGATTTTATAGCTTCATTTAATGATGCTCAACAGGTAATGCATAATGGCCCTAGCAAGGCGTGGGGGCAGATTGTTGATCCGTCTGTGAATAAGAATAGAGCTGGTTTGGGATTCTCTGTGAAGAATAATAAAGGTGAAAATATGAAGCTGAAGTCCGCTTTGGGCAAATATCAAGATATCTTTCATAGTGGAGGTTACCTTCATCCAACTGTTCCTAAGATCAATGCTATTCTAGAAGGTGAATCAGAGTAAGAGATGCCAAACTACGTGACACATGAAGTCAGAGTCCAAAATTGGATCACTATTGATGTTCCCTCTTGCATTCATATTTCAAAGTAATTTGTTTTTTGTTAATCTTTTCAAAAATCTTTCACTCTGCTCAAGGTGAAAGCATTGATATTGTATGGGCATATATGTTGTTTTGATCTTTAAAATCATTAATAAAAGTTGTTTTTGATTCCCAAAATTGTGTCTTTATTCTCTGTTTTTTTTCTTGGAAAATGGTAATCAGAAAAATCCTTTCAAAATAAATAATAACTGTAAATAGATATGCATAATCACTTGCTATACGTGTCAGTTTCTAAAAGCAATCATAAATCATATGTGCAGATTAATTAAAAAACCCGTTGAATACAATGACCCTGCACCCTCTCCCAACTTTGAATATCCTGCATATGTGGCCGAAGAAGAAGAATATGATGAAATCCCATAAGAGGTTTCATGGTTGCTTGAGCGCGAGGAAAGTACCATTTAGCCGTATAAAGAGCCGTTGGAGACAATCAATTTAGGCTCAAAGGAAGATCCAAAAAAGGTCAAGATTGGAGCATTGCTTCATCCTGACGTGAAACACATATTGATTGAATTGTTGAAAGAGTATATGGGCATATTTTCTTAGTGTTACCAAGACATGCGGGGTTGGATACTGATATTGTGGAACATCATTTGCCGCTAAAGCCAGAAAGCCCACCAATCAAGCAAAAATTGCGAAGAACTCACCCTGATATGGTAGTGAAAATTAAAGAAGAAGTTTTAAAGCAGATTAATGCAGATTTTCTTGTGACATCAGTGTACCCTCAGTGGATTTCCAATATTGTCGCAGTACCAAAGAAAGACGGAAAAGTTCGCATGTGCATAGATTATAGAGATCTAAACAAATCTAGTCCAAAAGATGACTTTCCATTGCGACATATTAATATGTTGGTTGATAGTATAACAAAATTCAAAATGTTCTCGTTCATGGACGAATTTTCAGGATATAATCAAATCAGAATGGATCCTAAGGACATGGAAAAAACAACATTTATCACACTCTGGGGAAGATTCTGTTACAAAGTGATGCCCTCCGGGTTGAAGATATGATTTCCCTATTCCAGGATCTGATGCACAAGGAAATTGAGGTATATGTTGATGATATGATTGCCAAATCTCAGAATGAAGAAGGTCATATAGAATATTTGTTAAAATTGTTTCACCGTTTAAGGAAGTATTGTCTCTTCTTGAATCCAAATAAATGCACCTTTGGTGTCCGGTTAGGAAAATTGTTAGGTTTCATTGTCATCCAAAAAGGAATTGAAGTTGATCCTGATAAAGTTAAGGCAATTCAAGAAATGTCTGAACCAAGAACTGAAAAGCAAGTTAGAGGCCTCCTTGGGCATTTGAATTACATTTGCAGATTTATTTCCCATATGACTGCAATGTGTGAGCCGATCTTTAAGTTGTTAAAGAAATATCAAGATTGTGTGTGGACAGATGATTGCCAAAGGGCATTTGAAAGCATTAAAGAGTATCTTCTTGAACCTCTTATCTTGCTCCCTCCTGTTGAAGGAAGACCATTAGTTAGGTATATGACAGTGTTAGATAATTCTATGGGCTGTATTTTGGGACAACAAGATGAAACAAGGAGAAAAGAGTATGCCATTTATTATCTCAGCAAGAAGTTTACTAACTGTGAGTCACGATATTCTATGCTGGAAAAACCCCGCTGTGCTCTGGCCTGGGAGGCGAAACGGTTGCGGAAATATATGTTGAATCATACTACTTGGTTGATTTCCAAAATGGATTCAATTAAGTATATCTTTGAAAAACCTGCTCTTACTGGAAGAATTTCCCATTGACAGATGTTGTTGTCTGAATATGATATTGAATATCGTACTCAGAAGGCTATAAAAAGCAGTGTGTTGGCAGATTATCTTGCTCACTAACCATTTGATAATTATCGGTCTGTTAAATATGATTTCCCTGATGAGGATATAATGTTTTTGAAAATAAAAGATTGTGATGAACCTTTGCTTGGGGAAGGTCCCGATCCTGAATTCTGGTGGGGCATGGTGTTTGATGGAGCTGTGAATGCTTATGGGAAAAGAATTGGTGATGTTATTATCACTCCTCATGGATCACATATCCCTTTTACTACAAGATTGGAATTTGATTGTACCAATAACATGGCAGAGTATGAATCTTGTATCATGGGTATCGAAGAGGCTATAGATCTCAGAATCAAAATTCTAGATGTATATGGCGATTCAGCTTTGGTAATAAATCATATTAAAGGAGAATGGGAAACTCGTCATGTTGGCTTGATTCCCTACAAAGACTATGCTAGAAGATTATTACCCTTCTTTAATAAAGTTGAATTCCATCATATTCCCAGAGATGAGAATCAGATGGAAGATGTTTTAGCCACTCTGGCTTCTATGTATCAAGTAAATACTTGGAATGATGTGCCTTGAATCACATTGTGACGTCTGGATAGACCAGCTCATGCGTTTTCCGCAGAGGGGACGTCAGACGAAAAACCTTGGTATTATGATATCAAGCATTTTCTCCAGACTCAGGAATACCCGGCTGGTGCCTCAAACAAAGATAGAAAGACATTGAGAAGGTTGGCAGACAACTTTTTCCTCAATGAAGATGTGCTATACAAAAGAAATTATGACATGGTCTTGCTCAGATGCGTGCATAAACACTAAGTAGACATGTTGATGCATGAAATCCATGAAGGTTCTTTTCGTACTCATGCCAATGGAAATTCGATGGCAAAGAAGATGCTTAGGGCATGTTACTATTGGTTGACAATGGAATCTGACTGTTACAAATTTGCAAAGAAGTTCCATAAATGCCAGATTTATGCTGACAAAATTTATGTGCCTCTGACACTTCTCAATGTTGTTTCTTCCCGTGGCCTTTCTCTATGTGGGTATTGACATGATTGGAATTATTGAACCCGAGGCGTCAAATGGACATTGTTTCATCTTGGTGGAAATAGACTACTTCACCAAATGGGTGGAAGCAGCTTCATATGCTAACTTTACTAAGCAGGTGGTAGTATGCTTTATCAAGAACAATCTTATATGTCGG
Organism: Vicia faba; assembly: GCA_948472305.1. Taxonomy (NCBI): domain Eukaryota; kingdom Viridiplantae; phylum Streptophyta; class Magnoliopsida; order Fabales; family Fabaceae; genus Vicia; species Vicia faba. The sequence goes on from OX451739.1 coordinate 730,477,735, forward strand.
TATGGTGTGCCAAGCATGATTATCATTGACCACGGCTCAAATATGAATAACAAGATGATGACAGAACTTTGTGAAGAATTCAATATTATCCATCACAATTCATCTCCTTACAGGCCAAAGATGAATGGGACTGTTGAAGCTGCCAATAAAAACATCAAGAAGATCATCCAGAAAATGGTTGTTACCTATAAAGATTGGCATGAGATTCTCCCTTTTGCTTTGCATGGATATCGTACATCCGTCTGCACTTCAACAGGGGAAACCCCATTCTCTCTTGTGTATGGTATGGAAGCAGTGCTCCCCATTGAGGTTGAGATTCCCTCTTTACGTGTGATAATGGAAACCAAGTTGTCAGTGGATGAATGGGTCCAGAACAGGTTTGACCAATTGAATTTGATTGAAGAAAATAGAATGACGGCCTCGTGTCATGGCCAGTTATACCAGAAGAGAATGAAGAAATCTTTTGATAAGAAGGTCAAGCCTCGTGAATTCAGAGAAGGCGACCTCGTGCTCAAAAAGATCATGTCTTTTAACACTGATTCTAGGGGCAAGTGGACTCCCAATTTTGAAGGCCTATATGTTGGCAAGAAAGCCTTCTCTGGCGGTGCATTGATTCTTGAAACTATGGATGGCGAGCAGTTCCCACATCCTATGAATGCTGATGCTGTCAATAAATACTTTTCCTAAAGAAATAAAAGAATAACTCGCTAAGTCGAAAACCCGAAATGGCGGCTTAGGAAAAAAAGAGTGTCTCAGTAGGCTGAAAACCCGAAAGGGCGGTCTAGGAAAAAATAAGAGACATAAACAAAATAAATTCTTTGCACTAGGTTGAAAACCCACTAGGGCAGCTTAGGCAAAAGTTAGGGATTTCTTGGCAAGTAACTACGTCAGACAAGACTTGATCATTGAAGCAACAATATTCTCGGATCATCACCACACTTCAACAGAAGTCGCTGCTCAGGAATTCAAAGTTGCTAGGGAGAATAATGTTCATTGTATTTCAATGTATCTTTTCCAATATATTACCATTTTCCAAACTTTGTAATCATTTATGGGGACTCGCCATTCACAGACTACCGTTCTATCAATAAAGTTTGAGCTTTTCCAATTCTTTGTGTGATACGGTGGGAGAACTGACTAGTTGTTTTGCATTTCGTTCGCACTTGTGTGGTTAGCAAGAGTCACCACCGACTTTTCTTTTATCCCAAAGGAAAGGTAAAAAAGCACAGGAAAGACCTTTCGAGATTATTTCTCGGGTTCGGGGGGTAGATTATGAAAAGGGAAGGTATTAGCACCCTTTTCATCCATGGTTTTCCATGGACTCTTAGTTACTTGTTTAGATCACTTGCTTTCATTTGATTGTGTGCTTGTGGTGTGGGCTTTGAAAGTATTTTGGAAATTCTCTTTGTAATGGTTCTCGTCTCTATAAGAACGTATACAAAGTTTTGTTTCGAAAAAGTGGTTCAAAGATGTGTTTGTGAATCATGTTTCGAAAAGTGTTTTGAAAAGAGGTTTTGCAATGGCTCTCATCTCTATAAGAATGTGTTGTACCCCAAAATTTTCCCTCTCATATTATCAAGATTTTCCTCACAAGACTCTTTGGACTCCAGACATGATTAGGGTTTGCTCAGCTCAAGACACTTCCTTGCACTGTTGACCTGAAATTAGGGTTTGAGTTTGCACAGGGATTTTTGGACTTCCAATGCCCCATGTGACTTTCATACTTCATTTTGGACTCCTAAGATTGCTCATACCAAATTTCAAGCTTTGAATCACAATTTTGCCCAGTCAATTGGACAGATGACCTAAAAATCAACTATATTGGGGAAAAAGTCAACTGTGGCCAATTTACAGTCAAACCTCATAATTTTTGATCCACATCAACATTATAAACTCATATGAACCATTTGATCAAGTTTGGACCACAACTCCTCAAGAAATTTGATCAGATCATCAAAAGGGCAAAATGGTCATTTCTAGGGTTTTGACTGTAGAAGGGCAATTTCTGTTTTTTACCTAGCCAATGGAAAATTGGGTTCAAACATGGTTTCAAGGACTCAATGGAATCATCTTGACCTAATCACAAGGTTCAGAAGATCTCAAATGCATTGGATTGACAGATGAATTTTACAGTCAATTTGATCAAAAATCAACTATACACTAAAAATTCAAAGTTTGACTTTTTGGTCAAAATCAAGTGCCAAGGGTCATTTTTCATCAAGATATGTCAAAACATGAAACTTGTTCACCAAGAAACCTAATTTTGGAAATTAGGGTTTAAAATGGAAAATTTTCATAACTTAGAAATTTTCTAAGTTGTGAAAATTTCTTATTTTTTCCCAACTTTTCTCAACTTTTTCACCATGATGCAATTGGATTCAAAGAAAACTTCCAACATGAAAGTTGTATTCCTCCATAAAATATACAACTTTTATTCACAAAGTTTTCCCAAAAGATGCTTGGATCTGAAGTTATGATTTTGTGAATAAGGGTCCATGAAACTTTTAACTTGGTGAAATTTTGCCCTAGTTTAGGCAGGATTTTGACCTATCTTCATGGAAACTTTTCACATAGTTCCAATTGGAATTTAAAAATTCATTTCAAATATGGATTGTAGAGCATGTTACAAGCTTTCCAAAATGTCAAAGAACTCTCCAAGATCATTTATGGTTAGGGAGAATCGAAGGAATGAAAATGGCAAATCATCACTTTTGTCCAAGGCATTTTGCACCATGTTACAACTTGCAAATCTGTCCTAAGCATACTTGTACTTGATTTACAGGTTCTAATATCTTCTACACTCAAAAATTGAATGCAAATACAATGGTTAATGGCATTGTTTTTGTCTTGGAAGCTTTGTACAAAGGTTTAATCCAAAAATGGCATAAAGGTAACAATTGCCACTTTGATAAAGCATGCTTTATGTCAAATTGTTTATCTTGAGAATTGGACCAGAGCTTTTGCTGCAAACCAACTCCACAAATATCAGGAAAGATGTACCAACTGCAGACCTTGAACTAGCTTGTACAACCTTGGCCTTTGTCATTTCAACTTTTGTTTCAAAAACAAGTCAACTTGCAAAAGGTCCATAACTTTGGTATCTGATAAAAACAAGTCTTGTGTTCATTTCAAACAACCTCAACACATTGTAGCAAGCAGAATACACAAGTTACAAGCCTCTCAAACACCCAAATACACCAAAAACTCCATTTATGCCCAAAACAGGGCAAGCCCTACAGAACCATTTCCAAAACATATTCCACTCATGCGTTTTGCCTTGAACCACTTCAAACACATTGCATACATCCCATCCAAGCTACCCAAGTCCCTGTCCAGCAACTGTAGCTTCATTTTTAAGCTTCACCATTTTAAATTTCTGAGTTTGCAGGTTGAGTTCTACAAAGAGATTCAAGCCATTTCAAATCAAGCAAAGCATTGGGAAAGGTCAAGGGAACTTCAAGCAAGCTCAAAAGACCTTCAGGCCTCACTCACAACTCCTACATTGCCATATTCGAACTTGACTGAAACAGGTAATTTTCAAACTTCTATCTCCTTATTTAGGAATCATTAGGCTTAGGTTTGTGAAGCAAAAATGTAGCCCTTAATGTCCTTGAACTGTACATATGCATAGCTTGTATTTATATTAACTGAGCTAGGAGAATTTAGATGATGAACATGCTGAATTTTTTAGGTCATAAATTGGATGTGATAAAATTCTCTTTGGTTTTTGAGAGTTAGATCAAGTTTTTTATATCATTAGAATCGTGTGATGATGAGCTATAACTTTCATGTTGCAAGATTTTATTTTTAAGCACGTATGCAGGAGTTACAAGTTTGAACACAAGACGCGCGTTTTTGTTCCAAAGACAGGGATGAAGTGGAACGTGGGCTGGGCCTGGCTTTGTCCTGCTATTGACACCCCCTGTTTACTTCCTACACCCCTTGGCCCATTTCTTTTATTTTTTATATTTTCTTGAATATTCCACATTTCTGACTTTTATTTATTTTTTCTAAATATTTAAAATCACAAAAAATATTCTCTTAATTTTTCACTTTTTATTTTATTATTTTTATTATTTTTTTGGACATAGAAATAGTTTATTAATAATAATATAACTTATTTTCTTAAATAAAATTTGTAAATAATACAAAATATCTTATATTTTTATTTTTATTATTTATATACTTAAATTAATATTTTCTTACAATATTTAATTTTTTAAATTTTTTTATATATATTTTTATTTATTTTCTTGTACATAATTGAAATAAATAATATAAAAAATTATTTTCTTTAAAACAAATTAGGGTTTTCACCCTTTCCAAAAATAATCATTTTTATTTTCTTATTTTTAAGATATAAATAATTTATTTTACATACATAAAATAAATACAAAAAAACATTTTGCATACTTACATTTATTTACATATTTAAATATTTGCTTATTTATTTATTTATTTATTTGTACAATAAATTCAATATGGTTGTAATAGTTTTAGGGTTTTTATTTTGAGCAATATCCCCTATTCAAACTTGTATCCCCCTCCCCATAATAATGTTGTAGTAGTCTTAGATTTACTTTTACGCATTTTATTGCTTTTATATGCATGATAGTAAGATTAGGGTTTTGTATGCAAAGACCAAAAATCAAACAAATAACATGACTAAACACAAGACAAAAATGCATGAAAAATGACAATACAATGCACACAAGCACCCCTAGGGTTTCATCCACTTTGTTGCCTTAAAATGGCCATGGTATGCATGCTAGGTGTCTTGGCAAAACAAAACAAAACAAAAAGATCATAGTCCCTCGATGACGCTATCTTGGTTGCCTATACAAAAATGATCTAGTCCCTCAAAAAAGCTTGCTAAGATACTTGGCAACATTGCTATCATGGTCATACGATGACCCAGGCCCGTCCCGTTTAACATCCAAAGATAGGGTTGTTTACCAAATACAATGGTAAAACAACAATGTCAAAGGGTTAAAAATGTGTAGGAAAGATCTTTGAGTAGGGTACACAAATCCTAGTTACTTGATCATTTGTAAACCATCCTTGCTATTTTCAAAAACACATACACAATTTCAAAACATTTCCCCAAAACAAATTTCCAAACATTGAAACATTTTTCAAAAGACAAACACCTTTGTATACATTCAAACAAGAATCATTACAAAGGTTGCATAAACAAATGCCTCTTTTCAAAATACTTTCAAAACCATACACAAAGCACCATTTCAAACAATTGAAAAGCAAAAGCAAGTGATCTAAAACAAGTAACTAAGAGCCCATGGAAAACCATGGATGAAAAGGGTGCTAGCACCTTCCCTTTTCATAATCTACCCTCCGAACCCAAAAAAAATCTCAAAGGTCTTTCCTGTGCTTTTTTACCTTTCCTTTTAGATAAAATAAAAGTCGGTGGCGACTCTTGCTAAATCGAAACATTTACGAACACAAACGCAAAACCTCAAGTCAGTTCTCCCACCGCATCACAGAACTGGCGACTCTGCTGGGGAATAATCTAAAAGTGGGGTTACCTTAGGGTTTTAGATCACCTTTACATGCTTATCTTGTTTGACTTGATTGCTTTACACTTTGGTTCTATTGTTTGGGTTTGAATCCTCTACCCGGATTTGGGAAACATTCATAGGTAAATAGCAATACATTGTGGAAACTGTGCGGGGTATACTGACATGGTTGAAGCAATAACTATATTAGTGTGACATATTTGTGGGTACCGGTAGCCTTTGAGTCAATCAAAGAGAATACGGGGCTGCTGAGTGATGTCATGAAGCACTAATGGACTTTTAGAACCTTTACTTGACCAACTTGGCCTTTTTAGGAGTAGTGAGATGACCGGCTTTGGTGCAGTCTGAAGTTGGTAGATACTCGATACTACACTCATTGAGGGTTATTTTCTTGGAATATTTTGGTCGCCAGTAAAGTGGCCAAACTGAAACAATGAACACAGAAAATAATCCAGTGATATTGAGCTCCTTAGAACCTGATTACTATTTCTAGGACATGTTGAGCCAACCAAACTTCAAGAGGGTACTTACCTATGAAACCCCATGCAAGCCTGAAACTAGGAACTTGTGTGACTTGTTTGTACATATATACTTGTGCATAACATCATGGACATCATGAAGCATCATATGCATCCACTAACCATCTCAAGGATTTGGATCTTCATCTTTGTTCCTGTTTTGTAGGTTATGGAATCACTCCGCAGGAAAACTATCCAAGTCAATCTTGTGAGAATTTCTCCCCAACTCAAGGAGCTAGCTTAAAGGATTCCTAAGAATTATCCATTCACCTAGAGGCATGGTCGTCTTCTCAACTTAGTCACTGTCAACACTGAGGAGGATATGCTGAAAGTTCTCTTCCAGTTCTTTGACCCTTTGCATCATTGCTTTACATTTCCTGACTACCAACTTGTGCCTACTTTGGAGGAATTTTCTCAACTCTTGAGGATTCCTATTCTCCATCAACTACCCTACAACGGTACGAAAAGAGATCCAAAGCCTGAAGATGTTGCTCAAGCCCTACACTTGCAACCATCTGATATCATAGGCCATTGGGAAACCAGAAGTGGTGTCAAAGGCTTCTTGTCAAAGTTCTTGTTTGAGAAGGCCCAAAGCTGCTGGAATTCATTGGACTTACAAGCTTTTGAGGAGATTGTAACTCTTCTCATCTATGGGTTGGTCTTGTTCCCAAACCCTGACCAACTTATAGATGTCAATGCTGTCAAAATCTTCATGGCTCGCAACCCGGTGCCTACATTGCTTGGGGGATATTCTCCACTATTTTCACACTCGAACAATGAGGAAAAAAGGTGTTCTCATGTGCTGTACTCCTCTACTGGCAAGATGGTTTATTTCTCATCTTCCCCAATCAATTTTGAAGAATGATCAAGGTTTGAGGTGGTCACAACGATTGATGACTCTTACACATTTAGATGTTCATTGGTGTTCTCGATCTAGAGAAAATGTTATCATCATTGATCGTTGTGGGGAATTTCCTAATGTCCCTCTACTTGGAATTAGGGGAGGCATTACCTACAACCCTTGCTTGGCTCTGAGACAGTTTGGGTATTCTCGAAGGGATGGCTCACATGACATGCTGATTCCAGACTTGGTTTTTGACTTCGACAACGACGATCAAGGACTTCGACAAAGGTTCATCCGAGCTTGGAGGATGCCCAACAAGGTGGATAGTAAGACCTTGGGACACAAGAATTCCATCCCCCTTGAGCCTTACCTTAAGTGGGTACGAACCCGCGCCCAAAGTCTTATGATGCCTTACCCCTATATTCTTCCTGTGATCAAAGAGCAAGTTATGGAAGGAGAGGTTCCATACACCCTCCTACATCGTGACATGCCAACATCACTAGAAGATTTACAAAGGAGTTAGATACAGCTCAAGGGAGAGTGCGATACTTTTGAAGCCCAATTCTACGCAAGTGAGAAGAAGGTTTTGGAACTTACTCGTCAACTTCACGAAGAGCAGACTCTCAACACCTACATTGCACCAAAGAGGATGCACAACGTCTTTTTACATTAGAATTTTGTATTATTTTTCCCATGAGGCATTGATGTACTAACAAATTCTATCTTATTAATATGACATGTGTTCCTTTTTGTTTTAAACAAATGTGAATTTCCGAATCCTTGAATGCATTACATGAATACATATCATTCATCATATGCATAAATAGGTCTTCACACCAGGTTTTCTTATCTCTCTACTGTTTATTTCAGCAAGATGGATATTGAGAAGATGATCAAAGACTTACAAGCGCAGAATTCACAGTTCCAACAACTACTTCTGAACTTGGCAAAGGGGAAATAGGAGCTCAAAACTCTACCGGAAAAGGAAAAAGAGAAAAATAAAAAGAAGAGGGCTTGTGTGGCTACCATGGGTAGAAGATTTGAAGGTCAAGCTAGAAGGGTCTTGGATTTCCCCTCAACATCTGATGAAGGGGTGAGAAGGGGTAAAGAGACTGCAGTGCCATCTGACTCTGAGGAAGAAGAAGAAGAAGAGGATGAAGACTATTCTGAACAGCAGTATCCTCCTGCAGATGACAAATATAAGAATCTAGAAGAACGTCTGGCAGCTATGGAGGTGCAGAGAGTACCTGGGCTGGACTTTGAAGAATTAGGGCTGGTTTCTGGAATTGTTATTCCCCCTAAGTTTAAGGTGCCTCTATTTGCTAAGTACGATGGTTTGTCTTGTCCCAAGATGCACCTACGGTCTTACGTCAGAAAAATTCAACCGCATTTTTCTGACAAAGACCTATGGGTTCATTTCTTCCAGGACAGTCTTTCGGGGACGCAGTTAGATTGGTTCTACCAGTTAGAGAGGTCTGATGTGCATAATTGGGAGGATTTGGCGGCCGCCTTCTATAGACAGTATCAATATAATGCGGACTTAGCACCAACCCGTACTCAATTACAGAGTATGGGCATGGTATCAAATGAAGGTTTCAAAGAGTATGCCCAAAAATGGAGAGACTTGGCGGGACGAGTACAACCACCTCTATCTGAGAGGGAGCTAGTAGATATGTTCTTGGGTACACTGTCAGGCCCCTTTTTCAATCACCTGATTGGAAGTTCGTATGCGGGGTTCACCGAGTTGATTCTAACTGGTGAGAGAGTTGAGGATGGCATAAAGAGCGGGAAAATTCAAAAAGATACATCTACTTCCGTTTCCATCAAGAAGACTTTTCCAGCAAAGAAAGAAGTCTCAACTGTCTACTCCCAAAGAGGTCAAGGAAGAGTTGAGTGCCAGCCAGCGGTGGGGGCTGTAATGATTCAGAAGTCTGCAGCTGATCAGCCTAGAAACAACCAACCTAGAACCAACCAAGCAAGGGTGGAAAGGCCCGTACAGCAATTCACCTGGATACACATGACTCCCGCTCAGGTTTTTCCCCATCTCTTGAAGTTAAACCTTGCAAGTTTGAAAGAGGTCCCAAAGAATCCGAATACTTCTTCTCCTTACTACCATTTGAATGCCAAGTGTGCTTATCATTCAGACAGCCTGGGGCACGACACCAACAATTGTTGGGCCCTCAAAAATAAGATTCAGGATTTGATAGATGTTAAAGAAGTTGAATTCGACGCCCCTGAAAAGCCGAACGTGATCTCTGCCCCAATGCCAAAGCATGGTCACAATGCCCATGCTGTTGAAGAAGATCTTTTTGTTGCTACTGTTGATAATTTGATGACTCCGCTACTGATAATCAAGTTGAATTTGCTGAAGGCTGGGATTTTCTCAGGTTGTGAAGAAGATTGCTGCCTTTGTTCATCCTTACCAACCGACTGTCTATTGTTGAAGTTAGGCATCCAACGCCTAATGGATAACCAAGAAATCCTTTTTGAAAAGAATCCTGTTACACCGACTCCTGTCAATGATGTTTCGATAATTACCATATCCGCCAATCTTTCCAAGGTCTCCAAAAGACCTGTTAAGATTACATCCGATCCGAAGATTACACCTTTGAAGATAACCACGTCGGGGCCCATCCCGTACAAGTCCAACAAATCAATATCGTGGAACTATGGTGGAGAGATCTTCTACCACGGTATTAAGCAAATTGAATCAATTGAAGAGAGTTCTGATGAAGAGACTTCCGACATTGGAAACATTGCTGGAACGAGTAAAATCACCCGCAATGGAAGAATTTTCTCTCCGGAGATTGCCCCTCCAAAGGAAATCTTTGGACCCTCAGCTGCTCCTAAGGTTACCCCTGTACCGGTCAACATATCTGCGAGAACTCCAATTATTGAAGAAGTTGTGACTCCTGCGGTTGTCCCCTCTGCTGCTGCTGATGATAGAGGGAAAGGGATCCAAGAAGAGCCCGTCAGGACGAGGGCTCAGCCATTGATCATCCCTGAAACCTCTCAAAAAGAAATGGAAGAGATTTTGAAAATAACCAAGAAAAGCGATTATAATGTCGTTGAACAACTGGGACAAACCCCCTCAAAGATCTCTATGTTGGCCTTGCTGCTTTGTTCAGAAGCTCATGCTAAAGCTCTGATAAAATTTTTGAAGACGGACCACGTGCCCCAGGAAACCTCCGCGGATCAGTTCCAGGAATATGTAGCTAGCTTAACGGCTGATAATGGTCTAGGATTCTCCGATGCTGATTTAACATCTAAAGGGAGAAAGCATAATGACGCTTTGCATGTCTCGGTGGAATGCAGAGGGACTACTCTATCACACGTTCTGGTAGACACTGGTTCATCGCTAAATATCTTGCCGAAGAAGGCATTGGATAGGCTAGATTGTGAAGGTTAAACCTTGAAGCCCAACAACATCATTGTCAGAGCCTTTGATGGTTCTAAAAGGATGGTCCACGGGGAGGTGGACATCCCGATTAAAGTGGGAACTGAAACCTTCAATTCCACATTCTACGTAATGGACATCCGTCCTTCCTATTCTTGCTTGTTGGGAAGACCCTGGATTCATCATGCTGGAGCCGTCACTTCTACTCTGCATCAAAAGCTCAAGTACCCTGTCCAGGGGAAAATTGTAACTGTTCACGGCGAAGAGGAATACATGATAAGCGATCTAAATTCTTTCCGCTATGTGGAATTGGATGGTGAATTCATCGAAACCCCCTTTCAGCATTTTGAAGAGGTAGCTCAGGAGGTTGCGGCAACCAAGACAGTGCCTTATATACCCATGATTGCCAGACCTCCACCTCGGATGTTGTCTCTCAAAGATGCAAAGGCTGTGATTGAAGAAGGAGGAAGCACAATCTGGGGGCAGCTTCCCGATTTTCCTTTCAAATCTGATAAATTCGGCTTGGGTTTCACTGCTTCTGCTCAAAAGGCTGTGCGTCGCTCCCGTGCTGGAGGGCCACCAGTGAAGATCACCCATCATGGAGTCAATGCTTTGGAGGATGGTGAAGAGGAGAGCAATTTGGAAGACTGGATTTTCCCTACTGTTGACAGAGGACTGTGCAATTGGGAGGCAAAGGACTTTATTCCCATTACTTTTATAAATCAGTAATTTATCTTTCAAACATTTCTGTTGGTTTGTAATAATTCTTAAACAATTCGTACACTTTTAACCTTGTGCCTTACCCGAGGCACATAGGTCCAATTGTAAGGGTTTGATTTTTCATCTTCATATGCCATTTTAATGAATCATGGACGTTTTCATATATAAACTTTTGTGTTCATTGTCTTTCTTTTTACATTTTATTTGTTTAAAGGTGGCTACCCCTTACCCACACCCACACTCACAAATGCAGGTACCCTTCCATTCCGGATTCCATGGGTAACAATTCTGCTATGACCTTCAGTGACTCTGAAGATCTGGTCTACCATGCCGAATACGAAGGTGATGAAGACTGTGAGGTGCCGGGAGAATTGGCTAGACTGCTACAACAGGAAGAAAGGGCTATTCTGCCTCACGAGGAGTTGTTAGAGACAATCAACTTGGGTATAGAGGAAGACATAAAAGAAGTCAGAGTGGGTGCCAACTTAGAGCCAAGTGTCAAAGAGCGCCTAATTCAGCTGTTGAATGAATATGTTGAGATCTTCGCCTGGTCCTACGAAGACATGCCAGGACTTGATACAGACATTGTGGTACACCGTCTACCCATAAGAGAAGACTGTCCACCAGTTAAACAAAAAGTCTGCCGCATGAGGCCCGACATGTCTGAAAAGATCAAAGCAGAAGTTATGAAGCAGTTTAATGTTGGATTTCTTGCTGTTACTTCCTATCCACAATGGGTTGCTAACATTGTGCCCGTGCCTAAGAAGGATGGAAAAGTCAGAATGTGTGTGGATTATAGAGACTTAAACAGGGCTAGCCCTAAAGATGACTTTCCACTACCGCACATTGACATCTTGGTTGACAATACAGCTCAGCACAAGGTATTTTCTTTCATGGACGGATTCTCAGGCTATAACCAGATCAAAATGGCCCCTGAGGACATGGAGAAAACTACTTTTGTTACACAGTGGGGTACGTTCTGCTACAAAGTGATGCCATTCGGACTGAAGAATGCCGAGGCAACCTATCAACGCGCCATTGTGGCTTTGTTTCATGATATGATACATCATGAGATAGAGGTCTACGTAGACAACATGATAGCCCGTTCACAAACTGAAGAAGAACACCTAGACCACTTGCAAAAGCTGTTTGTCAGGTTGAAGAAGTACAAGCTCAGACTGAACCCTAACAAGTGAACTTTCGGAGTCAGGTCCGGTAAACTCTTGGGTTTCATTGTCAGCAACAAAGGCATCGAGGTTGATCCTGCCAAAGTCAAAGCTATACAAGAAATTCCTGCCCCTCACACTAAGAAGGAGGTTAGAGGTTTCCTGGGACGCCTAAACTACATTGCAAGGTTCATTTCTCACCTAACATCTACCTGTGAGCCAATCTTCAAGCTGTTGAAGAAATATTAGGTGGTTAAATGGAATGATGACTGTCAAGTTGCTTTCGATAAAATCAAGGATTATTTGCTAGAACCTCCTATCTTGATGCCTCCCGTCGAAGGAAGACCACTGATCATGTATCTGACTGTCCTAGAGACTTCAATGGGGTGCGTATTGGGCCAACATGACGAGTCTGGCCGAAAAGAGCATGCCATTTATTACCTTAGCAAAAAGTTTACCGACTGTGAGACCCGATACTCACTGCTCAAGAAAACTTGTTGCGCTTTGGTATAGGCTTCTCGCCGGCTAAGGCAGTATATGTTGACTCATACCACTTTGCTGATCTCTAAGATGGATCCGATCAAGTACATATTTGAGAAGCCTGCTTTGTCTGGAAGAATCGCTAGATGGCATATGATTCTAATGGAATACAACATACAGTACACGACCCAAAAAGCTATAAAGGGGAGTGTGCTAGCCGATCATCTGGCCCATCAAGATGTCGAAGATTACCAATCCATGAGGTTCGACTTCCCCGACGAGGACATTATGACATTGGACAACATTGAAGATTTCAGACAATATGACGGACCTGAACAAGGATCCCGATGGACCCTATACTTTGATGGTGCTTCTAATGCACTTGGCAATGGTATCGGCGCGGTACTCATCTCTCCAGAAGGTTGCCATACACCTTTCACTGCCAGACTCTGCTTCAGCTGCACCAACAACATGGCCGAATATGAAGCTTGCATCTTTGGTCTCAAGGCTACTATTGACTTGGGAATCAAATCTTTGATTGTGTTTGGGGACTCAGCTTTGGTCATCAGTCAGACCAAAGGAGAGTGGGATACTAAACATCCAAACCTCATCCCTTACAAAGAACATGTCTTGACATTGTTACCACATTTCGAGCAGATTACCTTCAAGCACTTCTCACGAGAAGAAAATCAGCTAGCAGATGCTCTAGCTACAATGTCATCCATGTTTAAACTTAACTGGGATAATGAGGCTCCCCAAATCACCATTGAACGGATGGACGAACCTGCACATTGTCACGAGATTAATACCGAATAAGTAGTGGACCGATCTTGGTTTCACGAAGTCAAAAGGTATCTCGAGGCTCAAGAATATCCCGAAGGAGCTTCAGTCAACGGCAAAAAGTTCTTAAGGAGATTCTCTGCCAAGTTCTTCCTGAGCAATGGTATCCTATACAAGCACAATCATGATTGCATTCTACTCCGTTGTGTAGACAAGGTTGAAGCTGAGCAGATCATGGCTGAACTGCACAATGGTACCTTTGGCACTCACTCTAGCGGACATACGATGGCTAAGAAGATTCTACGGGAAGGCTATTACTGGTCTACCATGGAAGCTGACTGCTATCAACATTCCAGGACTTGTCACAAATGCCAAATCTACGCTGACAAGGTACATATACCTCCAGTTCCTCTCAACGTCTTAACAGCTCCTTGGCCATTCACTATGTGGGGAATCAACATGATTGGAGAGATCAAGCCTACAACATCCAATGGACACCGTTTCATTATGGTGGCCATTGACTACTTCACCAAGTGGGTCGAAGCAGCTTCCTTCGCATCCGTCACAAAGAATGTTGTTGCCCGCTTCATCAAGCAGAACCTCATTTGTCGGTACGGCATCCCCGAAAGGATCATCACTGACAACGGTACAAACCTTAACAATACTATGATCACCACCTTATGCGAGCAGTTCCAGATTCAAGATCACAATTCATCTCCCTATCGGCCAAAGATGAACGGTGATGTCGAAGTTGCGAACAAAAATATCAAGAAGATCATACAAAAGATGACAGTCACCTACAAGGACTGGCATGAGATGTTACCGTTGCTCTTCACGAGTACCGTACCACGACACGCACTTCAACTGGGGCAACACCCTATTCTTTGGTGTATGGCATGGAAGCTGTTTTACCTATCGAGGTTCAGATTCCCTCCTTGAGAATCATGAAAGATGCTGGTTTGAGTGAAGACGATTGGATTCAGACCCGGCTTGATCAACTTAATTTGATTGACGAAACGCGACTTACTGCTGTTTGCCACAGTCAGACATATCAAAAACGGATGATCAAGGCATTCAATAAGAAAGTCAGACGCCAGGTATATCAAGTCGTGGATCTTGTAATCAAGTGGATCATCTTGCCGCAAAGTGATCCCAGGGGCAAATGGACTCCTACTTACGAAGGACCATTTGTGATCAAAAACATCTTTTCTGGTGGGGCAATGATCCTGACCACCATGGACGACGACGACCTGCCGCACCCTGCGAACACAGATATAGTCAAAAGATACTATGCATAAATGACCCGACAAGTTGAAAACCCGAAAGGGCGACTTGGGAAAAAGAGGGCATCCTGGTGAACCGAAAACCCAAAAGGGCGATTCAGACAAAAATTAGGGATAAACAAAAAAAAAATCTGTACACCCGGCAAGTTGAAAACCCGAAAGGGTGACTTGGGCAAAAAAGGGTTTCCCGGTGGATTGAAAACCTGAAAGGGCGGTCCAGGCAAAAGTTAGGGAATTAAAGCGTATGACTATGTATCGTCGGATCACTTTAAGGACAATCTCTTCACAGACAAACTCTGGGCTTCTGATCAATTCAATCATCTTCGAACGAAGCAACGAATGGACAAGATATTCAGAGTTATGAAAGCTATAGCAGAATGGGAACCCCATGGAATTTTTACACATAGCCATCTTTTCTTTGTATAAATTTTTATCATTTTTATGACAACATTCTCTTACTAGGATGTCTGTCTCCGTTGTACAAAATACTTACACAAAGTTAATACAAAGATACTTCAAATTGCAGAAAACTATTTGCCTTTTCTTCTTTTTTTCACTTGTGTTTTATTTGAAAACGTCCAATGATTTATTAAATGAGCATATGCATTTGAATATAATCACTGTTTACAAATAAACGAAATGGGAAAGAATAATTACTGACAGGTTGGAAGGATAGGAAAACGTCTTTAGGCTATTCCAGGAGCAATCCCATGCAGTACATCATCTAGATCCCCAGCGGAGCTAAAACCTTGAAATACATATCCCCAACAGAATTAAATTTCAAAATCCCCGCCAGAGTCAAAACTTCAAATCCCCGACGGAGTTATATCTTCAAACCTTTAATTCCCATCAGAGTTAAGTTTTCAAACTCCCAATCCACAGCAGAGTAAAAACTTGGAACTACAGACCCTCAGCGGAGATGAAACCTTCTTCCCCTGTCAAATCAAATTTCCTACTATCAATCCCCAGTGGGAACCATTCAGTTTTCCCCAAATCCCCCATCAAGTTACCTTAAAATCTGAAATCAACCAGATAACAGTTAACTTTTGTTTTATCCCCAACCTAGGATAATACCCCAGTAGATTGGCATACAACCCAAACTCCTGATCTCACCAGCAGTATAACTACTCCATCAGAGTTTCCACTTACTCTCCAGCAGGAAGCCTTCTTCCTTGCAGAGTTTTTAATTCCCCAACAGAATGGAGATTCTCATTCTTGATTCCACGGTGAAGTTGCCAGAGTCCTCATCACTCCCCAGCATGAATTTGTCAGAATTTTTAATCCCCTGCAGATCGAAGGTTTTCATTCTTGACTCCTCAGCTTGAAGTCCCCAAAGATTAAAATTCCTCAACAGATTGAAGATTCTCATTCTTAATTCCCCGCAGAAGCCATCAAAGTCTTCCTTATTTTCCAGCAGATCAAGGTTTTCCTTTGTTTGATCCCCGGTAGAGATCGCCAAAGTTTTTCCTTATTCCCTAGCCGAGTAATGATTCCCATTGTGTAATCCCCAGCCATAGTCATCAAAGTTCTCAGGATTCCCCAAGCAGGTTTCTCAGCAACACTTGGCATCATTCTCACAACCGAATATTTATCATCCTCCAACTCCAAAGACTTGAAGGATCCATATCCCCAGGTAAGTAGTGAAGGATTCTCACATCCCCACAGAAGTTGTCAAAGTTTTTGATAATCCCCGCGAGTTGCCAAGGATTTTCTATCCCCAACAGTAGTCAGCAAGGATTTCTCATCCTCAACAATCAAAGATTTTGAATCTCCAACAGCGGTCAAGGATTTATTTTCCCCAGCAGCAGTCAAGGATTTTATTATCTCCAGCTATCAAGGATTTATTTTCCTCAGCAAGACAACTAATCGGCTTACATGCGCATACATTACATTCACATATCATGAACATTGATAAAGCATATTTTATTGCATCATACATTTCATGCAACATAACTTTGTGTTTCAGCTAACATTTTACCCTTTTTAGGATAAGATTAACAGCTATCTTCAACAAATATTCAAAGATTTCAGATACAGTACGGATACACTCCAGACACGAAAGTCATTCTGTTACTCATTCAGAATTCAAAGCCAAGATACAGTACGGATACGCTCCAGACACGGATGCCATTCTGTCACTCATTCAGACTTCAAAAATCAGATACAGATTAGATACGCTCCAGACACGGAAGCCATTCTATTTCTCATTCGGATTCAACTATCAATTTCAAGTTCAGATACACTCCAGACACGGAAGTCATTCTGTCACTTTTTCAGATCCCAGTTACAGTTCAGATACACTCCAAACACGGAAGACATTCTGCTACTCATACAGATCTCAACTTCAAGATACAGTCCAAATACGCTCCATACACGGTTTCCATTCTGTCACTTATTCTGACTTTTTCCCCAGCCCAGAGATACTCCAGACACGGATGCCATTTTGTCGCTTATTGAAATTCCATATTCAGATACAATACAGATACACTCCAAACACGGAAGTTATTATGTTATTCATTCAGAATCAAATATAGTTACAGCTCGGATACACTCCATACACGGACACCATTCCATTGCTCATACAGACTCAGTCTCCAGATACAGTTCAGATACAGTTCAGATACGTTCCAGATATGGACACCATTCTGATACTCATTCTTCCGACTTACAACTTACAGTTCAACAAACATTCTTGGATGGCATCTTTAATCCCATCTCCAACAAGATTCTATCACATCTCCAAATGACATCTTTAAGCCCATTTCCTCAACAACATTTTGACGAGTGCAAATTTACGGGCACTCTAGTGTCCAATCATCTTTTACCTTCGAGTCACGAATGGCAAACTCGCCAATCTAACTTCAGGTTCAAGAAGATTGAATAGGGGCAGCTTTTGTACCCCAAAATTTTCCCTCTCATATTATCAAGATTTTCCTCACAAGACTCTTTGGACTCCAGACAGGATTAGGGTTTGCTCAGCTTAAGACACTTCCTTGCACTGTTGACCTGAAATTAGGGTTTGAGTTTGCACAGGGATTTTTGGACTTCCAATGCCCCATGTGACTTTCATACTTCATTTTGGACTCCCAAGATTACTCATACCAAATTTCAAGCTTTGAATCACAATTTTGCCCAGTCAATTGGACAAATGACCTAAAAATCAACTGTATTAGGGAAAAAAGTCAACTGTGGCCAATTTACAGTCAAACCTCATAATTTTTTATCCACGTCAACATTATAAACTCATATGAACCATTTGATCAAGTTTGGACCACAACTCCCCAAGAAATTTGATCAGATCATCAAAAGGGCAAAATGGTCATTTTTAGGGTTTTGACTGTAGAAGGGAAATTTCTATTTTTTTACCTAGCCAATGGAAAATTGGGTTCAAACATGGTTTCAAGGACTCAATGGCATCATCTTGACCTAATCACAAGGTTCAGAAGATCTCAAATGCATTGGATTGGCAGATGAATTTTCCAGTCAACTGATCAAAAATCAATTGTACACTGAAATGTCAAACTTTGACTTTTTGGTCAAAATCAAGTGCCAAGGGTCATTTTTCATCAAGATGTGTCAAAACATGAAACTTGTTCACCAAGAAACCTAATTTTGGAAATTAGGGTTTAAAATGGAAAATTTTCATAACTTAGAAATTTTCTAAGTTATGAAATTTTTTTATTTTTTCCCAACTTTTCCCAACTTTTTCACTATTATGCAATTGGATTCAAAGAAAACTTCCAACATGAAAGTTGTAGTCCTCAACAAAATCTACAACTTTTATTCACAAAGTTTTCCCAAAAGATGCTTGGATCTCAAGTTATAATTTTTTGAATAAGGGTCCATGAAACTTTTAACTTAGTGAAATTTTGCCCTAGTTTAGACAGGATTTTGACCTATCTTCATGGAAACTTTTCACATAGTTCCAATTGGAATTTCAAAATTAATTTCAAATATGCATTGTAGATCATGTTACAAGCTTTCCAAAATGTCCAAGAAGTCTCCAAGATCATTTATGGTTAGGGAGAATCGAAGGAATGAAAATGGCAAATCATCACTTTTGTCCAAGGCATTTTGCACCATGTTACAACTTGCAAATCTGTCCTAAGCATGCCTGTACTTGGTTTACAGGTTCTAATCTCTTCTACACGCAAAAATTGAATGCAAATACAATGGTTAATGGCATTGTTTTTGTCTTGGAATCTTTGTACAAAGGTTTAATCCAAAAATGGCATAAAGGTAACATTGCCACTTTGATAAAGCATGCTTTATGTCAAATTGTTTATCTTGAGCATTGGAACAAATCTTTTGCTGCAAACCAACTCCACAAATATCAGGAAAGGTGTACCAACTATATGCAGATCTTGAACTAGCTTTTACAACCTTGGCCTTTGTCATTTCAACTTTTGCTTCAAAAACAAGTCAACTTGCAAAAGGTCCATAACTTTGGTATCTGATAAAAAAAAGTCTTGTGTTCATTTCAAACAACCTCAACACATTGTAGCAAGAAGAATACACGAGTTACAAGCCTCTCAAAACCATTTCCAAAACATATTCCACTCGTGCGTTTTGCCTTGAACCACTTTAAACACATTGCATACATCCCATCCAAGCTACCCAAGTCCCTGTCCATCAACTGTAGCTTCATTTTCAAGCTTCACCATTTTCAATTTCTGAGTTTGCAGGTTGATTTCTACAAAGAGATTCAAGCCATTTCAAAGCAAGCAAAGCATTGGGAAAGGTCAAGGGAACTTCAAGCAAGCTCAAAAGACCTTTAGGCCTCACTCACAACTCCCACATTGCCATATTCAAACTTGACTGAAACAGGTAATTTTCAAACTTCTATCTCCTTATTTAGGAATCATTAGGCTTAGGTTTGTGAAGCAAAAATATAGCCCTTAATGTCCTTGAACTGTACATATGCATAGCTTGTATTTATATTAACTGAGCTAGGAGAATTTAGATGATGAACATGCTGAATTTTTTAGGTCAGAAATTGGGGGTGATAAAATTCTCTCTGGTTTTTGAGAGTTAGATCAAGTTTTTTATATCATTAGAATCGTGTGATGATGAGCTATAACTTTCATGTTGCAAGATTTTGTTTTTAAGCACGTATGCAGGAGTTACAAGTTTGAACACAGGACGCGCGTTTTTGTTCCAAGGACAGGGATGAAGTGGAACGTGGGCTGGGCCTGACTTTGTCCTGCTATTGACACCCCCTGTTTACTTCCTACACCCCCTTGGCCCATTTCTTTTATTTTTTATATTTTCTTGAATATTCCACATTTCTGACTTTTATTTATTTTTTCTAAATATTTAAAATCACAAAAAATATTCTCTTAATTTTTCACATTTTATTTTATTATTTTTATTATTTTTTTGGACATAGAAATAGTTTATTAATAATAATATAACTTATTTTCTTAAATAAAATTTGTAAATAATACAAAATATCATATATTTTTATTTTTATTATTTATATACTTAAATTAATATTTTCTTACAATATTTAATTTTTAAACATTTTTTATATATATTTTTATTTATTTTCTTGTACATAATTGAAATAAATAATATAAAACATTATTTTGTTTAAAACAAATTAGGGTTTTCACCCTTTCCAAAAATAATCATTTTTATTTTCTTATTTTTAAGATATAATAAATTTATTTTACATACATAAAATAAATACAAAAAACCATTTTGCATACTTACATTTATTTGCATATTTAAATATTTGCTTATTTATTTATTTGTACAATAAATTCAATATGGTTGTAATAGTTTTAGGGTTTTTATTTTGAGCAATATCCCCTATTCAAACTTGTATCCCCCTCCCCATAATAATGTTGTAATAGTCTTAGATTTACTTTTATGCATTTTATTGCTTTTATATGCATGATAGTAAGATTAGGGTTTTGTATGCAAAGACCAAAAATCAAACAAATAGCATGACTAAACACAAGACAAAAATGCATGAAAAATGACAACACAATGCACACAAGCACCCCTAGGGTTTCATCCACTTTTTTGCCTTAAAATGGCCATGGTATGCATGCTAGGTGTCTTGGAAAAACAAAACAAAACAAAAAGATCATAGTCCCTCGATGACGCTATCTTGGTTGCCTATACAAAAATGATCTAGTCCCTCAAAAAAGCTTGCTAAGATACTTGGCAACATTGCTATCATGGTCATACGATGACCCACGCCCGTCCTGTTTAACATCCAAAGATAGGGTTGTTTACCAAATACAATGGTAAAACAACAATGTCAAAGGGTTAAAAATGTGTAGGAAAGATCTTTGAGTAGGGTAGACAACTCCTAGTTACTTTATCATTTGCAAACCATCCTTGCTATTTTCAAAAACACATACACAATTTCAAAACATTTCCCCAAAACAAACTTTCAAACATTGAAACATTTTTCAAAAGACAAACACCTTTGTATACATTAAAATAAGAATCATTACAAAGGTTGCCTAAACAAAGGCCTCTTTTCAAAATACTTCCAAAACCACACACAAAGCACCATTTCAAACAATTGAAAAGCAAAAGCAAGTGATCTAAAACAAGTAACTAAGAGCCCATGGAAAACCATGGATGAAAAGGGTGCTAGCACCTTCCCTTTTAATAATCTACCCCCCGAACCCAAAAACAATCTCAATGGTCTTTCCTGTGCTTTTTTACCTTTCCTTTTGGATAAAATAAAAGTCGGTGGCGACTCTTGCCAAACCGAAACATTTGCAAACACAAACGCAAAACCTTAAGTCAGTTCTCCCACCGCATCACAGAACGTATACAAAATGTTTTGTCTTTTGAAAATGTTTTGAAATGGAGGTGTAGGTGTAAAAGTTTTTGTTGTGAGCAAGCGAGTAACTAAGAGCGAATCTATCTACTCGAAAGGTCTTAAGTTGTTATTTTCTTCTTCCTTTTAATGGTGCTATCTTACCATTGATTTGGTAAGAAGCCCCATCGTTGGATGTGAAGGGACAGGCGCGGGTCAATTTCACAATCATTGAAGGCAACTTGTGAGACGCTTTAGCAATTTTTGTAAGGGACGAGATCGTTTTAATCGAAGGCAACATCGAGGGTCATCGAGGGACTATGATATTTTTTATCGAAGGATCATTGCTAGAGTGTCTCATATTCGAGGGACATGATTGTATTTCCGAGGCAACGAGCGAGGTTACCCTAGAGGTGCGCGTGTGAAAAAGTGTGTTGGTTTCAAGTTATTTTATTCTTGGATTAGGTCATCTAGCGATTGATTTTTGAATCTTGCCATACATGCCTAGTTACTATACAGTATATGGAAAACAGTAACTTGCCGGAATTGAAATTCTACGCTATTACAAAAGTATTCGGGAATGGGGGTACCGTTGTTACAAATGGGGATGAATCAAATGAAAATAGCAATGTCCAAATATCAAACAATACAACCAAATCGAATTGTTGTGCGATTTAATATAAAGCTATGACAATTTATGAAATAAAGTCAACAAAATATGAAATGAAATGTTAAGTATTTATATGAAAAGAAAAAAAAAGATAAAGAAACCTATTCTAACAAATTAATTAAAATCTTTGTTATTTTTGTATTTTATTATGGCAAATAAATCTAAAACCAAATTTAATAATAAAAAAGAAAAAATGATAAAAAATTAATTTACAAAAACTTAAATAAAATTAATAAAAATGTTTTTTTAAGTTTTTCTGAAAACCCTAAGTTTGAAATAAACTTATGTCTAATGGGTTCAAAATTTGTTTATCTGATCTTTCCCTCAACCTTCCGTTGCCGGGGCACTCTCTCACACCTCCTGACCAAGCTCTAATGGTTTTTTCTTGGAAAGGTGAAGTTCTATGGTTATTAAAGCTTTGAACGATTTTGTTATTTGTTTTGTCTTGTTACGTTTTTCTGTTAATCTACTTTATTATCCCCTGAGATGCAGGAAGTGGCTTTTAGGGATTTATGAGAAAGATGAAAAGTTCATATCTGTTTGGAATTCTTCTGTGGAATGGAAAGGGATGGTGAGACTGAGGGTGGCGCTCCCTGGTGGCGGGATTTGCGAGGGGGAAGAAATGAAGATTGAAGGCGCGCTTCTGGTAACCTTTTTTCTATCTTCTTTGTTGAAGGATAAGGATATTGTTTGATGGATTTTGGGACTCTTGTGATTGTTTACTGTATTTTCTTTTGTTGTGATGAGGATTATTGGTTGTCTTCTGGGTTATTTGAGGCTGGTTTTTGATGATGGTTTTTGTTGTTGGTTAACAACTTTGTACAAGTTTGGTTCTGTTACAGTTTTTGAGATTGATGATGTTTCTATGGTTTGGCTTGAGAGTTTTTATAGGTTTTCTATTTTGGTTTTAGATATGTTTTGGTTATGGATATGCTACTGTAACAGGTTGCTGGTTTGGTATTTGTGGGATGCTTGGGATATTTGGCTTTTGGTTATGTTTTTGATGTTAGTTCTGTTACAGGTTTGATGAGTTTGATTGATAGTGGTGTGCTTGGGATATTTGGCTTTTTGTTTTGTTTGACAGGTTTGAGGGGTTTTTGATTTTGTTTGAGACTTTGTGGTTTTAACAGGTTTTTGATCTTGCTGGTTTAACAAGTTTCAGAGTGTTTTTTGAAAGTTTGACAGGTTTTAGGTATTTGGTGATTTTTGTGGTTTTTGAGGTCCTCAGACTTTGACAGTTTTTTGGAGGTTTTGGGAGTTTTGAAAATGGTTTGGCATTTTGTTGTGGTCTGCTACTGTGTGCTGATGAACATGTTGCAGGTTTTGAGTTTTTGGGCATTTATCAGGTTTTGACAGTTTGGAGGTTTTGGTTTGTATGTTGTTGTTGGTTTGAGACCCTGTTTTCAGTTTTTCTGAGTTTGATAAAATGTTTTTCTCTCTCCCTATCTGCTTGAGAGTTTTTACTGTTATATTGAGGTTGCCTTTTGTTGAATTCATATTCAAAAAGGGGGGAAAACAAAGAAATTGAATATTTTGCTATGTTGTTCCTTTGGCTTTTTGATGGCAGTTTTGTTTTCTAGCAGCTTCTATGCAATTGTGACAGTCAAGGCAGCAGGGTTGTGCATCCCTAGGTGACTTCTTTCCTCTCTTCTCTCTCAATGACCCTAAGAGTCAATTGCTCTTTTGCCTTTTTCTGAAAAGTTTGCAATAAAAATGGAAAATGATGAAATGGCTATTGAACAAGCCTCTTGCTTGTTTGACTTAGTTTATCATATTGCTATATTTTCTTTTTGTTGATGCTGTCTGCTCTAGCTTATGTTGTTTGTTGTTTGCTTTTTGTCCAATTTTGTTTGGCTCAGCTTGTCCTTCTGTTTGGTGATGCGCTGCTGTTTGCAATATTTTACTTGTTTGTACAGCTTTGTTGTTTGTTGCCTAGCTTGTGCAGCTTGCTTGCATTCAGTTTGTATTATTCTGTTTGTTTGGATAAGTTTGCTGCATTTGTTTTGTTTGGATAACTTGCTTGCATTTCTAATTTCTTCTTTTTGTGAACCAAGAAGAATAATTCTCTTGTGATTTGCAAATAGAGAAAATAAAAATGTGATGAATTAAAAATAGCCTTCTGATTCCAAATTGTAAACTTTAATGATGTACACTTTTTCTTTTGAAAATTCTTGCTCATGTCCAATTAATTTGTACTAACTTTTTCATTCTTTCATTTTCATGTGAGCACAATGGAGAGGGCAAAGCATGGAATAAGTTGTATCCAACAATTGTACTAATTTACCTTTTAAATACAATAAGTTGTAAAACCTAAAGTATTTAAATAATAAATTGTTTTGTAACAACTTTTGAAATAAATGGAGAAAGTCTTATGAGATATCCTGGTGTTACTTGAAATCTTTTACTGTCAATAACTTGTAATTTTCTCTTTGCATCCTATTTGATTTTTTGAATGCCCAATCAAAACAATTGAAACAAAACGCTCCAATCTGATAACTTAAATTCCAATAATCCTGTAATCTTGCAACTGTATTCCAAACAAATACGCACTGTATATTCCATTTCCTGACCGAGCAAATGTTTTAAAAAACACAAATCATCTGGTTAACCTGGATTAAACAATCATGAGTGTCCCAAATGACAATCTTAGTCTTTTGTCCCAAACAATCATGCCTGGAGAACAAACACTGTCTTTTAAGTAAACCTGAGAAAACATGAAAACCTGTGAAAGCCAATTGGATCTTTGAGAATTCATTTCTTTTGAGAATTGCAAGAAAAACCCTAATTGCTGGTTTACTGCCAAAGGAGAAAATCTGTCTAATTGATTCCTGAGCCCACTTGAATATCTGAGAAACCCTAGGGCTGTGTCTTCTATGAAAAATGGGAGGGCAAATTTTGGGGTACAACACTTTGTAATTCTTATTTTATTCTGTTTGCAAAGATTCCATTTATTATTGATAATAATTTTTAAAACAAAAAGATTAAACAACAAAATCGTTTTTGAAAATAATTTACAAATTACTTTTTACTTTAGACTTTTGTGATTCAAGAAAAACAAAAATAGCGATTCCAAGGATGGACGAACTCTAAAGTTTTGGAATTATATATTCCCCAGGAAAGTTCTCCCAGATTATTATTGCTGATATGTACATGATCTTCTTGTATTTTTCAAATAGTTGGAGTTCGTACCAATTGATACATGGTATGATATTTGGGCATGTAATCCCATTTCCCCCAATCAAGTCTCTTCACTCCTACGACGAAAGTCCCTCCTCCCTTTGTGTTCTGAGGTGAAATCATTTGCAAAACATTTCCCTTTGCGGTGATAGCATTATTGTTGTTGTTTGTTTCTCAGGAAACTAGACAATGGCAATATCTTTTCTAAGAAGTGTTGAAACGGTTGTCAACTTTTTGGATTTTCTCCCGCCAAGTGTTGGGTTTGATTTAAAATCCCCATAATTTTGATTTCTCGTTGTATTGTTTAACTTCTAAGATCCCCAAGTAAAGCTGAGATAACATTTCTTTTTGAAAGTTGTTTTCCCCATGTGGTTTCATAATTTATCCCCAGGGAAGTTTGTGTAATCATCACTCTTGGTATTGAAGAATGTATTTTGGGCTCCCCTCGATGATTTGGTATTGTCCTCCCCAATGAAGTCAGCATGAGATCCCCAGTTCATATCTTGATGATGTGGTTTTCATCTTCCCTAATAAAGTCAGTATTATTATCTCCAGTGGAAGTCTAGAAGTTGAAACTTTGTTCTCCTCATTGAAGTTTGTGTGATGTTCCCCGATGAAGCCTGAAGGAGGATGTTATATCCCTGTATTTGTTTTGATTTACTATTTTGACTTGATTATTTTCAGATCATGTTTCTTCCCAGTGGAATTAAGCCGTGAAATGGGAATTTATTTCCTCAGTTGGTGCTTACTTTCTTATGAAATTTTCATTCTGGATGTGATTCAGCCGAGTGTTGACTTTACCCAAGCCGGTTTTATCTGATTATTCCCAGTGCTATGTGTTTGTATTGTCAGCATATACATGATAAAATTCATACATACATACATACATCACGCATAGATGAATTTAAAATTCATTGCTCATTTGCGTTCATTATTGTTTTTGGTGACACATTACCCTATTTTGCAGAGTTATGTTACCCTCTCTCCAATAGATTGTCAACCTTAAGTAGAAAGTGTATATCCTTTCAGTTTCCCCACTGATTTATCCCTCGTGGAGGAATTATACTTTAACCTTCTTAGTCGGCTCATTTTCTGGTTTGGATTTGGGGTCCCCGACAACATTATTATTATGATTTCTGTAGGCTTTAAGCCTGAATTTGAGAATGTGCACTTATTTTGGCACGAGAAGACTTTATCTCCTCAGCATAAATATATTAGAATTTCCCTAGAGAAGTCATATTTCTTTTCCCAACAAGGTTTCTTATAACAACAAGTGGCAGGTCACTTTATTTGAGCAACCTGTACTTCCCCAGTAAGTCTGTTAGTTCCCAGAGAAGATTCATCTTTATTACTCCGATGAATGGTAGTCTCATCATTATGGGAGATAGTTCATTGTTGAGGTTTGTTTACTCCAATGGATGGTAGTCTCGTCATTATGGGAGATAGTTCGTTGTTGAGATTTGTTACTCTAATGGATGGTAGTCTTGTCATTATAGGAGATAGTTTGTTGTTGAGATTTGTTACTCCAATGGACAGTAGTCTCGTCATTATGGGAGATAGTTCGTTGTTGAGATTTGTTACTCCAATGGATGGTAGTCTCTTCATTATGGGAGATAGTTTTTTGTTGAGATTTGTTACTCCAATGGATGATAGTCTCTTCATTATGGGAGATAGTTCGTTGTTGAGATTTGTTACTCCGATGGATGGTAGTCTCGTCATTATGGGATATAGTCCGTTGTTGAGATTTATTACTCCAATGGATGGTAGTCTCGTCATTATGGGAGATAGTTCGTTATTGAGATTTGTTACTCCTATGGATGGTAGTCCCGTCATTATGGGTGATAGTTTGTTGTTGAGGTTTGTTTACTCCAATGGATGGTAGTCTCGTCATTATGGGAGATAGTTCGTTGTTGATATTTATTACTCTGATGGATGGTAGTCTCATCATTATGGGAGATAGTTTATTTTTGAGATTTGTTACTCCAATGGATGGTAGTCTCGTCATTATGGGAGATAATTCGTTGTTGAGATTTATTACTCCGATGGATGGAAGTCTCGTCATTATGGGAGATAGTTCGTTCTCGAGGTTTGTTTACTCCAATGGATGGTAGTCTCGTCATTATGAGAGATAGTTCATTGTTGAGATTTGTTACTCCGAAGAATGGTAGTCTCGTTATTTTGGGAGTTAGTTCGTTGTTGAGATTTGTTACTCTAATGGATGGTAGTCTCGTCATTATGGGAGATAGTTCGTTGTTGAGGTTTGTTACTCCGATGGATGGTAGTCTTGTCATTATGGGAGATAGTTCATTGTTAAGATTTGTTACTCCAATGGATGGTAGTCTCTTCATTATGGGAGATAGTTCGTTGTTGAGATTTGTTACTCCAATGGATGGTAGTCTCGTCATTATGGGAGATAGTTCGTTGTTGAGATTTGTTACTCCGATGGATGGTAGTCTCGTCATTATGGGAGATAGTTTGTTGTTGAGATTTGTTACTCCAATGGATGGTTGTCTCATCATTATGGGAGATAGTTTGTTGTTGAGATTTGTTACTCCGATGGATGGTAGTTTCGTCATTATGGGAGATAGTTCGTTATTCAGATTTGTTACACCGATGGATGGTAGTCTCGTCATTATGGGAGATAGTTAGTTGTTGAGATTTGTTACTCCAATGGATGGTAGTCTCGTCATTATGGGAGATAGTTCGTTGTTGAGATTTGTTACTCCGATGGACGGTAGTCTCTTCATTATGGGAGATAGTTTGTTGTTGAGTTTTTTTACTCCAATGGATGGTAGTCTCTTCCTTACGGGAGATAGTTTGTTGTTGAGATTTGTTACTCTGATGAATGGTAGTCTCGTCATTATGGAAGGTAGTTTGTTGTTGAGATTTGTTACTCCGATGAATGGTAGTCTCGTCATTATGGGAGATAGTTAGTTGTTGAGGTTTGTTTACTCTAATGGATGGTAGTCTTGACATTATGGGAGATAGTTCGTTGTTAAGATTTGTTACTCCTTTGAATGGTAGTCTCATCATTATGGGAGATAGTTTGTTGCTGAGATTTGTTTACTCCTATAAATGGTAGTCTCGTCATTATAGGAGATAGTTCTTCGTTGAGATTCACTTTGCTCTTAATAGTTCATTTCTTTCCAGTTGTTGTACCCTAAAATTTTCCCTCTCTTTTCTCAAGACATTTCAAACCAAAGATCTCAAATGCTCAAGGGTTCTCAAGGGTTTGATCAGACAAGCTCACCTCCTAAGCATTGAGCCTCCAAAATAAGGTTTTTATTTTCTCAAGGAAAATTGGACTTTTAATGCTTCAAATTAATTTCATGATTCATTATAGGTCTCCAAGATTACTCATATCATGTTTCAAGTCTTGCATCACAAATTTTCTCAGTCAATTGCTCAAATGGCTAAAAATCAACTGTATGGGATAAAAAGTCAACTGTGGTCAATATACAATCAAACTTCATGATTTTTGGCCAACACCAACATTTTGAAGTCATATTCACCAATTTATCAAGTTTTGATCACAATTCCTCAAGAAGAGCATTCAAATCATCAAAGGGGCAAAATTATCAAAATTAGGGTTTTGACTGAGAATGATTGATCATTGACTTTTGACCTAGTACATGACCTAATGATTTGAAGTATGATCTCAAGGATTCAAACACAATATCTTGACCTTATTTCATGGCTCAAATCATTTCTCAAGATCAATGGATTGATAGTTGAAATTTAATCAACTAATAAAAAGTCAACTGATACACAAAAAGTCAAACTTTGACTTTTTGGTCAATATTGAATTTAAAAGGTCAAGATTCATAAATACATTCAAAAATATCAAACTTGGTCAAAAGAATCAATAAATTCAAGAAAGTCCATAAAAAGTTAAAGTTTCAAGACTTAGAAAAATTTATGTGTTTTTAACCTTGATAATCTCATTACTTCATGACAATTTTTCACCAAGATGAAAGATGATTCAAGGAAAACTTTAAACATGAAAGTTTTAGATCTTGATGAAATCTACAACTTTTTATCTAAGGATTGATGTGCAAAAATGCTTAGATTTGGAGATATAGGCTCATAAAGTCATGACATATTTGTATAAACACTTAGTGAATTTTTCATCAAGTTAGGAAAAAATTTTGTCCCAACTTCTTGGAAATTTTTCACCAAGTTCTAAGTTGATTTAGCCAAAGTGGTAAACATAAAGGTTTTAGACAATGCTTCAAGCTTTCCAAAATGTCCAAGAATTTGAAGAGATCATGCTTGAGCTAGAAGTTTCAAAGAGAAGAAGTTGGGCATCCATTCTTGAATTTCAAGTCATTTTCTTGATGAACACATAATCCAATATCAATGCTATGCTGCATAATCTTGCTTTGCAGGCCTTCTAACTTATGTATCTACCCATAATTAATGGATTACACAAACTTTTGAGCTATGAACCAAGTGGTTTAAGCATTGTCCAAGTCAATTTTCCATTTTGGGGAGAAAGTTAACATTACCATTCTTGAAAAGCAAGCTTTATGCACAAAGTAAATTCTTGAGCCTCTCACTTGTTCCCTCTGATCACATTCCATCTACAAGGTCATAAGCATTGTGATTAAAGTGTTTAACCACTCTATGATCAAAGGTACAAGGCATTGAAACATGATTTTCAAGATAATCATATGTTGAGCTTAACATGTGATTTTGAATTCTGATCAACTTGACCATTCCAAACCTCTTCTCTATAAATAGAAACACTATTTGCAAGCCAATGGACAAATTCAATAGCCCTCAAACTCACTCAAACTACCTAAAACTCAGAAATGCACACAAACCTCCTTTGTTGGCATTTCTGACCAAAAACTTCAAACACTCAAATACCTCGTGTGTTTTCACTTCTAATAATTTACAAAGCATATATACATCATAAACAACGCATCCCCACCCGTGTTTCACAACTGTAACATGATCTTCCTCACCTTCCAAACTCAAAAACATAACTTTTCAAATTTACTTCTCCAGCACGATTCAGGCACTTTCAGCACAAAGTAAGATTTGCATTAGCTTCCTATGACTATAGTGAAGCTATCCAAATTATCACAACACCTCCAGAAGTGGTCAAAATCCATACACGATTTCCAGTTTTGAGGTTAGTTTTCTCAACTTTGAACTCTCTCTACAAGCATCATTAATGGTTACTTTGTGAATGAAAAATGTAGACATCATATCCCTGAAGCTAACCATGCCTTTAGTTTTCATTTATGTTGCCTGAGTGATGTGAATTTTGAGTTTGAACTTTCTGGAAAAAAATTAGGTTTTATTTGGTACCAACAGAAATTAATGTTCATCTTTGATTTATAGTTTAAGTTGTTTACATGGTTGAGTTGGTATTGAAATATGGAGCAAGTTTCATGTTTATACTTTTGCAATTGGTTAAGAAATGAGGAAGTTAAAAAATTCAAAAATGGTGTTGGAGATGCTGGCGCGAGGTTAGGGATGAAGTTCCATTAGGAAGAGGTTTATTTTAAATTTATTGCAAGTTGTATTATTAATGGATGAAATAGCCGCCCCAGTGGTAGAGGAAGCGCGCGTAAGCCATTAGTGTGTAAGGACCTGGGTTCGAGCCCCAGTGGTACCCTTTTATTTTTTACATTTCCTTCTTTCAGATTCTATACAGACATGCTATACGCGCCTACCATGCGCTTCACACTAAGACTATCAGATCACTATGCCAAAAAGTCCAACACATCAGATGCGCTTGTCCACCATGAACTCTCATAGGCCAGCCACATGATATCACCAACAACGCAGGGCTTCCCAGAATCTGGGCCAATATTTTTTTTTTTTTACTTCTTCTCACCCCCATTTACTTATGTACATGCCCATATACATCTTTTTTATTTTGATTTTCTGACTTAGACAAAAAAAACCTTTGGGCCTGGCGCTTCGTTTTCTCTTTTAAACCTCCACTTTACTTTTCAAACACCCAGGCCCAATTATTTTTATTTCTTTCATATTTATTTATTTATTTTATCTAAACGAAAAATACCAAAAAATATATTTTTTAAATTAAATTAAACAATGTTTTAATTTAGGCATTTCATTTTATTTTATTAAATTTTACTATTTCCTTTTACAAATTAGTATTAACCTTCAAATTATTTTCTAAACAAATTAAAATTAGACTTAGGCTTTATTTTAACTAACTTAGATTTTAGGTTTTGTTAAATATTAATTAACTTCTCTATAATTAAATTTAATTAGTCTAATTAGGTTAACTATTAAATCTTTCTTTCTATCAAAAACCATAAAAAACAAAGTCTTCTTCATCTTTACATCTTTGTACATTATATTATTATTCATATTCAATGGTTTCTAATAGTAATTAGGGTTTTATTGCTTTCCTCCCCCTATTCACAAACTTATACCCCCCATTCCCAAAGCGTTGTAATAGAGTAGGACCTTTAAATTCCACAATTTATCGCTTTCCTTCTTATTCCTAGTAATTAGGGTTTGCATGACAAGACTAAAATCAAACCTAGAAAAACCCTAACCCACACTTGTTTCCTCAGATAAAAACAGTCACGTCCCTCGAATGTGAGATGTTTTAGCAAAAGATCCTCGATTAAAAGATCATAGTCCATCGATGATCCTTCAGTGTTGCCTTCGGTAAATGATCTTAGTCCCTTATGAAAATTGCTAAAACATCTTACAAGTTACCTTCTATGATTGTACGATGACCCACGCCTGTCCCTCACATCCAATGATATGGCTCTCTACCAATCAATGGTAAAATAACACTATCTAAAGGAGGAGGAAAAAAACAAAGACTTTTTGAGTAGGTAGATTTCTCGTAATTGCTTGCTCACAAACAAAACCATTCCACACCTCACACTTTCAAAATACTTTCCAAAACAAACATTTTGTGTATATTCTCAACGATACGAGAATCACTACAAAATGGCCTTACATTGGCATTTTCAAAACATCTTTTAAACACTCTTTTTCAACAAATATTTTCAAAACCAACACTTTGTATATATTCTCAAAGATGCGAGAATCATTGCAAAAGTTTTCCAAACTTAGGCGTTTTCAAAATATTTTCAAACTTACACAAACAAAAAGCATTTCAAAATGAGTTAGCAATTAAGAGTCCGTAGATGAATACAGATGAAAAGGGTGCTAACACCTTCCCTTTTCATAACCTACCCCCCGAACTCAAGAAAATTTTCAAAAGGTATTTCCTGTTCTTTTCACCCTTTCCTTTATTGGATAAAAGAAAAGTTGGTGGAGACTCTTGCTATCCACAACATTTGCGATAAAACACAAAATACCAAGTCAGTTCTCCCACCGTATTACAGAACTGGCGCCTCTGCTGGGGAAATTGAATTAAAAGTGGGGTTACCTTAAGAGCTAGATCACCTTATTTTGCTTTACTTGTTTGCCTTGTTTTCTTTACATTTTGGGTTATGCTTGGGTTTATTACTTGCAAAGATCCTATACCCGGATCTGGGGAATATTAGGTAAGTAGAAATAGATTGTGGAGATTGTACGACATAGACCAATATGATTGAGGCGATAGCTACGTTAGTGCGACACATTTGTGGGTACCGGTGTCCCTTGAGTTAAATCAAGGAGAATACGGGGTCGCTGAGTGGTGTCATAAAGAACTAACTGATTGTAGAACCTTAGTTGAACAAATTGGCCATTAGAAAGTAGTGAGATAGCTACCTTTGGTGCAGACTGAAGTTGGTTGATACTCGTTTCTACACTCATTGAGATGGGACTTTCGGGATATTTCGGTCGCGAAAAAAGACTGCTTGTGCTGAAACAATGCCTGATGAAGAAATATTAGTGATATTGAGATTCCTTAGAACCCGGTTACTTCTTTTAGGACATGTTGAACCAACTAAAACTTCAAGAGGGTACTTACCTATAAACCCCATGCAAGCCTAAACCTAAGGTCTTGTGTACTTTGTGTGTATATGATTATTTGTTCATGACATCATGAGATTATGCCATAGCATTTTCACTAGCCATTTCAAGGCCCTAGGGATTTATCTTTGTTCTGTTTTGTAGGATATGGCTTCCGTTCACAGAAATACCATACGAACCAGCTTTGTAAAAGTTCCTCCTCAACTCTAAGAGTTAGCATCAAGGGTTCCTGAAGATTCTCCGTTCACCAAAAGACATGGTTGACTTCTCAATCTGGTCACCCAAGCTTTAAAGAAGACATGATGTGTGTGCTCTTTCAATTCTTTGATCCTAAACATCATTGTTTCACCTTTCCCGATTACCAATTAGTGCCCACATTGTAAGAATTCTCTCAACTGTTAGAAGTACCCGTCCTTGATCAAATTCCATTCACTGGTTTAGAGGAAACTCCAAAACCTGAAGTTATTTCCAAGGCCTTACATTTGAAGAGGTCCGACATTGTAGCTAATTGGGAAACAAGGAGTGGAGTTGAAGTTTTTCTAGCTAAGTTTCTGTTAGAGAAGGCTCAACTGCTTTGGGAGGCTATGGACTTGCAAGATTTTGAAGAAGTTTTGGCTCTTCTAATTCGTGGGTTAGTGTTGTTCCCTAATCCAGAACAACTCATAGATGTGAATGTTGTCAATATTTTCCTCTCTCGTAACCCTGTGCCTACTTTGCTCGGAGAAATTTTGCTACTCTTCACACTTGCACCATGAGGAAGAGAGGAGCTCTTATGTGTTGCATACCATTGCTATCTAGGTGGTTTATTTTTCACCTTCATCGATCATTATTGAAGAATGAACAAGGATTGATTTAGTCTCAAAGGATGATGTTGCTCTCTCATTCGGATATTCATTGGTGTTCTCGATCTCTAGAGGATATTACTATCATTGATCGTTTTGGGGAGTTCCCTAATGTTCCACTCTTGGGCATTAGGGGAGGTTTTACTTATAACCCTTCTCTAGCACTATTACAATTTGGTTATGCTTGAAGAGATGGTCCCCATGACGCACTCATTCAAGGTATTGTATTCGACTACGAGAATAATGTCCAAGGTTATCGTCAAATGTTTGTTCGAGCTTGGGGCATGGTAAACAAGGTTTATAAAAAGACTTTGGGGCATAAGAACTCCATCCCTTTGGAGCCTTATCTCAAATGGGTGCGAGCTCGCGCTCAAAACCTCATGATGTCATATCCAGCTATCTTACCAATGGTTGTGGAGCCTGTTGTTGAAGGGGATATTCGTTATACCATTCTCCATCCTGACATGCCTACCGACCTCGAAGAACTGCAAAGATTGTGGATTCAACTCAAGGGGGAACGAGATACCTTTGAAGCTCGATTCTATGCAATCTAGAAGAAAGTGTTGGAGATCACAAGGCAACTTCACGAGGAGGGAAGCCTGAATGCATACTTGAGTCTTTTGTTTTGCAATTTCATTTTGTTGTCACTTCACACCCTTTTTGCTTTTCCATTGTAAGCCCAAGGGGCAGTTGTAATTCCTGAACTTATTAATACAATTGTTGCGTTTGTTTCATTTTTGGCTGGAAAATTTAAATTCCTTAAAGTCCTTGAAAACATTGCATCCGCATATCATGCATCATATCATAAGCAGTTTTTTTGATACAGGTTTCCTCATCTCTTTACTGTTTATTTCAGTACAAGATGGCTCTAGAGCAAACCGTTAAAGATCTGCAAACTTAACATGCATAATTCCAAGAGACTCTCCTCAACCTAGCTAAAGGTCAGCAAGAGATGATGGCACTCCTTGCCACCAAAAAGAAGACCAAGAAATGGGATGTTATTCTCAACACGGGAAGAAGGTTCAAGGGGCCCGCTTGATTGGCTCAAATAGAAGAGGCTTCTTCTGAGGAAGAAGATAATCAAGATGAGGAAGTTAGAAGCACCAGAGCTGGGGGTGGAAATAACCAGATTTTTGAGGACGAAGACTACTCCAATGAGCAGTACCCATCGGCAGATGATAAATACAAACAACTGGAAGACTGACTTAAGGATGTAGAGATCTAAACAATGTCTGGTTTGGACTTTGGAGACTTAGGTATGGTCCCTAGGGTGATCATTCCCCATAAATTCAAGGTCTATATCTTTGCCAAGTATGATGGGGTCTCCTGCCCAAAGATGCGTATGAGGTCTTATATCCGCAAGATTCAACCATACACTGCCGATAGGAAGTTATGGGTTCATTTCTTCCAAGAGAGATTATCTGGGACACAGTTGGAGTGGTTCTATCAACTAGAGGGGACTAATACCCACACATGGGAGGATCTGACTGCTGCCTTCTACAAACAATACCAATACAATGCTGACCTTACACCAACTCGCGTGCAATTACAAAATATGACTATGAGTTCAAATGAAAGCTTTATGGAGTATGCTCAAAATTGCAACCCCCATTGAATGACAGAGAATTAGTGGACATGTTTATGGGCACCTTGACTTGTCCATTCTTTAACTTTCTGATTGGGAGTTCTTCGTGAGGGTTTACTAAGTTGATTTTGACTGGCGAGCAAGTTGAAAGTAGAATCAAAAGCGGAAAGATCCCCATGGCCTCAAACTCTAGTGCTGTAAAGAAACCATATGTCGGTAAGGAGGAAACTAATACTGTTTATGGACAAAGGAGCCGTATCGAGAATGACCGTCATGAGTCGGTAGGAGTTGTGTTAATTT
The DNA here is from genome assembly GCA_948472305.1 of Vicia faba. NCBI lineage: Eukaryota > Viridiplantae > Streptophyta > Magnoliopsida > Fabales > Fabaceae > Vicia > Vicia faba. Next base: position 730,513,741 of record OX451739.1, read on the forward strand.
CAAATCCAACCCCAATTCAACGACCACAACAATCAAGTAATCAACAAATGCCATACGCCCCAAGGAGGAAATTCACTAGGATTAACATGCCACTGACTCAAGCTCTACAACATCTGTTGAAGGCATATTTGGTAACGCTGCGAGATCCTCCTCCAAATCCCAATACTGCCTCTCTCAAATATAACCCGAATGTGAAATGCGCCTATCATTCAAATAGCCCTGGACATGATACCAACAACTGTTAGACGTTGAAAAACAAGATCCAAGATTTGATTGATAATAAAGTGATTGAGTTTGACCCTCCACAAACCCCTAATGTCATTACTGCTCCCAGGCCCAGTCATGGTAAGGGTGTCAATGCTATTGATGATGTCTCCTTTGTCTCCACCATCAGTGATTTAACTACTCCCTTATTAACTGTTAAGAAGAATCTGTTAAGAAGAATCTGTTAAGAGCCGGTTTATTTCTAGGATGCATTGAAAATTGTTACCATTGTGCTTCCTATGCCAATGGTTGTATGTGGCTGAAGAAAGGTATTCAACACCTGATTGATAGCCATGAAATTCTGTTTGGGAAAACTCCATCCGTGAAAAGTTTACCTGAAAGTATGACCCAAGAGCTAAGACTCGAAGATGTTTCCATAATCATAATTTCCAATACTCCTATTAGGATCACCTCTAAAGGCCCTATAATGATCCCTGTTGAGCCAAGAGTAGCTCCCCTGATTATCACTACACCAAGGTCAGTCCCCTATTCCTCCGACAAAGTTGTGCCTTGGAACTATGGGGCAGCAGTTTATTATCATGGTGTCAAGCAAGAGCCATGGATTACTGAAAATGAAGAGCTTGAAATTACAAACATTGTCGGAACTAGTAAAGTCACTAGGACAAGAAGGATCTTCTCTCCGGAGATCTCTCCTCCAACAACTACTACAACACCTATTCGTATTCCTGCTGCTAGACCAACTGCTGATACCCGAGGTAAAGAGAAAGTTACTGAGCTTGCCCTGACGGAGGAACCATCAAAAGATGTTACAATTGAAGACCATCTAGTCAAGAGATGGAAGAAATTCTGAAGATCATACGAAAAAGTGATTACAAAATAGTTGAACAACTGGGGAAGACACCCTCCAAGATATCTATGTTGTCCTTGTTGTTATGCTCCGAAACACATGTCCAAGCTTTGTTGAAATTCCTGAAGAATGCCCATGTACCACAAGAGACCACTGCTGATCAATTTTAGAATTGTGTTGCAAGCCTAACTGCTGATAATGGCTTGGGATTTTCTAATGCAGATTTAACTTCGGCGGGGAAGAATCATAACAAAGCTCTGCACATCTCTATTGAATGCAAAGGCACCACTCTGGCACATGTGTTAGTAGATACATGATCCTCCCTAAATGTTTTACCCAAAGGTACTTTGGATAGATTGGACTATGAAGGACTGGTGCTGAAACCCAGTGATATTGTCGTAAGAGCCTTTGATGGTTCCAAGAGGATGGTCCATGGAGAGGTTGACCTTCTGATCAAGGTGGGATCTCAAGTCTTCAATTCAACATTTTTAATGTAATGGATATCCGCCAGGCCTATTCTTGCTTGCTCGGACTCCCATGGATTCATGGGGCAGGTGTTGTTAATCAAAAGCTGAAACACCCAGTGCAAGGGAAGATAGTCACAATCTGTAGAGAGGAAGAGTATATATTCATTCATTTGAATTCTTTCAAATATGTTGAAATGGATGTAGAATTCATTGAAACCCCCTGCAAAACATTTAAAGTAATTCCTTCAACGATTGTTGTTGCTAAAGCTATTATTCTTGAGATCTCTAAGGGCACACCAAAAATGGCCTCTCTAAAAGATGTTAGGGCTGTTATAGAAGATGGAGGCTGCACTATCTGGGGTCAACTTCCTGACATACCTTATAAATCTGACAAATTTGGTTTGGTTTTTGTTGTACCCCAAAATTTGCCCTCTCATATTCCTCAAGATTTGTCAAGAATGATCTTCAAATTGTTCAAAATGGTTCAAGAGGTAGACAGTCAAACCACCTACTAGGACAACTGAAATTAAGGTTTTGGTTCTTTCAAGGAATTTGGGGCTTTCAATGCTTCAACCAAGTCTCATAGGCCTATATACATCCTCAAGCACCTACATGCCAAGTTTCAAGACTCACAGTGCCAATTTGCACAGTCAAAAGCCCCATTTGATCCACAGTCAACTACAAGGGCAAAATGGTCATTTTGCAGTCAAAAGTCAGATTTTTTGGTCAACATCTTATTTTGAGTTCACAATCATCATTTGATCAAGTCTTGATCATGATTCCACAAGTATAGCTCAAAAATCATCAAGATGCAAAAAGTTACTATTTTTCGATAGTAGAAAAGTCAACTGTATCTTGACCAGGGCATAACTTTCTCATGGTTTGTCAAATAAATTCCATCCAATGCTCATTTTGAAGGGGATGCAATTTCCTACAACCCATCTTCACACTCCAAGTTCAAGAAATGCTCTCACAAAAAGTTATCAATTTCTACATTATAGGTCAAATTCAAAAGTCAACAAAAATGCACTTTGATTCAAAGGCCATAACTTGATATTGGTAAATCCAAATGACATGGGATCAAAGGCATTGGTTAGAGGATTTCAAGACCTTTCCAAAATGTCCAAGAACATGTTCATATGATCAAAATTGAGCAAGTTGTGCATTGGAGAAGTTGGGAAATTTTTAGGAATTTGCAAAAGTCAACTTTGCTCAAAACACCTTATTTTTGCTAATGGGCCTCAAATCTCTTCTTGAAACTTCATCCATGGCCTATGCACGACCCATCAAGCTTAATTGAATTTATTTTCTTATTTTTATTGATTAATTGGATTTTCAATTAATATTAATTCATTTAATTAATTTAAATTGTAGGAAAATACAAGATTTGATTTTTTTAATCAATTTGTGAAGCAAATATGGTCAATATATGCTGGCAATTTCGAGCACCAAGTCAAAGATACAAAATCTCCAAATTTGGCAACATTTTCCAATCATGAAAAATCAAAAATATTTGATTTTCAATCAAAGATCTAATCATCATTGCAATGGATTCTTGCTCAAGTTTTTGACCTAATTCGTTTCCTCTATATATATTCAAGCAAATCCTAATCTCATGGACGTGAACAAAGCTGCGGAAAACACCCTAGCATATTCAAGAAATTCCAAGAAAATTGAAAACTGGTTTTTGTATTCTAGGGCGATTTAAGAGTTTTTATTGATTCCAATACATTGCAGGAGATCCCAGGAAGGTTTTGCAATCAAATTCAGACCTTAAAGCTCAAGAAATCATTGAAAACAGAACCACGGTTTGCACTTATTTTCCAAAATCGTATTGTTGAATTCATGCATAATTAACATGATTTCTTGATTGTTTTGCATTGCTAGGAACCATATGAAGCTAATGGTATCATTTAATTGAATTATAATGCACTGAATCACAAGATGCCATGAACGATTTCTAGGGTTCTTAAGCTTTGAAATTGGGGCTTTATGAACCAGGCAAAATTAGGACCCCTAAGACACATGGTTGGAATCATGAGAACCAGACGAACTTAACCCACCTATCGCGAAATATTTATGCTTGCTGTAGCTCTAATCGCTATTTTTCCTCGCAGCATATTGTGGGGGTTAAAAACCCCCGCTATCTAATATTATTTATAGGTACAAACGAAGAAGACGAGGATGTGTTAGCATCTGAGTGGTTGGATTGAAATAAGCGCGCGTGTTTTTGTTTTACAGCGTATGGATTAATTTCCCAATATAATAATTGCTCTTTATTTTACTAACGATTGAAGCAGCGTAGTGGAGTGGTTAAGGCATTGGCATGTGAGCGCTGGGACCTGGGTTCGAATCCCAGGTCCCCCAAACATTTATTTCCTTTTTCCTTGTGTGATCACATGCAGTTTTCAAGAGAGGGTACACCATGTATCTCAAGTTTCCAAGTGCCAGATGTCTGCAAGCGTGGATCCAATGGCCAAAATTGAAGGACCACTATAGTCCTTAGTCAATACATATGTGGACGATCCAAAAAAAGTCAAAACAGGCTGCAGCAAATGGGCCACCAATTTCCAAAGATACCTCCTAACTTGGGCCAACACCCCCCTTGGGTTCATTCTTTTTCTTTTCTATTTTTATTTCTTTTATTCTAATTATTATTATTATTATTGTTTAATTAACCCAATTAATTTTTTCATAATAAAAATCAGAAAACCAAAAAAATATAATATTTATTATTATTTATTAATTTCACCCTTTATTATTTTTGTAAATAAATACTAACATCATTAATTTAGTTTAATTAGGGTTAATTTTAACTTTTTTTTTACAATAAATAAAATTAACATAGAATTAGGGTTTTTACTAACTTTTGACTATTTTTTTATTTATTTCCTTGAGACATTAAAAAACCAAAAATATTTCTTTTATTAATTAATTAGTTTTAGGATTAATTTAATTAAATGCAAAATAACAAAAACTTCTTTTTTTCTCAAAAAAGGGGTCAAAACCCTAAGAACTTCTCCGATCCAATTTTTCTCGCGCGTGCGATTACTCTTGATTAATTTTTGATCCATATTATGTATTTTCTCCAAGGATGTAATAGTTTAATTAGGACTTTTTATCGCTTTAATTTTATTTCCCGCAATTTACTTTTCAAGGTTTGTTTTTGGCGATGTAAATACCCGACGCCTTGTAATAGCGTAGATTTATTTTCTGCAACATTTAACTGCTTGATGTATGTTAACTAGGCTATGCATTACAAGACTTCTCTTAAAATAAAATCAACCCGTAGCTCACCATAACATGTGCAAAGATAACTTAACTGAATCCTGACACACTCGCACATGCCACTCTTAGGGTATGCCTCACTTGGTTGCCTCGACGTGGTCATTGAGTATAGGGTGTTTTAGAGGTCGCCCTCTTGTCTAAAGATCCAAGTTGCCTCGAAACGGTTGCCTCGGATAAAATGATCTAAGACACTAGGGTTACCGCTAAGGCGTCCTACTATTGCTTTGGTGACCACATGTCCCTATAATCGAATTGACCCGAAAAACTCCAACGACGGTGCTACCTACTTCTCAATAGTGGGATGGTACTGTCTAAAGGACATTTACACAGCTTAATTTCTTTTGAGTAGGTAGAGGTTCTCAGGTACTTGCTCTTTCAAAAAAACAAAAATACTTTTCGCACCTACACTTTTCTGACAAAAATTTTCAAACAAACACTTCATACACTCTTGAGGACAGATACAAGAGTTAAATCGAAGTTTTCAAACAAACTTTTTCAAAACCCACAAACACAAGAAAAGCAAAACATTTTTGAAAACATAGTGAGCAAGTACCTAAGAGCCCATGGATAACCACGGATAGAAAGGGTGCTAACACCTTCCCTTTCTATAATCTACCTCCCGAACCAAGAAACATCTCGAAAAGGAATTTTGCTGTGCTTTTGTCCTTTCCTTGTTGGAGAAAATAAAAGACGGTGGGGACTCTTGCTTACCGCGACATTTTGCTAAACACAAACGCGAACCAGCATTCAAAAACAGTCAGTTCTATTCCCACCGATCACAGAACTGGCGACTCTGTTGGGGATATTATAAGTGAGGTGTACCTTAGGATTAGATCACCATGTTTTCAATTGTATGCCTTGAATGCTTTAATATTGTGGGCTTGTATCGGAGTTTTATAGATCCTAACCCGGATCTGGGGATACCCTTTAGAAGTAGCAACAAACTGTGAGGGAACTGTGTGGGGTATACCGACATGGTTGAAGCAGTTGCTACGTTGATGTGGCACTTTGGTGAGTACCGGTAACCCTTGAGTCAAGTAAAGGAGAGTACGGGGCCGCCGCGTGGTGTCGCGAAGCATAAACTGACCTTAGAACCTTACTTGACCATCCTGGCCTCTTTAGGGGTAGTGAGATAACCAACTTTGGTGCAGTCCGAAGTTGGTAGATACTCGATACTACACTCGTTGAGGGTTGTTTTCTTGGAATATTTTGGTCGCCAGTTAAGTGGCTAAATCAAAACAATGAACATAGAAAACAATCCAATGATATTGAGCTCCTTAGAACCCGGTTACTATTCGTAGGACAGGTCTTAACCAACTGAAACTGAAAGAGGGTAGTACCTAAACTTCATGCCAGCCTGAAATCTAAGGGCTCTTTTGTATGACTTGTGTGCCTTTACCATGTAAATACTTGTGGTGTGCCTTTATCATAACATCATAACATCATAAAGCATCATGTGCATCTGCTAACCATTTCAAGGGTTCGGATCTTCATCTTTGTTCTTGTTTTGTAGGACATGGAGTCTCTCCGCAGGAAAACAATTCAGGTCAACCTTGTAAGGATCCCTCCTCAGCTCAAGGAGCTTACATCCAGGATTCCTGAGAACTCTCTCTTCAGTGAAAGATATGGTAGACTCCTCAGCTTGGTCAACACCAACATTGAAGAAGATATGATAAAAGTTCTCTTCCAGTTCTTTGACCCTCTGCATCACTGTTTTACTTTCCCTGATTATCAATTGGTGCCTACTTTGGAAGAATTTTCTCAACTTCTGAGAATTCCTATTCTTAGTCAACTACCCTACAACGGTACGGAAAAGGAACCAAAACTTGAAGATGTTGCTCAAGCATTACGTCTGCAACCATCTGACATCAAGGGGCATTGGGAAATCAGAAGTGGTATTAAGGGATTCTTGGCAAAGTTCCTGTTTGAGAAGGCACAAGAATGTTGGAATTCTCTCGACCTACAAGCCTTTGAAGAGATTGTGGCACTCCTTGTCTATGGGTTGGTGTTGTTCCCAAATCCTGATCAACTTATAGATATAAATGCTGTCAAGATTTTCATGTCCAGGAATCCCATACCTACATTGCTTGGGGACATCCTCCACTCATTTTACACTCGAACAATGAGAAAAAGAGGTGTTCTCATGTGCTGTACTCCTCTCTTGGCAAGGTGGTTTATTTCGCACCTTCCACAATCAGTTTTGAAGAATGAGCAGGGTTTAAGGTGGTCACAACGATTGATGACCCTCACACATTCTGATATACATTGGTGTTCTCGGTCCAGAGAAAATGTCACTATCATTGATCGTTGCGGAGAATTTCCTAATGTTCCTTTACTTGGAATTAGAGGAGGCATTACCTACAACCCCTGTTTGGCTTTGAGACAATTTGGATATGCTCGGAGGGATGGCCCTCATGACATGCTGATTCCTGACATAGTCTTTGACTTCGACAACGATGCACAAGGACTTCGACAAAGGTTCATCAGAGCTTGGAGGATGCCTAACAAGGTGGATAGTAAGACACTGGGGCACAAGAATTCCATCCCCCTTGAGCCTTACCTCAAGTGGGTACGAACCCGCTCCCAGAAGCTTATGATGCCATATCCTCACATTCTCCCCGTGATCAAAGAGCCTGTTATGGAAGGAGAGGTTCCATACACCATTCTACATCCTGACATGCCAACCTCATGGGAAGAAATGCAAAAGAGCTGGATCCAACTCAAGGAAGAACGGAATGCTTTTGAAGCCATCTTACATGCCAGTGAGAAGAAGGTCTTGGAGCTCACCCACCTACTTCACGAGGAAAAGACCCTCAACACTTACATCGCTCCAAAAAGGATGCGCAATGTCTTTTTACATTAAGTATTTTGTAATATTTCGCCCATGAGGCACTGATGTACTAAACAAATTACTTCTTAATATGACGTGTGTTCCTTTTTGTCTGCAACGAATTTGAATTTTTGAACCCTTGAATGCATTGCATAAATAGCATACCATTCATCATATGTATAACAGGTACCCTTTTTACAAGTCACTTATCTTCTTCGCTGTTTATTTCAGCAATCATCATGTCTACTGAACCTTCCACTGAACAAGCTATCAAGGCCCTCCAGGCCCATAATGCCCAGTTCCAAGAGTTGGTTATGAGCCTAGCCAAGGGCCAACAGGAGTTGAAGACTTTGATTCTGAAGAAGAAGAAGAAGAGGGCTGTCTTGTTCAACACTGGACGCAGATTTGGGAATGGACTGCAGAATGAGGTTGAGCTGACTACCTCATCTGTAGGGAAAGACAGCCCACAAGAGAGAAGGGTTCCTAGTCCCGTGGTCTCCGACAACGAGACTGATTATGATGAAGAGCAATATCCTCCTGCTGAGGATAGGTATAAACAGTTGGAGGACCGTTTGAGCGCCATGGAGATTCAGAATGTGCCCGGGTTGGACTTTGGAGACCTAGGCTTATCCTCTGGGGTGGTGATTCCCCACAAGTTCAAAGCATCTGCCTTTGCCAAATATGACGGAGCCTCCTGCCCAAAGCTGCACCTCCGGTCGTATGTAAGGAAGATCCAGCCTTACACAACTGGGAAGAATTTGTGGATCCATTTCTTCCAGGATAGTCTTTCAAGGACTCAACTCGAATGGTTCTATCAGCTGGATGGAGCCAGTATTCGTAACTGGGAGGACTTGGCTACTGCGTTTTATAAGCAGTATCAGTATAATTCCGACCTCGCTCCTACGCGTACCCAACTCCAGGGTATGTCACTAGGGACGGGTGAAGGATTTAAAGAATATGCCCAAAAGTGGAGAGACCTTACTGGACGGGTGCAGCCACCCTTAACTGATCGTGAACTTGTGGATATGTTCTTGGGGACCCTGTCTGGTCCGTTCTTCAACCATTTTATTGGAAATTCTTCAGCCGGGTTTACAGACCTTATCCTAACTGGTGAGAGAATTGAAGCTGGTATCAAGTCTGGGAAGATACAGAAGGGTGCCTCCTCGAGCACTGAAAAGAAACCCTTCAAGAAAGAATCTAGTGCTGTCTATGGTTCAAGGAGACAGAATAGACCGGAACGCCACCAAGCTGTCAACGCGGTGGTAATTTCAAAACCTGCTGTTGCTCTTCAACATCATAACCAACAAAGGAGTGAGAGACCCAGAAGGCAGTTCACTCGACTCAGCATGACCTTGTCCCAGATATTGCCGCAGTTACTGACAACCAATCTGGTGACCATAAAAGAAGCTCCGAAGATTGTAAACACAACATCTCTAAAGTACAATCCTAACGCCCGCTGCGCTTATCACTCTGACAGCCCGGGGCATACCACGAATGATTGTTGGGCTCTGAAGAATAAGGTTCAGGACCTAATTGATGCTAAAGAGATAGAGTTCGAGGCGCCTGAAAGGCCCAATGTTGTGACTACTCCCATGCCCAAGCATGGAGTGAATGCTGTAGAGGAAGACCTGTTTGTAGCCTCTGTGGATGATATTGTCACTCTGCTGTTGACTTTCAAGAGGAACCTGTTTCTAGCCGGTTTATTTCCGGGATGTAGTGAAGGTTGCCATCTGTGTTCCGTTTCACCTACTGGTTGCCCATCTTTGAAGCCAGGTATCCAAAACCTGATGGATAATAAAGAAATCCTGTTTGAAAAGATTGCTGTTCCTGCTACCCCTACTGAAGAAGTGTCCATTGTTAGTATTTTCAACAACTCTCCTAAGACTCCCTCGAGGAAGCCTTTCAAAATTATGCCTGTTTAGAAGATTGCACCTATAATCATCACTGTTCCGGGGCCCATCCCCTATACATCCGACAAAGCTGTCCCTTGGCACTATGGGGCAGATGTTTACATTCTTGGGGTTAAACAAGAGTTTGATACTAGTACCGGCGTCAACAACATCACCGGGCCTACCAAAGTCACCCGCAACGGTAGGCTTTTCTCACCAGATATTGCGCCACCAGCAATCCAGAGACCTACTGTCATCACAACTGCATGTGTGCCTATTTCCCTTCCTGATCAAGTTCCTATTTCCACCCCTGCTGCCGAGTCATCTGACGCTCGGGGAAAAGGGATCGCCACTGATGTGCCTGCCCAGATGGAGGCACCAAAGACCATCAATGTTGAAGCTTTCAAACAGGAAATGGAAGAGATTCTTAAGATTATCAAGAAGAGTGATTTTAATGTAGTTGAGCAGCTGGGGCACACCCCATCTAAAATTTCTATGCTATCACAGTTGTTGTGTTCAGAGGCCCATGCCAAGGCTCTGATTACCTTCCTGAAGACGGCCCACGTGCCACAAGAGACGTCAGCTGATCAGTTTACCGATTGTGTGGCCAACTTAACTGCTGATAATGGTTTGGGTTTCTCCGACGCTGATCTGACTGCTAAAGGGAAGAACCATAACGATGCCCTGCACGTCTCCATTGAATGCAAGGGCACTACTCTTGCACATGTGTTGGTCGACACGGGGTCCTTATTGAATGTCTTGCCCAAGAAGACTCTAGACAAGTTGGACTGCGAGGGGTTGGAACTAAAGCCAAGTAACATTGTCGTCCGGGCCTTTGACGGGTCTAAAAGAATGGTGCATGGTGAGGTTGATATTCCAATCAGAGTTGGTTCTCAGGTCTTTGATTCTACATTCTATGTGATGGACATCCGACCGTCCTATTCTTGTTTGCTGGGTCATCCATGGATCCATAAAGCTGGAGCTGTGACCTCCACACTACATCAGAAGCTGAAATACCCGGTCAGAGGGAAGATTGTGACAGTGCAGGGGGAGGAAGAATATATGGTCAGCCACCTCAACTCGTTCCGGTACATAGAAATGGATGGGGAGTTCATTGAGACTCCATTCCAGCACTTCGAAGAGGTTCCTCTGACACTGGCATCAGCTGAAACTGTGATTGAAGATGCTCCTTCGAAGATGGCTTCCTTAAAGGATGCCCGGGCTGTTATTGAGAAGGGTGAGTGCGCAAACTGGGGCCGACTTCCTGATTTCACTCAGAAGACTGACAAGTTTGGTTTGGGTTTCACTGCAGAAGCTCAGAGGGTTGTTCGTCGTGCAAGGATTGGAAGACCTCTTGTGTTCATCAGCAACTCGGGAGTAAATGCCATTGAAGACGACGTGGAGGAATCTGAATTCGACAGCTGGATCCACCCTACGACCAATGGTGGACCAAACAACTGGACAGCGAAAGACTTCGTCCCTATTACTTTTGTGACTCAGTAATGAACTCCTTTGTTTTGAATTTGTAACAAACAATATTATGAAACTTTATGGCCCGGTGTCTTACCCGGGGCACCGTGGCTTCATTTGTGAGGGATTTTGTGTGTCATTTTCATATATCATTAATAAAAGCATTGGACGTTTTTTTGCATTTCAAATCTTGCGCTCCTGTCTTTCTTTATTATATATTGCAAAACAGCTATTTACACACACTCACATATACAGGTCCCAATCCACTCTGGATCTCACTGGTAACGACTCTGCTACTGCCAGTTATGACTTCGAAAATCCGATCAACTTAGCCGAAGACGAAGGTGAAGATGATTGCGAAGTGCCTGGTGAGCTTGCAAGACTGTTACTCCAGGAAGAGAGGGCCATTCAGCCACATGAAGAGCCCGTGGAAACAGTAAATCTGGGTACTGAGACAGACAGAAAGGAAGTCAAGATTGGTGCAAACCTGGAGCTCAGTGTGAAACAACGGTTGATTCAAATGCTGCATGACTACGTGGAAATCTTTGCCTGGTCTTACGAAGATATGCCTGGGTTGGATACCGACATTGTGGTTCATCACTTGCCTACCAAGGAAGAATGCCCTCCGGTAAAACAGAAGGTTCGCCGTATGCGTCCAAAGATGTCCGAGAAAATCAAAGCTGAGGTTATGAAACAATTTGACGCCGGTTTTCTAGCAGTAACTTCTTACCCTCAGTGGGTCGCCAACGTGGTTCCAGTGCCGAAGAAAGATGGTAAGGTCCGAATGTGCATTGACTACAGGGATTTGAACAGGGCGAGCCCTAAGGATGACTTCCCTCTGCCTCACATCGACGTTCTGGTTGACAACACTGCTCAACATAAGGTATTCTCCTTCATGGACGGTTTCTCCGGTTATAATCAAATCAAGATGGCTCCCGAAGACATGGAGAAGACCACTTTTGTTACTCAGTGGGGCACCTTCTGTTACAAGGTCATGCCTTTTGGGTTGAAAAATGCTAGGGCAACGTATCAGCGTGCCATGGTCGCTCTGTTTCATGACATGATCCATCATGAGATTGAAGTATACGTCGATGATATGATTACAAGGTCCCAAACTGAGGAAGAACACCTTGACCATCTACAGAAGCTGTTTGACCGGTTGAAGTTGTACAAGCTGAGATTAAACTCGAACAAGTGCACCTTCGGGGTGAGATCTGGAAAACTACTAGGCTTCGTCGTGAGCGACAAAGGTATTCAAGTGGACCCTGCCAAAGTGAAAGCCATACAAGAGATGCCAGTTCCCAAGACAGAGAAAGAGGCCAGAGGCTTTCTAGGACGGCTGAACTATATTGCCTGAATTATCTCACACCTAACTGCTACCTGTGAGCCAATCTTCAAGCTACTGAAGAAGGATCAAGTAGTACGTTGGAATGATGAATGTCAGGCTGCTTTCGAAAGAATCAAAGAGTATCTCCAAGAGCCACCCATTCTTATGCCACCGGTTGAAGGGAGACCTCTAATCTTATACTTGACAGTATTGGACAACTCAATGGGATGTGTGCTGGGGCAGCATGATGAGTCTGGCCGAAAAGAGCACGCTATTTATTACCTTAGCAAAAAGTTTACCGACTGTGAGACCCGATACTCACTGCTCGAGAAAACTTGTTGCGCTTTGGTATGGGCTGCTCGCCGGCTAAGACAGTATATGTTGACTCACACTACTCTGTTGATTTCAAAAATGGATCCAATCAAGTACATCTTCGAAAAGCCTGCCTTGTCCGGAAGAATAGCAAGATGGCAGATGATCTTGACCGAATATGACATCCAGTACACGACTCAAAAAGAAATCAAGGGAAGTGTGTTGGCAGACCATTTGGCACATCAGGCAGTGGATGATTACCAATCTATGAACTTTGAATTTCCTGACGAGAATATCATGGTAGTGACTGATTGTGAAATACCTGGACCGGATGAAGGACCTGAGGAAGGATCCCGATGGTCTATGCACTTTGACGGAGCCTCAAACGCTTTGGGTAACGGTATCGGCGCCGTGATCATATCTCCTAAAGGCACTCATACTCCACTTACCGCCCGGCTATGTTTCAACTGCACCAACAACATGGCGGAGTATGAAGCATGCATCATGGGTCTTCGAGCTGCAATTGACCTAAGGATCAAGTTTCTGAGTGTCTTCGGAGATTCCTCTCTCGTGATCAGTCAGATCAAAGGCGAGTGAGATACGAAACACCCAAATCTTATTCCTTACAAGGAGTATGTATTGACGTTGCTTCCCCATTTCGAGGAGATAACCTTTGAACACATCCCAAGAGAGGAGAATCAGTTGGCAGACGCGCTGGCTACAATGTCTTCTATGTTCAAAGTCAAATGGGACAACGAGGCTCCCCGGATCATCATTTGGAAATTGGATGAACCTGCACATTGCTGTGATCTTGAGACCGAAGAGGTAACAGAAAAACCTTGGTATCATGAAGTAAAGAGGTACTTGGAAGCCCAAGAATACCCCGAGGGTGCATCCGTTAATGACAAGAAGTTTCTGAGAGGGTTCGCGGCAAAGTTCTTCCTCAGCAATGGCATTCTCTACAAACGAAACCATGATTCAACCTTACTGCGTTGTGTGGATAAGACTGAAGCAGAAAGGATCATGGCAGAGCTGCATGAAGGTACCTTCAGAACGCATTCTAGTGGACATACCATGGCAAAGAAAATCCTTCGGGCAGGATATTACTGGTCCACAATGGAAGCCGACTGTTACCAACATTCTCGGACATGTCACAAGTGCCAGATCTATGCTGATAAGGTACACATTCATCCGGTTCCTTTGAACGTCTTGACAGCACCTTGGCCTTTTGCAATGTGGGGCATTGATATGATCGGAGAGATCAGACCTATGGCATCCAACGGGCATCATTTCATCCTGGTAGCGATTAATTACTTTACGAAGTGGGTTGAAGAAGCTTACTTTGCCACCGTAACCAAGAATGTCGTGGCACGGTTCATTCGGCATAACTTGATCTGTCGATACGGTGTACCTGAGAGGATCATCATGGATAATGGTACCAATCTTAACAACAAGATGATCACTGAGCTCTGTGAGCAATTCAAGATACAGCACCACAACTCTTCTCCCTACCGACCGAAGATGAATGGGGCTGTAGAAGCAGCTAATAAGAACATCAAGAAGATTGTGCAGAAGATGACAATGACCTACAAAGATTGGCACGAGATGTTACCATTTGCTCTTCATGGGTACCGTACCTCAGCACGGACGTCAACAAGGGCAACACCCTATTCCTTGGTATATGGCATGGAGGCAGTCTTACCCATCGAAGTTCAGATACCCTCTCTCCGGATCATGAAGGATGCAGGTTTGAGAGAAGACGACTGGATCCAGACCCGGCTTGATCAATTAAACCTAATTGACGAAAAGAGACTCACCGTTATTTGTCATGGTCAGACGTACCAAAAACGGATGATCAAGGCATTTAACAAGAAAGTCAGACGACAAGAGTATCAAGTTGGAGACCTGGTAATCAAGCGTATCATTCTACCTCAAGGTGATCCCAGGGGAAAATGGACCCCTATGTACGAAGGGCCATTTGTGGTTAAGAATATCTTCTCAGGAGGAGCTATGATTCTAACCACCATAGATGGTGACGACCTTCCTCACCCCGCCAATGCAGACATAGTAAAAAGATACTACGCATGATTAAAGACCCGCTAGGTCGATTGGCCTAGGCAAAAATAAGGGCTTCCCGGCGAACCAAAAGGGTTCGGGCAAAAATAAGGGATGAAATAAAAAAATCTGTACAAACGGCAAGTCGAAAACCTGAAAAGGCGGCTTGGGCAAAAATGGGTATCCCGGTGGACTGAAAACCCGAAAGGGAGGTCCAGGCAAAAGTTAGGGATAAGCGTAATACTATGTCTCATTGGATCACCCTGCATCCAGGCTTCGGTATCGACTATCAGGCTCATACGACACCAATCAATCAGATTCCTCTTCAACTAAGCAATAAAGTGATGAGACGCTTGAAGACATAAAGGCGATAGCAGAGTTGGAACCCAGTGGGATTTTTCACATAGCTGTTTTGTTTTCCTTTCCACAAATTGTATAGACTCTATTTTGTTCGGCGGCGTTCTCTTACTAGGACGTCAGCCTCTTGTACACAACGCCTATTTACAGGCAAACTTCAAAATCAATACAAGTTCATTTTTTCAAACAAATCACAAATTGTTTTTTCTTTCTCTGTTTTGTTTTGCAAAGAACGTCCAATGTTCATTTTTGATATATGCATTTGACATTAATTGCTGATCATAAATATTTGCATGCGAAACAAAGGACTAATTACAGGTGGCACCGGAAGTAGGGGCAACAAGAATTGTCTAAGCGATCTAGTTGCTTTGTCCACCAAGGTATCAGGGTAGGTTCAGCTGAAGAATATGACCAAGATACCTTCACTCCCCGCAAAGTAAGGCAAATCAACAATACTCTCCCCAAGCAGAGTTGGTCTCCCATCAGCCCTAAAAAGGCACAGTATCCTTAGCAAGTCAACAATACTCTCCCCAAGCAGAGTTGGTCTACTATCGTCCTTAAAAGAAGTTGGGTATCCCCAGAAGATCTCAATATTCCCCAGCGGAGTATACAGATATTCCTCAGCAAGCATCCCCGACAGTCTTAATATTCCTCAACAGAGTATAAGAATGTTCCCCAAAGGAATACCAGATGCCCTCAGTGGAACCATTTCCCAGCACAGTTTGAAAAGCTTCCCCAACAGAGTTGAATCATCTTACCCAGTAGATTCTGGAAGCTTGTCCCCTGCAGAGTACAAATATCTCTCCCCATCCATATTCAGAGATTATCCCCACCAGAGTCTAACTGGGTTATCCTCAGCAAGTTGCAACTGAAAGATCATCCCCAGCGAAGTTCTTTCTATCCCCCAGCGGAGTTCATCAAAATCTCCAACAGAGCTTATCAACGGAATCCCCAGCGGAGTTATCATTAAAATCTCAACAAAGTATCTTATCCCCACAGAGTAATTCCCCGCAGAGTAATCTCTTCACCAGGTTTATTCCCCAACGGAGTCATCTTCTCCTGCAGGTTTATTCTCACAATCATCTTCGTTCATCATCCCCAGCAGAAACGAAGAACTCAACTCTATTCTCCAGCAGCTCCGGGATTTATTTTCCCAGACGAAAATACATTCATAAACATTTCACATTTCATACCTCCTATTTACATACATGATAAAGTGCATACGACACGATCTCATTTATCTTTGAGAACATCATGACATCATGCATTTCATACATCATGACATTGCATGCAACTAATGTTTTGCCTTTTCAGGAAAAGGTCAATCCAAAGATGACTACCATCAACCTTTCTTAAGTTCCAGATTAACACCTGTAACTAGCCAGGAAATATCTGTGGACGACTGATCATAGGTTAATACCTGAAACCAGACAGGAAAGCCACCTATATGAAGAGATTGAAGATTAACACCTGTAACAGGCCAGGAAACCATCTTTCTTTCTCAGGTCAGAGATTAATACCTGAAACCAGCCATGACAACTATCTCCCCGACCACGCTTTCTTAAGTTCCAGATTAATACCTGTAGCAAGCCAGGA
The DNA here is from genome assembly GCA_948472305.1 of Vicia faba. Classification (NCBI taxonomy): domain Eukaryota; kingdom Viridiplantae; phylum Streptophyta; class Magnoliopsida; order Fabales; family Fabaceae; genus Vicia; species Vicia faba. Next base: position 730,530,404 of record OX451739.1, read on the forward strand.
AATATCTGTGGACGACTGATTATAGATCTATACCTGAAACCAGACAGGAAAGTTATCTACATTGAAGAGATTGAAGATTAACACCTGTAACAGGCCAGGAAACCATCTTTCTTTCTCAGGTCAGAGATTAATACCTGAAACCAGACATGACAACTATCTCATCGGCCAGCTTTCTTAAGTCCCAAATCAACACCTGTAACAATCCAGGAAAAATCTGTGGACGAAGGATTGTAGATTAATACCTGAAACCAGACAGGACAACTATCTATTTGACCATCATGAAGCAACCCTACACTGGTTCCTTCTCTTCCAAGATGCAGTTTTACACGGACTCATCATCAGGCAACCCTACACAGGTTCCTTCTTTCAACCTACCAAGTTACAATTCAACAAACATTTCCATATGGCATCTATAAGCCCATCCTCCTATCCATCATCTCTCCAAATGGCATCTGTAAGCCCATTCCCGACATCACATTGCTGATACTACACCATGCGAGTGCAAATTTCTGGGCACTTTAGTGTTCAATCATCTTCCACCTTCGGATCACGAAAGGCACGCAAACCAATCTACATCCTCAGGTTTAAGAAGATTGAACAGGGGCAACTGTTGTACCCCAAAATTTTCCCTCCCATATTCCTCAAGATTTGTCAAGAATGATCTTCAAATTGTTCAAAATGGTTCAAGAGGTAGACAGTCAAACCACCTCCTAGGACAGCTGAAATTAGGGTTTTGGTTCTTTCAAGGAATTTGGGGCTTTCAATGCTTCAACCAAGTCTCATAGGCCTATATACATCCTCAAGCACCTACATGCCAAGTTTCAAGACTCACAGTGCCAATTTGCACAATCAAAAGCCCCATTTGATCCACAGTCAACTGCAAGGGCAAAATGGTCATTTTGTAGTCAAAAGTCAGATTTTTTGGTCAACATCTTATTTTGAGTTCACAATCATCATTTGATCAAGTCTTGATCATGATTCCACAAGTATAGCTCAAAAATCATCAAGATGCAAAAAGTTACTATTTTTGGACAATAGAAAAGTCAACTGTATCTTGACCAGGGCATAACTTTCTCATGGTTTGTCAGAAAAATTCCATACAATGCTCATTTTGAAGGGGATGCAATTTCCTACAACCCATGTTCACACTCCAAGTTCAAGAAATGCTCTCACAAAAAGTTATCAATTTCTACATTATAGGTCAAATTCAAAAGTCAACAAAAATGCACTTTGAGTCAAAGGCCATAACTTGCGATTGGTAAATCCAAATGACATGGGACCAAAGGCATTGGTTAGAGGACTTCAAGACCTTTCCAAAATGTCCAAGAACATGTTCATATGATCAAAATTGAGCAAGTTGTGCATTGGAGAAGTTGGGAAATTTTTAGGAATTTGCAAAAGTCAACTTTGCTCAAAACACCTTATTTTTGCTAATGGGCCTCAAATCTCTTCTTGAAACTTCATCCATGGCCTATGCACGACCCATCAAGCTTAATTGAATTTATTTTCTTATTTTTATTGAGTAATTGGATTTTTAATTAATATTAATTCATTTAATTAATTTAAATTGTAGGAAAATACAAGATTTGATTTTTTTCAATCAATTTATGAAGCAAAAATGGTAAATATATGCTGGCAATTTCGAGCACCAAGTCAAAGATACAAAATCTCCAAATTTGGCAACATTTTCCAATCATGAAAAATAAAAAATATTTGATTTTCAATCAAAGATCTAATCATCATTGCAATGGATTCTTGCTCAAGTTTTTGACCTAATTCGTTTCCTCTATATATATTCAAGCAAATCCTAATCTCATGGACGTGAACAAAGCTGCGGAAAACACCCTAGCATATTCAAGAAATTCCAAGAAAATTGAAAACTGGTTTTTGTATTCTAGGGAGATTTAAGAGTTTTTATTGATTCCAATACATTGCAGGAGATCCCGGGAAGGTTTTGCAATCAAATTCAGACCTTAAAGCTCAAGAAATCATTGAAAACAGAACCACGGTTTGCACTTATTTTCCAAAATCGTATTGTTGAATTCATGCATAATTAACATGATTTCTTGATTGTTTTGCATTGCTAGGAACCATATGAAGCTAATGGTATCATTTAATTGAATTATAATGCACTGAATCACAAGATGCCATGAACGATTTCTAGGGTTCTTAAGCTTTGAAATTGGGGCTTTATGAACCAGGCAAAATTAGGACCCCTAAGACACATGGTTGGAATCATGAGAACCAGACGAACTTAACCCACCTATCACGAAATATTTATGCTTGCTGTAGCTCTAATCGCTATTTTTCCTCGCAGCATATTGTGGGGGTTAAAAACCCCCGCTATCTAATATTATTTACAGGTACAAACGAAGAAGACGAGGACGTGTTAGCATCTGAGTGGTTGGTTTGAAATAAGCGCGCGTGTTTTTGTTTTACAGCGTATGGATTAATTTCCCAATATAATAATTGCTCTTTATTTTACTAACGATTGAAGCAGCGTAGTGGAGTGGTTAAGGCATTGGCATGTGAGCGCTGGGACCTGGGTTCGAATCCCAGGTCCCCCAAACATTTATTTCCTTTTTCCTTGTGTGATCACATGCAGTTTTCAAGAGAGGGTACACCATGTATCTCAAATTTCCAAGTGCCAGATGTCTGCAAGCGTGGATCCAATGGCCAAAATTGAAGGACCACTATAGTCCTTAGTCAATACATATGTGGACGATCCAAAAAAAGTCAAAACAGGCTGCAGCAAATGGGCCACCAATTTCCAAAGATACCTCCTAACTTGGGCCAACACCCCCCTTGGGTTCATTCTTTTTCTTTTCTATTTTTATTTCTTTTATTCTTATTATTATTATTATTATTATTATTATTTAATTAACCCAATTAATTTTTTCATAATAAAAATCAGAAAACCAAAAAAATATAATATTTATTATTATTTATTAATTTCACCCTTTATTATTTTTGTAAATAAATACTAACATCATTAATTTAGTTTAATTAGGGTTAATTTTAACTTTTTTTTTACAATAAATAAAATTAACATAGAATTAGGGTTTTTACTAACTTTTGACTATTTTTTTAATTATTTCCTTGAGACATTAAAAAACCAAAAATATTTCTTTTATTAATTAATTAGTTTTAGGATTAATTTAATTAAATGCAAAATAACAAAAACTTCTTTCTTTCTCAAAAAAGGGGTCAAAACCCTAAGAACTTCTCCGATCCAATTTTTCTCGCGCGTGCGATTACTCTTGATTAATTTTTTATCCATATTATGTATTTGCTCCTAGGATGTAATAGTTTAATTAGGACTTTTTATCGCTTTCATTTTATTTCCCGCAATTTACTTTTCAAGGGTTTGTTTTTGGCGATGTAAATACTCGACGCCTTGTAATAGCGTAGATTTATTTTCCGCAACATTTAACTGCTAGATGTATGTTAACTAGGCTATGCATGACAAGACTTCTCTTAAAATAAAATAAACCCGTAGCTCACCATAACATGTGCAAAGATAAATTAACTGAATCCTGACACACTCGAACATGCCACTATTAGGGTACGCCTCACTTGGTTGCCTCGACGTGGTCATTGAGTATAAGGTGTTTTAGAGGTCGCCCTCTTGTCTAAAGATCCAAGTTGCCTCGAAACGGTTTCCTCGGATAAAACGATCTAAGACACTAGGGTTACCGCTAAGGCGTCCTACTATTGCTTTGGTGACCACATGTCCCTATAATCGAATTGACCCGAAAAACTCCAACGACGGTGCTACCTACTTCTCAATAGTAGGATGGTAATGTCTAAAGGACATTTACACAGCTTAATTTCTTTTGAGTAGGTAGAGGTTCTCAGGTACTTGCTCTTTCAAAAAAACAAAAATACTTTTCGCACCTACACTTTTCTGACAAAAATTTTCAAACAAACACTTCATACACTCTTGAGGACAGATACAAGAGTTAAATCGAAGTTTTCAAACAAACTTTTTCAAAACCCACAAACACAAGAAAAGAAAAACATTTTTGAAAACATAGTGAGCAAGTACCTAAGAGCCCGTGGATAACCACGGATAGAAAGGGTGCTAACACCTTCTCTTTCTATAATCTACCTCCCGAACCGAGAAACATCTCGAAAAGGAATTTTGCTGTGCTTTTGTCCTTTCCTTGTTGGAGAAAATAAAAGACGGTGGGGACTCTTGCTTACCGCGACATTTTGCTAAACGCAAACGCGAATCAGCATTCAAAAACAGTCAGTTCTATTCCCACCGATCACAGGTTTTACTTTAAAGGATCATAAAGAGGTTCGACGTGCTCGTGATGGTGGACCACCTCTCCGTATTAGCAACAAAGAAGTCAATGCACTGGAAGACACTGATAGTGATGGTGACTTGGACGAATGGATATTCCCAACTGCTGATGGTGGACTCAACATCTGGAAGGCCAAAGACTTCATATCAATCTCCTTCAGCGAGGAGTAATTTTTATTTCCTGTTTTTATTGCTTTAAGAAGTTTGTCTGTATAATTTTTGTTAAAGCAATGACTTTAAACCATGTGCCTTGCCCGTGGCACAATGGTCCATTTGTTAAGGGTTGTCATTTCATATATCATATGCTCATTTAATAAAAACATTGGAAGATTTTGCATTCAAAGTTTGCGCTCCTTGCCTTTCTTTTACTTTACTGCATTTTCAAAATAGCCACGTGACCTTACATGCACACACACACATTTGCAGATTCACATCCACTCCGGATCTCATTGACAACAATTTTTCTATTGCCGTTTATGACTTCGAAAATCCAATCAATCAAGTCGAAGACAAAGGTGAAGAAGATTGTGAGATACCTGGAGAACTCGCCAGACTCCTGATACAAGAGGAAAAGGCTATCCAACCGCATAAAGAGCCGGTAGAAGTGATAAACTTGGGTACTGAGGCAGATAAGAAAGAAGTCAAGATTAGCGCCAAACTGGAAAATTGTGTCAAGAGCATATTGGTTCAGATGTTGCACGAATATGTTGAGGTCTTTGCTTGGTCATGCAAAGACATGCTAGGGCTCGATACTGATATCATGGTTCATCGTCTGGTAATGAACGAGGGTTGTTCTCCAATCAAACAAAAGGTTCGTCGCATGCATCCTGATATGTCTGAGAAGATCAAGGCTGAGGTAATGACACAGTCCAATACGGGTTTCTTGGTAGTGACTTCGTATCCTCAATGGGTTGCAAATGTTGTTCCAGTTCTAAAGAAAGACGGTAAGGTCCGTATGTGTGTAGACTACAGAGATCTGAATAGGGCAAGCCCCAAAGACGATTCCCCACTACCGCATATTGATGTCTTAGTTGACAACACTGCTCAACACAAGGTTCTTTCCTTCATGGATGGCTTCTCAGGTTACAACCAAATCAAAATGGCACCCAAAGACATGGAGAAGACTACTTTTGTCACACAGTGGGGCACCTTCTGTTATAAGGTTATGCCTTTTGGGCTGAAGAATGCAGGCGCAACTTATCAACGAGCTATGGTAGCTCTATTTCATGACATGATTCATCATGAGATAAATATCTATATGGATGACATGATAGCGAGATCAAAAACTGAGGAAGAACACCTTGATCATCTACACAAGCTGTTTGAAAGGCTGAAGAAATACAAGCTGAGGTTGAACCCAACAAATGCATCTTCGGGGTAAGATCTAGAAAACTCTTAGGTTTCATCGTTAGTGGCAAAGGAATTGAAGTCGATCCTGCAAAGGTTAAAGCAATCCAAGAAATTCTAGCTCCCCGTACTGAGAAGGAGGTTAGAGGTTTCTTGGGACGTCTAAAATACATTTCCTGATTCATCTCTTACCTAACTACTACTTGTGAGCCAATCTTCAAACTGCTGAAGAAAGATCAAGTGGTAAGATGGAATGATGTCTATCAAATGGATTTTGACAAAATCAAGGAGTACTTGCAAGAACCTCTAATTTTGATGCCACCTGTTGAAGGAAGACCTCTGATCATGTACTTAACTATTTTAGAGAACTCAATGGGGTATGTGTTGGGGTAGCATGACGAGTCTGGTCGAAAAGAGCATGCAATATACCACCTTAGCAAAAAGCTTACCGACTGCAAAATAAGATATTCACTGCTCGAGAAAACTTACTGCGCTTTGGCATGGGCTGCTCACTGAGTAAGATAGTATATATTGACTCATACCACTCTACTGATCTCTAAGATAGATCCCATCAAGTATATCTTTGAGAAGCCAGCTCTCTCCGGAAGGATAGCCCGATGTCAAATGATCTTAATTGAATACGACATTAAGTACACTACACAAAAAGCAATCAAAGGAAGTGTACTGGAAGATCATTTGGCGCATCAAGCTATATATGACTACCAATCTATGAAATTTGAATTCCCGAACGAGAATATCATGCTGATCACAAATTGTGAAAGACCTGGCCTGTATGAAGGACCTGAAAAAGGATCCTGATGCACCATGTTTTTTGATGGAGCTTCCAACGCATTGGGTAATGGAATTGGTGATGTGATAATTTCCCCTTAAGGTTGCCATACACCTTTCACTGCCAGACTCTGCTTTGACTGTAATGGCCGAGTACGAAGCATGCATCTTGGGTCTCAAAGCTGCTATTGACCTAAGAATCAAATTCTTAAGGGTATATGGAGACTCAGATTTGGTAATCAATTAAGTTAAAGGAGATTGGGATATGAAACATCCAAATCTTATCCCTTACAAAGAACTTGTGCTAACCTTGATCCCGTACTTTGAAGAGGTTACCTTTGAACATATCCCGAGGGAAGAGAATCAGTTGGCATATGCTCTAGCTACCATGTCTTCTATGTTCAAGGTCAGATGGGACAACGAAGCTCCCCGAATTACTTTCGAAAGATTTGATGAACCGGAAAACTACTATAAGATTAGCACGATGGAGTAGAAGAGAATCCCTGGTTTCATGAGGTAAAAAGGTATCTCGAAGCTCAGGAATATCCTGAAGGAGCATCAATCAACGACAAGAAATTCCTGTGGAGGTTCTCAGCCAAGTTCTTCCTGAGCAACGATATTCTATATAGGTGCAACCATGATTCAACTTTACTCTGTTGTGTGCACAACAAGGAAGCAGAGAAGATTATGGAGGATATGCATGAAGGTATCTTTGGTACTCACTCTAGTGGACATACTATGGCCAAGAAGATTCTGAGAGATGGTTACTATTGGTCGACTATGGAAACTGATTGTCACCACCACTCGAGGACTTGCCATAAGTGCCAAATTTATGCTGATAAGGTTTAATTGCCTCTATACCCTTTGAATGTCATGACTGCCCCTTGGCCCTTTACAATGTGGGGAATCAATATAACTGGAGAGATCAAGCCTACTTCCACTAATGGACATCGTTTCATTCTCGTCGCCATTAACTACTTTACCAAGTGGGTTGAAGAAACTTCATTTGCCTCAGTTACCAAGAACGTCGTGGTCCGGTTCATCAAGCATAACCTCATATGCCGGTATGGTATCCCTGAGAGGACCATAACTGATAATGGTACCAACCTTAACAACGCCATGATCACTGAACTCTTCACGCAGTTTAAAATCAAGCATCACAACTCTTCTCCATAAAGACCTAAGATGAATGGCGCAGTGGAAGCTGCCAACAAAAACATAAAGAAGATTTTCCAAAAGATGGTGGTAACCTACAACGACTGACATGAGATATTACCATTTTCTCTTCATGGCTACCGTACTTCGGCGTGAACATCAACTGGGGCAACCCCTTTCTCTTTGGTCTATGACATGAAAGTTTTCCTACCTGTCGAAGTTCAAATCCCTTCTCTAAGGATTATGAAAGATGAAGGCTTGGACGAAGATGAATGGATTCAGACAAGGTTAGATCAGTTGAATTTGATTGACGAAAAGAGGCTAGTTGTTGTTTGCCATGGTCAGATGTACCAAAAACATATGATCAAGGCATTTAACAAGAATATCAAGCATCGGGTATACCAGGCTGGTGACTTGGTAATAAAGCGCATCATTCTTCCACAAGGAAATCCCAGGGGTAAATGGACTCCCACCTTGAAGGTCCATTTGTTGTTAAGAAAGTATTCTCGAGCAGTGCTATGATGCTAACCACTATGGATGGCGAAGATTTCCCGCACCCTGTGAACACGAACATAATCAAAAAATACTACGCATAAGAATGACCCACTAGGTTGACATACCTAGACAAAAATAACGGCATCCCGGCTAAACAAAAGGGCTCGGGCAAAAATTAGGGATATATACAAAAGATCATACACCCGAGAAGTCGAAAACCTGAAAGGGCGGCTTGGGCAAAAAAGGGTATCTTGGTGGAACGAAAACCTGAAAGGGCGGTCCAGGAAAAAATTAGGGATTAAAAGCGTAGGACTATGTCCCGTTGGATCACTTACATGTAAGATTTATTACCAAGTTCAAAAGATCAAATGGTTAAATCAACTTCTTCCGATGGCAAAGGACGAGATGTTCGAAGACATAGGGGCAATAGCAGAGTTGGAACCTGTCGCACACTTTTCTTAGCGCTCGATTGCGACAGTGATGATATGGAATGGAAATGTAGCAGTAAAGATTTGATATTTAAGCCATCAATTGACTTATCTCAACACAATGAAGTCGCCACCGCACTTTATTGTTTCCAAAGGGAAATGGGAAAAAGTGAACAAAACCCAAAAAGATCAGAGATCGAGGTACGGGGGTCGGTTATGCAAAGGGAAGGTATTAGCACCCTAAGCATCTACGGTACTCCGTAGGATCCACTTTGTTTAGTTTCTTTTAAAAGGAGTGTTGTGTAAAGGTTTACTTGCTAAAGAAAAAGAACGAATGTGTATTTGAAAACAAAAGAAAATGAAATATTTTTTATTATTTTTTGCCGCTTTGGGTCGTAAGACTTAATGCCTACGTACTCCCTCGTGCAATGGGAAAGTCAGAGCACCGTAGTTCGGCTAAAAAAGACTTGTCTGTTGGTTGATTTTAAACAAGGAGACAAGTCGTCATTGTTAGGAGAGAAATCTCGACTAAATCCCACAAGGTGTGAGAAAGATGGACCCTGCGTCAACAAGAGTGAGGGTTTGAGAATGCCTCTGGTACTCAAGTGGAAAAGTAGACACCTTTATAACCATAGGGATAGGAGAATGTTGCTCGACTATCAATGAATCATGTCTTATCTTGAAAAAAGTTTTGAATGTAAAAGGTGCTCGAGCATACAAAAGAGTTTGAATGAGTTGAATTGTTTTTGTTAATTTTGAAAGATGTCAAAGTATGATTAAATGAATTGAAGTTTGTTTAAAGAAAAGAAGTTTTGAAAGAGAAGGCACTCGACAAAGCCGAGGTTTATCATGAAAGCGGTTCGAGTTTAAAAACAAAGAAGATTTTGAAAGAAGATGAGAAGATTTTGAAAATTAAAGAAGATGGGAGGAGATGAAGGGACTATCCTAAAGCATAAGGTAAAAGCTAAGGAAGAGAACCGTCTAACCAACAAGAAGCCAATACTTGACATTATGGGTCAAGATAGAATTCCCATTCTTTGGAGTGAAACCAAGCAAGCATAGATACTAGACCTCTTGAGAGAACCAAACTTCAAGTGTATTAAGTCTTCACAAAAATTAGGCAGAGTAACGGTTGTATACGAGTGAATTCTAGATTACAAGCAAATCATGTAATCACAATAACCTGCACATAAAACAAACAAATAACCCAATGTCTCGAGGTAAACCTCAAGAGCTCCAAACATAATATCAATTAAGGTCACAAGGTCTCCAACATAAGCCAAGGTCTATAATCCTAAGTCCAAGAAGTCCAATACTCCATAATGCCAAGGATAGTAACCAAGTAGTCCAAGTATCATTAAAGATTTTTATGGTTCATGTTGATTATTAAGTGTCTTCAAAAGGAAAAGAAAAGTTCAAGTTAGCAAAATAAAAATGACATAAAAGTAAATGCTCAAGTGAGCAAAGGTGAAAATAGCATGAAATGTAAATGCAAAAAGTAAATGGTACATAAAGCATAAAAAATAAAAGCATAAAGTAAAGTCAATTGTTAGTAATTAGTGGTTAGTTGGACGACCATCTTAAAACTTGCATTTGGAACTCATTAGAGGATTGGTATAACCAAAGCCTCCACACAAAAAGTTGCATTTGCTTTTTGTCAAGTATATCATCCATTTTGGAATCCTCAAAAAGTAACATGTAATGATCAATGATGTTTAAGTGATCCGCGTTGACCAAATGTGTTATAGATCCATTAGAGGATTGGTAGAACCAAAGCCTCCACACAATGAATCTCAAAGTTATTGGATCAAAGAGATCAAATTAACATACTTGGTCTTGCAATCATAAGTTTGGGCCACGAATGATTATTTATTCGAATCGGGACAAAATTTAGCACTATGTTAAGCAATCGTAAGTAGACTTATGTAGAAGTCGCACCTATTTTGAGGTCTGTCAATAGCAATCTATGTACTTCATGTTTGGATAAATGATATAGAGATCACCATCCCTTAACATGTAGCACAATTAAAAAAGAAATGGATAAGATGAATAGGGAGGGAGATGATAAGCTAATTTGGATCACCATTTCAAAATTCTTTCATCTTTAAATTCAACCACTCCTCTAGATGGATTAAAGCACTAAACATATCATTAATCCAAAGCACCAAAAATGAATTAAATAATTCACTCTTAGATAGATTTGAATTGATGAACATTTATCCAACTTCATCTACATCACAAAGTCCATTGAGTTTAAAGATAAATTGGACATTTAAAATTGCAATCCAAACCAACAATCAAAGGAGTGAGTAGAAAAGTCATTTTGGATCAAAGCTGCCCCAAAACAAGGCAAAAATTACATTCTGTCCCTGTGTAAATTGATTGCACTACTGTGTAAATCGATTTACACAGTACAGTTTTCAAAAATTTGTGCAAAATTGCTTCTATGCAATCGATTGCACAGTTACTGCAATCGATTGCACACTGTTACAGTAGCAAAAACAACATTTTAAAAGGCCAATTTCTTGTTCAAACTTTCCATCAAACACCTTATGATCATGGATCCAATTGAGCACGAAAATTCCATCAAATTATGAGAAAATAACACCATTGGAATCACAAAATAATGCTCAAAGAATCAAACCCAAAGATCAACAAGAGATCACATTGTGGAAGATGAATTATCCAACTTACCAAAGGTAGATCTAGAGAATTATCAAAACAACTTCAAGAATTTACTTCAATTTAACCACAAGAATCAATTGCTCAAGCTTGGATGTAGAGAATTGATGAAGAAAAAGTGTTTGGATGAAGGTTTAGCTCAAAGATTAGTAAGCTTCAATGCAAAGCTTACTATCTTTTTGAAAATGGAGCTTTGAGTGAATTTGGTAGATGGAGAGAATTGAGAGATTTTTTAGCAAGGTGGATTTGGCTATCAAAAGCTTGAAATTTGAATGAAATGAGGGCTCTACTTATAGAGTTTAGGATTGGGATTAGTGGTAATTTGGTAATTGATTCTTGGAGCCAAAATTTGAATTAATGATAATTCTTTCAAAAATTAGAGGAAAATTGGAGCCAAAAATTTGACAAGCTTGAAATGCTGATTTTTTCAAATTTTTACGCTGTGGAATCGATTGCACTATAGTTCAAATCGGTTTGCACAATGTATTTTTCCAAAAAATGCGCAAAATTCACTTTGTGCAATCGATTGCACTCTAGGAGCAATCGATTGTACAATGAAAAAAAATGAAATTTTTTTTAATTCTTTTTCTTTGCAAATAGAGATTTTAGGGAAATAATACCGGAAAACCTTATTTGCCATATACTTCGACTCGGTACCTACAAAACACAAATATGCAAAGACAAAGACAAATATTTTTTTGTATTTTGATTAGAAGTTAGTCAACAACACAAGAGCAAACTTAAAGATAGGATGTGTGATACGGTGGGAGAACTGACTTGGATTTTGCGTTTGTGTTCGCAAATGTTTCGGTTTAGCAAGAGTCGCCACCGACTTTTTATTTTATCCTAAGGAAAGGTCAAAAAGTATAGGAAAGACCTTTGAGATGTTTTCTTGGTTTCGGGGAGTAGATTATAGAAAGGGAAGGTATTAGCACCCTTTCTATCCATGGTTATCCATGGGCTCTTAGTTACTTGCTTAGATCACTTGCTTTTGCTTTTCAATTGTTTGAAATGGTGCTTTGTGTGTGATTTTGAAAGATGTTTTAAAAAGAGGCCATCGTTGTGGTAATCTTTGTAATGATTCTTGTTTGAATGTATACAAAGGTGTTTGTCTTTTTGAAAGGTTTTCAATGTTTTGAAAGTTGTTTTGAAATTGTGTTGTGGAGTGTGTTTTAAAAAACAACAAGGATGTTTTGCAAGATTTTTTTGATCAAGTAACTAAGAGTTGTCTACCCTATTTTACTCAAAGATCTTTATTATGTTTTTAACCCTTTTAACAGTGTTGTTTCACCATTGTATTTGGTGAACAACCTTGTGTTAGGATGTTAACGGGACAGGCGCGGGTCATCGTATAACCATGATAGCAATGTTGTGAAATGACTTAGCACTTTTCTGTAGGGACTAAGATCATTTTTGAAAGGCAACTTTGATAGCATCATCGAGGGACTATGATCTTTTTTCAATTCGTTTGTGCTAAGACATCCCACATGCATAACATGGCCATTTTTATAAGGCAACAAGTGGAATTACCCTAAGGGTGCATGTGTGCAAGTGTGTTTGATTGCATGCATTTTGTCTTTGATTTTTGGGTTGTCTACTTGTTGATTTTATCTGGCCATACACACCTAATTACTAGCATTTGTACAAAGCAATAAAAATGCAGGAAATAAATATCCTACACTATTACAACCATATTGAATTGCATGAGAATATAAAGGCAAAAATAAGGTAAAAGCAAGAAAAATGAGTGTCTTTCGACCCAGGCAGGAGCACCCTTCGATTTGCATTCTATTGGCCTCCTTCGATTGGGGGCTGGCATCAGTAAGGTCCTGTCCTTCGATTGGGAATTCGCGCCAGTGAGGTCATGGCCTTCGATTGGGAATTCGCGCCAGTGAGGTCATGGCCTTTGATTGGGCTTTGGCACCAGTCAGGTCATGTACTTTGTTTGGAGGCTGGCGCCAGCATGGAAGTGCCTTTCGTCTGAGCCTAGACTTAGTGCAAGTGTGCCTCTGGCTGGGCCTTTCTGCCTTGTTGCCTTCTTCGATTGGGCCTGGAATCTGTGCAAGATGTAATCTGCCTTTCTGTCTCCTTCGATTGGGTCTAGAGTCAATGAGGAAGCCTGGGGCTTCATTTCATACTCCTGTCTTTTGTTTATTTCGTTTGAGATATTAAACAGCAGCATGGCCCAAGGCCATGCTATCATTACCTCAGGGACAGGTTAGTTCTTAGAGTATTTGTAACAAAACAAAGAACAAAACCAAAAGGAGAGAATAAAAAACAAACTAAAAGAGTGGAAACGAAAAGGTAACAAACAGTATGTATATGTTTGAAACGAAAAGGAAGCTTATTCGCATGTTACGCTAGAAATGAAGGGTTCAAGGTTAAGAATGATTTACCTTGCTGGAGGCTGGAACGTGTGTTGGGCCTTTAAGTGGTTTCCTTGAATGCTTCTGGATTCGAAGGGAGGAACCAGGAGTTATGTCTTTGATACTGGATTCGAAAGAGAAGCAGCAAGTGTGAGGTTCTTCCTACTGGTTTTGAAGGGTAACAAGGTATAAGGATGTTTCAGATTCTAAGGGGATAAGTGTTTGCTCTTTGATTTGATACAGGAAGGTCTAAGTTTTTGTTAGTTTTGATACAGGCTTGCTTGCAATTGCAGTTGGACTGACTTTAGGCAGGTTTGTTTGCAGTTGCAGTTGAACTGGCTTGAGTTTTCTGGCTTTGGTAAGGAAGGCAGGTTTTGAGGTTATGCAGGCCTCAAGGCTTGTTGTGCCTTAGGCTTGTATTTGTAACACAGGTTTGATATTCTGGTGTTAGACAGGAGGATGCAGTTCTGGATTTGTTGTTTGGATTCTGGGTATGTGTTTGAGTGTTTAAGTGTTTAAGTGTTTAAGTGTTTAAGTGTTTAAGTGTTTAAGTGTTTAAGTGTTTAAGTGTTTAAGTGTTTAAGTGTTTGAGAATTTTGTGGTGTGTGAGAATTTTGAAGATACGTTCCTCTGGCCAAAAAAGTCCTCCCTCAGCTTTGCATAAATTCCTCTATTTATAGAGGAAAAGAATGGACATGTTTTCAACAGCCAGCCTTGCAAAAATAGTAAAATAATAGGTAACGTGACAGTACATGTGGTGGGCCTGTTGGAAGTTGGGGTGCAGAAGCTGTGACTCATGCTTCTGTCATTGCTTGTGGAGCGAAAATAATAAAATAAGGCCCAGCTGGAAAGTAAATGTCCACTTGTGCCACAAAAGCAAGATGAATGGTTCAGATGGGGTTGCTTCATGCTGAAGGAAAATTTGTGCAAGACTCAAGACAAACTTTCCTAAAAGGTAGTACTGTGCTATTAAGTGCAAGTGGTCTTAGACAATAAATGGGTACAAGCCTAAAAAGGGAAGACACGTGGCCTAGCCTATGGGTCTGAATGTTCAACTTGATCTTTTGAGTCGAATCCTCCATCTTTCTACACCTTTCAACCAGACTGGAACAAAACAGCATTCGTTTTCACCAGTTGTGTGCCCTTCGAATGGACCAACTGTGTGTTCTTCGAATGGCCCTTTTTAGAAGGTTATTAACTTCTGAATTGGAAGAAGCTTTCAGAACATTATTGACTCTTTGAATTGAAGAAAACCAGAAGGAGGCCTTTACTTCCTGATTCGAAGGGCATTCTTGAGTCGAAGGACATTCTTGAGTCGAAGGACACTATTTCAAAGGGAACCAAAAACTCAATTGAAACTTGTATGGAGATCATTTCCTTCTGAATCGAAGGAGACCTATTTGAATTTACATTGCCTAGACGAAACTTGTATCGAAGAAAACATATTGCCAAATCGAAAGCTCATGCTCGAAGGAAGTATATTGCCCAAATCGAAAGCTCATGCTCGAAGGAAGCATATTGCCCAATCGAAGCAGGCTTGCAAGCAACATATGCCCAATCGAAGCAGGCTTGTAGGCAGGGAACTTGTCCAAATCGAAACAGGCTTACAGGAAGCTAAAATAGGTTTTCAAAGCAAACATGCATGCAACATGCTTGGCGAATCAAAGGGTTTGCCTTGCAGGGGGCACTTGTGGCTAGCAAACATGGTTTTCAAGGCAAGCAATGTAGGCAGCAAAAGTCACAAATGAAGCTTGCAATAAGAAGTCACATGCCCATGCGAAAGAGGCACGCTAGCATCCATTTTGAGAAATCGAAGGAGGCCAAGAGTCAATCGAAGGATGCTGATAGAAAGATTCCTAAAGGCCAATCGAAAGAGCTGAAACGAAGAACACTTGTATTTCTCCAATTTTTGTCAAAATAATATTTTTATCTGTTTTCTCCCCTTTTTGACAGTTTCCTTTTAATTTTGGTATTGAAAAATTCCAAAATACTTGTGCAAGCTTGAACCTTGAAAATCCTTGTAAGAAAGGCCTTGAGAATTGAGAGGGCAAATTTTGGGGTACAACAGCTGCCCCTGTTCAATCTTCTTGAACCTGAAGAGTTAGATTGGCAGTTTCACCGTTCGTGACTCGAAGGTAAAAGATGATTGGACACTAGAGTGCCCAAAACATTTTCACTCGTCAAAGCGTAGTTTGAGGGAATGGGCTTAAAGATGCCATTTGAAGATGGTGGAATCTTGCTGGAGATGGGCTTAAAGATGCCATCCAAGAATGTTTGTTGAATTGCAATGTTGTAGGTCAGAAGAATGAGCATCAAAATGGTATCCGTGTCTGGAATGCCATTGAACTGTATCTGGGGACATAGTTTGTATGAGCAAAGGAATGGCGTCCGTGTCTGGCGCGTATCTGAGCTGTAACTGTATTTGGTTTTTGAATGAATATCAGAATGACTGCCATGTCTGAAGTGTATTTGTATTCTGAATGGGTAACAAAGAAAAATCTGTGTATGGGGTAACTGTGTGTTGAGGATAAATTCTGAATGAGTGACAGAATGGCAACCGTGTATGGAGCGTATCTGGACAGTATCTGAAGTTTGAGATCTGTATGAGTAGCAGAATGACTTCGGGTCTGGAGTGTATCTGAAACTGTAACTGGGATCTGAATAAGTGACAGAATGGCAACCATGTCTAGAGCGTATCTGGACTGTATCTTGGAGTTGAGATCTGTATGAGTAGCATAATGACTTTCGTGTCTGGAGGGTATATGAGACTGTAACTGTGATCTGAATGAGTGACAGAATGGCAACCGTATCTGGAGCGTATCTAGACAGTATCTGAAGTTTGAGATCTGTATGAGTAGCAGAATGACTTCCGTGTCTGGAGTGTATCTGAAACTGTAACTGAGATCTGAATAAGTGACAGAATGGCAACCGTGTCTGGAGCGTATCTGGACTGTATCTTGGAGTTGAGATCTGTATGAGTAGCAGAATGACTTCCGTGTCTGGAGGGTATCTGAGACTGTAACTGTGATCTGAATGAGTGACAAAATGGCAACCATATCTGGAGCGTATCTGGACTGTATCTTGGAGTTTGAGATCTGTATGAGTAGCAGAATGACTTCCGTGTCTGGAGTGTATCTGAAATTGTGACTGTGATCGTTAATGATAGCCTTTTAATCTTATCCTGAAAAGGGTAAAAATGTTAGTTGAACACAAAGTTATGCTATATGATATGTATGATGCAATGAACTGTATTTCATCAATGTTTATGATATATGAATGTCATGGTTATGTATGCAGGCTGAGTAGCCGTCTTGCTGAGGAAAATGAATCCTTGATAGCTGGAGATAATGAATTCCTTGACTACTGCCGGGGAAAGTAAATCCTTGACCGTAGCTTGGGGATTCCAAAAATCTTTGACTATTGAAGATGAGAAATCCTTGCTGACTGCTTGTGGATTAAAGATCTTTGATTGTTGAGGACTCTTAGAACCACTGCTGGGGATTAAAAATCTTTGGCCGCTGCTGAGGACCTGGAGAGGAGAAACCCTTGCTGACTGCTTGGGAAATAAGGAAAACTTTGAAAAATCTCAACTGGGGAGTTGAAACCTGGGAGACTTCTGTTTTAGAAGTGAGACTGAGAATCTTCAATCTACTGGGAAATATCTCTGTGGGGAGAATGTTCACCGTTCTGGTTCCGCTGGGGAATAGGATTTTCAAGGTTTTCGGGCTCCACTGGGGATCTTGAAACTTGACTCTGAGGGGAATTTTGAAATTCATATCAGCTGGGGAATCAAGTTCTAGAAAGCATTTACTCTGCTGAGGATCCCAAAGTTTAACTTTGTTGGGGAAATGAATTCTGAATTTTAACTCTGTTGAGGATCTTGAAGTTTAGTTCCGCTGGGGATTTCTTTTGAAATGGCATAAAGATATCTTCCTAACCTTCACCCTCTCAGTAATCATCTTTTCTCAATTTCGTTTTATTTGTAAGAAATGATTATGTTCAAATGCATATGCCTATTTAACAAAACATTGGAGCTTTTCAAATAAAACATAAGTGTAAAAAAGAAAAGGAAGGCAAGCAAATTTCTGCACTTGGAAGTGTATTTGTATTAACTTTTATGAATATCTTTGTACAAAGGAGACAAACATCCTAGTAAGAGAATGTTGTCGTAAAAATTGAAAAATTTTATACAGAAGAAAGATGGCTATGTGTAACAATTCCATGGGATTCCCATTCTGCTATAGCCTTCACAACTCTGAATATCTTGTCCATTCATTGCTTTGTCCATCGATGACTAGGTTGATCAGAAGCTCGGAGCTTGTTGATGAAGAGATTATTCTTAAAGTGATCCGACGAGACACAGTCATACGCTTTAATTCCCTAACTTTTGCCTGGATCGCCCTTTCGGGTTTTCGATCCACCGGGAAACCCTTTTTTGCCCAAGTCGCCCTTTCGGGTTTTCAACTTGCCGGGTGTACAAATTTTTTTGTTTTATCCCTAATTTTTGCCTGAACCGCCCTTTCGGGTTTTCGGTTCACCGGGATGCCCATTTTTGCCCAAGTCGCCCTTTCGGGTTTTCGACTTGTCGGGTTATTTTATGCGTAGTATCTTTTGACTATGTCTGCGTTCGCAGGGTGTGGCAAATCGTCGCCGTCCATGGTGGTCAAAATCATTGCCCCACCAGAAAAGATACTCTTGATCACAAATGGTCCTTCATAAGTAGGAGTCCACTTGCCCCTGGGATCACTTTGCGGTAAGATGATCCGCTTGATTACAAGATCTCCGACTCGATATATCTGACGCCTGACTTTCTTGTTGAAAGCCTTGATCATGCGTT
Source organism: Vicia faba (assembly GCA_948472305.1). NCBI lineage: Eukaryota > Viridiplantae > Streptophyta > Magnoliopsida > Fabales > Fabaceae > Vicia > Vicia faba. The sequence goes on from OX451739.1 coordinate 730,548,812, forward strand.
TTTGATACGCCTGACCATGACAAACAACAGTAAGTCGCTTTTCGTCGACCAAATTGAGTTGATCAAGTCGGGTCTGAATCAAATCGTCTTCACTCAAACCAGCGTCTTTCATGATCCTTAAGGAAGGAATCTGAACTTCCATGGGTAGGACAGCCTCCATGCCATACACCAAAGAAAATGGGGTTGCCCCTATTGAAGTATGTGCCGTGGTACGATATCCATGCAGAGCAAACAGTAACATCTCGTTCTAGTCCTTGTAGGTGACTGTCATCTTTTGAATGATCTTCTTGATATTTTTGTTCGCAACTTCAACAACACCATTCATCTTCGGCCGATAAGGAGATGAATTGTGATGATAAATCTTGAACTGTTCGCATAGAGCGGTGATCATAGTATTGTTCAGATTTGTACCGTTATCTGTGATGGTCCTGTCGGGGATACCATACCGGCATATGAGGTTCTGCTTAATGAAACGGGCAACCACATTCTTTGTAACGGAGGCAAAGGAAGCTACCTCGACCCATTTGGTGAAGTAATCAATAGCCACCAGGATGAAGTGATGTCCATTGGATGCCGTGGGCTTGATCTCTCCAATCATGTCAATGCCCCACATTGCGAATGGCCAAGGAGCTGTCAGAATGTTGAGAGGAACAAGAGGAATATGTACCTTGTCGGTGTAGACTTGGCATTTGTTGCAAGTACGGGAATGTTGACGACAATCAGCTTCCATGGTGGACCAGTAGTAACCTGCCCTTAGAATCTTCTTTGCCATTGTATGTCCGCTCAAGTGGGTGCCAAATGTGCCACTGTGTATTTCAGTCATGATCAACTCTGCTTCAGCTTTGTCTACACATTGAAGTAAAACACAATCATGGCTGCGTTTATAAAGGATGCCATTGCTTAGGAAGAACTTGGCAGCAAATCTCCTTAAGAACTTTTTATCATTGACTGAAGCTCCTTCGGGATATTCTCTAGTCTGGAGATACCTTTTGATTTCATGAAACCAGGGTTGTTCCACTACTTCTTCGTTATTAATCTCATAACAATGCGCAGGTTCATCCATTCGCTCGATGGTAATTTGGGGAGTCTCGTTATCCCAGTTGAGTTTAAACATGGAAGACATTGTAGCCAGAGCATCTGCTAGCTGATTCTCTTCTCGCGGGAAATGCTCAAAATTAATATGCTCGAAATGAGGCAGCAATGTCAAGACATGTTCTTTGTATGGGATAAGATTAGGATGTTTGGTGTCCCACTCTCCTCTGACTTGACTGATAACCAAAGCCGAGTCCCTAAATACGACCAAAGATTTGATCCCCAGGTCTATAGAAGCCTTGAGACCAAAGATGCAAGCTTCATATTCAGCCATGTTGTTGGTACAGCTGAAACAAAGTCGGGCAGTGAAAGGTGTATGGCAACCTTCTGGAGAAATGAGTACCGCGCTGATACCGTTGCCGAGTGCATTTGAAGCACCATCAAAGTACAGGGTCCATCGGGATCCTTGTTCAGGTCCGTCATATGGTCTGTTACCTTCGATGTTGTCCAGGGTCATGATGTCTTCGTCAGGGAAGTCGAATTTCATAGATTGATAATCTTCGACGGCTTGATGAGCTATATGGTCAGCTAGTACACTCCCCTTTATAGCTTTTTGGGTAGTATACTGGATATCATACTCAGTCAGGATCATTTTCCATCTAGAGATTCTTCCAGATAAAGCAGGATTTTCGAAGATATACTTGATTGGATCTATTTTGGAAATCAACAAAGTGGTATGAGTCAACATGTACTGCCTTAGTCGGCGAGCAGCCCATACCAAAGCACAACAAGTTTTCTCGAGCAGTGAGTAGCGAGTCTCACAGTCGGTAAACTTTTTGCTAAGGTAATAAATGACATGCTCTTTTCGACCAGACTCGTTATGTTGGCCCAACACGCACCCCATTGAGTTATCCAAAACAGTCAGATACATGATCAACGGCCTTCCTGCAACGGGTGGCATCAGAATAGGAGGTTCCAATAAGTATTCCTTAATCTTATCAAAAGCAACTTGACAATCGTCGTTCCATTCAACTACCTGATCCTTCTTCAACAACTTGAAAATCGGCTCACAGGTGGATGTCAGGTGAGAGATGAACCTTGCAATATAGTTCAAACGTCCCAAGAATCCTCTGACCTCCTTTTCAGTACGGGGGGCTGGCATTTCTTGTATAGCCTTCACTTTAACATGATCGACCTCAATACCTTTGTTGCTGACAATAAATCCCAAGAGCTTACCAGACCTAACTCCAAAAGTGCACTTGCTTGGATTCAGTCGGAGTTTATACTCCTTCAGCCTGGAAAATAGCTTTTGCAAATGACTAAGGTGCTCTTCTTCTGTTTGTGATCGAGCTATCATGTCGTCTACGTAAACTTCGATCTCATGATGTATCATATCATGAAACAAAGCTACCATGGCGCGTTGATAAGTTGCCCCTGCGTTCTTTAGTCCGAACGGCATCACCTTGTAGCAGAAGGTACCCCATTGTGTAACAAAGGTTGTTTTCTCCATGTCCTCGGGGGCCATTTTAATCTGGTTGTAACCCGAGAATCCATCCATGAAGGAAAAAACCTTGTGTTGAGCGGTGTTATCAACCAAGACGTCAATATGAGGTAGAGGGAAATCATCTTTAGGGCTAGCCCTGTTCAAATCCAGATAGTCCATACACATTCTGACCTTGCCGTCTTTTTTGGGTACGGGCACAATGTTAGCAACCCATTGTGGATATGTTGTAACGGCCAGAAAGCCGGCGTTGAATTGCTTCATTACTTCAACTTTAATCTTCTCAGACATGTCAAGTCTCATTCGGCGAACCTTTTGCTTGATCGGTGGACAGTCTTCTCTTGTAGGGAGACGGTGAACCACGATATCTGTGTCTAAACCTGGCATGTCTTCATAAGACCTAGCGAAGATCTCAACATATTCATTCAACAACCGTATTAAGCATTCCTTGACACTTGGTTCCAAGTTGGAACCCACTTTTACTTCTTTCCTGTCCTCCTCTGTCCCTAAGTTGATGGTTTCTAACAACTCTTCATGAGGCAAGATGGCCCTCTCTTCTTGTTGTAGAAGTATGGCTAACTCTCCCGGCACTTCACAATCTTCGTCAACTTCGTACTCAACTTGATTGACCAGATCTTTAGAGTTATCGAAGGCTAAAACAGAATAGTCACCCATGGAATCCGGAGTGGATGGGTACCTGCATTTGTGAATGTGGGTGTGTGTAAGGGATAGCCATCTTTAAACAAACAAAAATGCAAAAAGGAAAGAAAATGAACACAACGGTTTATAGATGAAAAGTGTCCAATGATTCGTTAAAATATGGCATATAATTATGAAGAAAATCAAGCCCTTACAAGTAGACCTACATGCCCCGGGCAAGGCATGAGGTGAAAAATAGTGTGCGAATTGTTTTAGTTATTACAGACCATAGAAAATGGGAAATTGTTCAAAGATAAAATTACTGGTTGATAAAGGTGATAGGGACAAAATCCTTTGCTTCCCAATTGCTCAAACCCCCTTCGACAGTCGGAAAGATCCAATCTTCAAAGTGGCTCTCCTCATCTTCATCTTCTACAGCATTGATTCCATGGAGAGAAATCTTGACGGGTGGTCTTTTGGTCTTGGAGCGACGCATAGCCTTCTATCCTGCAGCAGTAAACCCCAACCCAAACTTGTCTGTCTTATAAGGAATGTCGGGCAACTGTCCCCATACTGTGCTCTTCCCCTCCTTAATCACAGCCTCTGCGTCTTTGAGCGATGCCATCCTAGCCACATGCTTGGGAATGATAGGTACCTCAACCACTGTCTTCGCAACTGCTACCTCGGGAGAAACTTCTTCGAAATGCTGGAAAGGCGTTTCGATCAACTCGCCATCCACTTCCACATATCGAAAGGAATTGAGATGACTAATCATGTACTCCTCCTCGCCATGCACAGTTATGATTTTACCCTTAACAGGATACTTCAGCATCTGGTGCAAAGAGGATGTAACTGCCCCGTCATGATGAATCCACGGTCTTCCTAGCAAACATGAGTATGACGGACGAATGTCCATCACGTAGAAAGTGGAGTTGAACACTTCAGTGCCTACCTTGATGGGAATATCAACTTCCCCATGAACCATTCTTTTGGAACCATCGAAAGCTCTGATGACAATGTTGCTAGGCTTGAGGTCAAACCTTCACAATCCAAACGGTCTAAGGCCTTCTTTGGCAGGACATTCAGGGAAGAACCAGTATCGACCAAGACATGGGAGAGTGTGGTCCCTCGGCACTCAACTGAAACATGTAATGCATCATTGTGCTTCCTTCCTTTGGGAGTTAGGTCAGCGTCGGAAAAGCCCAGGCCATTGTCAGCAGTAAGACTGGCCACACAGTTTTGGAATTGGTCAGCCGAGGTCTCTTGGGGGACATGTGTTGTCTTCAAGAATTTAATTAGAGCCTTAGCGTGGGCCTCTGAATAGAGCAAGAGAGCTAACATTGAGATTTTAGAAGGGGTTTGCCCCAATTGTTCCACAACGTCATAGTCACTTTTTCTGATTATTTTTAGGATTTCATCCATTTCCTTCTGAGTGGTTTCGGGGATAACCACAGCATGAGCCTTCGTCCTGACAGGCTCTTTCAGTATCCCCTTACCTTTGTTGGTGTTATCAGCGGATGGTCTTTCTTCAGGAGTGTTTAACTCTTCAATCACGGGGCCTTGCACAGAGGGTCCAACAAGTGCAGAAATTTTTAAGGGTCCGAAGACTACTCGGGGAGGAGCAATCTCCGGAGAGAAGATCCGGCCACTGCGGGTGATCTTGCTAGTACCCGCGATGTTTCCTATGTCAGGGTCTTCTTCAGAAATTTCTTGGACTGTTTTGATTTATTTGATGCCGTGGTAGAAGATTTCTCCCCCATAGTTCCACGGTATCATTTTGCTTGATTGGTACGGGACGGGTCCCGACATTGTGATCTTTAGAGGTGCACGTTCAGAGTTGGGTGTAATCCTGACAGGCCTTTTGCAAGCCTTGGGAGGATTGTTGGAAATGGTTATGATGGCAATATCATTGGTTGAGGTATCACAAGTATCAGGAGCAATCAGATTGAAAGCGTTAACAGGGGTTTTCTGAAAAAGTATTTCTTGAGTATCCATCAGGCGTTGGACACCCGACTTCAACATTGGACAATCATCTTGAATATTCAAACAAAAATAGCAATCTTTATCACAACCAAGAAAGATCCCGGCTCTCAACAAATTTTCTTTTATCACTAACAATGGAGTCAACAGATCGGCAACATCAGTAACATGGAGATTTTCCAAAACAGCATGCACATTGTGACCGTGCTTGGGCATTGGCGTGGATATAACATTGGGCTTTTCAGGAGCGTCAAACTCGACCTCTTTGGCGTCAATTAAATCCTGAATTTTGTTCTTGAGTGCCCAACAATTATTGGTATCGTGCCCAATACTGTCGGAATGGTAAGCACACTTGGCTTTTGGATTGTAAGATGGAGAGATGGTATTTACATTCTTTGGCGCTTCTTTTAAATTAGAAAGATTCAACTTTAGGAGATGTGGAAGGATCTGAGCAGGTGTCATATTTACTGGGGTAAACTGCCGTGGTGGCCTTTGCTGATAAGTTCTGGGCTGATCATTCCTCGGTTGGCTGTTTCTAAACTGGTCTAATGCGGACTTCTGTATTAATACGACCCCCACTGTTGGCCGACGTTCTTCTCTTTCCCGATTTTTCTGGGTGTACACAGCAGATACTTCTTTCTTGGCTGGGAAAGGTTTTCTAGCAGCTGTGGATGCAGAAGCATCCTTTTGAATCTTTCCACTTTTGATAGCGGCTTCCACCCTCTCGCCAGTCAAAATCAACTCAGTAAATCCCGCAGAGGAGCTTCCGATTAGATGGTTGAAGAAAGGGCCAGATAGGGTCCCCAAAAACATGTCAACTAATTCCCTATTTGATAGCGGTGGCTGCACCCTTCCAGCCAGGTCGTGCCACTTCTGGGCGTACTCCTTGAACCCCTCATTTGAAGCCATTCCCATACTCTGTAGCTGAGTACGGGTCGGCGCCAAATCAGCATTGTACTGATACTGACGATAGAAAGCGACTGCCAAGTCTTCCCAATTATGGACCTCTGATCTCTCGAGTTGGTAAAACCAATCTAACTGAGTGCTAGACAAGCTGTCTTGGAAAAAGTGCACCCAGAGGTTTTTGTCGGATGAATGTGGTTGGATCTTTCTAACATACGACCTCAAGTGCATCTTAGGGCAAGATAGACCTTCGTACTTGCAGAATGTTGGCACTTTGAACTTAGGAGGGATAACAATCCCAGCTCCTCAAAATCCAATCCGGGCACCCTCTGCAACTCCATAGCTGCAAATCTGTCTTCAAGGTTCTTATACTTGTCATCCGCTGGTGGATACTGTTGTTCTGAATAGTCTTCATCTGCTTCCTCTTCCTCCTCTTCTACCTCAGATTTGGAAGGCACAGTAACTCCTTTCCCTTTGCCAATCCCTTCGTCGGACGTTGATGGAAACTCAAGAGTCCTTCTAGCATCACCCTCAAATCTTCTTCCGAAAGTAGCTACCCCCGGTCTCCTTTTCTTTTTCTTCTCTTTATTCTTCTCTAGCAGAGCTTTGAGATCCTCTTGACCCTTTGCCAAGGTCATGAGGAGTTGCTGAAATTGTGAATTTTGTGCCTGTAGGTCCTTCACTGTTTGCTCCAAATCCATCTTACTGAAATAAACAGCAGAAAGATAAGGAAACCTGGCTTGAAGACCTGTTTATGCATATGATGAATGATATGTTGTTCATGTAATGCATTCAAGGGTTCAAAAATTCAAATTTGTTGCAAACAAAAAAGAACGCACGTCATATTAAGAAGAAATTTGTTAGTACATAAATGCCCCATGGGAAAAATATTACAAAAATCTTAATGTAAAAAGACGTTGCGCATCATTTTTGGTGCGATGTAGGTGTTAAGAGTTTCCTCTTCGTGAAGTCGGCGGGTGAGCTCCAAAACCTTCTCCTCACTGGTATAGAAGTTGGTTTCAAAAGTATCCCGTTCTTCTCTGAGTTGGATCCAACTCTTTTGCATTTCCTCCCATGATGTTGGCATGTCAGGATATAGGATGGTGTATGGAACCTCTCCTTCCTTAATAGGCTCTTTGATCAAGGGGAGAATGTGAGGATATGGCATCATGAGATTCTGGGAGCGGGTTCGTACCCACTTGAGGTAAGGCTCAAGGGGGATGGAATTCTTGTGCCCCAGTGTCTTACTATCCACCTTGTTAGGAATCCTCCAAGCTCTGATGAACCTTTGGCGAAGTCCTTGCGCATCGTTGTCGAAGTCAAAAACTAGATCAGGAATCAGCATGTCATGAGGGCCATCCCTCCGAGCATATCCAAATTGTCTCAAGGCCAGACAAGGGTTGTAGGTGATGCCTCCCCTAATACCAAGTAGTGGGACATTAGGGAATTCACCTTAACGATCAATGAGGATGACATTTTCTCTAGACCGAGAACACTAATGTACATCAGAATGTGTGAGGGTCATCAACCGTTATGACCACCTTAAACCCTGCTCATTCTTCAGAACTGATTGTGGAAGGTGAGAAATAAACCACCTTGCTAAGAGAGGAGTACAGCACATGAGAACACCTTTTTTCCTCATTGTTCGTGTGTAAAGTGAGTGTAGGATGTCCCCAAGTAATGTAGGTATGGGATTCTTGGACACGAAAATCTTAACAGCATTCACATCTATAAGTTGGTCAGGGTTTGGGAACAAGACCAACCCATAAATAAGGAGTGCCACAATTTCTTCAAAGGCTTGTAGATCAAGAGAATTCCAGCATTCTTGGGCCTTCTCAAACAGAAACTTTGCCAAGAATCCTTTGACACCACTTCTGGTTTCCCAATGCCCATTGATGTCAGATGGTTGCAAGTGCAATGCTTGAGCAACATCTTCAAGTTTTGGTTCTTTTTCCGTACCGTTGTAGGGTAGTTGATTAAGAATAGGAATTCTCAGGAGTTAAGAAAATTCCTCCAAAGTAGGCACCAATTGGTAGTCAGGGAATGTGAAACAGTGGTGTAGGGGGTCAAAGAACTGGAAAAGTACTTTCACCATGTCTTCTTCAATGCTGGTGTTGACTAAGCTGAGAAGTCTACCATGTCTTTCACTGAAGAGAGAATTTTCTGGAATTCTGGATGTAAGCTCCTTGAGTTGAGGAGGGATTCTCACAAGGTTGACTTGAATTGTTTTCCTGCGAAGAGTTTCCATGACCTACAAAACAAGAACAAAGATGAAGATCCAAACCCTTGAAATAGTTAGTGGATGCATATGATGCTTTATGATGTTCATGATGTATGCACAAGCACATGTACAAGCAAGTCACACAAAAACCCTAGTTTCAGGCTTGCATGAGGTTTCATAGGTAAGTACCCTCTTGAGTTTAGTTGGCTCAAAACCTATCCTATAAATAGTAACCGGGTTCTAAGGAGCTCAATATCATCAGATTGTTTTCTATGTTCATTGTTTTGGTTTAGCCACTTAACTAGCGACCAAAATATTCCAAGAAAACAACCCTCAATGAGTGTAGTATCGAGTATCTACCAACTTCGGACTGTACCAAAGCCGGTCATCTCACTACCCCTAATGAAAGGCCAAGATGGTCAAGTAAGGTTCTAGTTCATTAGTGCTTAATGACATCACTCAGCGGCCCCGTATTCTCTTTGATTGACTCAAAGGCTACCGGTACTCACAAATATGTTGCACTAATATAGCTATTGCTTCAACCGTGTCGGTATACCCCGCACAGTTTCCACAACGTATTGCTATCTATGAATGTTTCCCAAATCCGGGTGGAGGATTTCAAGCCCAAACAAGAGAACCAAAATGTAAAGCAATCAAAGAAAACAATAATCATGCAAAAGGTTGATCTAAGCCCTAAGGTTACTCCACTTAAAAATAAAGTCCCCAGCAGAGTCGCCAGTTCTGTGATACGGTGGGAGAACTGACTTGGATTTTGCGTTTGTGTTCGCAAATGTTTCGGTTTAGCAAGAGTCGCCACCGACTTTTTATTTTATCCTAAGGAAAGGTCAAAAAGCACAGGAAAGACCTTTGAGATGTTTTCTTGGGTTCGGGGAGTAGATTATAGAAAGGGAAGGTATTAGCACCCTTTCTATCCATGGTTATCCATGGGCTCTTAGTTACTTGCTTAGATCACTTGCTTTTGCTTTTCAATTGTTTGAAATGGTGCTTTGTGTGTGATTTTGAAAGATGTTTTGAAAAGAGGCCATCGTTGTGGCAACCTTTGTAATGATTCTTGTTTGAATGTATACAAAAGTGTTTGTCTTTTTGAAAGGTTTTCAATGTTTTGAAAGTTGTTTTGAAATTGTGTTGTGGAGTGTGTTTTAAAAAACAACAAGGATGTTTTGCAAGATTTTTTTGATCAAGTAACTAAGAGTTGTCTACCCTATTTTACTCAAAGATCTTTCTTATGTTTTTAACCCTTTTAACAGTGTTGTTTCACCATTGTATTTGGTGAACAACCTTGTGTTAGGATGTTAACGGGACAGGCGCGGGTCATCGTATGACCATGATAGCAATGTTGTGAAATGACTTAGCACTTTTCTGTAGGGACTAAGACAATTTTTGAAAGGCAACTTTGATAGCGTCATCGAGGGACTATGATCTTTTTTCAATTCGTTTGTGCTAAGACATCCCACATGCATAACATGGCCATTTTTATAAGGCAACAAGTGGAATTACCCTAAGGGTGCATGTGTGCAAGTGTGTTTGATTGCATGCATTTTGTCTTTGATTTTTGGGTTGTCTACTTGTTGATTTTATCTTGCCATACACACCTAATTACTAGCATTTGTACAAAGCAATAAAAATGCAGGAAATAAATATCCTACACTATTACAACCATATTGAATTGCATGAGAATATAAAGGCAAAAATAAGGTAAAAGCAAGAAAAATGAGTGTCTTTCGACCCAGGCAGGAGACCCCTTCGATTTGTATTCTGTTGGCCTCCTTCGATTGGGGGCTGGCATCAGTAAGGTCCTGTCCTTCGATTGTGAATTCGCGCCAGTGAGGTCATGGCCTTCGATTGGGAATTCGCGCCAGTGAGGTCATGGCCTTGGATTGGGAATTCGCGCTAGTGAGGTTATGGCCTTTGATTGGGCTTTGGCACCAGTCAGGTCATGTACTTCGTTTGGAGGCTGGCGCCAGCATGGAAGTGCCTTTCGTCTGAGCCTGGACTTAGTGCAAGTGTGCCTCTGGCTGGGCCTTTCTGCCTTGTTGCCTTCTTCGATTGGGCCTGGAATCTGTGTAAGATGCAATCTTCCTTTCTGTCTCCTTCGATTGGGTCTGGAGTCAGTGAGGAAGCCCGGGGCTTCGTTTCATACTCCTGTCTTTTGTTTATTTCGTTTGAGATATTAAACAGCAGCATGGCCCAAGGCCATGCTATCATTACCTCAGGGCCAGGTTAGTTCTTAGAGTATTTGTAACAAACCAAAGAACGAAACCAAAATGAGAGACAATAAAAACAAACTAAAAGAGTGGAAACGAAAAGGTAACAAACAGTATGTATATGTTTGAAACGAAAAGGAAGCTTATTCACATGTTACGCTATAAATGAAGGGTTCAAGGTTAAGAATGATTTACCTTGCTGGAGGCTGGAACGTGTGCCGGGCCTTTAAGTGGTTTCCTTGAATGCTTCTGGATTCGAAGGGAGGAACCAGGAGTTATGTCTTTGATACTGGATTCGAAAGAGAAGCAGCAAGTGTGAGGTTCTTCCTACTGGTTTTGAAGGGTAACAAGGTATAGGGATGTTTCAGATTCTAAGGGGATAAGTGTTTGCTCTTTGATTTGATACAAGCAGGTCTGAGTTTTTGTTAGTTTTGATACAGGCTTGCTTGCAGTTGCAGTTGGACTGGCTTTAGGCAGGTTTGTTTGCAGTTGCAGTTGAACTGGCTTGAGTTTTCTGGCTTTGGTAAGGAAGGAAGGTTTTAAGGTTATGCAGGCCTCAAGGCTTGTTGTGCCTTAGGCTTGTATTTGTAACACAGGTTTGATGTTCTGGTGTTAGACAGGAGGATGCAGTTTTGGATTTGTTGTTTGGATTCTGGGTATGTGTTTGAGTGTTTAAGTGTTTAAGTGTTTAAGTGTTTAAGTGTTTGAGAATTTTGTGGTGTGTGAGAATTTTGAAGATACGTTCCTCTGGCCAAAAAAGTCCTCCCTCAGCTTTGCATAAATTCCTCTATTTATAGAGGAAAAGAATGGACATGTTTTCAACAGCCAGCCTTGCAAAAATAGTAAAATAATAGGTAACATGACAGTACATGTGGTGGGCCTGTTGGCAGTTGGGGTGCAGAAGCTGTGACTCATGCTTCTGTCATTGCTTGTGGAGCGAAAATAATAAAATAAGTCCCAGCTGGAAAGTAAATGTCCACTTGTGCCACAAAAGCAAGATGAATGGTTCAGACGGGGTTGCTTCATGCTGAAGGAAAATAGGTGCAAGACTCAAGACATACTTTCCTAAAAGGTAGTACTGTGCTATTAAGTGCAAGTGGTCTTAGACAATAAATGGGTACAGGCCTAAAAAGGGAAGACAAGTGGCCTAGCCTATGGGTCTGAATGTTCAACTTGATCTTTTGAGTCGAATCCTCCATCTTTCTACACCTTTCAACCAGACTGGAACAAAACAGCATTCGTTTTCACCAGCTGTGTGCCCTTCGAATGGACCAACTGTGTGTTCTTCGAATGGCCCTTTTTAGAAGGTTATTAACTTCTGAATCGAAAGAAGCTTTCAGAACATTATTGACTCTTTTAATTGAAGAAAACCAGAAGGAGGCCTTTACTTCCTGATTCGAAGGGCAATCCTGAGTCGAAGGACATTCCTGAGTCGAAGGACACTGTTTCAAAGGGAACTAAAAACTCAATTGAAACTTGTATGGAGATCATTTCCTTCTGAATCGAAGGAGACCTATTTGAATTTACATTGCCCAGACGAAACTTGTATCGAAGAAAACATATTGCCAAATCGAAAGCTCATGCTCGAAGGAAGCATATTGCCCAAATCGAAAGCTCATGCTCGAAGGAAGCATATTGCCCAATCGAAGCAGGCTTGTAAGCAGCATATGCCCAATCGAAGCAGGCTTGTAGGCAGGGAACTTATCCAAATCGAAACAGGCTTACATGTAGCTAAAATAGGTTTTCAAAGCAAACATGCAGGCAACATGCTTGGTGAATCAAAGGGTTTGCCTTGCAGGGGGCACTTGTGGCTAGCAAACATGGTTTTCAAGGCAAGCAATGTAGGCAAGAAAAGTCACAAACGAAGCCTGCAATAAGAAGTCACATGCCTATGCGAAAGAGGCACGCTAGCATCCATTTTGAGCAATCGAAGGAGGCCATGAGTCAATCGAAGGATGCTGATCGAAAGATGCCTAAAGGCTAATCAAAAGAGCTGAAACGAAGAACACTTGTATTTCTCCAATTTTTGTCAAAATAATATTTTTATCTGTTTTCTCCCCTTTTTGACAGTTTCCTTTTAATTTTGGTATTGAAAAATTCCAAAATACTTGTGCAAGCTTGAACCTTGAAAATACTTGTAAGAAAGGCCTTGAGAATTGAGAGGGAAAATTTTGGGGTACAACATGATGCAAATGTGATGAATGAAACTATTTATTAATGATTGTGACTGAATGACAAAATATGGTATGAAAGTGCGACTGAAAAAGTTAGGGGGAAAATTTAGGGTACAACAGAACCCAATTAGATCATTTCCACATGACTATACATTTTTTTCACTTTGTACTCTTTTCATTTTATGACGACTTCCTCTTACTAGGATTTCCGTCTCTTTATATAAAATCGCATGTTCATAGGCGAATTATCAATACAAATATACTTTGAAGTTCAAACCTTTTGTTTTTTTTTCTGTTTTGTTTGTAAAAACATCCAATGACTAAATTAAATGAACATATGCATATGAACATGATTAACTGTTAACAAATATATGCATAATGTTGTACCCAAAAATTTCCCCTTTCTATTCTCAAGACATTTCTCACAAAAGATCTCAAATGCTCAAGAAGTTCCAAGAGTTTGATCAGATAAGCTCACCTCCTAAGCACTAAGCTTCCAAATCAGGGTTTTGCTTTTCTCAAAGAAAATATGACTCTTGATGTCTCAAATTAATTTCATGGTTCATTATAGGTCTCTAATATTGGTCATACCAAGTTTCAAGTATTGCACTACATATTTGCTCAGTCAATTGATCATATGACTGGAAATATGTTGTATTGGATAAAAGGTCAAATGTGATCAATATAAAGTCAAACTTCATAATTTTTGGCCAACATCAACCTTTTGAGGTCATATTCATCAATTTATTAAGTGTTGATCACAATGCCTCAAGAAAAGCACTCAAATCATCAAAGGGGCAAAATGGTCAAAATTATGGTTTTGACTGAGAATGACTGATCATTAACTTTTAACTTAGTACATTACCTAATGGCTTGAAGCATGATCTTAATGATTCAAAAACAATACCTTGACCTAATTTCATGGCTCAAATCACTTCTCAAGATCATTTAATTGATAGTTGAAATTTGATCAACTGATGAAAAGTCAACTGATACACAAAAAGTCAAACTTTGACTTTTTGGTCAACATTGAATTTCAAAGATTGAGATTCATCAAGACATTAAAAAATATAAAACTTGATCATCAAGAATCAAAAAAGTTAAAAAAGTCCAAAAAAAGTCAAAGTTTTCAAGACTTGGAAAATTTTCTAAGTGTTTTTATACTTGATAAATTCATTACTTCATGACATTACTTCACCTAGATGCAAGATGATTCAAGGAAAACTTTCAACCTGGAAGTTGTAGATATTGTTGAATTATACAAATTTGTATTAGAGGGTTGATGTCTAAAAAATGCTTAGATTTGAAGATATAAGCCCACGAAGTCATGACATTTTTCATAAAACACTTAGTAAAATTTTCAACTAGTTTAGGCAGATTTTTGACCTAAATTCCTGACCAATTTTCACCTAGTTCCAATTTGATTTTATCAAAATGGTCAACGTGAAGGTTGTAGAAAATGTTTAAAGCTTTCTAAAATGTTCAAGAACTAGAAAAGATCATTTTTGAGCTAGGAGAATCAAAGAGAAGAAGTTGAGCATCCATTCTTGCATTTCAAGCCATTTTCATAAAGAACACTTGATCAAATCTCAAACCTATGCTGCATAATCTTGCTTTGCAGGCTTATAAATTGTAAATCACTCCATAATTAATTTTTTACACAATTGATTGAGCCATTATCCAAGTGATTGAGCCATTGTCCAAACCAATTTTCCATTTATGGCACAAAGTTACCATTCCATTATCGTAAAGTTGCTTTAATCACAAAGTCAACTTGTATTGAGCCTCTAACTTGCTCCCTCTACACACACTCAACATACAAAGTAAGCTAAACATGTTTAAAGCTTCTAACCACTCTAGATAGCCTTGTACCATGTGTTGTACCCCAAAATTTACCCTCTCAATTCTCAAGGCTTTTTCTCATAAGGATTCTCAAGGTTCAAGTTTGCACAAAGTACATTGGGATTTTCCAGCACCAGAATTAAAAGGAAACTGTCAAAAGGGAGAAAATAGATAAAAAATAACATTTTGACGAATTTGGAGGAAAATAGGTCTCCTTCGATTCATCCCCCTTCAATTGGACTTTGCACCTCCTTCGATTGCGCAAAAGTTGCTGCTAGCGTGCCTCTTTCGTCTGGGCATGTGACTTCAAATAGGTCTCCTTCAATTCAGAAGAAAATGATCTTCATACAAGCTTCAATTGAGTTTTTGTTTCCCTTTGAAACAATGTCCTTCGTCTCAGGAATGTCCTTCGACTCAGGAGTGTCCTTCGACTCAGGAATGTCCTTCGACTCAGGAAGTAAAGGCCTCCTTTTGGTTTTCTTCAATTCAAAAAGTCAATAATCTTCTAAAAGCTTCCTTCGATTCAGAAGTTAGTAACCTTCTTAAAAGGGCCATTCGAAGAACACGCAGTTGGTTCATTCGAAGGACACACAACTGGTGAAAACGAATGATGTGTTGTTCTAGTCTGGTCGAAAGGTGTAGAAAGATGGAGGGTTCAACTCAAAAGATCAAGTTGAACATTTAGACCCATAGGCAAGGCTACGTGTTTTCCCTTTTCAGGCCTCAAACCTATGACTCACTCTATACTTAATTGTTTATGCAAGATAAAATAGGCCTTTACCCATTTGTTGTCCAAGACCACTTGCACTTAATAGTATAATACTACCTTTTAGAAAAGTTTGTCTTGAGCCTTGCGCCTATTTTCCTTCAGAAGGAAGCAACCCATCTGAACCATTCATCTTGCTTTTATGGCACAAGTGGACACTTACTTTCCAGTTGAGCCTTATTTTATTATTTTTGCTCCCCAAGCTTCCCAAAAGCCTTTCTCTATAAATAGAGAGTTCATTTTCACAAAGGAGGAGAGGATCTTTGGACCAGAGGAACGAATCCCCCAAATTTTCTCAAACACAACAAAAAACTCTCAAGTTCATCAACACATGAGAAACCACAAAAAGGGCCCAGAACCACATCCATTCAAGGCCTGAAGCAAGGTAAGTTATTCTTACCTTTGAACTTTTCGTTTCATGGCATAGTAACTTTTCCCTTTCGTTTGAAACATGTACATTCCATTGTTTCTTTCGTTTCCACCCTTTAACATATTTTTCAGAGATAACCCTTTCGTTTTGCGTTCTGTTTACTTGAACTTGCTTTAACTATTAAACAGTTTACAAGACAAGTACTAGCATGGCCTCAGGCCATGTTGCCATTTAATGCTTTAAATGAAAGAAACAGGAAATAAGAAACAAAGCTTCTGGCTTCTACCCTCTTTCTCCAGGTCAAACGAAAGAGACAACTACAAGGCAGAACCAGAAGGCTTCGCCATACATTGGTGCCAACCCTCAGTCGAAAGGCATTCCCTCACTTCTTTCAATCTCCAGTCGAAGAAGACAACAAGGCAGAACCAGAAGTCTTCGCCATACGCTGACTCCTAAAGCCTGTCAAAAGAAATAGCAAGAAGGGTGAGTCGAAGGTTACCACTCCTGCAGTCGAAGGAAACACAAAAAGGATGATTCGAAAAGGGCCATGAAGATTTGAGTCAAAGGGTGCTCCTGCCTGGGTCGAAGAGCTCATTTTCTTTTATTTTATTTTGTTTTTGCCTTTACATTTT
The DNA here is from genome assembly GCA_948472305.1 of Vicia faba. Lineage (NCBI taxonomy): Eukaryota > Viridiplantae > Streptophyta > Magnoliopsida > Fabales > Fabaceae > Vicia > Vicia faba. Next base: position 730,565,097 of record OX451739.1, read on the forward strand.
CTTGCCCTTCAATATGGTTGTAATAGTGTAGGATATTTATTTCTGCATTTTTATTGCTTTGTACAAATGCTAGTAATTAGATGTGTATGGCAAGATAAAACCAACAAATAGACAACCCTAATCAAAGACTAAATGCCTGCAATCACATACACTTAGCACACATGCACCCTTAGGGTAATTCCACTTGTTTCCTTACAAAAATGGCCATGTTATGCATGTGGGATGTCTTATCACAAACAAATCGAAAAAGATCATAGTCCCTCGATGACGCTATCAAAGTTGCCTTTCAAAATGATCTTAGTGCCTACAGAAAAGTCCTAAGTCATTTCACAACATTTCTATCATGGTCATACGATGACCCAACACTCGTCCCTTCACATCCAACGATGGGGCTTCTTATCAAATCAATGGTAAGATAGTAACATCTAAAGGAGGAGGAAAAACACATCTAAAAACTTTTGAGTAGGTAGATTACTTTTAGTTACTTGCTCAATTTCAAAACAAACATCCTTGCTATTTTCAAAACAATCACATACACTTTCAAAACACTTTCCAAACATTGAAATATTTTCAAAAGCTCAACACTTTGCATACATTCTTACGGACGAGAATCATTGCAAAGTTCGCCTAAACGATGGCACCTTTTCAAAATACTTTCAAAACCACACAAAAGCACAATTTTCAAACAAAAGCAAGTGATCTAACAAGTAACTAAGAGCCCATGGAAAACCATGGATGGAAAGGGTGCTAATACCTTCCCTTTTGATAATCTACCCCCCGAACTCAAGAAAACATCTCAAAAGGTCTTTCCTGTGCTTTTTCACCTTTCCTTATTGGATAAAAGAAAAGTCGGTGGAGACTCTTGCTAAACCGCAACATTTTGCAAACACAAACGCAAAACCCTCAAGTCAGTTCTCCCGCCATATCATAGAACTGGCAATTCTGCTGGGGATTTTATTTAAAAGTGGGGTTACCTTAGGGTTAGATCACATTTACTTGCTTACATTGTTTTATTTGCTTGCTTTATATTTTGGTTCCTTGTTTGGGTTTTCTTTAAGTCCTACACCCGGATTTGGGGACATCTTTTAGGTAAGTAGCAATAAACTATGAGGGAACTGTGCGGGGTATACCGACACGGTTGAAGCAGTAGCTACATTGATGTGGCACTTTGGTTGGTACCGGTAACCCTTGAGTCAGTCAAGGAGAGTACGGGGCCGCCGCGTGGTGTGATAAAGCATAAACTGACCTTAGAACCTTACTTGACCAACTTGGCCATTAGGACGTAGCGAGATGACCAGCTTTGGTGCAGTCCGAAGTTGGTTGATACTCGATGCTACACTCATTGAGGTTTGACTCTTGAGTTTTGTTTGGTTGCGATTCAATTGCTTATTGAACGAAACTTGGGGGAAAGATCAGTGATATTGAGATCCCTTAGAACCCGGTTACTATTAACTAGGACAGGTTGAGCCAACTAAACTTCAAGAGGGTACTTACCTACAAACTCCATGCAAGCCTAAAATTAAGGACTTCTCTACTTTGTATGAATATGATTATTTGTATATAAACTTGCTTACCTCGCATATTTGTACATAACATCATAACATCATACCATAAGCATTTTCAATAACCATTTCAAGGATCTCGAGGGTCTTTGATGCAGGTTGTGATGAACCAAACGTCTAGCAAGGGGCAGGGGATTTATTTTCCTTTGACCAAACACCTTCAAAGATCAAGTACAACAAACTTGAGTCAAGGGCTATGACCCACTTGACATGGTGAGCTTAATTCTCGTGGAAAGACATCCACTGACACAAAGTTCTCCAATCAAAGATATTGATCAAAGTTCAACTTCTAACTGTTTCTTGTGTTTACCCCGCGAGATCCTTGAAAACATGCATCCACATATTATGCATCATATCATGACAGGTTTCTCCCGTACAGGTTTCCTTATCTTCCTACTGTTTATTTCAGTAGAGATGGCTCTAGAGCAGACTATCAAGGACATCCAGGCTCAAAATGCTCAAGTTCAAGAGATGTTCTTGAACCTATCCAAGGGATAGGAAGAGTTGAAAGTACTCCTCGCTAGGAACCTGGCCAAGGAAAATTATGAAGACAATAAGGACGAACGATTGGAACAATTGCAAGCTAAGGTTGAAGCAATGATAACCCAGATGCTGGGGAAGATGGCTCTTATCCAAGGCCTAGCCCGAAGACAAGAAGAGCTGAGAACCATTATCAACCAACTTCGTCGAGACAGTTGCAACCGTATGGGGAAAACAATCAGGATTGGAAATCAAGTCACTGCTCAGCCTCCCATGAGACAAGAAGCCGGAAAACTTCCCCAATTTTCTACTACCTCACGGGTCCAACAACAACAGCCTCGTCAACAAGGATAGGGTAACCGAGGTAAACAGGTCCCATCCGCTAGGCAGTTTACCAAACTCGACATGCCTATATCGCAGGTCTTACAACACCTGCTGAACTTGAATTTGGTCACATTAAGGGATCCTCCTCGGAATCTCAATACCTTTGCTCCTAGCTATCATCCCAATGCATTGTGTGCATACCACTCCAATAATCCTGGGCATGATACGAATGACTGTTGGGATTTGAAAAATAAGATCCAAGACTTGATTGATAGAGGAATGCTGGAGTTCATACAAGATGGCCAGACAGAGTTCTTCTGCCGTCCCTCAAAGGCTCACCACCTAAAGTGACAAGCTCAGACAAAGAGGCTTCTGTTCATTTGAATTTTCAGTTGTAATTTCTTTTGCTTGTTCAAACAATTATCTATTAATGTCAAACTTTGTTTTCATTAATGCATTGCATATGTTTGTCTTGATTTGATCCACTCATTTTCATTACATTTAAACTATGCTTTTTACTCACTTTATGACATTCAACTCTTGGTAAAAGTTACAAGCCTTTAGAGGGAGGATGACGAAAATAATGCCATAATCTCATACAGTATGCTTTTGAACAGACCTTGTTGACGATGTACAGACATTTTTTCAAATCCTAAACACTGGAGTTATAAGGAAGATAATCCCTAGTCAACCCCTTCGAGCCAAAGAAGTAGAAGTTTTCTGTTTTAACACAAATTGAAACCTTTAATCAAAACCTGGGGCAAGGTAGTCTCTCAGTTAATTCAAACGCCCGTTCAAATTGCAAACTCTCATCTCGTAATACAACGAATGATGTAAAGAAACATTCCTCTGAAATCAAAAGACGGTGATGGTTCCCTATCACATAGGCAGTCATTATCTCTCAAAAAAGAAAAGCCCACTAAGTCAAAACCTACAAAGGAGACTTTAGAAAAAACGGGGGCATCTCGCTGACTGTAATCTCAAAACAAGAACAGTCAGGCAAAAATTAGGGATAACAAATCAAAAGAAAGAGGTCACTACAAATCCTCAACAACATGGAAAATGTTGCAGAAAATGACTGCTTTCTAATAAACTAAACTTGTCTGAACCATCACCAAAACGTCATTCTAGACTCAATTGGGGTTCAAACGCACAATTAACTGAGCTTAGGACTGAAGAACATCACGAAGAACGGGTGGGTACAAGTACACTTTGAGCCTTTAACCTTTGTTTCCTAAACCGTGAACCAAGCCACGTTACAACCCTTCAAAAGTCCTAATTGAAGCATGGGTTAGTTCGAAAGCATACTGTTACAAAAGGTATCCTGACTCCTGTAAGGCTTTACTCAAAATCCAAATTTGAATTAAAAACTTCTTTACTTGCTAAAAACGCATTTTTCAAAACTTCAAGACAAGCATGAACTTTGCATTACTTGAATATCACTATTTGCATTTGGCTATTTGTTTGACAGCGGAGAAATTCACACAACGAATATCCGATGAACGAAAGCCCTCTCAGTGAACAAAATCACTTAAAAAAGGATGACACTTCCATTGACAAATCTCCTATCAACAAGGGGGCATGACATGTCACTATCCAGCACACCTGGGGCAGTCCAGTCAAGATTCCAAGAAATCTCTCAAAGAAGTGCAGAGTAACCAGGGGCAGGTCTCTATCTCCGTCACTTGGGACATTGAGCGTCAATCCCAATAAAGGGTTGCGTACAATCAAACTTTTTGACAATGCCACAAACATTCGCTACTAGGGGCAATGACAAGTCTCCCCAAAGTCCTTCTCATAGGATAATTCCCCAGCCAAAGTTTAATCTCTGAAAACCTTTCCCCAGCTGAGACAACCTCGAGAGTCCTCGATGACTTTCCCCAACAAAGTCGACACCTCTCTAACAGACCGGCAACAGGGTTTATTTCCCCAACAAACGGTAGGATTCCCCAACTTGAGGTAGCCTTTCCGACTACTACAAATCAAAGGACCACAACTCCTCTTCCCCAGTAGACTACTCTACAATCCCCAACAAGTTACTGCGAAACCTGGACCCGACCAGATATCAGTTCAACTTCGACTCCCCAGTAGAGAAACGGACGATTAAGACTCCTAAACTCTTTTCCCAAGCAGGACTAAACATGCTCCCCACAGAGTTTTCAATATCCCCCAGCGGATTTCTCCTCAAACAACAAAACAGGAATCCCCAATCGAAACATTCTAAGCAAAGTTTGAAGACACACCAACTCTTCAACAACAGTACATGATTTAACGGTTCCCCGGCATTTGTCGAGGATTTATTTTTCCATACAAAAATACATCCATTAAACATTTCACATTTCATACATCCTATTCACATGCATGATAAGTGCATACGACACCATCTCATTTATTTTGAGAACATCATGACATCACGCATTTCATACATCATGACATTGCATACAACTAACGTTCTACCCTTTTCAGGAAAAGGTCAATCAATAGATGGCTACCAACAACCTTTTCAAGTTCCAGATTAATACCTGTAACAAGCCAGGAAAACTATCTATGGACGATGTGATACGGTGGGAGAACTGACTTGGGTTTTGCGTTTGTTTTCGCAAATGTTTCGGTTGAGCAAGAGTCGCCACCGACTTTTTATTTTATCCTAAGGAATGGTTAAAAAGCACAGCAAAAACCTTTGAGATGTTTTCTTGGGTTCGGGGAGTAGATTAGAGAAAGGGAAGGTATCAGCACCCTTTCTATCCATGGTTATCCATGGGCTCTTAGTTACTTGCTTAGATCAACTTGCCTTGATTTTCAATTGTTTGAAATGGTGCTTTGTGTGTGGATTTTTGAAAATGTTTTGAAAAGAGGCCAATGTGGTGGCAACCTTTGTAATGATCCATGTTGGGATGTATACAGAGGTGTATGTCTTTTGAAAAGTTTTCAATGTTTTTGAAAGTTATTTTGAAAGTGTGTTTGTGATGTGTGTTTTGAAAAATAGGCAAGTGTTTTTGTTTTGCAAGTTGGCAAATAACCAAGAGCTATCTACCCTAAATTTCTCAAAGATCTTTGCTATGTTTTAACCCTTTTAACAATTTTATTCCACCATTGTATTTGGTGGAAAATCTCGTGTTAGGATGTGAACGGGACGGGCGCGGGTCATCGTTTAGACCATGATTGCAATGGTGCCAAGTGTCTTTGGGCAATCTTTCTTTAAGGTACTTGATCATTTTTAGGCAACTTTCGAAAGCGTCATCGAGGGACTATGATCATTTGATTTGTTTTGTTTTGCCAAAGACACCTAACATGCAACATGGCCCATTATTGAAGGCAACAAGTGGAGTAACCCTAGGGGTGTTAGTGTGCAAGTGTGTTTTATTGCATACAAGAGTTTATCTTTGAATTAGGATTTTCTATTTCATTGATTTTATCTTGCCATACATATCCTAATTACTAGCAATAAGAAGCGGAAATATAAAATCCTACGCTATTATAACAATTAGGGAGTGGGGGTACACATTTGTACATGGGGGGTTCAACGAGAAAAATAGACAAAAAAGAAAACAGCAAAAAACAAGATAGAGAGAAAGAGAGAGGGAGCCAGCGCGCTGCTGAGAGGTCATCAGAGGTTCTGACTCAGACCCGCTGCCAGATGATCAACCTTTTGGTTAAACTGTATGACTCAGAGCTTCTGACTCTGGCACCTGCAAAACAAAAACCTGTTAGTAGGGAAATCAGAAGTTCTGACCCCCCTGTGCTGCAAGACAGAAGTTTGTTAGTGGGGAACTCAGAAGTTCTGATCCTGCTGGAAAGACAATAACTCTCAGAAGTTTTGATATTATTGACAGCAAAACAGGCTTCAGATGTGCTAACGTCAAAGTCAGCACTTGGCTTTTCCCTGTACTAATCAGAACATCTGCAATTTTGTTGTTATTCCACAAAACAGGAAACATATTTGGAATAGCTCCAGCAAATGTCAAAGTGTTTCAGAGGGCAGAACCAACAAGGTCACAGGCGGGTCCTACACTGGCTCAGAACGTTCTGAGGTACAAAAATTCTCAGAACACAAACAGCAACAATATGATATTTATATTATGTTTATTTGAGTATGCACAGCTGATGATGCTTAGTAGCGTGATGAAGGTCAGCAGGTGCTTACCTGGCTGTTGGAAAAGTTTGTGGATGTGAGCTAGCTTTTGGCTCTGATGGTATTCTGGACAGATTCTTTTTGAAAAGGGTAGGTGAAGGTGTGTGCGTATATAGGGTCAGAAGTTTGAAAAGGGTGTTTTTAGTTCACACAGAAAACTGGGTATTTGATGAAGTTTGAAGGTAAGAAATTCAAAGTTATGAAACACTGGAGATTTTGGCAGAGTTTCACAGTACTTTCTTGCTAAAGATTTCTGTTTTTCTTCTAGCAATTTTTCTGTTTCTTTGGACGCGCCTTTTCAGTGGACAATGATTCTCTATTTATAGGCAGAACTCTTGTGGATTTCTTTGAACATTAAAGCGCCAACAGAGGCTGAGTTGTTCTTTGAAAGAAATTCCTGGGAAGTTGTGATAACAGATAGCCTTCAGCCTAGGCTGGAACAGCAGGCATGGATTGGAGAGAAGTGACCTCTTAGGTGGACGGTGGCGTGTAGACCCATGCCAGAACCTGCATAAAGGCGTTTTCCCAGCCACACGTGAAGGGATTACTTGGATGAATGTTCAGGAGTGGTTGGGAGCATTAATGAGCATTAAATGGTGATGATACTTATCAACACCAATATTCTGGTAATGGAAACCAAACTTTTGAACCAGCAGTTCTGTTTCACCAAGAATCAACGTAAACCATGCTCTGGTTTTGGCCTCCTGTTGTCTTAGCAAGTTCTGGGGATTCACCTGATTTTCTGACACGTTCCTTGGATTTGCTTCTGGAACTCCTGGGCTCAGAGATCCTGTATCAGCGTAACACCCACTCTTCTGACCTTTTCATCTTCTGATTTCAGCATGCTCTGAAAGAGCCTTCAGACTTCCTTGCTTCTTTTGCATTCCTTTAGAAAACGCTGGCTGAGCTGGCGTAACTGCTGAAAGAGTCACGTTCTGTCTGAGACTTACGTATTGAACCACGTTTACAACTTCTGATTGAGCTGATGTAGCTGCTGAAGAGCCAACTTCTGACTGCGCTGCAACAAGCTTGCAACTTCTGACCGTTTCTATCTGGAGTTTGGTCCAGAAGTTCTGAAGCGCTGATTTTTTCTTAAACACTCATTTTTTAGAGAAAAATTCCAAGTACTTAGAATTTAATTTTTCTTAAGATAAAAGCGTTGTCTTTAAATCTTGTGTGATCATCTTGCTCTTGTAAATGGTTTGCTTGGGCAAAAAATGACAATTCAGGACTTGGATTTGTTTCAGAGGGACTCTGAAAATCCAAGATGATTTCCTGAAGAAAGAGAGAGCAAATTTTGGGGTACAACAGACGACTGATTGTAGATTAATACCTGTAACAAGCCAGGAAAACTATCTACATGAAGAGATTGAAGATTAACACCTGTAACAAGCCAGGAAAACTATATTTCTTTCTCAGGTCAAAGATTAACACCTAAAATCAGACAGGACAACTATCTACTTGACCATCATTGAAGCAACCCTACACAAGTTCCTTCTCAATTCAAGATGCAGTTTTACACGGACTCATCATTGAAGCAACCCTACACAGGTTCCTTCTCAATTCAAGATGCAGTTTTACGCGGACTCATCATTGAAGCAACCCTACACAGGTTCCTTCTCAATTCAAGATGCAGTTTCACACGGACTCATCATTGAAGCAACCCTACAACGGTTCCTTCTCACTTCCAGACGAAGTTTTACACGGACTCATCATTGAAGCAACCCTACACAGGTTCCTTCTCAATTCAAGATGCAGTTTTACACTAACTCATCATTGAAGCAACCCTACACTGGTTCCTTCTCACTTCCAGATGAGGTTTTACACAGACTCATCATTGAAGCAACCCTACACAGGTTCCTTCTCAATTCAAGATGAAGTTTTACACGGACTCATCATTGAAGCAACCCTACACCGGTTCCTTCTCACTTCCAGATGAAGTTTTACACAGACTCATCATTGAAGCAACCCTACACAGGTTCCTTCTCAATTCAAGATGCAGTTTTACACAGACTCATCATTGAAGCAACCCTACACAGGTTCCTTCTCAATTCAAGATGCAGTTTTACACTGACTCATCATTGAAGCAACCCTACACAAGTTCCTTCTCAATTCAAGATGTAGTTTTACACATACTCATCATTGAAGCAACCCTACACAGGTTCCTTCTCAATTCAAGATGCAGTTTTACACTGACTCATCATTGAAGCAACCATACACCAGTTCCTTCTCACTTCCAGATGTAGTTTTACACGGACTCATCATCAGGAAAACCTACACAGGTTCCTTCCTTTCCAGATGAAGTTTTACGCAGACTCATCATCAGGCAACCTACACAGGTTCCTTCCTTCCAAGATGAAGTTTCACACGGACTCATCATCGGTCAACCCTACACAGGTTCCTTCCTTCCAAAATGCAGTTTCACACAGACTCATCATCAGGCAACCCTACACAGGTTCCTTCCTTCCAAGATGCAGTTTCACACGAACTCATCATCAGGCAACCCTACACAGGTTCCTTCTCAGGAAATTTCATATGCAGTTTTACACGGACTCATCACCAAACAACCCACCTTTTAATACAGTTCAGATACACTCCAGACATGGACACAATTCTGATAATCATTCTTTCAACTTACAAATTACAATTCAACAAGCACTCTTGGATGGCATCTACAAGCCCATCTCCAACAAGATTCCATCACCTCTCCAAATGGCATCTTTAAGCCCATTCCTCCTATCATCGCATCGCCGAGTGAAAATTTATGGGCACTCTAGTGTCCAATCATCTTCCACCTTCGAGTCACGGATGGAAGAAATCGCCAATCTAAATCTTCAGATTTAAGAAGATTGAACAGGGGCAGCTGTTGTACCCCAAAATTTGCCCTCTCAATTCTCAAGGCTTTTTCTCATAAGGATTCTCAAGGTTCAAGCTTGCACAAAGTACATTGGGATTTTCCAGCACCAGAATTAAAAGGAAACTGTCAAAAGGGAGAAAACAGATAAAAATAACATTTTGACGAATTTGGAGGAAAATAGGTCTCCTTCGATTCAGCCCCCTTCGATTGGACTTTGCACCTCCTTCGATTGCTCAAAAGTTGCTGCTAGCGTGCCTCTTTCGTCTGGTCATGTGACTTCAAATAGGTCTCCTTCGATTCAGAAGGAAATGATCTTTATACAAGCTTCAATTGAGTTTTTGTTTCTCTTTGAAACAGTGTCCTTCGACTCAGGAATATCCTTCAACTCAGGAGTGTCCTTCGACTCAGGAATGCCCTTCGACTCGGGAATGTACTTCGACTCAAGAAGTAAAGGCCTCCTTTTGGTTTTCTTCAATTCAAAAAGTTAATAATCTTATGAAAGCTTCCTTCGATTCAGAAGTTAGTAACCTTCTGAAAAGGGCCATTCGAAGAACACACAGTTGGTTCATTCGAAGGACACACAACTGGTGAAAACGAATGATGTGTTATTCTAGTCTGGTCGAAAGGTGTAGAAAGATGGAGGATTCGACTCAAAAGATCAAGTTGAACATTTAGACCCATAGGCTAGGCTACGTGTTTTCCCTTTTCAGGCCTCAAACCTATGTATCACTCTATACTTAATTGTTTATGCAAGATAAAATATGCCTTTACCCATTTGTTGTCCAAGACCACTTGCACATAATAGTATAATACTACCTTTTAGAAAAGTTTGTCTTGAGCCTTGCGCCTATTTTCCTTCAGAAGGAAGCAACCCATCTGAACCATTCATCTTGCTTTTATGGCACAAGTGGACACTTACTTTCCAGCTGAGACTTATTTTATTATTTTTGCTCCCCAAGCTTCCCAAAAGCCTTTCTCCATAAATAGAGAGTTCATTTGCATAAAGGAGGAGAGGATCTTTGGACAAGAGGAACGAATCCCCTAAATTTTCTCAAACACAACAAAAAAATCTCAAGTTCATCAACACTTGAGAAACCACAAAAAGGGCCCAGAACCACATCCATTCAAGGCCTGAAGTAAGGTAAGTTATTCTTACCTTTGAACTTTTCGTTTCATGGCATAGTAACTTTTCCCTTTCGCTTGAAACATGTACATTCCATTGTTCCTTTCGTTTCCACCCTTTAACATATTTTTCAGAGCTAACCCTTTCGTTTTGCTCTCTGTTTACTTGAACTTGCTTTAACTATTAAACTATTTACACGACAAATACTAGCATGGCCTCAGGCCATGTTGCCATTTAATGCTTTAAATGAAAGAAACAGGAAATAGGAAACAAAGCTTCTGGCTTCTACCCTCTTTCTCCAGGTCAAATGAAAGAGACAACTACAAGGCAGAACCAGAAGGCTTCACCATACACCGGTGCCAGCCCTCAGTCGAAAGGTATTCCCTCACTGCTTTCAACCTCCAGTAGAAGAAGACAACAAGGCAGAACCAGAAGGCTTCGCCAAACGCTGACTCCTAAAGCCTGTCAAAAGAAATAGCAAGAAGGGTGAGTCGAAGGTTACCACTCTTGCAGTCAAAGGAAACACAAAAAGGATGATTCGAAAAGGGCCATAAAGATTTGAGTCAAAGGGTGCTCCTTCCTGGGTCGAAGAGCTCATTTTCTTTTCTTTTATTTTGTTTTCTCCTTTACATTTTCTTGCCCTTCAATATGGTTGTAATAGTGTAGGATATTTATTTCCTGCATTTTTATTGCTTTGTACAAATGCTAGTAATTAGATGTGTATGGAAAGATAAAACCTACAAATAGACAACCCTAATCAAATACTAAATGCCTGCAATCACATACACTTAGCACACATGCACCCTTAGGGTAATTCCACTTGTTGCCTTACAAAAATGGCCATGTTATGCATGTGGGATGTCTTAGCACAAACAAATCGAAAAAGATCATAGTCCCTCGATGACGCTATCAAAGTTGCCTTTCAAAATGATCTTAGTCCCTACAGAAAAGTGCTAAGTCATTTCACAACATTGCTATCATGGTCATACGATGACCCAACGCTCGTCCCTTCACATCCAACGATGGGGCTTCTTATCAAATCAATGGTAAGATAGCAACATCTAAAGGAGGAGGAAAATCACATCTAAAACCTTTTGAGTAGGTAGATTACTTTTAGTTACTTGCTCAATTTCAAAACAAACATCCTTGCTATTTTCAAAACAATCACATACACTTTCAAAACACTTTCCAAACATTGAAATATTTTCAAAAGCTCAACACTTTGCATACATTCTTACAAACGGTAATCATTGCAAAGTTCGCCTAAATGATGGTGTGATGCGGTGGGAGAGAACTGGCTGTTTTTGGAATGCTGGTTCGCATTTTGCATTTGTTTTCGTAAAATGTCGCGGTAAGCAAGAGTCGCCATCGTCTTTTATTTTATCTAACAAGGAAAGGAAAAAAGCACAGAAAAATTCCTTTATCGATATTTTTCTCGGGTCCGGGGGGTAGATTATAGAAAGGGAAGGTGTTAGCACCCTTTCTATCCGTGGTTATCCACGGGCTCTTAGGTACTTGCTCAATGTGTTTTCAAAATTTGCTTTTCTTTGTGTTTTTGATTTTATGAGGAAAAGAATTTAATTGGTTAGTGATAATAAAAATAATAATACAAAACAAATAAATAAAATGAAAATAAAAAGAGAAATAGAAATAACCCAATGGGGGGGTTTGGGCCCAGATCTGGATGTGAGAATAGCATGTTTGTGGCCCAATTCAAGCAGGCCTGCAATGACTTTTCTGGCTCCCACGTGTGCCTGTTGACTAGGCACCATGGTGGATGTTCAATCTTGACCTTTAGATTTGGCCTGAAGGCCATCTAGCAGATGATATTTGAAGGAGTATGATGGACTGCGCCTTGGATGTTGCATAGGATGACCTGAAGAAAAATATTACAAATGCATTGGGAGACCTGGGATTCGAACCCAGGTCCTGTAGGCCAATGCAAGCGTTCAACTACCAACTCAACCACTGCACTTTGTTTATTAATGGATAGATAATAATTAATATAAGGAAAAAACAACTAATACGCTGGAATTAAAAAAACACGCGCCAAGATTCAAAATCGTCCAATAAGGAAAAGGCACATCTTCATCTTCTCCAACGAAACCTGGTTATTTACCTGCGTATTTTTATCCGCAGCTAAATCCATAGGTGTCTCCTAAAATCATCTGTAGGCCATATAAATTGATTCTAAGACCATGGTTCGCTTCGTCTCTCCCTCTTGAACATGGCTATGTCCATTATTTGCTTTGATTTTTCCTGAAACTAAAAACCCCCAAAAACAAGAAACACGAACCCTAGATTCGGGCATGGCATTACAAGCTATAAAAACACAATTAAATATTTCAGAAAGTTTAGAAATTGTACAAGGATCAAGAATATGTCCATGATTTGTAAAAAAATGCAAGAATGAGGAGTTTCAATTTCACATACAGAGCGAGGTTCTGAGAGACTTACAACGCGTTTTAGGAGGCGAATGGCTTTGCTTTTGATTGCAATCGACTCAGTGGATGTCTAGCAAGAGAACCACGTTGAGTTTTGGCCTTGAATTCGACTCTAAGGGTGATTTCAGTTTCAAGCTTTTTTCAAGTTTTGCCTTTGTGAGTTGGCAGCCTCCAGGTTCTGATTTTCGTGCCTTTGCATTGTACAAGTAATATGGACGCAATTAGGTCAAGTTTTGGGCTTTCAATCCTTATGCATTGATGATTGAGGATTTGATATGATCCTCCATGAAAATATTTCCAATTTGATCAAAAATCCAATATTTTGTGCATGATATGGCTTGATACGAGTTTGATCTTGTCCATGATGATAATAAAGACCTGTATCAATCAAAAAGATACCAAGTTATCAATGTTTAGATTTTATTTGGATTTAAATTGATTTAAAATGAATTAAATCAATAAAAATCAAATAAAATAGAAAAATTAATAATTGAACATAAGACTGAAGATAGGACACATGTGTAGTGTGACAAGATCAAATCAAGTAGAAAAAGTGGGCCCTTTTGACAAAACTTGAAGTTTTGGGGATAGTTGACTTTTGGCAATTTTGAAAAAATGCCCAACTTCAACAATGCATAACTTCTTCAATTTTGAACTTTTGGAGGTGTTTCTGGACTTTTTAGAAGCCTTGAGATGTTCTATAACCAACCCTTTTAGTCTCATATCATTTTGATATTCCATGCTTAAGTTATAAGCTTTGGCAAAAAACGTGTTTTTATTGACTTTCAAAAATGACCTATAATGTCCAAATTTGTAACTTTTTGTGAGTGAATTTCTTGATCTTGGGGTGTGAAGATGGATTGTAGGAAATTGCATCCTCTTCAAAATGAGATTTGGATGGGTCATTTCTCATAAAGTATGAGAAAGTTATGCTTCGTCAAATTTGAGTTGACTTTTCCTACAAAACCCTAATTTAGCAACTTTTGAATCTTGATGAATTTTGAGCAATCCTTGATGAATCATGATCAACCCTTGATCAAATGATGAATAATCCTTCAAAATGATAATGTTGACAAAAAATCTCGAGGTTTGACTGTTTATAGGTCACAGTTGACTTTTGCCCTAGCACAGTCGATTTTTGGACCTCTTGAGCAATTGACTGACCAAACTTCCTCTGCAAGGCTTGAAATTTGACATGGATGAACTTGAGAACATATTAGGACATTGGGGAGAACTTGAGGTCATTTGGATGCAAGGACCTTGATGCAACATAAAACCCTAATTTTGAGGTTGACTGCCTTAGGAGATGATTTGACTGTCCAACTCTTGAGAAATCTTGAGCAACTTGGAGATTATTCTTGCCAGGTCTTTGAGAAATACGGGAGGGCAGATTTTGGGGTACAACAGTTGCCCCTGTTCAATTTTCTTAAACCTGAGGATATAGATTGGCTTTCGGGCCTTTCGTGATCCAAAGGTGGAAGATGATTGAACACTAGAGTGCCCAGAAATTTGCACTCGCATGAAGTGGTACCAACATTGTGTTGTCGGGAATGGGCTTAAAGATGCCATTTGGAGACCGTTGGTAGGTGGTCTGAACTTCGAATGGAATGCAAATCAGGGAGATCTTTTCGGCGATCTGACTGAACTAGAGGAGGTCTTGTCTTCTTTGACTGGATTGGCATCAGAAAAATCTTTGGGAATCGATTTAACTAGACCAAGGGAGGTTTTGTCTTCTTTGACTGGATTGGCATCAGAAAAATCTTTAGGAATCGATTTAACTGGACCAAAGGAGGTTTTGTCTTCTTTGACTGGATTGTCTTCTTTGACTGGATTGGCATCAGAAAAATCTTTAGGAATCGATTTAACTGGTTTTGTCTTCTTTGACTGGATTGGCCTCAGAAAAATCTTTAGGAATCGATTTAACTGGTTTTGTCTTCTTTGACTGAATTGGCCTCAGAAAAATCTTTAGGAATCGATTTAACTGGTTTTGTCTTCTTTGACTGAATTAGCCTCGGAAAAATCTTTAGGAATCGATTTAACTGGTTTTGTCTCTTTCAAAATAGCTGAGAACTTAACTCCTGAAAGGTAAAGGTCAGTCATATGCAATGCATGATATGGATCAAGCAATGATGTTCTCAACATAAATGAGATTGTACGGTATGATGCGTTTATGCATGTATTATGATGTATGGAAATGTGATGTTTTAGCTGGGGAAAATAAATCCCGGATAGCTGCTGGAGAATAGAGTTGAATTCTTCGTTTCCGCTGGGGATGATAACGAAGGTGATTATGAGAATAAACCTGCAGGAGAGGAGAACTCCGTTGGGGAATAAGCTGATGAGGAGATTACTCTGTGGGGAATTACTCTATGGGGAAGAGATGTTCTACTGAGGATTTTAACGATAAACTCCGCTGGGGATTCCGCTGATAAACTCCGCTGAGGATGGATTACCGTTGCTGGTGATATTGAATCTGTTGAGGATTGAATTCCTGCTTGTGAAAGGAAAGAACTTCGCTGGGGATGATCTTTCAGTTGCAACTTGCTGGGGATAACCCTTTTAGACTTTTGTGGGGATAATCCTTTGAATTCGGCTGGGGAGATTTATTTTTGTACTCCACTGGGGGTAAACTTCCAGAGTATACTGGGGAGGATGATTCAACTCCATTGGGGAAGCTTTTTTCAGACCGTGCTAGGGAAATATTGACTCCACTAGGGGTATCTTGTATTCTATCGGGGAACATTCTTATACTTCGTTGAGGAATATTAAGACTGTCGGGGATACTCTGATACTTGCTGGGGAATATTCTTATACTCCGCTGGGGAATATTAAGACCTTTTTAGTGTTGATGGTAGACCAACTCTGTTTAGGGAGAGCGTTGCTGATTCGTTCATAGTTGCAAGTCTTAGCTGGGGAGAGCTACCATTACTGTCTTACTCTGAGGGGAGTGAAGGTATCTTAGCCATATTCTTCAGCTGAATTTACCTTGTACCTAGTGGACAAAGCAACTATACAGTTCGGACAATTCGTATTGCCCCTGTTTCTGATATTACCCGTAATTCATCTTTTGTTTCGCATGTAAATATTTATGAGCAGCAATTAATGTCAAATGCATATATCAAAAATGAACATTGGACGTTCTTTGCAAAACAAAACAGATAAAGGAAAAACAATTTGAAATTTCTTTGAAAATGAATTGTATTGGAGTTTGGCCTGTAAATAGGCACTTTTGTACAAGAGGCTGACGTCCTAGTAAGAGAGTGCCTCTGAACAAATAGAATTTACATAATTTGTGAAAAACTAAACAAAACAGCTATGTGAATAATCCCACTGGGTTCCAACTCTGCTATTGCCTTTATATCCTTGAGCATCTCATCACTTTGATACTGGTTGAAGATGAATCAGATTGACTAGTGCCGTCTGAGCTTGATAGTCGATATTGAAGTCTGGATGCAAGGTGATCCAATGAGACATAGTGTTACGCTTTGATCCCTAATTTTTTCCTGGACCGCCCTTTCGGGTTTTCAGTCTACCGGGATACCCTTTTTTCCCCAAGCCGCCTTTTCAGGTTTTCAACTTGCCGGGTGTACAGATTTTTTTTATTTTCATCCCTTATTTTTGCCCGAACCCTTTTGGTTTGCCGGGAAGCCCTTATTTTTTTCCTAGGCCGGTCAACCTAGCGGGTCTTTGATTATGCGTAGTATCTTTTCACTATGTCTGTATTGACGGGGTGAGGAAGGTCGTCACCACCCATGGTGGTTAGAATCATAGCTCCTTCTGAGAAAATGTTCTTAACCACAAATGGCCCTTCATAAGTAGGGATCCATTTGCCCCTGGGATCACCTTGAGGTAGAATAATGCGCTTGATTACCAGATCCCCAACTTGATACTCTTGTCGTCTAACTTTCTTGTTAAATGCCTTGATCATCCGTTTTTGGTACGTCTGACCATGACAAATAGCAGTAAGTCTCTTTTCGTCGATTAAGTTCAGCTAATCAAGCCGGGTCTGGATCCAGTCATCTTCGCTCAAACTTGCATCCTTCATAATCCGAAGAGAGGGTATCTGAACTTCAATAGGCAAGACTGCCTCCATACCATATACCAAGGAATAGGGTGTTTCCCCTGTTGATGTCCGTGCTGAGGTACGGTACCCATGAAGAGCGAACGCTAACATCTCGTGCCAGTCTTTGTATGTCATTGTCATCTTCTGCACAATCTTCTTAATGTTCTTATTAGCCGATTCTACAGCCCCATTCATCTTCGGCCGGTAGGGAGAAGAGTTGTGATGCTGTATCTTGAATTGCTCGCAGAGCTCAGTGATCATCTTGTTGTTGAGATTGGTACCATTGTCCGTAATGATCCTCTCTGGTACACCGTATCAACAAATCAAGTTGTGCCGAATGAACCGTGCCACGACGTTCTTGGTTACGGTAGCAAAGGAAGCTGCTTCAACCCACTTTGTAAAGTAATTAATTGCTACCAGAATGAAGCGATGCCCACTGGATGCCGTAGGTCTGATCTCGTCGATCATATCAATGCCCCACATTGCAAAAGGCCAATATGTCGTCAAGACGTTCAGAGGAACTGGAGGTATGTGCACCTTATCAGCATAGACTTGGCACTTATGACATGTCCGAGAATGCTGATAACAATCGGCTTCCATTGTGGACCAATAGTATCATGCCCGAAGGATTTTCTTTGCCATGGTGTGTCCACTGGAATGAGTTCCGAAAGTACCTTCATGTAAATCTGCCATGATCCTTTCTGCTTCTTTCTTATCCACACATCGCAGTAAGGTCGAATCATGGTTACGCTTGTAAAGAATGCCATTGTTGATGAAGAACTTTACTGCGAACCTCCTCAGAAACTTCTTGTCATTAATAGATGCACCCTCGGGGTACTCTTGAGCCTCAAGGTATCTCTTCACCTCATGAAACCAGGGTTTTTCTGTCACCTCTCCAGTCTCAATATCACATCAATGTGCAGGTTCGTCCAATCTTTCAATGATAATCCGGGGAGACTCATTGTCCTAATTGACTTTTAACATAGAAGACATCGTAGCCAGCGCGTCTGCCAACTGATTCTCCTCTCTAGGGAAGTGTTCAAAGGTTATCTCCTCGAAATGGGGAAGCAACGTCAATACATACTCCTTGTAAGGAATAAGATTTGGGTGTTTCGTATCCCACTCACCTTTGATCTGATTGATCACGAGAGCGGAATCTCCGAAGACACATAGAAATTTAATCCTTAGGTCAATTGCTGCTCGAAGACCCATAATGCACGCTTCATACTCCGCCATGTTGTTGGTGCAGTTGAAACATAGTCGGGCGATGAATGGAGTATGAGAGCCTTTAGGAGATATGATCACGACGCCAATGCCATTACCCAAAGCGTTTGAAGCTCCATCAAAGTACATAGACCATCGGGATCCCTCCTCAGGTCCTTCATCCGGTCCAGGTGTTTCACAATCAGTTACCAACATGATATTCCAGTCCGGAAATTCAAAGTTCATAGACTGGTAATCATCCACTGCCTGATGTGCCAAATGGTCTGCCAATACACTTCCCTTGATTGCCTTTTGGGTCGTGTACTGGATGTCATACTCAGTCAAGATCATCTGCCATCTCGCTATTCTTCCGGATAAGGCAGGCTTTTCGAAGATATACTTGATTGGATCCATCTTGGATATCAATAGAGTAGTGTGAGTCAGCATATAATGTCTCAGCCGGTGAGCAACCCATGCCAAAGGCCAACAAGTTTTCTCGAGAAGTGAGTATCGGGTCTCACAGTCGGTAAACTTTTTGCGAAGGTAATAAATAGCATGATCTTTTCGGCCAGACTCGTCATGTTGACCTAGCACACACCCCATTGAGTTGTCGAGTACTGTTAAGTATAAGATCAGAGGTCTCCCTTCAACTGGTGGCATCAGAATAGGTGGCTCTTGGAGATACTCTTTGATCCTTTCGAAAGCGGCCTGGCATTCATCGTTCCAACGTACCACTTGATCTTTCTTCAATAGCTTGAAGATTGGCTCACAAGTAGCAGTCAGGTGCGAGATGAATCGGGCAATGTAATTTAGGTGTCCCAGAAAGCCTCCGACTTCTTTCTCTGTTCTGGGAGTGGGCATTTCCTGTATGGCATTCACTTTGGCAGGATACACTTGAATACCTTTGTCGCTTACGACGAAACCCAGTAACTTACCAGATCTAACCCCGAAGGTGAACTTGTTCGGGTTTAACCTCAGCTTGTACAACTTCAACCGGTCAAACAGCTTCTGCAGATGGTCAAGGTGTTCTTCCTCAGTCTGGGACCTTGCAATCATATCATCGACGTATACTTCAATCTCATGATGGATCATGTCATGAAACAAAGCAACCATGGCACGCTGATACGTTGCCCCAGCATTCTTTAGTCCAAAAGGCATGACCTTGTAGCAAAAGGTACCCCACTGAGTAACAAAGGTTGTCTTCTCCATGTCTTCGGGAGCCATTTTAATCTGATTATAACCGGAGAAACCATCCATAAAGGAGAATACCTTATGCTGAGCGGTGTTGTCAACCAGAACGTCGATATGAGGTAGAGGAAAATCATCCTTGGGGCTTGCCCTGTTCAGATCCCTATAGTCAACACACATTCGAACCTTACCATCCTTCTTCGGCACAGGAACCACGTTGGCAACCCACTGAGGGTAAGAAGTAACTGCTAGAAAACTGGCGTCAAACTGCTTCATGACTTCAGCCTTAATTTTCTCAGACATCTCCGGGCGCATTCGGCGGACCTTCTGTTTCACTGGAGGACAGTCTTCCTTGGTAGGCAGGCAATGAACCACAATATCAGTATCCAAACCAGGCATATCTTTGTAAGACCAGGCAAAGATCTCAACATAATCATGCAGCATCTGAATCAACCGTTGCTTCACACTAAGCTCCAGATTTGCACCGATTTTAACTTCCTTCTTATCTATCTCAATACCCAGATTCACTGATTCCACTGGCTCTTCGTGTGGCTGTATGGCCCTCTCTCCTTGGAGTAACAGTCTTGCAAGTTCACTAGGCACTTCGCAATCATTTTCACCTTCGTCTTCGGCTAAGTTGATCGGATTTTCGAAGTCATAACCGGCAGTAGCAGAGTCGTTACCAGTGAGATCCAGAGTGGATGTGGACCTGTATATGTGAGTGTGTGTAAAATAGCTGTTTTTCAATATAAAAGAAAAACAAGGAGCGCAAAATTTGAAATGCAAGAACGTCCAATGCTTTTATTAATGGTATATGTAGATGACACACAAAAGCCCTCACAAATGAAGCCACAGTGTCCCGGGTAAGACACCGGGCCATAAAGTTCAAAACATTGTCTGTTACAAATTCAAAATAAAAAGTTTCACTACTGGGTAACAAAAGTAATAGGGATGAAGTCCTTTGCTGTCCAGTTGCATTGCCCACCGCCGGTCGTAGGATAGATCCAGCTGTCGAACTCAGACTCTTCCACATCGTCTTCAATGACATTCACCCCCGAGTTGCTGATGAACACGGGAGGTCTTCCGATTCGTGCATTCCGAACCGCCCTTTGAGCTTCTGCAGTGAAACCCAAACCAAACTTGTTAGTCTTCTGTGTAAAATCAGAGAGTCGGCCCCATTGTGCACACCCACCTTTCTCAACGACGGCCCGAGCATCTTTGAAGGAAGCCATCTTCATAGGAGAATCTTCAACAACAGTCTCAGTTGACGCCAGCGTTTGGGGAACCTCTTCAAAATGTTGAAATGGGGTCTCAATGAACTCCCCATCCATCTCTACGTATAGGAAAGAGTTGAGGTGGCTAACCATGTACTCCTCCTCCCCTTGTACTGTCACAGTCTTCCTTTTGACCGGGTACTTCAGCTTCTGGTGGAGCGTGGAGGTTACAACCCCGACTTTGTGGATCCATGGACGACCCAGCAAACAAGAATAAGATGGCCGAATGTCCATCACATAGAGCGTAGAGTTGAAGACCTGAGAACCAACTTTAATCAGAATATCAACTTCTCAGTGCACCATCCTTTTAGACGCATCAAAGGCCCTGACAATAATGTTACTTGGTTTCATCTCCAACCCTTCACAGTCCAGCCGGTCTAGAGCTTTTTTAGGCAAAATGTTCAACGAGAAACCAGTATCTACCAATACATGATCAAGAGTCGTGCCCCGGCATTCAATGGAGACATGCAGGGCATCGTTGTGATTCTTCCCCTTAGCAGTCAAGTTGGCGTCAGAGAAACCCAACCCATTATCAGTAGTCAAATTGGCCACGCAATCTGTAAACTGATCAGCTGATGTCTCTTGTGGTACATGGGCAGTCTTTAAAAAGGTAATCAGAGCCTTGGCATGGGCCTCTGAGCATAACAACAGTGACAACATAGAAATCTTGGATGGGGTTTTCCCCAGCTGTTCAACTACATTGTAGTCACTCTTTTTGATAATCTTTAGAATTTCTTCCATCTCTTGCTTAGAAGCTTCAACAGTAATCGTCTTCGGCGCCTCCGTCTGGGCAGGCACATCAGTGGTGATCCCCTTGCCCCGAGTGTCAGATGACTCGGCGACAGGGGTAAGAATAGGAACTTGAACAGGAATGGTAGCAGGTACACTGGCAGGTGTAATAACAACGGGCTTTCGGGCAGTTGGTGGAGAGATATCAGGTGAGAAAAGTCTTCCGTTGCGGGTGACTTTAGCGGGTCTAACAATATTGCTGACGTCAGTATCAACATCCAACTCTTGCTTAACTCCATGAAAATAAACATCAGCCCCATAGTGCCAAGGGACAACTTTATCAGAGGTGTAGGGGATGGGCCCCGGAACAGTGATGATCACAGGTGCGATTCTTGGAACATATGTAATTCTAACAGGCTTCCTCGAGGGAGCCTTGGAAGAATTTTCGAAAATGGTAATGATGGCAACTTCTTCAGTATGAACTAGAGGAACAACGATCTTCTCAAACATAATTTCTTTACTATCCATCAGGCGTTGGACACCTGATTTCAAAAGCGGACAACCATTTGGCAGGGTAGAACACATACGGCAACCTTCGTCACAGCCCGGAAATAAACCGGCTAGCAAAAGGTTCTTCTTCACAGTCATCAAAGGGGTAACAATAACATTCACAGAAACCACAAACGAGTCTTCATCTATTGCATTCACTCCATGCTTGGGCATAGGAGCAGTCACAACATTAGGTCTTTCGGGCGCCTCGAACTCAATCTCCTTCGCATCAATTAAGTCATGTATCTTATTCTTCAAAGTCCAACAATCATCTGTATTATGCCCCGGGCTATCAGAGTGATAAGCACAACAGGCATTAGGGTTATACCTTGGTGATGTTGTATTTGGATTCTTCGGGGCTTCCTTTAGAATCACCAGATTGGTCTTCAGCAATTGTGGCAAAATCTGAGACAAAGTCATACTGAGACGGGTGAATTGCCTTCGAGGTCTCTCGTCCTTTTGTTGATGGTTGTGCTGAGGAGCACCAGCAGGTTTTGAAATAACAACTGCATTGACAGCTTGGCGGCGTTCAGGTCTATTCTGGTTTCTTAAACTGTAGACAACACTGGACTCTTTCTTAAATGGATTCTCCTCGGTGCTTGATGAAGCACCCTTTTGTATCCTACCAACCTTAATACTAGCCTCAATCCTTTCACCGGTCAAAATTAGCTCTGTAAACCCTGATGAAGAGCTTCTAATTAGATAGTTGAAAAATGGACCAGACAGGGTCCCCAGAAGCATATCCACAAGCTCCCGATTAGCCAAGGGTGGTTGTACTCTTCCGGCGAGGTCCCTCCACTTCTGAGCATAATCTTTGAATCCTTCACTCGTTCCCATTGACATACCCTGGAGTTGGGTACGCGTAGGAGCGAGGTCGGAGTTGTACTGGTACTGCTTGTAGAAAGCAGTAGCCAAATCTTCCCAACTGCGAATACTGGCTCCGTCCAACTGGTAGAACCACTCAAGCTGAGTCCCTGAGAGACTGTCTTGAAAGAAATGGATCCATAGGTTCTTATTAGCGGTGTACGGCTGAATCTTCCTTACATATGACCGGAGGTGCAACTTCGGACAAGAAACTCCGTCATATTTAGCAAAGGCTGGTGCCTTGAATTTGTGGGGAATCACTACCCCAGATGATAGACCTAGATCACCAAAGTCCAGACTTGGCACCTTCTGAACTTCCATAGCACTCAACCGGTCTTCCAGTTTCTTGTATCTGTCCTCGGATGGAGGATATTGCTCTTCGTTGAAGTCCGTCTCGTTGTCGGAGACCACAGGGCTAGGAGCCATCCTTTCTTCCTGACTATCTTTCCCTCCAGATGAGGTAGTCAGATTAACTTCATTCTGAAGCCTGTTTCCAAACCTGTGTCCTGTGTTAAACATGATTTTCCTTTTCTTCTTCTTCTTCTTCTTCTTCTTATTCTCTTTCAGAATCAGGGTCTTCAGGTCTTGCTGACCCTTAGCTAGATTCATGAACAGCTCTTAGAATTGGGCATTCTGGGCCTGTAGGGCCTTGATTTCTTGCTCAGTTGAAGGTTCAGCAGACATGATGAGTTCTGAAATAAACAGCGAAGAAGATAAGAGTCCTGTAACGGTACCTGTTATGAAGTGCATGAGATGAAATGCGTATGATTTGTGATTTCAAAGACAATCGGGAGATTCAAATTTGTAAACAAGAAATGAACACACTTTTATTAGATTAAACTTTGAAATTCAAATTCTTCAACTGATGCCCTTAGGGCGTTACAAGAATGGAAATACTGAAATGTAAATAAAAACTGGAAAGGAAATCAACAAAGGCCAATCAATGCTCCCATGGTCTCTTCTTATCAGTGCAGACATAGTCATTGAGAATCCGCTCATTCTCCAACTGCCTAGTAAACCTCTGGATCTTCTGCTCTTGCTCGTTGAACTTCTCTCGGTAAGAATCCTGTTCCTCCCTCAGCTGCATACAATATCTTTTCAGTGCCCCAATGTCAGTGGGCATATGAGGATGGAGGATGGTTGGAAGAACCCCTTCTTCATTAGCAACTTCAACAATGATGGGCCGGACGGCTTCATAAGGCATACCCAGCTTTTGGGCACGGATACGGACCCATCTGAGATATGGATCCATTGGAAGAGAAGTCTTTGGGCCCAACTCATGTGGATCAGATTGGTGAACTCTATCCCAAGCCCTTATGAATCTGCGACGCTGCTCGTCGCTATCCCCTTGAAAATCAAATATGATGCTAGGCATTAACAGCTCATGAGGTCCTTCTCTTCTGGCACGCCTAAACTGACGTAGAGCTAAGCATGGGTTGTAAGAAATTCCTCCATGGGTTCCTAACAGCGGAACATTGGGATACTCCCCACAGCGATCAATAACAGTCACCTCGTCCATACCCTTGAGAGTCCAGATGATATCATTATGAGAGAGAGACATCACCCTATAAGTCCAGCCCATTCCTTCTTTGTTCTTCAGCACTGACTTGGGAAGGTGCGAAATAAACCACCTTGCCAACAACGGAACACAACACATCAAGGTTCCCCGCTTACGGGAAGTACGAGCATAAAGATGATGAAGAATGTCACCCAAGAGAGTGGGTACAGGATTACGAGAGATGAAGATTTTCACCGCATTCACATCCTCGAATGCCTTGAAGTCTAGACTATCCCAGAAATAGTTAGCCTTGCCAACCAAGAACTTAGTCAGAAAGCCCTTTTCTCCACTTCTAGTCTCCCAATTAGTCATTACCTCTTCCTTTGTCAAATGAAGGGTTGCAGCAATCTCTTCAGGTCTAAGAACCTTCTCCCAACCAGTAAACGGGGTCTGCTCCAGAACAGAGATACCGAGCAGCTCAGAGAACTCTTCTAAGGTGGGAACCAACTGATAGTCTTGAAAAGTAAAGCAATGGTACAGCGGATCATAGAATTGGACCAGGACACTCATCATCTTCTCGTCCAATTTAGAGGTGACCAAACTGAGAAGATAACCATGCCTCCTGATGAAGGAAGTAGTGTCAGGCATCTTGGAAACCAACTCTTTAAGCAAGGTGGGAACTTGGACAAAGTTAATCCGGATGGTATTCCTATGCATGGGCATCATGATGACGTACAAAACAGAACAAAGATGAATCCCTCCTGTCTTTGAAATAGGTTAGTCCAATGCAAGATGTATGCAATGTTATGATGTCATGATGTCATGATAGTATGCACACCACAGGTATCCACAAATAGCAAACATGGCAAAGGCACATAAGTCACACAGAGAGCCCTTAGATTCCAGGCCGACAAGGAGCTTAGGTACTACCCTCTTTCAGTTCAGTTGGTTTAAACCTGTCCTAAAAATAGTAATCGGGTTCTAGAGGATCTCAATATCACTGACTACCCTCGATCAGTCATAATTCCAGTTTAGCAACCTTTTCTTGCGGCCGAAATCATCGCGAGAGTTTAGTCTCAATGAGTGTAGCATACTGCTACTGTTCTATGGCCAAGTTGGTCAATTTAAAGGTTCTAAGGTCAGTTGGTGCTTAATGACCCCTTAGAAGACCCATATTCTCCTCGTTCCAACACAAGGGATATCGGTACACACCAAGGTGCCACACCAATGTAGTTACTGCTTCAACCGTATCGGTCGACGCCGTACAGTTCTCTCACAGTTTATTGCTACTTACCTAAAGAGTATCCCCTAGATCCGGGTTAGGATCTATAGTAACTCCGATACAAGCCCACAAATATAAAGCATACAAAGCAAACGATTGAAAACACAATGATCTAATCCTAAGGTACACCCCACTTATAATAGTCCCCAGCAGAGTCGCCAGTTCTGTGATACGGTGGGAGAGAACTGACTGTTTTTGGAATGCTAGTTCGCATTTTGCGTTTGTTTTTGCAAAATGTCACGGTAAGCAAGAGTCGTCACCGTCTTTTATTTTATCCAACAAGGAAAGGAAAAAAGCACAGAAAAATTCCTTTTTCGAGATGTTTCTCGGGTCCGGGGGGTAGATTATTGAAAGGGTAGGTGTTAGCACCCTTTCTATCCGTGGTTATCCACAGGCTCTTAGGTACTTGCTTAATGTGTTTCCAAAATTTGCTTTTCTTTGTGTTTTTGATTTTATGAGGAAAAGAATTTAATTGGTTAGTGATAATAAAAATAATAATACAAAATAAATAAATAAAATGAAAATCAAAAGAGAAATAGAAATAACCCAATGGGGGGGTTTGGGCCCAGATCTGGATGTGAGAATTGCATGTTTGTGGCCCAATTCAAGCAGGCATGCAATGACTTTTCTGGCTTCCACGTGTGCCTGTTGACTAGGCACCATGGTGGATGTTCAATCTTGACCTTTAGATTTGGCCTATAGGCCATCTGGCAGATGATATTTGAAGGAGTATGATGGACTGCGCCTTGGATGTTTCATAGGATGACCTGAAGAAAAATATTACAAATGCATTAGGAGACCTGGGATTCGAACCCAGGTCCTGTAGGCCAATGCAAGCATTCCACTACCAACTCAACCACTGCACTTTGTTTGTTAATGGATAGATAACAATTAATATAAGGAAAAAACAATTAATACGCTGGAATTAAAAAAACACGCGCCAAGATTCAAAATTGTCCAATAAGGAAGAGGCACGTCTTCATCTTCTCCAACGAAACCTGGTTATTTACAGCTAAATCCATAGGTGTCTCCTAAAATCAACTATAGGCCATATAAATTGATTCTAAGACCATGGTTCGCTTTGTCTCTCCCTCCTGAACATGGCTATGTCCATTATTTGCTTTGATTTTTCCTGAAACTAAAAACCCCCAAAAACAAGAAACACGAACCCTAGATTCGGGCATGGCATTACAGGCTATAAAAACACAATTAAATATTGCAGAAAGTTTAGAAATCGTACAAGGATCAAGAATATGTCCATGGTTTGTCAAAAAAATGCAAGAATGAGGAGTTTCGATTTCACATACAGTGCGAGGTTCTGAGAGACTTACAACGCGTTTTAGGAAGCGAATGGCTTTGCTTTTGATTGCAATAGACTCAGTGGATGTCTAGCAAGAGAACCACGTTGAGTTTTGGCCTTGAATTCGACTCTAAGGGTGATTTCAGTTTCAAGCTTTTTCAAGCTTTTTTCAAGTTTTGCCTTTGTGATTTGGCAGCCTCCAGGTTCTGATTTTCGTGCCTTTGCATTGTACAAGTAATGTGGAAGCAATTAGGTCAAGTTTTGGGCTTTCAATTCTTATGCATTGATGATTGAGGATTTAATATGATCCTCCATGAAAATCTTTCCAATTTGATCAAAAATCCAATATTTTGTGCATGATATGGCTTGATACGAGTTTGATCTTGTCCATGATGATAATAAAGACCTGTATCAATCAAAAAGATACCAAGTTATCAATGTTTAGATTTGATTTGGATTTAAATTGATTTAAAATGAATTAAATAAATAAAAATCAAATAAAATAGAAAAATTAATAATTGGACATAAGACTGAAGATAGGACACGTGTGTAGTGTTACAAGATCAAATCAAGTGGAAAAAGTGGGCCCTTTTTACAAAATTTGATGTTTTGGGGATAGTTGACTTTTGACAATTTTGAAAAAATGCCCAACTTCAACAATGCATAACTTCTTCAATTTTGAACTTTTGGAGGTGTTTTTGGACTTTTTAGAAACCTTGATATGTCCTCTAACCAACCCTTTTGTTCTCATCTCATTTTGATATTCCATGCTCAATTTATAAGCTTTGGCAAAAAAGGTGTTTTTGTTGACTTTCAAAAATGACCTATAATGTCCAAATTTGTAACTTTTTTTGAGTGCATTTATTGATCTTGTGGTGTGAAGATGGATTGTAGGAAATTGCATCCTATTAAAAATGAGCTTTTGATGGGTCATTTCTCATAAAGTATGAGAAATGTATGCTTGGTCAAAGTTGAGTTGACTCTTCCTACAAAACCCTAATTTAGCAACTTTTGAATCTTGATGAATTTTGAGCAATCCTTGATGAATCGTGATAAACCCTTGATCAAATGATGAATTATCCTTCAAAATGAGAATGTTGACAAAAAATCTTGAGGTTTGACTGTTTATAGGTCATAGTTGACTTTTGCCCTAGCACAGTCAATTTTTGGACCTCTTGAGCAATTGACTGACCAAACTTCCTCTGCAAGGCTTGAAATTTGACATGGATGGACTTGAGAACATATTAGGACATTGGGGAGCACTCGAGGTCATTTGTATGCAAGGACCTTGATGCAACACAAAACCTTAATTTTGAGGTTGACAGCCTTAGGAGATGATTTGACTGTCCAACTCTTGAGCAATCTTGAGCAACTTGGAGATTATTCTTGCCATGTCTTTGAGAAATATGGGAGGGCAGATTTTGGGGTACAACAATGGCACCTTTTCAAAATACTTTCAAAACCACACAAAAGCACAATTTTCAAACAAAAGCAAGTGATCTAACCAGTAACTAAGAGCCCATGGAAAACCATGGATGGAAAGGGTGCTAATACCTTCCCTTTTCATAATCTACCCCCTGAACTCAAGAAAACATCTCGAAAGGTCTTTCTTGTGCCTTTTCACCTTTCCCTATTGGATAAAAGAAAAGTCGATGGCGACTCTTGCTAAACCGCAACATTTTGCAAACAAAACGCAAAACCCTCAAGTCAGTTCTCCCGCCGTATCACACCATGCCTTGGAATAATGTTTGTCAAAGCTTGCTTCAAAAACAAGTCATGTAGCCATAACCCTACAACTTGAAAAACTGATGTTATCTTTCCCTCAAATCTTTTCCTATAAATAGAGGCATTGTTTTCAAGTCACCACACGAATTTATAAGCCTAAAAACTCTCTCAAACTCCTTGAAATCAGAATTTGCACATAAACTCCATTTTTATGCCATTTCTGACTTTGAACACCCATCTCATAATCCACTAGTGAATTTTCTATTTAATCAATCACTAAGCTTCTATAACTCATATAGAAGCTATTCAAACACTTGCAACACAACTGTAACACCATTTTCCTCATACAACCACTCTCAATCCAAAGTAAGCATTGCATTAGCTTCCTAGAGGTCCAGTGAAGCTATTCAGATCATTACAACACTTCCAGGAGTGCTCAAACTCAAAATATGATTTCCATTTTCAAGGTAAGTTTTCTGAACTTTCAAATCCTTATACAATCATCATTTGTCTCTGATTTGTAAAGATAAAATATAGATATCATAGCCCTGAAGCTAACCATGCCCTTAGATTTCATTTATAATGCCTGAGTGATGTGAATTTTGAGTTTGAACTTTCTGGAAAAATTAGGTCAGAATTTGGTACCAAGCAAAATTCGTGTTCATCTTTGATCCATAGCTTAAGTTGTTTACATATTTGAAATCGTAATGAAATTTCTAACAAGTTTGATGTTTACAATTTTTGAAATGGTTGAGAAATGAGCAAGTTTCAAAGTTCAAAAATGTTGTTCTGGTTATGGCGCGAGGAAGAAGATGAAGTAGAGTCAAGACTTAGTTTATTTTAAATTTATTGCAACATGTTTTATTACCGAATGAAACAACCACCCCAGTGGCAGAGAGCGCACGCGTAAGGCATTGGTATATAGGGACCTGGGTTTGAGCCCCAGTGATACCCTTTTGATTTTTTCCATATTATTTTCCTCCTTTTCTCACTCACAAGCGCGCCCGAGCCTTCCATCTTTGGGCCTCAACCTTTTCTTTTCAGCACACCCCCCAATCTGCTAGTTACAACGCAGACCCATAAGTCTTTTTATTTTGGTTTTATTTTCTGATTCCAATAAAAAACTGTTTTGGGCCTAAACATGTTTACTACTTTTCACACTCTTTCTACTTTTTAACTCCCCCTGGCCCAACTTTTTTTTCATTTTTTTCATTTTTATGTCTTCTTTATTTATTTTATTTTATAAAAAATACAAAATATATTTTCTTAAATAAATAGACTAAAAACTTTCTATTTTATTTCATTTTTACTTTATTTTTATAAATAAAACTCCAAGAATATTTTTAATTAATCTTGCCCTTTTTAGAATTAAAACTAAACTAGACTTAGGTTTTACTTAATTTTCTTTTAATTAACTTAGACTATTGGATTTTTGTTATATAAATTAATTAACTTTTCTTGTAAAAATTAATTAGATTAATTAGGTTAACCATAAAACCTCCTCCATCAAAAAACACCACAAAAACAATTTCTTCTCTCTTATATTTTCTTTGCGCATTTCACTATTTCACATTATAATTTATGTAGTTGTCAAAGCCTTGTAATAGTAATTAGAGTTTATTTTACTTGTCATCCCCATTTGTAAATTTGTATCCCCCATCCCCTAAAGTATTGTAATAGTGTAGGATATTTAATTTCCGCAATTTATCGCTTTCCATATTATTGATAGTAATTAGGGTTTGTATGGCAAGACTAAAATCAAACCTTAGCAAAACCCTAATTTCAAAGATAAAAATACTTGAAAACAAAACACTTTGCACACATGCACCTCTAGGGTAACCCACACTTGTTGCCTCAGATTTAAACAGTCATGTCCCTCGAACGTGGGATGTTTTAGCAAAGACCCTCAATTAAAAGATCATAGTCCATCGATGATCCTTCAATGTAGCCTTCGGTAAATGATCTTAGTCCCTTACGACAATTGCTAAAACATCATACAAGTTGCCTTCTATGACTATACAACGACCCACGCCTGTCCCTCACATCCAATGATATGGCTCCTTACCAACCAATGGTAAAGTAGAACTATCTAAAGGAGGAGGAAAAGAACAAAGACTTTTTGAGTAGGTAGATTGTTCGTAATTTCTTGATCACAAACTAAAACAATATTTATACCTCACACTTTAAAAACAACTACTTTCAAAACACTTTTCAAAACCAAACATGTTGTATACATTCTCAAAGATACGAGAATCATTAAAAAATTGCCTTACATTGGCATTTTCAAACATCTTTCCAAACACTCCAAATATTTTCAAAATAAACATTTTGTATACATTCTCAACGATACGAGAATCATTGCAAAATTGTCGTACTTAGGCATTTTCAAAATATTTTTAAACATACACAAACACAAAGCATTTAAAAGTGAGCTAGAAATTAAGAGCCCGTAGATAACTATGGATGAAAAGGGTGCTAACACCTTCCCTTTTCATAACCTACCCCATGTGATACGGTGGCAGAACCGACTATTAATACTGGTTTGCATTTTGTATTCGTAAATGTCGCGGTAAGCAAGAGTCACCACCGACTTTTATTTCATCCAACAAAGGAAAGGAAAAAGAACAGAAAAAACCTTTTTCCGAGAGTTTCAGAGTACGGGGGATAGATTATAGAAAGGGAAGGTGTTAGCACCCTTTCTATCAGTGGTTTTCCACAGGCTCTTAGGTACTTGCTCATTTTTTAAATTGCTTGTGCGTGTTTTGAAAAGTTTTTGTTTAACTTCGTGATAACCCTTGTATCTGTCCTCAAGAGTGTGACGAAGTTGTTTTTGAAAACTGTTTTGAAAAGTGTTTGTGAAAAAGTTTTGTTGTTTTGCGCAAGTACTTAAGATTTTCTACCTACTCGAAAAAAGACTATTCGTTCTCATTTCCTTTAGACAGTGCTATCCTACTATTAAGGAGTAGGTAGACCCATCGTTAGAGTTTTTAAGGGACATTTGAAGGTACAAGTACGACCACAAAAGCAATAGTTAGGAAACTTTAGTGATTACCCTAAAGTCCTAAAGATCTTTCCTAGGCAACATCCGAATGGGTCATTTTTGATCTTTTGGGACTAGAGGACGACCACTAAAATTCCTAATGCTTCATGACCGTTTACCGAAGGCAACCAGAGTGGGGCAAACCCTAGAAGTGAGCATGTGCAAGTGTGCTTTTTTCAGTTAATCATCTTTGCACAATTAGAGTTATCTACCTTTTAATCATTGATTTATCTTTCACATACAATCCTAATATCCATACATCTAGCAGTTTAATAGTTGCGGAAATTAAAAAGTGCGAGAAATTAAAGTCCTAACTACTACAAGGCTTTTGGGCAGATGCACAAATATTTGACTGAAAATGAAGATGCGGAAATTAAAATCCTAATTAATCTATTACAAACTTAAAACAGTTACAATAATTTGAATTAAAAGAAATTAAAAGCGCGTGTGACGAATTAAATACGAGAATAAATTAGAAGCCTAAAAAATCTAATTAATAAAAAAATATTTTTGTGTATTTTTTAATGAGAAAAACAATTTAATTGCAAATTAAACCTAATTTCTAGTTAATTTTAATTAATATAAAAAGCAATTAAGTTAATCTGATTAAACTAAATTATGTTCAATAAAATTAATTTAAATAAAAAAACCTAATTCTATATTTTTTTGTGATTTTATATTTTTAACATTTTTTGATTTGATAAAAAATGATTTTTTTTGTTGTAAAAAATGATTAAATAAATAAATAAAATAAAAAGAAATTAAAAAATAAATGACTTGGGCCTGGTATTGTTGAGTCATCAGGGGGGTGAGGAGTTGAGTTTGTTGAGCCCAAATCCTTTGGCCCAATCAATTGCTTGGATCCAGTGTTGCCACGTTTGGGATGTTCATCTTGGGGAAGCGCTCCAGGAGCGCCAGATCTGAACCCACTAAGATCCAAGGGCATGATTTGGAGACGCATGGTTGACCTCTGAGTATAGGCGTATTGGATCCTGCATAGAACGTTAGGAAAATACTAAAATGTCTGGACCTGATATCGAACCCAGGTCCTTCCCCTTACACACTTTCTTGCTTTACCGTCTGGGCTGGATGGCTCATCTGTTAGCATAATCAAATAAATACAATATAAAAGAAATAAAGTGCTATGCCTCAGGAAGCGCGCCAGAATTCAAACCGGCCAGTGGGAGTCAGCCACGTGATCACCTTCTTCCTCAGAACTGTTGTTTTAGGTATCAAACTTTTACCTATGGACAAAACCGTCACTAAAGGCTATACTGACTGTTTTTGTCCGTGGCTACATCCCTGCAAGATTCAAAAATAAAATACCAGCAAGATAAATCAATACCAAAGGCATAGATCAATTGCAAATCGTACCTTGAGTTCATTGGTACCCACGATTTGGTCTAATTTTGCCTCTACAGGGAGTCCCCAATTTGGGACCTTAAAACCCTAACAATGGCGTTAGGCTATTCCTGCACTTAAAACTCAATTAAACCATTCAGATAGCATCAAAACCTTATAATAAACAGGAATGCATGATCAAATCTCATTGAAAATGTGCATACACATGTAATCGAGAATTAAAAAAAATGGAAAGAACGAGACTTGTACCTTACGATTCTGGGTGTTTTATGGCTTGAGATTTATTGGAATAGCTTCAATACACGCCCAGGAATTGATTGCTGGCTTTGAATTAATTTGAATTGTCCTCTAACTCAGAATTCGAACCACACTTTCTTTTATAAAAAATTGAGTTTTGTTCTTCTTATGGAGGCAGTTTTTTCGTGTCCTCTAGGTCTGGCCTCCTTTTGTATATGTATTAGAATGTATTAGGTCAACAAAAACAGGTTGAATCTTGAACAATCATGGAGCAAAGATCTTATTTAATCCTTGCATTATTTGTTTCCAAAATAAGCCAAATCATGTCATTCTTGTTCCAATCACCCTTGGCACGATTTGAACCTGATATGCCGACACATATCATCTTCATTCAATGCCAAAATAATTCCAAAAGCAACTTATATGATTTATTTTGATTTTATTTGAACTTTAAAAGAATAAAATCACAATAAATAAAATAAATAAGTTAATGAGGCATGGAGTGGTTCATGGGTCGTGGACCATGTTAGGAATGAGTTTCTAACTTGAAAAAATAGGCCCATTTGGAAAAAAAATCCAAGTTTGGTCAATATTTGCTTCATGCATTTTTCCAAAAATTGGCCAACTTTGACAATGCATATCTCTCTCAATTTTAACCCTATGAGGGTGTTCTTGGACTTTTTAGAAATATTAGGATGTCCCCTAAGTAACTTGTTATGTTTCATCTCAATTGGATCTTCCATGTTCATGTAAGAAGCTTTGACCCAAAAGGTGTTTTTGTTGACTTTTGAAAAGGACCTATAATGTCTGAATTTATATGTTTTCATGAGTGCATTTATTGAACTTGAGGGATGAAGATGAGTTGTAGGGAATTGGATTCTATTCAAAATGATCCTTGGATGAGAAATTTCTGATAAAGTATGAGCAAGTTATGCTTGGTCAAATTTTGGTTGACTTTTCCTATAGGAGCCCTAATTTAGCAACTTTTAAGTTTTGATGAATTAGGAGCATTCCTTGAGGAATCATGATCAAATGATGGATATAACTTCAAAATGTTTATGTTGACCAAAAATCTTGAAGTTTGACTGTATGTGGGTCACAATTGACTTTTGACCTAATACCGTTGATTTTCAGGCATTTGAGCAGTTGACTGAGCAAACTTCTTGTGCAAGGCATGAAACTTGATATGGATAATCTTGAGAACTTATTATGGAAATGGAAATAATTTGGGACCCTTGTAACTAAAACATCTTGATGAAAATGGAAACCCTAGTTTGAGGCTCCTTGTCTTAGGAGGAGGATTTGTCTGGTCAATCCTTGGGCATCATTGAGCAAGTTAAGGACCTCCATGAGTATGTTGAGTAAAATGAGAGGGAAAATTTTGGGGTACAAAATCATCCCCTATTCAATCTTCTTAAACCTGAGGATGTATATTGGCTGGTCTGCCTTTCGTGATCTGAAGGTGGAAGATGATTGAACACTAGAGTGCCCAAACATTTACACTCGCATAAAATAATACTGATTGGTGATATCGAGAATGGGCTTACAGATGCCATTTGGAATTAGACGAAGAACCGTCGGAGATGGGCTTAAAGATGCCATCCATAAAAGATATCGAGTGCATAAGAGATTCCTTTAAGAGAATTCCTGTACCTGTCGTTGAGGAGGGCTTCGTCGAGGAATGTTGATTTGTGTCTTAGGAGATAGAGTATAGGAGTTTCGGTTATCCGCCACTCTACTGGGGAATTATCTCTTGATTGAGGAGGTGGGAGTAAACTGAATATCTGGTTAGGGTCCAGGCTGCACAGCGGCTTACTGGGGAAATGTGAGATCGACTGTATCTGGTCGGGTCCAGGTCTTGCAGTGTTGTAAACTGTTGTCTGGAGATAAGATAGAAGGAACCTAGATAGTAGGGTTACTTCGAAATGAAATCCTGGATGGTAGGGCTTGTGGGAAGGAACCTGGATAGTAGGTTTACTTCAAGATGAAATCCTGGATAGTAGGGCTTGAGAAGGAACCTGAGTCGTAGGGTTACTTCGAGATGAAAGCCTGGATAGTAGGCCTTGAGAAGGAACCTGGGTCGTAGGGTTACTTCGAGATGAAAGCCTGGATAGTAGGGCTTGAGAAGGAACCTGGGTCACAGTGTTACTTCGAGATGAAAGCCTGGATAATAGGGCTATGATAAGGAACCCAAGTCGTAGGGTTACTTCGAAATGAAAGCCTGGATAGTAGGGCTATGAGAAGGAACCTGGATAGTAGGTTTACTTCGGGATTAAAGCCTATATAGTAGGGATTATGGGAAGGAACCTGGATAATAGGGTTACTTCGGGATGAAAGTCTGGGTAGTAGGGCTATGAGAAGGAACTTGGGTCATAGGGTTACTTCGAAATGAAAGCCTGGATAGTAGGGCTATGAGAAGGAACCTGGATAGTAGTGTTACTTCGAAATGAAAGCCTGGATAGTAGGGCTATAAGAAGGAACCTGGATAGTAGGTTTACTTCGGGATGAAAGCCTGGATAGTTGGGCTTATGGGAAGGAACCTGGATAGTAGGGTTACTTTTGGATGAAAGCCTAGATAGTAGGGCTTATGGGAAGGAACCTGAGTTGCAGGGTTACTTCATTTGGTCACGTAGCTTAGTTGACCCATTTGGTTTCGGGAACTGATTTTTCATTAGCTGTATGCAGATATGATATGTATAATTGCTGGAGTTGTTGGTGATAATTGTCTTTCCTGAAAAGATAACGGGGTTAATTATATGCAATGCATGAAATGCATGGTGGGATGATGTTCTCAAAATAAATGAGATTATGATGTATGCAATATGTATGCGCATGTCATGATGTATAAACATGAGATGCTATTGTGACATATCCGAGTTTGGGAAAATAAATCCATGACTGTTGTTGGAGAGTATTGGAAACTGAATTCCTGACCGTCGTGGAAAAGGTGGTTTTCTACTTCCGCTGGGGATGGTAAACGAAGATGACTATGCTGGGGATTTATTCCTTTTTGTTTGTGAATATTCTTCCAGGGAGAGACTCTGTTTGAGAATAGCTCTGTGGGGGAATAACTCTGTTGGAAAGTGAACTTCCGTAGCTAGAGGGATAAACTCTGTCGGGGATTTAGTTTGCGCATTCAGGGAAATAAACTCTTCTTGGGAGACAAATTTTATGACCCGCTTGCGATTATGAAATTCGGTTGGGGGAATATAGCTGTTAGTTCTCTGGAGGGAACCGGATGGGGAAAGCACCTCCTGTTTTAGGGAAGCTGACATCAACTCTTTGATTACCTTTACTCTGTGGGGAGTACAGATGTCGCGAGTTTGTATGTATTGATGTCTTTGTTTCAAAGCGGTCTCTGCCCCGGTACCTGCTGTCGGGTTTGACATTTTTTTAGTTTTTGTCTTGCCCCTGTTTCTTAAGTTACGAGCAATTGTCTTTCCGTTTCTTATGTGAATATTTGTGAATAGTAATCATATTCAGATGCATATGTCAAGAATAAACCATTGGAAGTTCTTGCAAAACAAAACAGAAAAAGGAAAAACAAATAGTTTTGTAAAAATGACTTGTATTAATTTTCAAAGTTGGCATATAACAGGCGTTTTGTACAAGGAGGCTGACGCTCTAGTAAGAGAACACCGCCGTAAAAATGGAATTTATACAATATTGTGTACAACGAAAATAAAACAGCTATGTGCAACAATCCCATTGAGTTTCAATTCCGCTATTGCCGCTATGTCTTCGAGCGTCTCATCACTTTGCTACTTATCTGAAGCTGATTAGATTGATCGGTGCCGTTCGAGCTTGATAGTTGATACTGAGGTCCGATCACAAGGTGATCCAATGGGACATAATGATATGCTTTACATCCCTAACTTTTGCCAGGACTGCCCTTTCAGGTTTTCAGTCCACCGGGATACCCCTTTTTGCCCAAGCCACCTTTTCAGGTTTTGGACTTGTCGGGTGTACAATTTTTTTTCGTTTTCATCCCTTATTTTTCTCCGAACCCTTATGGTTCGCTAGGAAGCCCTTATTTTTGCTTAGGCCAGTCAACCTAGCGGGTATTTTATCATGCGTAGTATCTTTTCACTATGTCCGCATTGACAGGGTGAAGAAGGTCGTCACCGTCCATGGTGGTTAGAATCATGGCTCCACCTGAGAAAATGTTTTTAATCACAAATGGCCCTTCGTATGTGGGAGTCCATTTTCCCCTGGGATCACCTTGCGGCAGTATGATGCGCTTGATCACTAGATCCACGACTTGATACTCTTGGCGTCTGAATTTTTTGTTGAAAGCCTTGATCATCTGTTTTTGATACGTTTGACCATGACAAACAGCAGTAAGTCTCTTCTCATCGATCAAATTTAGTTGATCAAGTCGAGTCTGGATCCAATCGTCTTCATTCAAACCCGCATCTTTCATAATCCTTAAAGAAGGAATATGGACCTCAATGGGTAGGACTTCCTCCATGCCATATACCAGAGAGTAGGGTGTTGCCCCTGTTGACGTTCATGCTGAGGTACGGTACCCATGAAGAGAAAATGGTAACATCTCATGCCAGTCTTTGTATGTCACCATCATCTTCTGTATGATCTTCTTGATGTTCTTGTTAGCTGCTTCAACAACATAATTCATCTTCGGCCGGTAGGGAGAAGAGTTATGATGTTGTATCTTGAATTTTTACAGATCTCAATGATCATCGTGTTATTGAGATTGGTACCATTGTCAGTAATGATTCTTTCTGGCACACCGTATCGACAGATCAGGTTATGCTTGATGAACCACACCACGACATTCTTAGTAACGGTAGCAAAGGAGGCAGCCTCAACCCACTTCGTGAAGTAATCGATGGCCACCAGGATGAAGCGATGCCCATTGGAAGCAGTAGGTTTGATTTCCTCGATCATGTCAATACCCCACATTGCAAAGGGCCACGGAGCCGTCAAGACGTTCAAAGGAGCCGGTGGCACGTGCACCTTATCGATATAGATTTGGCACTTATGACAAGTTCTGGAGTGCTGATAACAATCTGCTTCCATAGTGGACCAGTAATATCCTGCCCGTAGGATCTTCTTAGCCATGGTATGTCCATTGGAATGGGTTCCGAAGGTACCTTCAGGTAAATCTGTCATAATCCTCTCTGCTTCGCCTTTATCTACACATCACAATAAGGTAGAGTCATGATTGCGCTTGTAGAGGATTGCATTACTGAGGAAGAACTTCGCAGCGAACCTTCTCAGAAACTTCTTATCATTTACAGATGCCCCCTCGGGATACTCTTGAGTCTCGAGGTACCTCTTTACTTCATGAAACCAAGGTTTATCTGATACCTCTTTAGTATCAATCTCGCAGCAGTGTGTTGGTTCATCCAACCTTTCAATGGTGATTCGGGGAGCTTCGTTGTTCCACCTGACTTTGAACATAGAAGACATGGTGGCTAGCGCATCCGCTAACTGATTCTCCTCTCGTGGGAAATGTTCAAAGGTTACCTCCTCAAAGTGTGGGAGCAACTTCAGTACATGCTCTTTGTACGGGAAGAGATTCGGATGCTTCGTATCCCGTCCTCCTTTGATATGACTTATCACCAAGGTTGAATCCCCGAAGACATCCAAGAACTTGATCCTCAGGTCAATAGCGGCTTTGAGACCCATAATACAGGCTTCATACTCCGCCATGTTGTTAGTGTAGTTGAAACATAGTCGAGCAGTGAAAGGAGTATGACAGCCCTCAGAAGATATGATTACGGCGCCAATGCCATTACTGAGTGCGTTCGAAGATCCATCAAAAACCATGGTCCATCGGGATCCTTCCTTAGGTCCTTCATTCGGCCCAGGTTCTTCATAGTCAGTCACTAGTATAATACTCTCATCCGGGAACTCAAAATTCATGGGCTGGTAGTCATCCACTGCCTGATGATCCAAATGATCAGCCAATACACTTCCCTTGAATGCTTTCTAGGTTGTATATTGTATATTGTATTCAGTTAAGATCATTTTCCATCTCTCTATTCTTCCGGAGAGAGTTGGCTTCTCGAAGATGTATTTGATAGGATCCATATTAGATATCAACAAAGTAGTGTGGGTCAGCATATACTGTCTTAGTCGGCGAGCAGCCCATGCCAAAGTGCAGCAAGTTTTCTCGAGCAGTGAGTATCTTGTCTCACAGTTGGTAAACTTTTTGCTAAGGTAGTATATTGCATGCTCTTTTCGACCAGACTCGTCATGCTGCCCCAGCACATACCCCATTGAATTGTCTATCACTGTTAAGTATAACATCAAAGGTCTTCCTTCAACCGGAGGCATCAGAATTGGTGGTTCTTTGAGGTATTCTTTGATTATTTCGAAAGAAGTCTGACATTCGTCATTCCACTTTACCACTTGATATTTCTTCAGAAGCTTGAAGATAGGCTCACAAGTAGCAGTCAGATGTGAAATGAACCTGGCGATATAATTCAGGCATCCCAATAAACCTCTAACTTCCTTCTCTGTACGGGGAGCCGACATCTCTTGTATGGCCTTTACCTTTTCGGGGTCTACCTGAATACCTTTGTCACTGACGATGAACCCTAGAAGCTTACCAGACCTTACCCCAAAGGTGCACTTGTTCGGATTTAGCCTCAGCTTGTATGTCTTCATCCTATCAAACAACTATTGTAGGTGGTTAAGGTGCTCTTCCTCAGTTTGGGATCTGGCTATAATGTGATCAACATAAACCTCTATCTCATGGTGGATCATGTCGTGGAACAGAGCGACCATGGCTCACTGATAAGTTTCCCCAGCGTTCTTCAACCTAAAAGGCATCACTTTGTAACAGAAGGTGCCCCACTGTGTGATGAAGGTTGTCTTCTCCATGTCTTCAGGAGCCATCTTGATCTGGTTGTAGCCGGAGAAACCATCCATGAAGGAGAAGATTTTGTGTTGCGCGGTGTTGTCAACAAAAACGTCAATGTGGGGAAGCGGGATGTCATCCTTGGGGCTTGCCCTATTCAGGTCTCTGTAATCCACACACATCATTACCTTACCGTCCATTTTAGGCACCGGGACGACATTCGCAACCCACTGCGGATAGGAGGTGACAACTAAGAACCCAGTGTTGAACTGCTTCATGACCCCAACTTTAATCTTTTCTGACATTTCAGGGTGCATGCGGCGAACCTTTTTCACAACCTGAGGACAATCTTCTTTAGTTGGCAGACGATGTACCACAATATCAGAGTCTAAACCAGGCATGTCTTCATATGACCAAGAAAAGATCTCAACATAGCCGTGCAACATTTGTATCAACCACTATTTGATCTTAGTTTCCAGATTTGCGCCGATCTTGACTTCTTTTCTATCTGCCTCCGTGCCCAAGTTTATCGTCTCAACTGGCTCTTCATGAGGATGTATAGCCCCCTCCTCCTGTTGTAGCAGTATAGCAAGTTCTCCCGGTACCACACAATCATCCTCACCTTCGTCCTCAACTTGGTTGATCGGATTTTCGAAGTCATGACTAGAAATAGCAGAACTGTTATCAATGGGATCCAGAGTGGATATGGATATGCAGTTTGATACGTGGGTGTGTGTAAGAGCATAACTGTATTTATAAAGTGAATAGCAGAAAAGAAAAACAGAGAGCGCAACATTTGTATGCAAGAAACGTCCAATGTTTTATTGATGACATATGAAAATGGCATATAATAACCCTCACAAACAAAACCATTGTGCCTCGGGTAAGACACAAGGCCGTAGAGTTTAAATTGTTTATTACAAACTTGGAAAATAAGTAAGACAATTACTGCTAAACAAAATAAATTGGTATAAAATATTCGGCCGTCCAGTTACTAGGTCCACCGTTGGTAGTCGGGTAGATCTAGTTGTCAATATCGGAATCTTCCTCACTATCTTCAATAGCATTGACCCCACGACTGCTGATGTGTAGGGGAGGTCCTCCAGCCCGAGTGTGTCGAACAACCCTTTGAGCTCCTAAAGTAAAGCCCAAACCAAATTTGTCATTTTTGTGAATAAAATCAGGAAGCTGTCCCCAATTGGTACATCCACCTTCTTCAACTACTTCTCTGGCGTCCTTGAGAGAAGTCATCTTCAAAGGAGGTTTGGTGCTGGTGATAGTCTCGGTTGGCGCCAAAATCCGGGGAACCTCTTCAAAGTTTTGACAAGGAGTCTCTATGAATTCCCCGTCCATCTCTACATACCTGAAGAAGTTTAGGTGGCTCACCATATACTCCTCTTCACCATGCACAGTGACAATTTTCCCCTTCACCAGATATTTCAGCATTTGGTGCAGTGTAGAAGTGACGGCCCCAGCTTCATGGATCCAAGGATGACCCAATAAACAAGAGTACAATTTCCTGATGTCTATCACGTAGAAGGTGGACCCAAAGGTCTAAGATCCCACTTTGACAGGGATGTCCACCTCCCCATGCACCATTCTCTTTGACCCGTCAAAAGCCCTCACCACAATGTTACTGGGCTTTAGTGTCAAGCTTTCACAATCTAGCCGATCAAGAGCCTTCTTAGGCAGGACATTCAGTGAAGATCCAGTGTCCACCAGCACATGAGCCATAGTAGTTCCCCTGCATTCGATCGAGACATGCAGAGCATCATTATGCTTCCTCCCCTTTGGTGTCAAATCGACATATGAAAAACCCAACCCATTGTCAGCAGTCAAACTGGCCACACAGTCTTTGAATTGATCGGTTGAGGTTTCTTGCGGTATATGTGCAGTATTGAGGAATGCAATCAAATCCTTTGCATGGGCCTCAGAACATAACAACAGAGACAATATTGATATTTTCGAAGGGGTCTTCCCCAGCTGCTCGACCACATTGTAGTCGCTCTTCTTGATTATTTTTAAGATTTCCTATATTTCTTGCTTAGAGGATTCTACAACAATCTTTCTAGGTGCCTTCGTCCGGGAAGGCTCACCTACAGCTTCTTTGCCGCGAGTCCCATATGACACAACGGCAGGAGTAACAATTTGAGTAAGAATGAGAGTAGTAACGGAAGTACCGGTAGGAACAACAGATGAAATAACAACAGGCTTCGTGACAATCTTCAGGAAGATCTCGAGAGAGAAAACCCTTCCACTTCTAGTAATCTTGTTGGTCCTGACAATGTTACTGACATCGGGATCAGCCTCTTCAGTCTTCAAATCCTATTTAACACCATGAAAGTAAACATCAGCGCCATAATTCCAAGGGACAGCTTTGTCCAAGGAGTACGGTACAGGACCATGAAAAGTGATTATCAACGGGGCGATTCTTGAAGCAGGTGTAATCCTAACAGGTCTTTTAGAGGATACCTTGGAAGTACTGGCGGAAATGGTTATAATGGCAACATCTTCACACGGAACAGTCGGAATCAGAGTCCTTTCGAATAAAATCTCTCTGCTGTCCATCAGGCGTTGAACACATGCTTTCAGCAAATAGCAACTAGAGGGAAGAGGTGAACACATATGGCAACCGTCACCACAGCCCAGAAATAAACCGGCCAGCAACAAATTCTTCTTGACAGTCATGAGAGGAGTGGAAACTTCATCAACAAAGGTAACAAACAGGTTAGTATCAACGACATTAACTCCATGGTTGTGCTTGGGCATGGGAGCAGTTATGACATTAGGCTTCTCCAGAGCATCAAACTCAATCTCCTTGGCTTCAATTAGATCTTGTACTTTATTTCTCAAAGCCCAGCAGTCATTTGTATTATGGCCAGGACTCTCAGAATGGTAAGCACACCGAGCGTTTGGATAGTCCCGAGGAGATGTGGTGTTAGGATTCTTGGGAGCCTCTTTCAAGGTTTCCAAGTTGGATCTTAGCAAATGGGGTAGAACCTCAGTCAATGTCATGTTAATCCGAGTAAACTGCCTTTGCGGTCTTTCTATCCTTTGCTGATTATTTCTTGGTGGGGTAGCTGCAGGCCTAGGTATCATCCCCGCACTTACCGTTGGACGGTGTTCAGCTCTGCTCTGACCTCTTGGGCTATAAATGGCACTGAACTCCTTCTTACCCGTGAAGGGATTCTTCATTGAACTCGAAGAGGTATCTTTCTGGATCTTGCCACTCCGGATCCCAGCTTCTACCCTCTC
This sequence comes from Vicia faba, assembly GCA_948472305.1. Classification (NCBI taxonomy): domain Eukaryota; kingdom Viridiplantae; phylum Streptophyta; class Magnoliopsida; order Fabales; family Fabaceae; genus Vicia; species Vicia faba. The sequence continues at coordinate 730,608,417 of OX451739.1, forward strand.
TCCCGTTAATATCAGCTCGGTAAAACCAGTTGAGGAGCTACCAATCAAATGATTGAAGAATGGACCAAACAGCGTCCCAAGAAACATGTCAACCAACTCCCTATCAGACAAAGGGGGTTGGACTCTCCCAACCAAATCTCTCCACTTCTGCGCATAGTCCTTAAAGCCTTCACCTGCACCCATGAACATACTCTAGAGTTGAGTACGAGTAGAGGAAAGGTCAGCATTGTATTGATACTGCTTATAAAAAGCAGTAGCCAAATCCTCCTAGTTATGGACATTGGTTGCCTCCAGTTGATAGAACCATTCAAGTTGAGTCCCTGACAGACTATCTTGAAAGAAGTGAACCCACAAGTTCCTATCAGCAATGTGAGGCTGAATCTTCCTTACATAGGAACAGAGATGAAGCTTGGGACAAGACACCCCATCATACTTCGCGAAAACCAGATCCTTAAACTTTTGTGGGATGACCACCCCAGATACCAAACCCAACTCCTCAAAATCCATCCCTGGTATTATCTGGATCTCCACAGCGCTCAGCCGATCCTCTAACTGTTTGTATATATCCTCAGTGGGAGGATACTGCTCATCATTGTAGTTTGTATCATTATCCGAAACTTCAGGGATAAGGTCCTTTTCCCTTGTCTCTCCCTCTCTCTCTATCTCTCTCTCTCTCTCTCTCTCTCTCTTGATTCTCCCATTCTTTATACGAGGAGGTCAGATCAACTGGTTGCTTTAACGGCCCCCTGAACCTTCTGCCCAGATTCAAAACACCAGAGGTCTTCTTCTTCTTCTTTTCCTTTAAGATAAGGGACTTCATATCTTCTTGCCCTTTTGCCAAAGCTATGAACATTTTTTGAAATTGGGCATTTTGTGCCTGGAGATCTTTGATGCTTTGTTTAGAAGACATTATTTCCGAAATAAACAGCGAAGAAGATGAGAAACCCATAATGGTACCTTTTATGCAATGTCATGGATGGTATGCGTATGCAATGATTTCAAGGACTCTTAAAGGCTCAAATTTGTTTAACCAAAAGAAACACACGTTAATTGTATGAATAAGTTCGGATTGTTACAAAGAGTTCCCTTTAGGCTTACAATTAAACAAAACTTAAAGCAAAAGAAAACTAGGTCTCCTAGGAGCGCATCCTATTTGGTGAAATGTAGGCGTTTATGTTCCTTACTTCATGAAGTAGCCTAGTGAGCTTCAGGACCTTCTTCTCGTTGGCATAGAATTGAACCCCGAATTTTTGTAACTCCTCCTGATTAGTTGGCATGTTAGGATGATGAACAAGATAAGGAGTGTCTCCTTTAGCAACTGGTTCCACAATCATTGGTAGGACAGTAGGGTAAGGCATCATAAGACTTTGGGCACGGGCTCGTACCCATCTGAGATATGGCTCAAGAGGAATGGAATTCTTGTGCCCCAGTGTCTTGCTATCAACCCTATGTACCATGCCCCAAGCTCGCATGAACCTTTTACGGTAACCTTGAGCATCATTCTCATAGTCGAAGGCGATTCCTTGGATAAGTGTATCATGAGGACCATCCCATCTCGCATAACCAAACTGTCGCAGTGCCAAACAAGGGTTATAAGTGATTCCTCCCTTAATGTCTAAGAGAGGGACATTAGGGAATTCACCACAGCGATCGATGATGGTAACATCTTCCAAGGACCGTGAACACCAATGAATGTCTGAATGTGTAAGGGACATCAACCTATGAGACCATTTCATACCCTACTCATTCTTCAAAATAGACCTGAGTAGGTGTGAAATAAACCACCTAGCCAATAGAGGAGTATAACACAGGAGGGTCCCCCTTCTCTTTAGAGTGCGAGCATACAGAGAGTGTAGAATATCCCCAAGTAATGTAGGCACCAGATTATGAGACAGAAAAACCTTAATCATATTCACATCTACGAGTTAGTCCATATTAGGGAATAATACCATCTCGTAGATGAGGAGTGCCAATACCTCTTCAAAAGCTTGTAAATCTAGGGTATCCCAAAAATAGTAAGCCTTCTCAAATAGAAATTTAACCGGGATTCCTTGGACGCTTCCCCTAGTTTCCCAATTTGTCACTATATCGGACCGTTGTAAGGACAGAGCTCGAGCAATCTCTTCAGGCTTTGGATGTTCTTCCGTACCGTTGAAAGGTAACTCATCAAGAATAGGTACTCCCAATAACCGAGAAAATTCATCCATAGTAGGCACTAGCTGGTAATCTGGGAAGGTGAAGTAGTGGTGCAAAGGATCAAAGAACTGAAAAAGCACTTTTAACAATTCTTCATCAGGTTTTGAAGTGACCAAGTTAAGAAACCGACCATTTTTTTCAGTGAAGGGAGAGCTTTTAGGGATCCTTAATTCCAAATCCTTTAGTTGGAGAGGCATTTTCACAAGGTTAATCTAGATAGTGTTCCTGCGGGCGGATGCCATGTCCTACAAAACAAAGCAAAGATGAGCCCTAGAAAATCCTTGAAATGGTTAGTATGATATGCCATGATTATGATGTCATGATTACGCTAAAAAATCACATGTATAGCAAGCAACAAACAAGTCACACCAAGTCCTTAGGTTTAAGGCCTGCATGAGTTTTAAGGTCATACCCTCTTAAAGCTGGATTGGTTCCACTTGTCCTATAAATAGTAATAGGGTTCTAAGGAATGTCAATATCACTGATCTTTCCCCCAAGCTTCGTTCAATAGGCGATTGAATCACAACCAAACAAAACTCAGGAGTAAAACCTCAATGAGTGTAGCATCGAGTATCTGTCGAACTTGGGAATACACCAAAGTCGGTCATCTCGCAACGTCCTACTGGCCAAGTTGTGAAATTAAAGGTTCTAAGGTCAGTGGATGCTTTATGACACCACGCAGTGGCCCCGTACTCTCCTTGATTGACTCAAGGGTTACCGATACCAACCAAAGTGTCACATCAATGTAGCTACTGCTTCAACCGTGTCGGTATACCCCGCACAGTTCCCTCACAGTTTATTGCTACTTACCTAAAAGATGTTCCCCAATCCGGGTGTAGGATCTTCAATAATACCCAAACAAAACCCTTGAATATAAAGCAAGCAAAGCAAAACAAGAAAGCAATTTTAAAAATGACCTAGATCCTAAGGTATACCCCACTTATTAAGTCCCCAGCAGAGTCGCCAGTTCTGTGATACGGTGGCAGAACCGACTGTTAATACTGGTTTGCATTTTGTATTCATAAATGTCGCGGTAAGCAAGAGTCACCACCTACTTTTATTTCATCCAACAAAGGAAAAGAAAAAGAACAAAAAAACCTTTTTTTCGAGAGTTTCAGAGTACGGGGGATAGATTATAGAAGGGAAGGTGTTAGCACCCTTTCTATCTGTGGTTTTCCACATGCTCTTAGGTAATTGCTCATTTTTGAAATTTCTTGTGCGTGTTTTGAAACGTTTTTGTTTAACTTCGTGATAAACCTTGTATCTGTCCTCAAGAGTGTGACGAAGTCGTTTTTGAAAATTGTTTTGAAAAGTGTTTGTGAAAAAGTTTTATTGTTTTGAGCAAATACTTAAGATTTTCTACCTACTCGAAAAAAGACTGTTCATTCTCGTTTCCTTTAGACAGTGCTATCCTACTATTAAGGAGTAGGTAGCCCCATCGTTGGAGTTTTTAAGGGACATTTGAAGGGACAAGTATGGTCACAAAAGAAATAGTTAGGAAACTTTAGTGATTACCCTAAAGTCCTAAAGATCATTCCGAGGCAACATCCAAATGGGTCATTTTTTATCTTTTGGGACTAGAGGAAGACCACTAAAATTCGCTATGCTTCATGACCATTTACCGAAGGCAACCAAAGTGGGGCAAACCCTAGGAGTGAGCATGTGCAAGTGTGCTTTTTCAGTTAATCATCTTTGCACAATTAGGGTTATCTACCTTTTAATCGTTGATTTATCTTTCACATACAATCCTAATATCCATACATCTAGCAGTTTAATAGTTGCGGAAATTAAAAAGTGTGAGAAATTAAAGTTGTAACTATTACAAGGCTTTTGGGCAGATACACAAATATTTGACTGAAAATGAAGATGCGGAAATTAAAATCCTAATTAATCTATTACAAACTTAAAACAGTTACAATAATTTGAATTAAAAGAAATTAAAAGCGCGCGTGACGAATTAAATATGAGAATAAATTAGAAGCCTAAAAAATCTAATTAATAAAAAAATATTTTTGTGTATTTTTTAATGAGAAAAACAATTTAATTGCAAATTAAACCTAATTTCTAGTTAATTTTAATTAATATAAAAAGCAATTAAGTTAATCTGATTAAACTAAATTATGTTCAATAAAATTAATTTAAATAAAAAAACCTAATTCTATATTTTTTTATGATTTTATATTTTTATCATTTTTTGATTTGATAAAAAAAGATTTTTTTTGTTGTAAAAAAAGATTAAATAAATAAATAAAATAAAAAGAAATTAAAAAATAAATGACTTGGGCCTGGTATTGTTGAGTCATCAGGGGGGTGAGGAGTTGAGTTTGTTGAGCCTAAATCCTTTGGCCCAATCAATTGCTTGGATCCAGTGTTGCCACGTTTGGGTTGTTCATCCTGGGGAAGCGCTCCAGGAGCGCTAGATCTGAACCCATTAAGATCTAAAGGCCTGATTTGGAGACGCATGGTTGACCTCTGAGTATGAGGCGCATTGGATCCTGCATAGAACGTTAGGAAAATAATAAAATGTCTTGACCTGGGATCGAATCCAGGTCCTTCCCCTTACACGCTGGCTTGCTTTACCGTCTAGGCTAGATGTCTCATCTGTTAGCATAATCAAACAAATACAATATAAAAGAAATAAAGTTCTATGCCCCAGGAAGCACGCCAGGATTCAAACCGGCCAATGGGAGTCAGCCACGTGATCACCTTCTTTCTCATAATTTTTGTTTTAGGTATCAGCCTTTTACCTACGGACAAAACCGTCACTAAAGGCTATAGTGATTGTTTTTGTCTGTGGCTACATCCCTGCAAGATTCAGAAATAAAATAACAACAAGATAAATCAAGACCAATGGCGTAAATCAATTGCAAATCGTGCCCTGAGTTTATTGGTACCCACGATTTGGTCTAATTTTGCCTCTACAGGGAGTCCCCAATTTGGGACCTTGAAACCGTAACAATGGTGTTAGGCTATTCCTGCACTTAAAACTCAATTACACCATTTAGATAGCATCAAAACCATATAATAAACAGGAATGCATGATCAAATATGATTGAAAATGTGCATACACATGTAATCGAGAATAAAAAAATGGAAAGAATGAGACTCGTACCTTACGATTCTGGGTGTTTTATGGCTTGAGAGTTATTGGAATAGCTTCAATACACGCCCATGAATTGATTAATGGCTTTGAATCAACTTGAATTATCCTCTAACTCAGAATTCGAACCACACTTTCTTTTAAAAAAAATTGAGTTTTGTTCTTCTTATGGAGGCAGTTTTTTCGTGTCCTCTAGGTCTGGCCTCCTTATGTATATGTGTTAGAATGTATTAGGTCAACAAAAACAGGTTGAATCTTGAACAATCATGGAGAAAATATCTTATTTAATCCTTGCATTATTTGTTTCCAAAACAATCCAAATCATGCCATTCTTGTTCCAATCACCCTTGGCACGATTTGATCTTGATATGTCAGCACATATCATCTTCATTCAATGCCAAAATCATTCCAAAAGTAACTTATATGATTTGTTTTGACTTTATTTGATTTTATTTGAATTTTAAATGAATAAAATCACAATAAATAAAATAAATAAGTTAATAAGGCATGGAGTGGTTCATGGGTCATGGACCATGTTAGGAATGAGTTTCAAACTTGAAAAGATAGACCCATTTGGAAAAAAATCAAGTTTGGTCAATATTTGCTTCATGCATTTTTCCAAAAATTTACCAACTTTGACAATGCATCTCTCTCTCTCTCTCTCTCTCTCTCTCTCTCTCTCTCTCTCTCTCTCTCTCTCTCTCTCTCTCTCTCTCTCTCTCTCTCTCTCTCAATTTTAACCCTATGAGGGTGTTCTTGGACTTTTTAGAAATCTTAGGATGTCCCCTAAGCAACCTCTTTGTTTTCATCTCAATTGGATCTTCCATGTTCATGTAAAATCTTTGACCCAAAAGGTGTTTTTGTTGACTTTTGAAAAGGACCTATAATGTCTGAATTTATATCTTTTCATCAGTGCATTTCTTGAACTTGAGGGCTGAAGATGAGTTGTATAGAATTGGATTCTCTTAAAAATTATCTTTGAATGAGAAATTTCTGATAAAGTATGAGCAAGTTATGCCTGGTCAAAGTTTGGTTGACTTTTCCTATAGGAGCCCTAATTTAGCAACTTTTGAGTTTTGATGAATTAGGAGCATTCCTTGAGGAATCATGATCAACCCTTGATAAAATAATGGATGTCACTTCAAAATGTTGATGTTGACCAAAAATATTGAAGTTTGACTGTATGTGGGTCACAGTTGACTTTTAACCTAATACAATTGATTTTCAGGCATTTGAGCAGTTGATTGAGAAAACTTCTTGTGCAAGGCATGAAAATTGATATGGATAATCTTGAGAAATTATTAGGGAAATGAAAATCATTTGGGACCCTTGGAACTAAAACATCTTGATGAAAATGGAAACCCTAGTTTGAGGCTCCTTGTCTTAGGAGGAGGATTTGTCTGGTCAATCCTTGGGCATCCTTGAGCAAGTTGAGGACCTCCATGAGTATGTTGAGTAAAATGAGAGGGCAAATTTTGGGGTACAACACCCCCCGAACTCAAGAAAATTATCAAAAGGTATTTCCTGTTTTTTTCACCCCTTCCTTTATTGGATAAAAGAAAAGCCGGTGGCGACTCTTGCTATCCGCAACAATTGCGATAAAACATAAAACACCCAAGTCAGTTCTCCCATCGTATCACAGAATTGGCGACTCTGATGGGGAAATATAAAATAAAAGTGAGGTTACCTTAAGAGTTAGATCACCTTTATTTCCTTTATTTTGTTTGCCTTACATTTAGGGGTAATTCTTGGGTTTATTACTTGTAAAGATCCTATACCCAGATCTGGGGCACATTAGGTAAGTAGCAGTAGATCGTGGAAACTGTACGACATAGACTGATATGGTTAAAGCGATGACTACATTAGTGTAACACATTTGTTGGTACTGGTGTCCCTTGTGTTGAATCAAGGAAAATACGGGGCCTCAGTGTGGTGTCATGAAGCACTGATTGGCCATAGAACCTTAATTGAACAACTTGGCCATTAGAAAGTAGTGAGATAGCCAGCTTTGGTGCAAAACTGAAGATTGGTTGATACTCGGTACTACACCTATTGAGATCGGATTTTCGGGATATTTTGGCTGCAAGAAAAGATTGATTATGCTGAAACAATTCCCGATGAAGAAAGATCGATGATATTGAAATTCCTTAGAACCCGATTATTTATTTTAGGATAGGTTGAACCAACTAAACTTCAAGAGGCTACTTACCTATAAACCCCATGCAAGCCTAAACCTAAGGTCATTATGTTCTTTGTTTGTAATTAATTATTCATGACATCATAAACATCATGACATCATGCCATAACATTCTCACTAACCATTTCAAGGATCTAGGAATTTATCTTTGTTCTGTTTTGTAGGATATGGCTTTCGCTCGTAGAAATACCATCCGAGTCAGCTTCGTAAAAGTGCCTCCTCAACTCAAAGAGTTAGCATCAAGGGTTCCTGAAGATTCTTCGTTCACCAAAAGACATGGTCGACTTCTCAACTTGGTTACCTCAAGCTTTAAAGAAGAAATGATATGTGTGCTCTTTCAATTCTTTGATCTTAAACATCATTGTTTCACCTTTCTCGATTATCAATTGGTGCCCACAATGGAATATTTCTCTAAACTATTAGGAGTACCTATTCTTGATCAAGTTCCCTTCACTGGTTTAGAAAAGGATCCACAACCTAAGGAGATTGCATCAACCCTACACTTGAAAAGATCGGACATTGTAGCCAATTGGGAAATAAGAAGCGGAGTCAAGAGTTTTCTATTCAAGTTCCTGTTAGAGAAGGCTCGACTATTTTGGGAGGATATGGATTTTCAAGCCTTTGAAGAAGTCTTGGCTCTTCTAATCTATGGGTTAGTACTATTCCCTAATCCAGACCAACTCATAGATGTGAATGCTGTCAAGATTTTCCTTTCTAGTAATTCCGTGCCTACTTTGCTTGGAGACATTCTACATTGTCTTCACACTCGCACCATGAGGAAGAGAGGGGCTCTTATGTGTTTCATACCGTTGCTGTCTAGGTTGTTTATTTTTCACTTTCCTCTATCAGTATTGAAGAATGAACAAGGCTTGGCGTGGTCTCAAAGGTTGATGTCACTCTCTCATTCAAATATTCATTGGTGTTCTCGATCTCTGGAATATATTACTATCATTGACCGTTGTGAGGAGTTCCCTAATGTTCCACTCTTGGGCATTAGGGGGGTTATTACTTATAACCCTTCACCAGCTCTACGAAAATTTGGCTATGCTCGAAGAGATGGTCCTCATGATGCACTTATCCATGGTATTATGTTCGACTATGAGAACGATGTCCAAGGTTATCGTCAAAGGTTTATACGAGCTAGGGGCATGGTGAACAAGGTTGATAGCAAGACTCTGGGCATAAGAATTCCATTCCTTTGGAGCCTTATCTCAAATGGGTGCAAGCTCATGCTCAAAGCCTCATGATTCCATATCCTACCATCCTACCAATAGTTGTGGAACCTGTTGCCGAGGAAGAAAATTCTTATACTATTCTCCATCCGGATATGCCTATCGACCTCGAAGAATTGCAGAGATTGTGGATTCAGCTCAAGGGGGAACGAGACACCTTTGAAGCTTGATTCTACACAAAAGAGAAGAAAGTGTTAGAGCTTACAAGGCAACTCCACGAGGAGCAAAGCCTGAACGCCTACATTACACCAAAGAGGAAGCAGCTGTGGTAGACTTGAGTATTTTGTTTTAGGAGTCTATTTTGTTGTCTCTTTGAGACCTTTTTGCTTTTTTTCATTGTAAGCCCAAGGGGAATTTGTAATCTTTGAACTCATTAATACAATTGTTATGTTTGTTTCCTTTTTGTCTAGAAAATTTAAAATCCTTAAGATCCTTGAAAACATCGCATCCGCATAGCTTGCATCATATCATAAGCAGGTCTTCTGATATAGGTTTCCTCATATTTTTACTATTTATTTCAGTATAAGATGGCTCTAGAGTAAACCGTCAAAGATCTACAAACTCAATACGCACAGCTCCAAGAGACTCTCCTCAACCTAGCCAAAGGTCAACAAGAAATAATGGCACTCCTTTCCACCAAGAAGAGGTCTGTTATCCTCAACATGGGAAGAAGGTTCAAGGGGCCTGCCCGGCTAGCTAAATAGAACAGGCTTCTTCTGAGGAAGAAGGAAATCAAGAAGAGGAAGCTAGAAGAACTAGAGCTGGGGGTGGAAATAACCAAGTTACTGACAACAAAGACTATTCCGAAGAGCAATATCCATCGGCAGATGAGAAGTACAGACAGCTCAAAGACCTAATTAAGGCTATAGAGATCTAAATAATTCATGGTTTGGACTTTGGAGACTTAGGTCTGGTCCTTGGGGTGGTCATTCCCCACAAATTCAAGGTTCATGTCTTCGCCAAATACGATGGGGTCTCCTGTCCAAAGATGCATCTAAGGTCATATGTCCACAAGATCCAACCACACACCATCGATATAAAGTTATGGGTTCACTTATTCCAAGAAAGCTTATCTGGAACACAGTTGGAATGGTTCTATCAACTTGAGGGGACTAATATCCACACCTGGAAGGATCTAGCTGCTGCCTTCTACAAGCAATACAAATACAACCCTGACCTTGCACAAACTCGCATGCAGTTGCATAATATGACTATGGGTTCAAATGAAGGTTTCAAAGAGTATGCTCAAAAGTGGAGGAACCTGGCTCAAAGAGTGAAACCCCCGTTGACTAACAACGAATTAGTGGACATGTTTATGGGCACCTTGACTGGTCCATTCTTTAATTTGCTAATTGTGAGTTCTTCGTCAGGATTTACTGAGTTAATTATGACTGGTGAACGAGTTGAAAGTGGAATCAAAAGCGGAAAGATCCCCATGGCTTCAACCTCTAATGATGTAAATAAACCATTTATTGGAAAGAAAGAGACTAATGTTGTTTATGGACAAAGGAGTCGTGTCAAGAATGATCGTCATCATTCAGTAGGAGTTGTATTGATTTCAAACCCGACCCCAATTCAACGACCACAACAATCAAACAATCAACAAAGGCCTGATGCCCCAAGGAGGCAATTCAGTAGAATCAACATGCCACTATCTCAAGCTTTACAATATTTGTTGAAGGTAGATTTGGTAACACTGAGGAATCCTCCTCAAACCCCAATACTTCATCTCCAAAATACAACCTAAATGCAAAATATGCTTATCATTCCAATAGCTCTGGGCACAGTACCAATGATTGTTGGGCCTTAAAGAGCAAGATCTAAGATTTTATTGATAACAAGGTGATTTAGTTTGACCCTCCATAAACCCCTAATGTCATTACTGCCCCCATGCCCAGTCATGGTAAAGGTGTTAATGCCATTGACGATGTCTCCTTTGTCTCCACCATCGATGATTTAACTACTCCATTGTTGACCATTAAGAAGAATCTACTGAGAGCCGGTTTATTTCCTGGCTTGCCTAATAATTGTTGCCATTGTGCTTCCCAAACCAATGGTTGTATGTGGCTGAAGAAAGGTATTCAACATCTGATTGATAACCATAAAATTCTATTCGAGAAAGCTCCGTCTGTGAAAATTTTACCTCAAGATGTTTCCATAATCACAATCTTCAACACTCCTATTAGGATCACCTCTAAAGGACCTATAAGGATCCCTACTGAACCAAAACTGGCTCCCTTAATCATCATAACATCAGGGTCAGTCCCTTATTCATCTGATAAAGCAGTGCCTTGGAACTACGGGGCAGAAGTTTATTATTATGGTGCCAAGCAAGAGCCATGGATCACTGAACACTAAGAGCCTGAAATTACAAACTTTGCTGGAACTAGTAAGGTCACTAAAACCGGAAGGGTCTTCTCTCTGAAGATCTCTCCCCTAACAATTACTACAACACCTGTTCGTATTCTGCTGCTAGACCAACTATCGACAATTGAGGTAAAGATAAAGTTACTGAGCCTTCCCTGATAAAGGCACCCTCAAAAGAAGTTACCATTGAAAACCCATCTAGACAAGATATGGAAGAGATTCTAAAGATCATCCAAAAAAATATTACAAAATAGTGGAACAACTGGGGTAGACACCCTCAAAAATATCCATGAAGTCCTTATTGTTATGCTCTGAGGCACATGCCCAAGCCTTGTTGAAGTTCCTGAAAAATGCCCATGTACCTCAAGAAACCATTGCGGATCAATTTGAGAATTATGTTGCGAGCCTAACTGCTGATAATGACTTGGTATTTTCTGATGCAGATTTGACTTCGGCGGGGAAGACTCATAACAAAGCTCTCCATATTTCTATTGAATGCAAAGGTACCACTCTGGTGCATGTGTTAGTAGATACTGGGTCCTCCCTCAATGTTTTACCCAAAGGTGCTTTGGACAAATTGGACTGTGAAGGGATGATGATAAAACCCAGCGACATTGTGGTAAGAGCCTTCGATGGTTCAAAAAGAATGGTCCACAGAGAGGTTGATCTTCCGATCAAGGTGGTGTCTCAAGTCTTTAATTCAACATTTTATGTAATGGATATCCTCCCGGCCTATTCTTGCTTACTAGGATGCCCATGGGTTCATGGGGAAGGTGCAGTTACCTCTACATTACATCAAATGTTGAAGTACCCAGTAATAGGGAAGGTTGTCACAGTCTGTGGAGAGGAAGAATATATGGTTAGTCATTTAAATTCTTTCAAAAAGATTGAAATGGATGGCGAATTCATTGAAACCCCCTGTCAAGCATTCAAAGTGATCCCTCCAACGATTATTGTTGCGAAAGCTATGTCTGCTACCCCCAAGACTGCCAAGGACACACCAAGAATTGCCTCTCTGAAGGATGCTAGGGCTGTTGTAGAAGATGGAGGCTGCACTATCTGGGGATAACTTCCTGGCATCCCTTACAAATGTAACAAATTTTGGTTGGGTTTTACTTCAAAGGCTCAGAAAGAGGTTCGACGTGCTCGTGCTGGTGGACCACCTCTCCGTATTAGCAACAATGAAGTCAATGCCTGGAGGGTACTGATAGTGATGGTGACTTGGACGACTGTATATTCCCAACTGCTAACGGAGGACTCAACAACTGTAAGGCTAAAGACTTCAGCTCAGTCTCCTTCAGCCAGGAGTAATTTCTATTTCCTGTTTTTATTGCTTTAAGAAATTTGTCTGTATAATTTCCTTCAAAACAATGACTTTAAACCACGTGCCTTTCCCGGGGAACAATGGTCCATTTGTTAAGGGTTTGTCATTTCATATATCATATGCTCATTTAATGAAAACATTGGACGATTTTACATTCAAATTTTGTGCTCCTTGTCTTTCTTTTATTTTACTGTATTTTCAAATAGCCATGTAGGTTTTACATGCACACACACATTTGCAGATCCACAGCCACTCTGGATCTCATTAACAACAATTCTGCTATTACCATCTATGACTTCGAAAATCCAATCTATCAAGTCGAAGACAAAGGTGAAGAAGATTGTGAGATACCTAGAGAAATCGCCAGACTCCTTATACAAGAGGAAAAGGCCATCCAACCGCATGAAGAACCAGTCGAAGTAATAAACTTGGGTACTGAGGAAGATAAGAAAGAAGTCAAGATCAACGGCAATTTAAGAGACAGTGTCAAGATCAGATTTGTTCAGATATTGCATGACTATGTTGAGGTATTCGCTTGGTCATACGAAGACATGCCAGGGCTCGATACTAATATCATGGTTCATCGTCAACCAATGAAAGAGAGTTGTCTTCCGGTCAAACAAAAGGTTCGTCGCATGCATCCTGACATATCTGAGAAGATCAAGGCCGAGGTAATGAAACAGTTCAATGCGGGTTTCTTGGTAGTGATGTCGTATCACCAATGGGTTGCAAATGTTGTTCTAGTTCTGAAGAAATACGGTAAGGTCCATATGTGTGTAGACTACAGAGATCTGATTAGGGAAAGCCCCAAAGACAATTCCCCACTACCGCATATTGATGTCTTTGTTTACAACACTACTCAACACAAGGTGTTTTCCTTCATGGATGGATTCTTGGGTTACAACCAAATCAAAATGGCGCCCAAAGACATGGAAAAGACTACTTTTGTCACACAGTGGGGAACCTTCAGTTATAAGGTCATGCCTTTTGGGCTGAAGAATGCAGGCGCAACTTATCAACGGGCTACTGTGGCTTTATTTCATGAAATGATTCATCATGAGATAGAAGTCCATGTTGATGACATGATAGCAAGATCTCAAACTGAGAGAGAACACTTTGACCATCTACACAAGATGTTTGAGAGGTTGAAGAAATACAAGCTGAGATTGAATCCTAATAAATGCGTCTTCTGGGTAAGGTCTGGTAAGCTCCTAGGTTTTGTCGTCAGTGGCAAAGGTATTGAAGTCGATCCTGCAAAAGTCAAAGCAATCCAAGAAATTCCAGATCCTCTTACTGAGAAAGAGGTCAGAGTTTTTCTAGGACGACTAAACTACATTTCCCGATTCATATCTCACTTGACTGCTACTTGTGAGCCATTCTTCAAGTTGTTGAAGAAAGATCAAGTAGTCATATGGAATGACAACTGCCAAATAGCTTTTGACAAGATCAAGGAATACTTGCAAGAACCACCAATCCTGATGCCACTAGTTGAAGGAAGACCTTTGATCATGTGCATTACCATCTTAGAGAATTCAATGGGGTGTGTGTTGGGGCAGCATGATGAGTTTGGTCGAAAAGAGAATGCAATTTACTACCTTAGCAAAAAAATTATCGACTGTGAAACAAGATATTCACTGCCTGAGAAAACTTGTTGCACTTTGGCATGGGCTGCTCGCTAACTAAGACAGTATATGTTGACTCATACCACTCTATTGATCTCTAAGATGGATCCCATCAAGTACATCTTTGAGAAGCCAGCTCTCTCCGAAAGGATAGCCCGATGGAAAATGATCCTAACTGAATATGATATCCAGTACACTACACAAAAGGCAATCAAAGGAAGTGTGTTGGAAGATCATTTGGCACATCAAGATGTGGATGAATACCAATCTATGAACTTTGAATTACCGGACGAGAATATCATGCTGATTATAGATTTTGAAAATCCTGGACTTTATGAAGGACCTGAGCAAGGATCCCGATGGACTATGGTTTTTTATGGAGCTTCCAAAGCACTGGGTAATGGAATTGGGGTTGTGATCATTTCTCGCGAAGGTTGCCACACTCCTTTCACTGCCAGACTCTACTTTGACTGTACCAACAATATGGTCGAATACGAAGCCTGTATCTTGGGTATCAAGTCTACTATTGACCTAAGAATCAAATTCTTAAGTGTATATGGAGACACAGCTTTGTTCATTAGTCAAGTTAAAGGAGAATGGGATACAAAACATCCAAACCTTGTCCCTTACAAAGAGCTTTTGCTAACCTTGATCCCATACTTTAAAGAGGTTAACTTTGAGCACATTCTGAGGGAAGAGAATTAGTTGGAAGATGCTTTGGCTACCATGTCTCCTATGTTTAAGGTCAGATAGGACAACGAAGCTCCCCGAATTATTGTTGAAAGATTTGACGAACCAGTGCACTGCTATGAGATTGACACTGATGGTGTAGAGGAGAAGCCTTGGTTTTATGAGGTGAAAAGATATCTCAAAACTCAAGAGTATCTTGAAGGGGCATCAGTAAACGACAAGATATTCCTACAGAGGTTCTCAACCAAATTCTTCTTGAGCAATGGGATCTTATACAAGCACAACCACGACTCGATTTTTCTCCGTTGTATAAACAAGAAGGAAGCAGAAAAGATCATGGAGGATATGCATGAAGGTATCTTTGGTACTCATTATAGAGGACATACTATGTCCAAAAGGATCTTGAGAGCTGGTTACTATTGGTCGACCATGGAAACCAATTATTATCACCACTCAAGGACTTGCCATAAGTGCCAAATTTATGCTGATAAGGTCCATGTGCCTCCAATTCCTTTGAACATCATGATTTCTCCTTGGCCATTTGCAATGTGGGGCATTGACATTATTGGAGAGATCAAGCATACCGCCTCTAACGGACACCGTTTCATTCGTTTCGCCATATACTGCTTTACAATGTAGGTTGAAGCAGCTTCATTCACCTTAGTTACCAAGAATGTCGTAGCCCGGTTCATCAAACACAACCTTATCTGCCGGTATGGTATCCCTGAGAGGATCATCACTGGAAATGGCACCAACCTTAACAATGCCATGATCACTGAACTCTGCACGCAGTTTAGGATCAAGCATCACAACTCTTCTCCATACAGACCTAAGATGAATGGCGCAGTGGAAGCTGCCAACAAGAATGTAAAGAAGATTGTACAAAAGATGGTGGTGACCTATAAAGACTGGCATGAGATGCTACTGTTTTCTCTTCATGGTTATCATACTTCGGCGCGAACATCAACTGGGGCAACCCCATTCTCTCTAGTCTATGGCATGGAGGTTGTCCTGCCTTTCGAAGTTCAAATTCCTTCTCTAAGGATTATGAAAGAAGCAAACTTAGACGAAAACGAATGGATTCAGAATAGGTTGGATTAGTTGCATTTGATTGACGAGAAGAGGCTGGATGCTTTATGTCATGGTCAAATGTACCAGAAGCGCATGATCAAGGCTTTCAATAAAAAGATTAAACCTCGGGTATACCAGGCTGGTGACTTGGTAATAAAGCGCATCATCCTACCACAAGGAGATCCTAGGGGAAAATGGACTCCCACTTACGAAGGGACATTTATTGTTAAGAAGATATTCTCGGGCGGTGCTATGATGCTAACCACTATGGATGGCGAAGATTTCCCGCATCCTGTGAACACGAACATAGTTAAAAAATACTACGCATAAGAATGACCCGCTAGGTTGACATAACTAGGAAAAAAAATAAGGGATATATACAAAAGACTGTACACCCGACAAGTTGAAAACCTGAAAGGGCGACTTGGGAAAAAAAGGGTATCCTGGTGGACTGAAAACCTGAAAAAGTGGTCCAGGTAAAAACTAGGGATTAAAAGCGTACGACTATGTCTCGTTGGATCACTTACATGCCAGCTTTATTACTAAGGACAAAAGTTCAAATGGTACAAAATCAGTGCAATCAACTTCTTCTGATGGCAAGGGATGATATTTAAAGGCATAAGGGCAATAACAGAGTTGGAACCCAATGAGATCACTTCCACATGGCTATATACATTTATTTTCACTTTGTACTCTTTTATTTTATGACGACTTTCTCTTACTAGATCAATCAACAGACCGTTATCATAAAAACATATTGTAGGCCAAGACAAGGAAAATATCTGCATGATGAACACTCCCTGTAGACCTTTTTCTGGCTCAGATTATATCGACCAAAGATCTATTATGATACTTTTCTCAGTTAAATATTTTCAAACATCTACTGGCTCAGATAAATCGACCAAAGATTTATTCTGATATTTCTCTTAATAGACATTTTTCTGGCTCAGATTAGATCGACCAAAGATCTATTCTGATACTTCTCTCAGTTAAATATTTTTAAACATCTACTGGCTCAGATTATATCGACCAAATATTTATTTTGATATTTCTATCAGTAGACCTTTTTCTGGCTCAGATTAGATTGACCAAAGATCTATTCTGATACTTCACTCAGTTAAATATTTTCAAACATCTGCTGGCTTAGTTTAAATCGACCAAAGATTTATTCTAATACTTCTCTCACTAGACCTTTTTCTGGCTCAGATGAAATCGACCAAATATTTATGCTGATACTTCTTTCAGTTAAGGATTTTCAGAGACATCTACTGGTTTAGATTAAATTGACTAAAGATTTAATCTGATACTTCTCCCAGTAGACCTTTTCTCGCTCAAATTAAATCGACCAAAGATTTATTCTGATATTTCTTCAGATACAGTCGAGCGTAGACTCATTCAGATACTTCTATCACCAATTACCTCTGAATGGCATCTTTAAGCCCATTCCAAACATAATCAACAAACAGTCTTACTTCATGCACAAGCGAGTGAAAATTTCTGGGCACTTAAGTGTTCAATCATCTTCTACCCTCAAGTCACGAATGGCTGTTGTACCCCAAAATTTTCCCTCTCTTTTCTCAAGACATTTCTCACAAAGATTTCAAAGGCTCAAGTTTGCACAAGTACAAAGCAGACAATAAGGGTGTGCAGATTCATGTAACTATGTCGAATTGAGAATCTGGTTCAGGCTACATGACTGGTCGAAAGGAGTGGTTGGCAGATTTGGACAAATCGAAGAATAAGCTTCGATCCACAAGCTTCGACTGATCAGTGGCTTACTTTATGCTTGCTTCAATCCACAAGGCAATGGATTCCTTCATGCTTTCTTCGATCCACAAGGCAATGGCTTCCTTCATGCTTGCTTCGATCCATAAGGCAATGGCTTCCTTCATGCTTGCTTCAATTCCACCTCTAAACCCTTCAACACACATAGTTTCTACACTATGAATTACAATTGGTGGATTCGAAGAACATACATTTGGTGGCCCATTCGAAGAACATAAATTTGGTGGTTCATTCGAAGAAACATACATTGATGGATTCGAAGGACATACAATTAATGGTCCATTCGAAGGACATACAATTGGTACATTCGAAGAACATACATTGGTGGATTTGAAGGACATACAATTAATGGTCCATTCGAAGGACATACAATTGGATTTAAAGAGAATACAATATAGTCCGTTCGAAGGACATACAATTGGTCCATTTAAAGAACACACAATTGGTGGATTCAAAGAACATACAAATGGTCCATTCGAAGAACACACAATTGGTGGATTCAAAGAACATACAATATGGTCATTTCGAAGGACATACAATTGGTCCATTCGAAGGACACACAATTGGGGGATTCGAAGAACATACAAATGGTCCATTCGAAGAATACACAATTGGTGGATTTGAAGAACATACAGTATGTTCCATTCGAAGGACATACAATTGGTCCATTCGAAGGACACACAATTGGTGGATTCGAAGAACATACAATATGGTCCATTCGAAGGACATACAATATGGTCCATTCGAAGAACAAACAATTGGTCCATTCAAAGGATATACAATGGGTCCATTCGAAGAACACACAATTGGTGGAAAAAGTATTGTTTTGTCTTTTGATGAGTCTAGTCGAAGGCTGTTGAACAAAGTCTTATTTGATGCTAAGCCCAAGTTTGTTGTACTGTCCATATAACAGCCTAAAACCATGTCAAAAGCAGTCTGCTACACTGCTATGAAACAGTCCTACACCAAGCTACCACAACACTCCAAAACTGCTGCAAAACAGTCCTGCAATGCTGATTCCAATTTGCACCAAACTAGCACATAAGAGTTGCACCTCGAAAGCTATGAAAAGAACATACCCAAACTGTTCAAATTTCATTTATTTCCCCCCAGAACCCCAACAAGACTCTTATATAAATAAGCTATTTCATAACACATCTAAGAGGGGCTTTTTAGATAGGGCTTTTTGACAAACAAAGAGAGGTTTTTTTGCAAGGCAAAGGGAGAAGAGGAGAAAAAAAAAGAGAGAGGAGAGAACACTTAAAACACTCTTAAACCCAGAACCAACAAATACAACACCTTTGTTTATTCTCTCTTTTGAATCCAAGTTTTCCTATCCTTCGAACTCAGGTTCATTCCTTCATTCGAATTCAAGAATATTCAAGGAAGCAACTCAAAGATCAAAACACCAACTCCAGATTCAAGGTAAGTCTTCCTGACTTTAAACCCTTCATTTCAAGAATGACATGTAAATAACCATTGCCTTCGAAGCTAACATTTCGTTTGTCTTCCTTTCTTGTCAATTATATGTTGAGAACTAACTTGTATAGACCATAAAATAATGTTGGAGTAAAAAATAACAGCATGGTTCGACACAAAGCCTTAGGCTTCGAACACACTGCTTCATAGTCCCAAACGAAAGAAAATAAAAAAGTGTGAATCGAAGGGTGTATATTTTGATACGCACTGATTTGTAGGGCCAAACGAAAGAAAGCAAAGGGGTGTGTGAATCGAAGGACATATGGTTCGACCATGCTGTAGGAATTGAAAGACTTGTTTTCTCTCTTTTGCGTTGTTTTTGTTTTTACGTTTTTTCTTGCAATTCAATATAGTTGTAATAATTAGGACTTTTATTGCTTTACAACCCCCATTTGTAAATTTGTATACCCCTTCCTCAATGATGTAATAGCTTAGGATTTTAATTTCCACAATTTACCGCTTTAATATAAATGGTTAGTAATTAGGGTGTGTATGGAAAGATTAAATAACCCATTAGAAAATCCTAATTTCAAAGACAAAATGCATGCAATCAAACACACTATTCACACACGTGCGCCTCTAGGGTAACCTCGCTTGTTGCCATCGGAAAATAGTCATGTCCCTCGAATATAGGCGTTTTAGCAAAGAGCCTCGATAAAAAAGATTGTAGTCCCTCGATGTACCTCAATGTTGCCTTCGGTAAACGATCCCTTACGAAAATTGTTAAAACATCTCATAAGTTGCCTTCTATGAATATATGACTGACCCACTCCCGTCCCTTCACATCCAATGGTGGGGCTTCTTACCAAATCAATGGTAATATAGAAACATCTAAAGCAGGAGGAAAAGAACAAAGACCTTTTGAGTAGGTAGGACGCTTGTAGTTGCTTGCTCACAAACTAAAACCATTTCCATACTTACACAGAAAACCCAAGTCAGTTCTCCCACCGTATCACAGAACTGGCGACTCAGCTGGGGATAAAAACTTAAAAGTGGGGTTACCTTAGAGTTAGATCATTTTAAATTTGCTTTACATTGTGTGTTTTGTATGCTTTATTTTTGAGGGTTTGTTTGGGTTGTTACTAAATGATCCTACACTCGGATCTGGGGCACCTTTTTAGGTAAGTAGCAATAAATCATGGAGGTTGTACGGCGTAGACCGATATGTACGAAGTGATAGCTACATTAGCGTGATACTTTGGCTTATACTAATGTTCCTTGAGTCAGTCTAGGATAACATTAGGCTTTCTTATAGTGTCATTAAGCGCTAATAGACCTTTAGAACCTTTAATTGACTCATCCTAAGCCATTAGAAAGTAGTGAGATGGTCGACTTTGGTTCTGACCGAAGATTGGTTGATACTCGATGCTACACTCATTGAGATTGGAATTTTTGGATATTTTGGCCACAATACTTTGGTTCTTGAGCTAAAACAATGCCTAAAAGAAAGGTCAATGATATGAGACTCCTTAGAACCCGATTACTATTAATAGGACAGGTTGAGCCAACCGAAACTTCAAGAGGGTACTTACCTTTAAAACACATGCAAGCCTAAACCTAAGGAATTGTGTGCTTTGTTTATATATGATTGTGATACGGTGGGATAACTGACTTGGGATTTTGCGTTTGTGTTTGCAAATGTTTCGGTTTAGCAAGAGTCGCCACCGACTTTTTATTTTATCCTAAGGAAAGGTCAAAAAGCACAAGAAAGACCTTTGAGATGTTTTCTTGGGTTCGGGGAATAGATTATGAAAAGGGAAGGTGCAAGCACCCTTTTCATCCATGGTTATCCATGGGCTCTTAGTTACTTGTTTAGATCACTTGCTTTTGCTTTTCAATTGTTTGAAATGGTGCTTTGTGTGTGGTTTTGAAAGATGTTTTAAAAAGAGGCCATCATTGTGGCAATCTTTGTAATGATTCTTGTTTGAATGTATACAAAGGTGTTTTTATCTTTTGAAAAGATGTTCAATGTTTGAAAGTTTGTTTTTGGGAAATGTTTTGAAATTGTGTTGTGAGGTGTGTTTGAAAATAGCAATGATGTTTTTGCAAGTTTTGATCAAGTAACTAAGAGCTATCTACCCTATTTTACTCAAAGATCTTTCCTATATGTTTTTAACCCTTTTGACAGTGTTGCTTTACCATTGCATTTGGTAAACAACCTTGTATTAGGATGTTAAACGGGACAGACGCGGGTCATCGTATAGACCATGATAGCAATTGTGTTAAGTATTTTGAGCAAATTTCTGAGGGACTAGATCATTTATGTATAGGCAACCAAGATAGCGTCATCGAGGGACTATGATCTTTTGTTTTGCCAAAGTACTCAACATGCGTAACATGGCCCATTTTTAAGGCAACAAGTGGATGAAACCCTAGGGGTGCAAGTGTGTATTGTGTTTGATTTTCATGCATTTTTGTCTTTGTATTAGGTCAAGCTACTTGTTGATTTTGGATTTTTGCATACAAACCCTAATCTCTAATCATGGCATAATTGAAAGCATAAATGCGTAAAATAAATCTACCACTATTACAACAAGATTATGGGGATGGGGATACAATTTTTGAATGGGGATTATTTTGCAAGAAATTAAAACCCTAGTTTTACTATTACATCCAAATTGAATCAAATGACATAAATAACAAATGAATAATATTTAAATGAACAAATTAAATAAGTATACCAAATATTATGAATATGCAAAAAGGTTTATGTTTATTTTTCATGTATGTAAATATATTTAATATGAAAAGAAAGAAATAATAAAAAGATTATTATTTTTTTGGTTAAGGGTAAAACCCTAATTTTCTTTAAGAAAATAAATATATTAATTACATTATTTATATACAATAAAAAAATAAAATAGTGTATATACAAAAATAAAATATATTTAGAAAAAGGTATTATTTAAGTATAAATAATAATAAAAATAAAAGTATAATATTTCTATGTTTTTATTTTCAACTATTTATAAAATAAAAGTATGTATGTATATATATTATATTAATTATGTATAATAAAAATAAAATATATACAAAATAAAAATATACTTAAAACAATATTTTTTTTAGTGTGAATAAAATAAAGAATAAAATAAAAGTATAATTTATATATTATTTTTAAGTTTTCAATAAATAAAATATACTAATTAAATTGTTTTCATGTTAGAAAAAATAAAAATAAAATACAAAATAAATGTAAAAATTTATAAAAATATTTTTGAGTATATTTTATATTTGGAGATAGTAAAATAAAATCAGAAATGAAAATAAAATAACAAAATATAAAAATATGAAAAAATGGGCCAGGGTGGTGCATTCAGTAAAAGGGGGTGTCAATAGTGAGCCAGGACCAAGCCCAGCCCACCACACTTCATCTTCAACCTTTGTTCTTCAAAAACGCGCGCGCCTGTACCAAATATAAACATCCTGCATACGAGCTCTATTGCAAAAACACATAACATCAAAGTTGTAGGGTTTTCCAAGACGAATCCAACCATATAAAAAACTTGTCCTAACTCTCAAAGACCAGAGAGAATTTCTCTGGCCCTAAAATATAACCTAATTTTTTCAGGATGTTCATAGACCAAATTCTCTTAGCATCCTTAATTAAAATAAAAACTGAGCATATGTACAGCTTCATGGCTATGAATACTACATTTCTTATTCCCAAACCTAAGTCTAAATGTTCCTAAATAGAGAGATAGGAAGTTTATAAAAACCTGTTTCAACTGACTTCGTGTATGGCAATGTGGAGCTTTTCAACAAGGCCTGAGATGTTTGGGAGCTTGCTTGAACTTCCCTTGACCTTCTCCAATGCCTAGCTTGCCTTGAATGTGCTTGAACAAGCCTACATAACTCAACCTGCGCAAGCTCAAATAAAAAATGGCAAACCCTGTTAATGGAGTTACAGTCAGTGTTTAAGGGTTGGGATAGTTTGGATATGTTGTATGGAAGGTGTTTGAACCAATTTGAGACAAAACGCACGAGGGATTTGAGTTGTCGAAATCAAACTGCAGGGAGTGCCCTGTTTTGCCAAATGAAGATGATTTTGTGTTATAGTATGTTTGAAGTCTCAAAGCGTCGTGTTTCTGGCTCAAGGGGATGTGATAAAGATGTTTCAAAAGCTTGCACAAGTTGGTTTTGGCTGATGTTCAAGTTCTCATGTATTTGGCATATTTCTTGTATATGAAGCAAAAGTCGGAAGTGATGTGAAGCAGGCCTGTACAGGCTATCCATCAGCTTGTACACTTTTCCCTTGGCCCCTCAAGTTTGTGGATCTGATTTTCTGCACAAGATATGGCTCATTGCTCAAGGATTTAGTTTTGACATAAAGCATGATTTAAGCAAAAATGGAAATGTTGCTTTTTCTACTTAGGGATTAATCTTGTGTGCAATGTTCTAATGACCAAAACAATGCCTTAGACCAATGGATTTGCATTAAATTATTGAGTGTGAAATGGTTTAGAGGCCTTTAATCTAGTGCAAAGCAAGCTGATTTGAATTTGCAACTTGTATCCATATGAACATGCCATGGATGAAAAGTGAGTTTTTGCCAACTTCAAGCCTTCGATTCTCCCTAACCACAAATGAGTTTGGATAGTTCTTGGACATTTTGGAAAGCTTGCAACATGCTCTACAATCCATATTTGAAATGCAATTTGAGATTCCAAGTGGAACTATGTGAAAAATGGCCATGAAGATAGGTCAAAATCCTGCCTAAACTAGGGCAAAATTTCACTAAGTTAAAAGTTTTAGGGACCCTTGTTCCAAAAATCATAACTTGAGATCCAAGCTTCTTTTAAGAATACTTTGTGATTAAAAGTTGTATACTTTGTGTAGGACTATAACTTTTGTGTTGGAAATTTTGTTTGAATCCAATTTCATCATGGTGAAAATGTTAGGCAAAGTTAGGAAAAATTAAGAAAATTTCATAACTTAGAAAAATTCTAAGTTATGAAAATTTTCAACTTTAAACCCTAATTTGCAAAAATGAGTTTCTTGATGAACAAGTTTCATGTTTTGACACATCTTGATGAAAAATGACCCTTGGCACTTGATTTTGACCAAAAAGTCAAAGTTTGACTTTTCAGTATACAGTTGACTTTTGATCAGTTGACTGGAAAATTCATTTATCAATCCAATGCAATTGAGATCTTTTGAACCTTGGGAATATATCAAGATGATTTCATTGAGTCCTTGAATCCATGGTTTAACCCAATTTTCCATTGGCTTGGTCAAAAGTCAGATATTGCCCTTGTGCAGTCAAAACCCTAAAAATGACCATTTTGCCCTTTTGATGATCTGATCAAAAATTCTTGAGGAGTTGTGGTCCAAACTTGATAAAATGGTTCATAGGAGCCTAGAATGTTGACGTGGGTCAAAAATCATGAGGTTTGACTGTAAATTGGTCACAGTTGACTTTTTCCCCAATACAGTTGATTTCTAGGTCAACTGTCCAATTGACTGGGCAAAAATTTGATTCAAGGCCTGAAACTTGGTATGGAAAAACTTATGGGTCCAACATGAAGTATGAAAGTCACTTTGAACATTAGAAGTCCAAAAATCCTTGTGCAAACTCAAACCCTAATTGAGGTCATCAGTGCAAGGAGATGTCTTGAGCAGAGCAAAACCCTAATCATATCTGGAGTTCAAAGAGTCTTGTGGGGGGAAATCTTGATAAAATGAGAGGGAAAATTTTAGGGTACAACAACTGCCCCTGTTCAATCTTCTTGAACCTGAAGAGTTAGATTGGCGAGTTTGCCTTTCGTGACTCGAAGGTAAAAGAGGATTGGACACTAGAGTGCCCGTAAATTTGCACTCGTCAAAATGTAGATGAAGGAATGGGCTTAAAGATGCCATTTGGAGATGGTAGAATCTTGCTGGAGATGGTCTTAAAGATGCCATCCAAGATTTGTTTGTTTAAAATCAGGAGAATGAATGTCAGAATGGTATCCGTGTCTGGAACATATCTGAGTTGTATCTGGAGATTGGATCTGTATGAGCAAAGGAATAGCGTCCACGTCTGGAGCGTATCCAAGCTGTAACTGTATTTGATTCTTGAATGAATATCAGAACGACTGCCGTGTCTGGAGTGTATTTGTATTGTATCCAAAACCTGAAATCTGAATAAGCAACAAAAAGACATCCGTGTCTGGAGTGTCTCTGGGCTGGAGGAATAAGTTTGAATGAGTGACAGAATGGCTACCGTGTCTGGAGCGTATCTGGACTTTATATGAGATCTGTATGAGTAGCAGAATGACTTCCGTGTCTGGAGTGTATCCATACTGTAACTGGGATCTGAATAAGTGACAGAATGACTTCCTTGTCTGGAGTGTATCTGGACTTTGAAATTGATAGTTGAATCTGAATGAGAAATAGAATGGCTTTCGTGTCTGGAGCATATCTAGTCTGTATCTGATTGCTGAAGTCTGAATGAGTGACAGAATGTCATCCGCATCTGGAGCGTATCTGGACTGTATCTTGACTTGAAATTCTGAATGAGTAATAGAATGACCTCCGTGTCTGGGGTGTATCCATACTGTATCTGAATAAGAGATCTGAATGAGTAGCAGAATGACTCACACGTCTTGGAGTGTATCCGTAATGTATCTGAGACCTTTGCATATTTGTTAAAGATAGCTTTTAATCTTATCCTGAAAAGGGTAAAATGTTAGCTGAAAACACAAATTTATGTTGCATGACATGTATGATGCAATAAAATGTGTTTTATCAATGTTTATGATATATGAATGTAATGGATGCGCATGTAAGCCGAGTAGTTGTCTTGCTGAGGAAAATAAATCCTTGATAGCTGGAGATAATGAAATCTTTAACTGTTGCCGGGGAAAATAAACCCTTGACTGCTGCTGGATATTCAAAACCTTTGATTGCTGAGACTGAGAAATCCTTTGGACTACTGCTGGTGACTGAAAATCCTTGGTGATTTGTGGGGATTAACAAGAGCTTTGACAACCTCTGTGGGGAAATTAGAATCTTTCATGACTTTCCTGGGGAATAAGGAAAACTCCGACGATCTCTACTGGGGAATTAAAACCTAGGAGGCTTCAACTGGAGAAATGAGAACAAGAATCTTCGTTCTGCTGGGAAATAACTCTGTGGGGAAAATGTTTATTTCGTCGAAGATTTCTCAAGAGCTTGGGTTGTATGCCAATCTACTGAGGATTTATGGAGGGAATTGGATGGTGTTCCACCGGGGTTTAAGATTTGGAGTTTTGGACTCTGTTGGGGAAGAAAGTTTTATCTTCGCTGGGGGTTTGTAGTTCAAAGTTTTCTGGCTCCGCTGGGGATTGGGAGTTTGGAAACTTAGTTCTGATGGCGATATGTTTTTAACTCCACTAGGGATATGTATTAGCTCTGTTGAGGATCTGAATGACATACTGCAGGGGATTTCTTCTGGAATAGCCTAAAGATGTTTTCCTATACTTTCAACCTATCAGTAATTATCCTTTCTCATTCCGTTTTATTTGTAAGCAGTGATTATATTCAAATGCATATGCTTATTTAATAAATCATTGGACGTTTTCAAATAAAACGCAAGTGTAAAATGAAAGAAAAGGCAAGCAAATTTTTGCACTTTGAAGTATCTTTGTATTAACTTTATAAGTATTTTGTACAAAGGAGACAGACATCCTAGTAAGAGAATGTTGTCATAAAAAATGTGAAAATTTTATACAAAGAAAGATGGCTATGTGTAACAATTCCATGGGGTTCCCATTCTGCTATAGCCTTCACAACTCTGAGTATCTTGTCCATTCGTTGCTTCGTCCGCTGATGATTGGATTGATCAGAAGCTTGGAGCTTGTCCGTGAAGAGATTGTCCTTTAAAGTGATCCGACGAGACATAGTCATACACTTTAATTCCCTAACTTTTTCCTGGGTCTCCCTTTCGGGTTTTTGATCCACCGGGAAACCCTTTTTTGCCCAAGTCGCCCTTTCGGGTTTTCAACTTGTCGGGTGTACAAATTTTTTTATTTATCCCTAATTTTTGCCTGAACCTCCCTTTTGGGTTTTCGATTCACCGGGATGCCCATTTTTGCCCAAGTCGCCCTTTCGGGTTTTCAACTTGTCGGGTCGTTTATGCGTAGTATCTTTTGACTATGTCTGCGTTCGCAGGGTGCGGCAGGTCATCACCGTCCATGGTGGTCAGAATCATTGCCCCACCAGAAAAGATGTTTTTGATCACAAATGGTCCTTCGTAAGTAGGAGTCCATTTGCCCCTGGGATCACTTTGCGGCAAGATGATCCGCTTGATTACAAGGTCCCTGACTTGATATACTTGCCTCTTGACTTTCTTGTTGAAGGCCTTAATCATACGTTTTTGATACGCCTGACCATGGCAAACAGCAGTAAGTCGCTTTTCGTCAATCAAGTTAAGTTGATCAAGTCGGGTTTGAATCCAATCGTCTTCACTCAAACCAGCATCCTTCATGATCCTCAAGGAAGGGATCTGAACTTCCACAGGTAAAACAACTTCCATGCCATATACCAAAGAAAAAGGGGGTTGCCCCGGTTGAAGTGCGGGCTGTGGTATGGTACCCGTGCAGAGAAAACGGTAACATTTCATGCCAGTCTTTGTAGGAGACCGTCACCTTTTGAATGATTTTCTTGATATTTTTGTTCGCAGCTTCAACAGCACCGTTCATCTTTGGCTGATAGGGAGATGAATTGTGATGTTGAATCTTGAACTGCTCACACAGAGCGGTGATCATAGTATTGTTTAAATTTGTACCGTTGTCAGTGATAATCCTGTCGGGGATACCATACCGGCAAATGAGGTTCTGCTTGATGAAGCGGGCAACCACATTCTTTGTAACGGAGGCGAAGGAAGATGCTTCTACCCACTTGGTAAAGTAATCAATGGCCACCAAGATGAAACGGTGTCCATTGGATGTTGTAGGCTTGATATCTCCAATCATGTCGATTCCCCACATTACGAATGGCCAAGGAGCTGTTAAGACACTGAGAGGAACTGGGGGAATATGTACCTTGTCAGCATAGATTTGGCATTTGTGACAAGTACGGGAGTGTTGATGACAATCAGCTTCCATGGTAGACCAGTAGTAGCCTGCCCGTAGAATATTCTTAGCCATCGTATGACCGCTTGAGTGGGTGCCAAAGGTGCCATTATGTAGTTTAGCCATGATCTGCTCAGCTTCAACCTTGTCCACACAACGGAGTAGGACACAATCAAGATTGCGCTTGTATAGGATACCATTGCTCAGAAAGAACTTGGCAGCGAACCTCCTTAAGAACTTTTTGTCGTTGACTGAAGCTCCTTCAGGGTACTCTTGTGCTTTGAGATACCTTTTGACATCATGAAACCAAGGTCGGTCCACCACTTCTTCGGTATTAATCTCGTGACAATGTGCAGGTTCGTCCATTCGTTTAATGGTGATTTGAGGTGCCTCATTATCCTAGTTAAGTTTAAACATGGATGGCATTGTAGCTAGCGCATCTGCTAGATGATTCTCTTCTCGCGGGAAGTGCTCGAAGGTAATCTGCTCGAAGTGTGGTAACAATGTCAGGACATGTTCTTTGTAAGGGATGAGGTTAGGGTGTTTAGTATCCCACTCTCCTTTGGTTTGACTGATAACCAAAGCTGAGTCCCCAAATACAACCAAAGATTTTATTCCCAAGTCAATAGCGGCCTTGAGACCAAAAATACAAGCTTCATGCTCGGCCATGTTGTTGGTGCAGCTGAAGCAGAGTCTAGCAATGAAAGGTGTATGGAAACCTTCTGGAGAGATAAGTACCGCGCCGATACCGTTTCCAAGTGCATTTCAAGCACCATCAAAGTACAGGGTCCATCGAGATCCTTATTCAGGTCCGTCATACAGTTCGTTACCTTTAATGTTGTCCAATGTCATGATATCCTCGTCAGGGAAGTCAATCCTCATAGATTGGTAATCTTCGATGGCTTGATGAGCTAGATGGTCAGCTAGTACACTCCCCTTTATAGCTTTTTGGGTTGTGTACTGTATATCATATTCGATGAGGATCATCTTCCATCTAGCGATTCTTCCGGATAAAGCAGGCTTCTCGAAGATGTACTTGATCGGATCCATCTTAGAGATCAACAAAGTGGTATGGGTCAACATATACTGCCTTAGCTGGCGAGCAGCCCATACCAAAGTGCAGCATGTTTTCTCGAGCAGTGAGTAGTGAGTCTCACAGTCGGTAAACTTTTTGCTAAGGTAATAAATGGCATGCTCTTTTTGGCCAGACTCGTCATATTGGCCCAACACGCACCCCATTGAATTCTCCAGGACAGTCAGATACATGATTAAAGGTCTTCCTTCGACGGGTGGCATCAAGATAGGAGGTTCTAGCAAATACTCCTTGATTTTATTGAAAGCAAATTGACAGTCATCGTTCCATTAAACCACCTGATCTTTCTTCAACAACTTGAAGATAGGCTCACAGGTAGATGTTAGGTGAGAGATGAACCTTGCGATGTAGTTTAGGCGTCCCAAGAAGCCTCTGGCCTCCTTCTCAGTGCGAGGGGCAGGCATTTCTTGTATAGCTTTGACTTTGGTAGGATCAACCTCGATGACTTTGTTACTGACGATAAATCCCAAAAGTTTACCGGACCTGACTTCGAAAGTGCACTTGCTAGGGTTCAGTCTGAGCTTGTATTCCTTTAACCTGACAAACAGCTTTTGCAGATGGTCGAGGTGTTCTTCTTCTGTCTGTGAACGGGCTATCATGTCGTCTATGTAGACTTCAATCTCATGATATATCATGTCATGAAACAAAGCTACCATGTCTCGCTGATAGGTTGCCCCGGCATTCTTCAGTCCGAATGGCATCACTTTATAGCAGAAGGTACCCCACTGTGTAACAAAAGTAGTCTTCTCCATGTCTTCGGGGGCCATTTTGATCTGGTTGTACCCTGAAAATCTGTCCATGAAAGAGAATACCTTGTGTTGAGTTGTGTTGTCAACCAAGATGTCAATGTATGGTAGTGGAAAATCATCTTTAGGGCTAGCCCTATTTAAATCACTGTAGTCCACACACATTCTGACTTTGTCGTCCTTCTTAGGCACGGGCACAATGTTAGCAACCCATTGTGGATAGGAAGTAACAGCAAGAAAGCCAGCATTGAACTGTTTCATCACTTCAGCTTTGATCTTTTCAGACATATCGGGCCTCATTCAACGGACTTTCTGTTTGATTGGTGGACAGTCTTCTCTGGTAGGGAGACGATGAACCACAATATTTGTATCCAGCCCCGACATGTCTTCATAGGACCAGGAGAAGATCTCAACAAATTCATTCAACAGCCGAACTAAGCGCTCTTTGACACTTGGCTCCAGGTTGGCACCCACTTTAACTTCTTTTCTGTCTTCGGCAGTACCCAAATTGATAGTCTCTAACAAATCTTCATGGGGCAGAATAGCCCTTTCTTCTTGTTGCATAAGTCTAGCCAGCTCTCCAGGCACTTCACAGTCTTTATCACCTTCGTACTCAACATGATTGACCAGATCTTCAGAGTCACTGAAGGCCATAGCAGAATTGTTACCCATGGAATCCAGAGTGGATGGGTACCTGCATTTTGTGAGTGTGGGTGTGTGTAAGGGATAGCCACCTTTAAACAAAATGAAATGTAAAAAGGAAAGAAAATGAACACAAAAGTTTATAGATGAAAACGTCCATGATTCATTAAAAATGGCATATGAAAATGAAGAATCAAAACCCTTACAAATGGACCTATATGCCCCGGGTAAGGCATAAGAAAAAAAGTGTACGAATTGTTTAAAAGTTATTACAGACCAAACAGGAAATGTTCAAAAGATAAATTACTGATT
Organism: Vicia faba; assembly: GCA_948472305.1. Lineage (NCBI taxonomy): Eukaryota > Viridiplantae > Streptophyta > Magnoliopsida > Fabales > Fabaceae > Vicia > Vicia faba. The sequence continues at coordinate 730,639,308 of OX451739.1, forward strand.
GATGAAAGTAATGGGAACGAAGTCTTTCGCCTCCCAGTTGTTCAGTCCTCCTTCAATAGTTGGAAAGATCCAGTCTTCAAAATTTCCTCCTTCTTCATCATCTTCTAAAGCATGAACTCCATGATGAGTGATTTTCAGTGGCGGTCCTCCATCCCGGGAGCGACGCACGACTTTCTGGCTAGCAGCAGTGAAACCCAATCCGTACTTATCTGTCTTGTAAGGAAAATATGGAAATTGACCCCACACTGTACTTCCTCCTTCCTTGATTATAGCCTCCGCATCTTTAAGGGATGACATCTGGGACACAGGCTTGGTAATGATGGGCACATCAGTCATTGTCTTGGCTACCGCGACTTCAGGAGAAACCTCTTCAAAGTGTTGGAAAGGTGTTTCTATGAATTCACCATCTAACTCCACGTAGCAGAAAGAGTTAAGGTGGCTTATCATATACTCCTCCTCACCATGAACTATTATGATTTTACCCTGGACTGGGTATTTGAGCATCTGGTGTAGAGAAGAAGTGATTTCCCCAGCGTTGTGGATCCATGGCCTTCCCAACAAGCATGAATATGAAGGACGGATGTCCATCACATAAAATGTAGAGTTGAAAATTTCCGTTCCCACCTTAATTGGGATGTCCACTTCTCCGTGAACCATCCTCTTAGAACCTTTGAAGGCTCTAACAATGATATTACTGGGCTTTAGGGTCAAACCTTCACAGTCCAATCAGTCCAATGCTTTCTTTGGTAAAACATTTAAAGACGAATTGATATCAACCAGAACATGAGCAAATGTAGTTCCTCTGCACTCTACCAAGACATGCAGCGCATCATTATGCTTTCTTCCCTTAGACGTCAGATCGGCATCAGAGAAACAAAGACCATTGTCTGCTGTAAGGCTGGCTACACACTCTTGAAACTGATCCGCAAAAGTTTCTTGAGGCACGTGTGCCATCTTCAGAAATTTGATCAAGGCTTTGGCATGAGCCTCGGAGCAAAGCAATAGAGCCAACATAGATATTTTTGAAGGGGTTTTCCCCAGCTGCTCTACGACATCATAGTTGCTCTTCTTAATTATCTTTAAAATCTCCTCCATCTCCTTTTGGGTGGTCTCGAGGATAACCAAAGTCTGAGCCCTCGTCCTGATGGGCGCTTCTTGGATCCCCTTAACTTTATCAGCAGTAACAACAGAGGGTATAACTTCGGGAGTAAAAATTTCTTCAATCACTGGACTTTGCACAAATATCTTGACAGGCACATGAGCACTTGAGGGTCCGAAAACTGCCCGTGGAGGAGCAATCTCCGGAGAGAAGAGTCTTCCGCTACGAGTGATCTTACTTGTCCCTGCAATATTCCCCACATCAGGAGTCTCTTCATCAGAGCTTTCTTCAACTGATTCGATCTGGTTCACACCGTGATAAAAGATCTCTCCTCCATAATTCCACGGTATTGTCTTGTTAGACTTATATGGGATAGGCCCCGACATGGTAATCTTCAGCGGTACAAATTTTGGATCGGGTGTAATCTTAACAGGCCTTTTGCAGGTCTTGGAAAGATTGTCAGAAATGGTGATTATAGAAACATCATTGATTGGAGTAACAGGAGTAACATGAGTGATGGGAGTAACAGGAGTTTTATGAAAGAGGATCTCTTGAGTATCCATCAAGCATTGAATGCCTGATTTCAACAGCGGGAAGTCGGATTGCAAGGTTGAACAAAAGTAACAATCTTTTTCACAGCCCGGGAAAATCCCGACTTTCAACAGATTCATCTTGATCATTGGCAATGGAGTCATTAAGTCATCAACAGTAGTAACATGAAGATCTTCTACAATAGCATGGACATTATGACCATGTTTTGGCATAGGAGCGGATATCACATTAGGTTTTTCGGGAGCATCAAACTCTACCTCCTTGGAATCTATTAAATCTTGGATCCTATTTTTAAGGGCCCAACAGTTGTTGGTGTCGTGCCCCACAATGTCCGAATGATATGCACATTTTGCATTGGAATGATAATAAGGAGAAGAGGTATTTGGGTTTTTTGGCACTTCTTTCAAGCTGGTAAGGTTTAATTTTAACATATGAGGGAGGACCTGAGCTGGTGTCATATTGATCCGGGTGAATTGTCGTTGTGGCCTTTCTACCCTTTGCTGGTTAGCTATGGGTTGACTGCTTCGAGGTTGATCGTCTGAGGAGTTCTGGATCATCACAGCCCCCACCGCTGGTCGGCGCTCTATTCTCCCTTGATTTCTCTGGGTGTGAACAGCAGAAACTTCCTTTTTGGCTGGGAAGGTCTTCTTGATAGCAGTGGAAACGGAGGCATCCTTCTGAATCTTACCACTCTTAATGCCAGCTTCGACCCTTTCACCGGTCAGAATCAATTCAGTGAACCCTGCAGATGAGCTCCCGATCAAGTGATTGAAGAATGGAGCTGACAACGTCCCTAAAAACATATCAACCAGCTCTCTATCCGACAATGGTGGCTGCACCCTTCCAGCCAAATCCCGCCACTTCTGGGCATACTCCTTAAATCCTTCATTAGAGGCCATACCCATACTTTGTAGTTGAGTACGAGTAGGCGCTAAATCTGCGTTATATTGGTATTGTCGGTGGAAAGTAGCAGCTAAATCCTCCCAGTTATGAACATCAGATCTCTCAAGCTGATAGAACCAGTCCAATTGCATACCCGACAAACTATCTTGAAAAACGTGGACCCATAGATCCTTATCAGAAGAGTGAGGTTGGATCTTTCTGACGTAGGACCGCAGATGCATCTTCGGACAGGACAAACCGTCGTATTTAGCAAATGTAGGCACTTTGAACTTGGAAGGAATGACGATCCCAGCAACCAACCCTAGTTCTTCAAAATCTAGCCCAGGTACCCTTTGTACCTCCATGGCTGCCAGCCGGTCCTCTAGATTCTTATACTTATCATCCGCCGGAGGGTACTGCTGTTCGGAGTAATCTTCATCCTCTTCCTCTTCTTCCTCTTCAGCTTCAGACTCGGAAGGTACCGCAACTCCTTTTCCTTTACCAACCCCTTCGTCAAACGTCGAGGGGAAATCCAGAACTCTCCTAGCCTGATTCTCAAATCTTCTTCCCATAGTGGCCACACCAATTCTTTTCATTTTCTTCTTCTTTGTTTCCTTCTCTTTCTCTAACAGTGCTTTAAGGTCCTCTTGACCCTTTGCTAAAGTCATGAGGAGTTGTTGGAATTGCGAATTCTGTGCTTGTAGATCTTTAACCGTCTGCTCTATATCCATCTTGCTGAAATAAACAGCAGAAAGATAAGGAAACCTGGTGCGAAGACCTGTTTATGCATATGATGAATGATATGTTATTCATGTAATGCATTCAAGGATTCAGAAATTCAAATTTGTTGCAAACAAAAAGAACACACGTCATATTAATAAGAAGAAAATTGTTAGTACATAAATGCCCCATGGGCAAAATATTACAAAATTCTTAATGTAAAAAGACATTGTGCATCCTCTTTGGTGCGATGTAAGTGTTGAGATTCTGCTCTTCGTGGAGTTGGCGGGTAAGTTCTAAAACCTTCTTCTCACTGGCGTAGAAGCTGGCTTCAAAAGTATTTCGTTCTTCCTTGAGTTGTATCCAACTCTTTTGCAAATCTTCCAATGATGTTGGCATGTCTGGATGTAGGAGGGTGTATGGAACCTCTCCTTCCCTAACAGGATCTTTGATCACGGGGAGAATGTGGGGGTAAGGCATCATAAGACTCTGGGCGCGGGTTCGTACCCACTTGAGGTAAGGCTCAAGGGGGATGGAATTCTTGTGTCCCAGTGTCTTACTATCCACTTTGTAGGGCATCCTCCAAGCTCGGATAAACCTTTTTCGAAGTCTTTGAGCATCGTTGTTGAAGTCAAAAACTAAGTCAGGAATTAGCATATCATGAGGGCCATCCCTTCGGGCATACCCAAATTGTCTCAGAGCTAAACAGGGGTTGTAAGTAATGCCTCCCCTAAAGCCAAGTAATGGGACATTAGGGAATTCCCCACAATGATCAATGATGATGACATTTTCTCTGGACCGAGAACACCAATGAACATCAGAATGTGTGAGGGTCATCAACCGTTGTGACCACCTTAAACCCTTCTCATTCTTCAAAACTGACTGGGGAAGGTGAGAAATAAACCACCTTGCTAGAAGAGGAGTACAACACATGAGAACACCTCTTTTCCTCATTGTTCGTGTGTGAAATAAGTGTAGGATGTCCCCAAGCAATGTAGGCACAGGATTCCGAGATATGAATATCTTGACAGCATTCACATCTATAAGCTGATCAGGGTTTGGGAACAAGACCAACCCATAGATGAGAAGTGCTACAATCTCCTCAAAAGCTTGCAGATCTAGAGAATTCCAGCAGTCTTGTGCCTTCTCAAACAGAAACTTTGCCAAGAAACCATTGACACCACTTCTGGTTTCCCAATGACCTTTGATATCAGATGGTTGCAAGTGAAAGGCTTGAGCAACATCTTCAGGCTTTGGTTCTCTTTCCGTACAGTTGTATGGTAGTTGATGGAGAATAGGAATTGATGTACAATTGACCTAATGTGTCTAACGGTATCTTAACTGCAAGTGCACAGTCTATCGCGGTAGTAATAAAAAGATGTCGAACCCACAAGGACTTCGTAATCACTCTAGTGTTATGAAACAGGTTAGTTTAGCTAAGGCGGAAATTGTCACGTTTGGTTTTTAGAAGTTTAAAACTAAAGGAGAAACTAAATTCAATTAAAAGAATTATAATATTAACGTGGTCGGAGTGTAATGTTTTGAACCTATGCGAATTAAATTATACCTAAGCATATAAAAATATTTAACTTAAATTGTTCTGTAGTACTTATCAGTTTAAAAACCCTCGATTCACACTCTCGTGGTCTTACCTCGGATCATACTCCTAAAGCCAAATGTCTGCTCTCGCTAGCCCATAAGTGTTTAGAAAGCATCTTTTTGAAAACTAAATAAATCTAATTCGTTTTAAAGCACTCTCGCTGTATTTAAATCGAATGCCTAACTTTAGCTATCCGATTAAAATCTCACACTCTCGTGGTCTTGATTTCTCCCTATTTTACTTTCCTTACTCTCGTAACAAAAAGCTTAATTTTTAATTATAAAAAGTCACGGCCAGAAATTAAGTTAATTAAGGTTTTAGCTCAGAAATACATTAATTCATTCGGTTATTTCATCACACCCCAACTACGGGTTAGCTACTCATAATGCTCAGAATTAAAATGCGGGAAATAAAATCAGAAAACAATAACACATGCATTATAAATAAAGAACAGAAATTTAACATAAATAAATTGCAATTATATTGAATACGATAAAAAATCTGAAAAGCAATAATATCCTAGATCCTTCTTCCACAAGCCGGTAAGATCGGAACGTCGGAATGAAAATTAAATAAACAAAATGCTGAGGCTTGAAAGAAATCATAACTACAATAGCAATTTCCTGATGTTGGAAATGCTATTAAAGGTTCTGAAAGGAAAGGGAATAACAAGAACAAAGTAAAATCGGAAAATAGAATCGGGTTTTAAATCGGCAGAGCTTCCGCAAGAATTTTATGAACTGAACTCTGTAATTTCTTCTTTGAAGTCCAAGCTATTTATAGAGAATGAATACAATTGGAATTATATTTCACGTTGCTAGATTCTTGGCTTGCTGAGAAAAATAAGGAGAAGGTGGTCTTGGTCGATGGAGAAAAATAAGGCACACATGCATACTTCGTTACTTGACCACATACTACACGTTCAAAATAACTAATATGATGCTTGTTACGGTCGTGGCTGGTGTGTTACGTGCAGATTCCATGAAATAGCGCGTTACGGTCGTGACCAATGCATGACGGTCGTAACATGCTTCTGAAGTGTCTTACGGTCGTGGCAAGGGTATGACGACCGTAATAGCAGCAAATCTTGGATTTTTGACAGATTTATCTTTTCTCTTCTGGTCTTGGCCGCAATCTTGTACATTTCACGTTTCTTTCTAGTTTGAGCTGAGATATGTTGTACCTGCATAAAATCATACAAAACTCGGAGTATTCGGGAGTTAATCGGGTCAATATGATATAAAGCAGTTTAATTTCATAGTAAATATATGATACGATTTCTCGTTATCAAATCCTCCCATACTTAAACCTTTGCTTGTCCTCAAGCAAATAGTCGTAAAAATCGGACAAGTGTTCGTCATGCGCACATGCACGACATACCTTTGATTTTCGAGATAAAACACATAAAACCAATCGTCAGTTGGCCGGTACTTGAGTAAAACGTCAGTGATACGCCAATGACACAATTGAGTCGCGTCTTTCCACTTTAACAAACCGCTTAATCGTTTCGTCACATTTCAACCTTGATCCTCTCGTGATTTTTCGCCCGGTTTCGTTCTGGCGCAATCACATTAATCCCTTTATCTTTGCACGCACGTAGTGGAGTAGCCGGTTAGTGACTTTGATCCTATTTTTGTCACGGGGTCTGGTACATGGATGTGGTTACCCTATATTTTTCCAAATCGGAGGTTGCGGGGGATCGATCCGTAGCACGCCCTACCAAGTTCAGAACCAGATACCTCTGAACCAACCAACAATGGACTTCTTCTCTTATACTTATGTCTCGTATGCGATCTTTGTCTTTTGGCACAAGATTTTCTTTGCTTAGCATCGATATGAGAAGGGTATTTCATTGATTAGGCATCAAAAACTTATATTCATCGGCTCCCCACGTGGTTTGTGTCCAGACGGTGCTGACTGCTAGTATAAACTACTAGGGGTTACTTCAGAACTTAAAAATAGAGGTGTACGTATAACGTTTTGTTTAGACGGGTTGCATAAGTAGGATGTTTGCGGTGTCATAATCATATTGATTTTGTTTACTCGTTCTCGCCTTCCTAACTAGGTTTTCGTTTAAGGTAGGTATGTCGAGCTATGCGAACAAAGAATTTTTTTGTATGGCTTATAATACGGGGAAAACTTGAAAAACTTGAAAATATCATAAAATTACCATAAAATTACTAGAATTTGCAACATGAAGAAAATGCGGAATGAAAAGCATAGTGCCTCTCCCACACTATATGAGACATTGTCTCAGTGTCATGATAAATGGTAGGAAGGATTACAAATAGAAAAACGATACGGAAAAGGAAAATGAATGAAATACAGAAACAAAAACAAAAGAAAACTACTGGTGGCCTCTGCCTCTACTTCGGGTGCCGGAGCGTCGGGTAGGTGTGGCCTCAAGGTCGGTATCATGCGAGCCAAGAGCGGTTACGTCCATCCGTAAGGCGTTAAGCTCAGAGAAAACCTCGTCCAGCTTCTCGTTGATGTTGCGCTGGCCGCTCAAAATTTGGACGTTCTGTGCATATAGAGTGTCATACTGCTCCTGATGCTTCCTTTCAAGAGCTACAACCATATGATTTTGCTGATGGAGGGCTCTGAGGATGTCCTCCATAGTGAAAGGAGGTGGTGCAGAAGAGGACTCAGGAATGTCGGGAGCAGGTGCTTCGCGGTCCAATTCCTCCTGGATCTCATCAGTTGGAGCATACAGCTGGTCATCGTGCACGGGAGCATGGCCGTCAGGGGCATCAAATAGCCAATTGGCTCGGTTGTGTGGATCGATACGGTCCCTGCAAGGCAGAACAATGTTAGAATAGACAACGTTACGGATCACTGGATTGAACTTACCGTCGTCCCGCTCGTGAATGAGATGAGTAGATTTGCAATGGTCTAAGGTGAGAAAAACTGGTGCTCTGGAGGGCAGATGGGCAAGGGTGTCGCCATGATTCAAAGCCAAGGCAATAGAAGTGACAAGCCCTCCGAAGTAGAAAGGTTTGCCGCCTCGAATGCAAATGGAATGAATATGGGCCAAGAGGAAGGGTGCGGCGTTGATTTTCTGATCGGTGAACGCGCAGTGCATGAAGAATAGCTCTTTGGAGTTGAGCTTATGGTTACTATCCCTTGCGAAAATGGTGTTGCACAGGAGGCGATGGAAATAGCGAATGGCAGGATTATGAATTTGTGTGGCATTGAGGTGATCGTAGGAGCTAGCACGGTTGTTGGTCAGGCTATGCCATAGATTAAAGGATTCCTCATGGAAGGTGTCAGGTACACTGAGGTGAGCGCCTTCATCAGTACAGAAGTCGAGTAATTGACCGAATGCATTCTGAGAGAAGTCGTATTAGGTTCCAAAAATGCGAAACCTTACCGCACCAGTAAGTTGATTTGTTGGGCCATTAGGAGTGATGTAGCATAAGGAACTGAGGAACTCGAGAGTGAGATTCTCATACGTGGGTTGGGGCTGGCTACAGAGGGTCCAAAGGTTGACATTTTGAAGGAGATGTTGGACACTTTGAAGCAATCCAAGGTCTATGAGGAAGTAAATGTTGACGTACCTAGTGGGATGGAGGCCTCGGCGTTGAAACTTCAAGAACTTCGTGCGTTGGGTTTCACCTTGTTCACCATCGCATAAGTGGATGCCTGGAATTTGCTGGTTTACGTTTGCCATTTTTGCATGCAATAGTGTTGGAGAGAGTGGGTTGTGGGTTGTGGGTTAGAATTGGTGAGGGATACGGTTTATGAGATGTATATATAATAAGGGAAAGTAATGGGAAGTTTGAAAATTAGTGGAGGATAATGGTGAGTTAAGTGGTGTGAATGGGGATTGATGAGGTAGTGGGACGGTTTTGAAGTAGTGGAGGAAGAGGGAAAGGTTGAAGAAGAAGAGCTTTTGTCTGCTATAGGGGTTACTGATATAACCCGTGTTACGGTCGTAACACAGGCATGACAGTCGTAACACGCTAAAAGGCGTGTGACGATCGTAAGGGGTTTGTGACGGTCGTAACATCAGCAAAATATGTAATTTTTAGAAGACAGTTCTGTACCAATTCTGCAACATCCTATCTTTACACAAAGGCATTTCAAGGGCAGTATACATTCAGTGTTATACCAAGCAAATGCAAATATATATATTCCAAAACATCACAACATCAATCGATCAGAGCAAAGCTCGCAATTTTATGTATAGCATTATAATTGGCATAGATGAAACTAGCAAATGAATACTAAATAACTGAAACTTTGATTCCATAAATTTGCTTGTTCAACACCAGAAATTCAAAAACTACATAAAAGTAAATTTGTTCCAAATTAAAACGAACTGAAAATATGCGAAAATGGGAAACTTCCTAGAAACAAAACAAAAGGAAATATAAAACTAGAGCTGCTTTTTGTGAGTTCATCCAAGCTTTTCTTTTATGTCTTCGAGTGTATTATGAATGTGAAAAAATTGCTCCACGGTTATGTCAGTTAATCCGATTATCTCCAGATGCATGCTTTTTATTTCATCTTTTATTCCATTAATGTTAGTCTGGTAGGTATCAAGTGTGGTAACAATTTTATTCAGATTATCAGTGTAATCCTTCTTGGTTGTTTCAGAGGCTTCATGGGCCTCTACCATGTTGAAGTTTTCGTAGTAACCAGGAGGAGTCTCAGGGTCACCCATGTCGGACATAACATCATCATAAATTTGATAATCTTGTGGTGTCTCAGGTGTAGGAGGGTGGTCGGGTGGGTTTAGCTCATAAAGCTAGTTATCATGGTTATGGACACTTACTTTGTTATGGTTTGGAAGGGTGAATAGGTTTACAACTTCATCTCTTATCAAATACTCATAAGGTGGGTGATCATGGTTTGCTATTATACGGCGGTCAAAGCAAAAAGCAATATTCATAGGACGAATCGTACCAAAATGTGGGCACCTATTCAGCTGGTGTCTAAGGCCGAGGGCATTTGCAATCATTGTGACCAGGCCACCTATGATGATTGGTTCATCAGGGTTATCGATAATGCGGTAAAAGGTTTGCATTAGGAATGGCACGGCATTAACGGGTTGGCCTTGGTTCATACAATATAGTAAAAATATCTCGTCCTTAGACACTGCAGTACGGTTCTCCTCTTTCCCGAATACAGTGTGGGCTAGAATCTTATGAAAATAGCGGATAGCAGGGTTATGTATCTCATCATTTTCCATGTTATCCGGATCAGGGTGATAATTACCAGTTAAAGTCCCCCAAAAGTAATCTAGCTCAATATCCATCAGTTCAACCTGGGTAATAGAGTAAGCAAAAGGGCCGCTAGGGAATCCTAACAGGTCAGCTAGTTCCTTATGAGTGTAAACAAAATCAATGCCAAAGAGACGAAAACTTATAAATCCTTTTCGGGTTCCTTTTCCATGTTCGGGTATATGGACTAGTGAGCTTAGAAATTCAAAGGTGAGCTCACGGTAGGTGGAAAACCTATTCTTAATGTGGGCTTTTTCCCACCCCAGCTGGTTAAACAAGTACATAATACTATCCAATATACCTAAAGCATTCATAGTGGGTTCATCATAATAAAGTGTTATACCAATGTTTCTTTTTGATAATTCCTCGAATTTTCTCTTTTGGTTTCTACCCCTAAAGGTGGTTTCCAAGAAATTATGTGGTTTTGGTTCCATGGTTATTGTTAGTCAGGGAAACAAGTCAGGAGTGAAGGTAGAAGAGAAACAAAAACTTTTCAGAAATCCTGTGGCAATTAAAATTATTTTGAAATCAGCAGCAGTTTTATAAAAATTATAACAAAAGAAAGAAAATGAAAAATAAAACTTAAATAGGAGTAAATGCAAAAACGAAAAGTATAATAAATAAATAAATAAAAACAAATAACAATTAACAAATAAGTGGGTTGCCTCCCACTTAGCGCTGTTTTTAACGTCAAAAGCCTGACATAGTGCCTAGCAGCAGATTATTCGGGTGAAATATTGGGCAATTCTAAAAGTCTTAGACTATTCATATAGTCTCTATTTTCAATGTTATTGTATATTTTTAACCGCTGCTCATTTACTGTAAACGGGTCAGTATTTCTACCCTTAATTTATATTGCTCCGCTAGGGAACACTTTTGTAATTTCATACGGACCTGACCATCTAGATTTTAATTTACCAGGGAAAAGCCTAAGTCTTGAGTTAAATAATAGAACGAGATCTCCCACACTAAATTCTTTCCTAGATAAACGCTTATCATGCCATTTTTTAGTTCTCTCTTTGTATATTTTAGCATTCTCATAAGCATCTAATCTTAATTCTTCTAATTCATTTAAATCCAGGACTCGTTTTTCTCCCGCAACAGTGTAGTTCATGTTGAGCGTTTTAACTGCCCAATACGCTCTGTGTTCTAATTCTACTGGGAGGTGACAGGATTTTCCGTATACGAGCTTGAAGGGTGTAGTTCCTATAGGGGTCTTGTAGGCCGTCCTATAAGCCCATAAAGCTTCGTTGAGCTTTGATGACCAATCTTTCCTGGATGTGGCTACAGTTTTTTCTAAGATCTGCTTAATTTCTCTGTTTGAGACTTCGACTTGTCCACTGGTTTGTGGGTGGTATGGTGTCTCTATACGATGTTTCACTCCATACTTAAATAGTAATTTGTCGAATATCTTTGAGATGAAATGGGAGCCACCGTCAATAATGACGAGTCTCGGTACACCGAATCTTGGAAAGATTATGTTTCTAAAGAGTTTGATTACCACTCGTGTGTCATGTGTAGGAGAGGCTATGGCCTCGATCCATTTTGAAACATAATCGACCGCGACGAGTATATATTTGTTTCCAAAAGAAGATGGGAAGGGTCCCATGAAATCAATTCCCCATACGTCGAAGATTTCTACCTCTAGGATTCCTCTTTGAGGCATTTCATCGCGTCTTGAAATATTAACGGTGCGTTGACACCGATCGCAATTTCTAACAGCGATGTGGACATCTTTCCATAGATTAGGCCAAAATAGGCCGGCTTGTAAGATCTTTGCACAAGTTTTGGAAGTGCTTGCGTGTCCCCCGTAAGGAGATGAATGACAGTGGGAAATGACATATTCTATCTCTTCTTCTGGTATGCATCGACGGAAAATTCCATCTGGTCCTCTTTTAAACAGTAAGGGTTCGTCCCAATAGTAATATTTGAGATCGTGGAAGAATTTCTTTTTCTGTTGGTAGGTAAGGTCTGGTGGGAGCGCGTTTGCAGCTAGATAGTTAACTATGTCGGCATACCATGGCAGTCCCATGGTTGCATGGATTGCTTTTACGGCTTCCTTGGGTTTTGGTTCATTTAGGTTTAACTGAGCCAGGTCGCTCCTTATTTGGGCTATCAGTTGTTCATATGGAAAATCGTCGTTAATCGGTACTTGTTCGGGTTTTATATCTTCCAATCTTGACAAGTGATCCGCTACGACGTTTTCGGTCCCTTTTTTATCCTTAATCTCTAAGTCAAATTCTTGCAAAAGTAGGATCCATCTGAGGAGACTTGGTTTTGCATCTTTCTTATTTAATAGATATCTTATAGCAGCGTGGTCCGTGTAATGATGATTTTCGCTCCTACTAGATAGGAACGGAATTTGTCAAGCGCGAAGACGACTGCTAACAGCTCTTTCTCAGTCGTGGCGTAGTTCATTTAGGCTGGGTCTAGCGTTCTACTAGCGTAGTAAATGGCGTGTAGTTTCTTGTCCTTCCTTTGTCCAAGAACTTCGCCTACGGCGTAATCACTCGCGTCGCACATGATTTCAAAGGGTAAATTCCAATCGGGTGGTTGCATGATTGGTGCGGTGATAAGGGCTGATTTTAGAGTTTCAAACGCTTTATGACAATCATCGTCGAATACGAACTCAGCGTCTTTCATTAACAGACCGGTAAGTGGTTTAGTAATTTTTGAGAAATATTTAATGAATCGCCGGTAGAAACCGGCGTGTCCTAAAAAGCTTCGTATTTCTCTAACGGTCTTAGGTGGTCGAAGTTATTTTATGACTTCTATTTTGGCTTTGTCAACTTCAATCCCTTTATTGGATATGACATGTCCTAGTACGATTCCTTCTCTGACCATGAAATGGCATTTCTCCCAATTGAGCACGAGGTTTACTTTTACACATCTTTCTAAGACTTTCTCTAGGTTTGATAGGCATCCTTCGAAACTTTCCCCGCATACTGAGAAATCATCCATGAACACTTCCATGATGTTGTCTATAAAATCTGCAAAGATTGACATCATACATCGTTGGAAGGTTGCTGGGGCATTACACAATCCGAAAGGCATTCGTCTATATGCGAACGTTCCATACGGACACGTGAAAGTAGTCTTTTCTTGATCGTCAGTGTGAATGGGAATTTGAAAGAATCCAGAGTAACCGTCTAGATAGAAGAAATAGGAATGTTTGGCTAATCGTTCTAGCATTTGGTCTATGAAGGGTAGAGGAAAATGGTCTTTACGAGTGGATTTGTTTAGTTTTCTATAATCTATACACACTCTATTTCCATTGACTACTCTTTGTGTTATTGGTTCCCCTTTTGCATTCTTAACAACGGTGATACCTCCTTTCTTGGGCACCACGTGTACTGGGCTCACCCACTTACTATCAGAGATCGGGTATATGATTCCAGCTTCCATAAGCTTTGTAATTTCATCTCTGACTACAGTGCTAAGAATCGGGTTAATCCTTCTTTGAGGTTCTCTAGAGGTTTTACAATTCTCTTCTAGCATAATACGGTGCATACAAATTGAAGGACACATTCCTTTCAAATCAGATATGTTATAACCTAGTGCGGTTGGGTATCTCCTTAGGACGTCTAAAAGTTTTTCAGTTTCTAGCTTTCCTAAGTTGGAGTTTACTATTACTGGTCGCGTGTGTTCGGTATCAAGGAATTCGTATCTTAGATTCTTAGGTAAGATTTTCAATTCTACACTAGGGTTCTTCGGGCATGGCATATGATCGGGCGTGAGTGCTAAGCTTTCGTTTAGACTGTCATCGTTTTCGAATATTGGAGGGGTTTGGATTTCCATTATCTCAGAATATTTCGTCTGTTCTGCTTCCATCTCTCTTACGCACTCGTCTATGACATCTAGAAGATAGCATGTGTCGTTCATGGCTGGTGCTTGTAAGAATTGAGTAAGGATGAATTCCACTTTTTCTTCTCCAACTTCGAATGTTAGTCTGCCCTTCTTTACATCAATTATAGCTCCGGCGGTGGCTAGGAAGGGTCTTCCTAATATGATAGGGGTAACTGAGTCTTCGGTTATGTCCATGATGATGAAATCGGTCGGGATATAGAATTGACCTATTCTAACTGGAACGTTTTCCAATATACCTATAGGGTATTTAACTGATTGGTCAGCTAATTGAACAGACATTTTCGTGGGTCTGAGTTCTCCCATCTCTAGCTTTTTGCAGATAGATAGGGGCATGACGCTAATACTTGCTCCTAAGTCACATAGAGCTTTGTCTCTGACAAACTTTCCAATATTACAAGGTATAGAGAAACTACCTGGGTCTTTTAACTTAGGAGGCATATTGTTTTGAATGATCGCGCTACACTCGGCAGTGAGTGTAACTGTTCCGTTATCTTCTATCTTTTTCTTGTTAGATAGAATTTCCTTAGGAAATTTAGCGTACGAGGGCATCTGAGTGATGGCTTCTGTAAAAGGTATTGTGATATTGAGTTGTTTCAGAAGTTCAACAAATTTCTTGAATTGGCCCATCGTTTTGGAATTTGTAAGTCTATGAGGATACGGAATTGGTGGTTTATAAGGCGGTGGAGGTACATAAGGCTTCTCTTGCTCCACTGCCTCTTGAGTTTCGTTTTCCTTTTCTTTTTCTTTAAGTTCATTGGCTTTTTCAGTCGGCTCGCTCTATTTTTGGTACATGGCTGGACTTTCTAGTCTTGGGTCAACAGGTCCGTCGAGTTCTTTTCCACTTCTCAGTATCACAGCATTAGCATGTCCTTTTGGGTTGGGCTGTGGTTGACCAGGAAAAATTCCAGCCGGTGCTGCAGTAGGTGCTTGTTGTTGAGCTACCTGTGAAATTTGCGTCTCAAGAATCTTGTTATGGGTGGCTAAAGCATCAACTTTGCTAGTTAATTGTTTTATCTGCTCATTAGTATGTAAATTCTGATTTATAACGTCTTTATTAGTCTGAGCTTGGGAAGCAATGAAGTGTTCTATCATGATTTCTAGGTTAGATTTCCTAGGAGTATTAGGTCCATTACCAGGATGATTTGGGATAGCTTTTGGATAATCGGGTGGTGTGGCAGGAGCTTGTCCAGGTGCGTATAACGTGTTGTTACTTTTGTATGAAAAATTCGGATGATTTTTCCAACCAGGGTTATAGGTATTGCTATAAGGGTTCCCTTGTACGTAATTTGCTTGTTCAGCTGGAACTCCCGTTAGAAGTGGGCATTCTGGAGCAGGATGTGATTGAAGACCACATAGATCGCAAGTTTGGACAACTGCAGCTACGATAGCTGTAGGAGTAGTGGTAAGGTTTTCTAACTTTTGGGTAAGAGCTTCCACTTTAGCATTGACTTGGTCCATAATATTCACTTCAGACATTCCATCTTTGGTTTGGGATTTCTCCACATTATCTCTTTCGCTTCCCCATTGATAGTGGTTCTGGGCCATACTTTCGATAAGTTGATTTGCTTCGGCATATGGTTTATCCATCAGTGCGCCACCAGCAGCGGCGTCTATAGTCAATCTTGTGTTATACAAGAGACCGTTATAAAACGTATGAATGATTAGCCATTCTTCTAAACCATGATAAGGACAGAGTCTAATCATATCCTTGTAACGTTCCCATGCTTTGAAAAGTGATTCGTTATCTTTTTGTCTAAAACCATTGACGTTATCTCTAAGCATAGCAGTTTTGCTTGGTGTGAAATATCTAGCCAAGAAGACTTTCTTCAATTCATCCCATGTGGTGATTGAATTTGAAGGAAGAGATTGGAGCCAGGCTCGGGCTCTATCTCTTAAAGAAAAAGGAAATAGGCGCAATCATCGCCTCGGGGTTTACACCATTCGCTTTTATAGTGTCTGCGTACTGCACAAACACTGACAGATGTAGGTTAGGGTCGTCAGTAGGAGATCTAGAAAATTGGTTCTGCTGAACGGCGGATAAGAGCGAAGGTTTCAGCTCGAAATCGTTTCGAGAAATAGCAGGAGCAGCAATGCTGTTGTGAGGTTCCGCTTGCGAAGGAACTGCGTAGTCCTTAAGAGCGCGAGGAGGATTTGGTACGTCAGCCATTGTCGATTCTTCGATAAACTCTGGTAACGGGATATCAGGAATTTTTGTCGGAGGAAGATTGTTGAGAGATCAGTATTCTTGAATTCGGCGTCTTAATCTTAAGTAACGCTCGATATCATTAATTTGTAGATGCAAAGGCTCGCCTTGAGAACGAGTGTTTGGCATACAACAGAGGGAAATATAAAAAGTTGCCTTAGTCTAGACAATGTTGTTTTCAGAATAAACTAGTGACTAAACTAAAGTCCCCGACAACGGCACCAAAAACTTGATGTGCGATTGACCTAATGTGTCTAACGGTATCTTAACTGCAAGTGCACAGTCTATCGCGGTAGTAATAAAAAGATGTCGAACCCACAGGGACTTCGTAATCACTCTAGTGTTATGAAACAGGTTAGTTTAGCTAAGGCGGAAATTGTCACGTTTGGTTTTTAGAAGTTTAAAACTAAAAGAGAAACTAAATTCAATTAAAAGAATTATAATATTAACGTGGTTGGAGTGTAATGTTTTGAACCTATGCGAATTAAATTTTACCTAAGCATATAAAAATATTTAACTTAAATTGTTTTGTAGTACTTATCAGTTTAAAAACCCTCGATTCACACTCTCGTGGTCTTACCTCGGATCATACTCCTAAAGCCAAATGTCTGCTCTCGCTAGCCCATAAGTGTTTAGAAAGCATCTTTTTGAAAACTAAATAAATCTAATTCGTTTTAAAGCGCTCTCGCTGTATTTAAATCGAATGCCTAACTTTAGCTATCCGGTTAAAATCTCACACTCTCGTGGTCTTAATTTCTCCCTATTTTACTTTCCTTACTCTCGTAACAAAAAACTTAATTTTTAATTATAAAAAGTCACAGCCAGAAATTAAGTTAATTAAGGTTTTAGCTCAGAAATACATTAATTCATTCGGTTATTTCATCACACCCCAACTACGGGTATTTAGCTACTCATAATGCTCGGAATTAAAATGCGGGAAATAAAATCAGAAAACAATAACACATGCATTATAAATAAAGAACAGAAATTTAACATAAATAAATTGCAATTATATTGAATACGATAAAAAACCTGAAAAGCAATAATATCCTAGATCCTTCTTTCACAAGCCGGTAAGATCGGAACGTCGGAATGAAAATTAAATAAACAAAATGCTGAGGCTTGAAAGAAATCCTAACTACAATAGCAATTTCCTGATGTTGGAAATGCTATTAAATGTTCTGAAAGGAAAGGGAATAACAAGAACAAAATAAAATCGGAAAATAGAATTTTGGTTTTAAATCGGCAGAGCTTCCGCAAGAATTTTATGAACTGAACTCTGTAATATCTTCTTTGAAGTCCAAGCTATTTATAGAGAATGAATACAGTTGGAATTATATTTCACGTTGCTAGATTCTTGGCTTGCTGAGAAAAATAAGGAGAAGGTGGTCTTGGTCATTGGAGAAAAATAAGGCACACATGCATGCTTCGTTACTTGACCACGTACTGCACGTTCAAAATAACTAATATGATGCTTGTTACGGTCGTGGCTGGTGTGTTACATGCAGATTCCATGAAATAGCGCGTTACGGTCGTGGCCAATGCATGACGGTCGTAACACGCTTCTGAAGTGTCTTACGGTCGTGGCAAGGGTGTGACGACCGTAATAGCAGCAAATCTTGGATTTTTGACAGATTTATCTTTTCTCTTCTGGTCTTGGCCACAATCTTGTACATTTCACATTTCTTTCTAGTTTGAGCTGAGATATGTTGTACCTGCATAAAATCATACAAAACTCGGAGTATTCGGGAGTTAATGGGGTCAATACGATATAAAGCGGTTTAATTTCATAGTAAATATATGATACGATTTCTCGTTATCAGGAATCCTCAGGAGTTGAGAAAATTCCTCCAAAGTAGGTACTAGTTAGTAATCAGGAAATGTCAAGCAATGGTGTAGGGGGTCAAAGAACTGGAAGAGGACATTCACCATGTCTTCTTCAATATTGTAGTTGACCAAGTTGAGAATTCTACTATGTCTTTCACTGAAGAGAGAATTCTCTGGAATCTTGGAAGTAAGCTCTTTAAGTTGGGGAGGGATCCTCACAAGGTTGACCTGGATTGTTTTTCTGCGAAGAGATTCCATTACCTACAAAACAAGAACAAAGATGAAGATCAAAACCCTTGAAATGGTTAGTGGATGCATATGATGCTTTATGATGTTCATGATGTATGCACAAGTATATGTACAAGCAAATCACACAAGACCCTAGTTTCAGGCTTGCATGGGGTTTCATAGGTAAGTACCCTCTTGAAGCTTAGTTGGCTCAACCTGTCCTATAAATAGTAACCGGGTTCTAAGGAGCTCAATATCACCGGATTATTTTCTGTGTTCATTGTTTCAGTTTAGCCACTTAACTGGCGACCAAAATATTCCAAGAAAACAACCCTCAATGAGTGTAGTATCGAGTATCTACCAACTTTGGACTGCACCAAAGTCGGTCATCTCACTACCCCTAAAAAAGGCCAAGATGGTCAAGTAAGGTTCTAAGAGTTCATTAGTGCTTCATGACATCACTCAGCGGCCCCATATTCTCTTTGATTGAATCAAAGGCTACCGGTACCCAAAAATATGTCGCACTAATATAGATATTGCTTTAACCATATCGGTATACCCTGCACAGTTTCCACAACGTGTTGCTATTTACCTATGGATGTTTCCCAAATCCGGGTAGAGGATTTCAAGCCCAAACAATAGAACCAATTGTAAAGCAATCAAAACAAACAAGATAAGCATGCAAAGGTGATCTAAACCCTAAGGTTACTCCACTTTTAAAGTTCTCCCCAACAGAGTCGCCAGTTCTGTGATACGGTGGGAGAACTGACTTGGGATTTTGCGTTTGTGTTCGCAAATGTTTCGGTTTAGCAAGAGTCGCCATCGACTTTTTATTTTATCCTAAGGAAAGGTCAAAAAGCACAGGAAAGACCTTTGAGATGTTTTCTTGGGTTCGGGGAATAGATTATGAAATGGGAAGGTGCAAGCACCCTTTTCATCCATGGTTATCCATGGGCTCTTAGTTACTTGTTTAGATAACTTGCTTTTGCTTTTCAATTGTTTGAAATGGTGCTTTGTGTGTGGTTTTGAAAGATGTTTTGAAAAGAGGCCATCATTGTGGCAACCTTTGTAATGATTCTTGTTTGAATGTATACAAAGGTTTTTTTTTCTTTTGAAAAGATGTTCAATGTTTGAAAGTTTGTTTTTGGGAAATGTTTTGAAATTGTGTTTTGAGGTGTGTTTGAAAATAGCAAGGATGTTTTTGCAAGTTTTGATCAAGTAACTAAGAGCTATCTACCCTATTTTACTCAAAGATCTTTCCTATATGTTTTTAACCCTTTTGACAGTGTTGCTTTACCATTGCATTTGGTAAACAACCTTGTATTAGGATGTTAAACGGGACAGACGCGGGTCATCGTATAGACCATGATAGCAATTGTGTTAAGTATTCTGAGCAAATTTCTGAGGGACTAGATCATTTATGTATAAGCAACCAAGATAGCGTCATCGAGGGATTATGATCTTTTGTTTTGCCAAAGTAATCAACATGCGTAACATGGCCCATTTTTAAGGCAACAAGTGGATGAAACCCTAGGGGTGCAAGTGTGTATTGTGTTTTATTTTCGTGCATTTTTGTCTTTGTATTAGGTCAAGCTACTTGTTGATTTTGTATTTTTGCATACAAACCCTAATCTTTAATCATGGCATAATTGAAAGCATAAATGCGTAAAATAAATCTACCATTATTACAACAAGATTATGGGGATGGGGATACAATTTTTGAATGCGGATTATTTTGCAAGAAATTAAAACCCTAGTTTTACTATTACATCCAAATTGAATCAAATGGCATAAATAACAAATGAATAATATTTAAATGAATAAATTAAATAAATATACCAAATATTATGAATATGCAAAAAGGTTTATGTTTATTTTTCATGTATGTAAAAATATTTAATATGAAAAGAAAGAAATAATAAAAAGATTTTTTTTTTTTTTGGTTAAGGGTAAAACCCTAATTTTCTTTAAGAAAATAAATATATTAATTACATTATTTATATACAATAAAAAAATAAAATAGTGTATATACAAAAATAAAATATATTTAGAAAAAGGTATTATTTAGTATAAATAATAATAAAAATAAAATTATAATATTTCTATGTTTTTATTTTCAAGTATTTATAAAATAAAAGTATGTATGTATATATATTATATTAATTATGTATAATAAAAATAAAATATATACAAAATAAAAATATACTTAAAACAATATTTTTTTAGTGTGAATAAAATAAAGAATAAAATAAAAGTATAATTTATATATTATTTTTAAGTTTTCAATAAATAAAATATACTAATTAAATTGTTTTCATGTTAGAAAAAATAAAAATAAAATACAAAATAAATGTAAAAATTTATAAAAATATTTTTGAGTATTTTTTATATTTGGAGATAATAAAATAAAATCAGAAATGAAAATAAAATAACAAAACATAGAAATATGAAAAAATGGGCCAGGGGGTGCATTCAGTAAAAGGGGGGTGTCAATAGTGAGCCAGGACCAAGCCCAGCCCACCACACTTCATCTTCAACCTCTGTTCTTCAAAAACGCGCGCGCCTGTACCAAATATAAACATCCTGCATACGAGCTCTATTGCAAAAACACATAACATCAAAGTTGTAGGGTTTTCCAAGACGAATCCAACCATATAAAAAACTTGTCCTAACTCTTAAAGATCAGAGAGAATTTCTATGGCCCTAAAATCTAACCTAATTTTTTCAGGATGTTCATGGACCAAATTCTCTTAGCATGCTTAATTAAAATGAAAATTGAGCATATGTACAACTTCATGGTTATGAATACTACATTTCTTATTCACAAACCTAAGTCAAAATGTTCCTAAATAGAGAGATAGGAAGTTGATAAAAACCTGTTTCAGCTGACTTTGTGTATGGCAATGTGGAGCTTTTCAACAAGGCCTGAGATGTTTGGGAGCTTGCTTGAACTTCCCTTGACCTTCTCCAATGCCTAGCTTGCCTTGAATGTGCTTGAACAAGCCTACAGAACTCAACCTGCACAAGCTCAAATAAAAAATGGCAAACCCTGTTAATGGAGTTACAGTCAGTGTTTAAGGGTTGTGATAGTTTGGATATGTTGTATGGAAGGTGTTTGAACCAATTTGAGACAAAACGCACGAGGGATTTGAGTTGTGGAAATCAAACTGCAAGGAGTGCCCTGTTTTTCCAAATGAAGATGATTTTGTGTTATGGGATGTTTGAAGGCTCAACGGGTCATGTTTCTGGCTCAAGGGGATGTGATAAAGATGTTTCAAAAGCTTGCACAAGTTGGTTTTGGCTGATGTTCAAGTTCTCATGTATTTGGCATATTTCTTGTATATGAAGCAAAAGTGGGAAGTGATGTGAAGCAGGCCTGTACAGGCTATCCATCAGCTTGTACACTTTGCCCTTGGCCCCTCATGTTTGTGGATCTGATTTTCTGCACAAGATATGGCTCAATGCTCAAGGATTTAGTTTTGACATAAAGCATGATTTAAGCAAAAATGGAAATGTTGCTTTTTCTACTTAGGGATTAATCTTGTGTGCAATGTTCTAATGACCAAAACAATGCCTTAGACCAATGGATTTGCATTAAATTATTGAGTGTGAAATGGTTTAGAGGCCTTTAATCTAGTGCAAAGCAAGCTGATTTGAATTTGCAACTTGTATCCATATGAACATGCCATGGATTAAAAGTGAGTTTTTGCCAACTTCGAGCCTTCGATTCTCCCTAACCACAAATGAGTTTGGAGAGATATTGGACATTTTGGAAAGATTGCAACATGCTCTAAAATCCATATTTGAAATTCAATTTGAGATTCCAAGTGGAACTATGTGAAAAATGGCCATGAAGATAGGTCAAAATCCTGGCTAAACTAGGGCAAAATTTCACTAAGTTAAAAGTTTTAGGGACCCTTGTTCCAAAAATCATAACTTGAGATCCAAGATTCTTTTGAGAATACTTTGTGAATAAAAGTTGTATACTTTGTGTAGGACTATAACTTTCATGTTGTAAGTTTTGTTTGAATCCAATTGCATCATGGTGAAAATGTTGGGCAAAGTTAGGAAAAATTAAGAAAATTTCATAACTTAGAAAAATTCTAAGTTATGAAAATTTTCAACTTTAAACCCTAATTTGCAAAAATGGGTTTCTTGATGAACAAGTTTCATGTTTTGACACATCTTGATGAAAAATGACCCTTGGCACTTGATTTTGACCAAAAAGTCAAAGTTTGACTTTTTAGTGTACAGTTGACTTTTGATCAGTTGACTGGAAAATTCATCTGTCAATCCAATGCAATTGAGATCTTTTGAACCTTGGGAATAGATCAAGATGATGTCATTGAGTCCTTGAGTCCATGGTTGAACCCAATATGCCATTTGCTTGGTCAAAAGTCAGATATTGCCCTTGTGCAGTCAAAACCCTAAAAATGACCATTTTGCCCTTTTGATGATCTGATCAAATTTCTTGAGAAGTTGTGGTCCAAACTTGATAAAATAGTTCATAGGAGCCTAGAATGTTGTTGTGGGTCAAAAATCATGAGGTTTGACTGTAAATTGGCCACAGTTGACTTTTCCCTCAATACAACTGATTTCTAGGTCAACTGTCCAATTGACTGGGCAAAAATTTGATTCAAGGCCTGAAACTTGGTAAGGACAAACTTATGGGTCCAACATGAAGTATTAAAGTAAATTTGAACATTAGAAGTCCAAAAATCCCTGTGCAAACTCAAACCCTAATTTAGGTCATCAGTGCAAGGAGATGTCTTGAGCAGAGCAAAACCCTAATCCTGTCTGGAGTTCAAAGAGTCTTGTGGGGGGAAATCTTGATAAAATAAGAGGTTAAATTTTAAGGTACAACAATGATTATTTATACATAAAGACTTGTTTGCTTTGTTCACTTGTATATAACATCATAACATCATACCATGTCATTTCCACTGACCATTTCAAGGATCTTAAGGGCCTGTGATACAGAGACATGATGAACCAGACGTCCATCAAGGGGAAAGAGGATTTATTTTCCTCTAACCAAAGTCCGTCAAAGACCAAAGCACGATAACTTGAATCAAGGTCTATGACCCAGTTGACATGGTGAGCTTGATTCTCGTGGAAGAACATCCAACGATACAAAGTTCTCCAATCAAAGCTGTGATCAAAGTTCAACTTCTAAACATCTTCTTATGTTTACCCCACGAGATCCTTGAAAACATTGCATCCATATACCATGCATCATATCATGACAAGTTTTCCCCACACAAGTTTCTCATATGCTTACTGTTTATTTCAGTAGAGATGGCTCTAGAACAGACTGTCATAGATGTTTAGACCCAAAATGCTCAACTTCAAGAATTGTTCCTGAACCTATCAAAGGGGCAAGAAGAAGTGAAAGCACTCCATATTGAGAGCATGACCAAGAAGAATCCTGAGGACAGCAGGGATGACCAGTTGGGACAATTACAAACTGAAATGGAAACCATGAGAATTCGGATGATGGGATTGATGGTAGGTCAGATGGCTCTTATCCAAAACATAGCTCGGGGACAAGAAGAACTGAGAGCCCTGTCAACAAGCTTATTCAAAACGGATGCAACCATATGGGACAAACAACTAGAATTGGGGATCAAGTCATTAATCAGCCTCCGATGAGACAAGAAGTTGGTTTTGTCCAGAGAACACCCTTCAAAATGGCTACCACATCACGAGCCCAACAACAACATCGCCAACAACGATAGGGTGATCAACGCAAGCAAGATGCGCCCAAATGATAATTTACCAAGATCAACGTGTCCTTGGCTCAAGCATTGCATCATATGTTGGAAGCCAAACTGGTTACATTAAGGGAGCCTCCTCAAAAACCTAATACTTCTGCTCCTAGTTACCATCCCAATGAAAGGTACGCATACCATAGCAACAGTCAGGGACACGACACCAACCATTGTTGGGCGTTGAAGAACAAAATTTAAGACCTGATCGACGAAGGATTGTTGGAGTTTACACAAGACAGTCAACTGGAATTCTTCTGTCACCTCTCAAAGACACACCGTCTGAAGCGAGAAGTTTAGGCAGAGAAACTTTTCTTTATTCGAATTTTCAATTGTAATTTCTTTTGTTTGTTCGAACACTTATTTAATATGTCAAACTTTGTTTCATTAATGCATTGCATATGTTCGTATTGAATTAATCCATTCGTTTTCACTATATTTAAACTATGCTTTTATTCCCTTGTTTTCGTGATATTTAACTCTCGTTAAAAGTTGCAAGCCTTTAGAGGGAGGATGATAAAAATAATACCATAATCTCATACAATATGCTTTTGGATAGACCTTACTGACGATGTACAGGCGTTCTTTCAATTCCTAAAAAGTGGAGTTATAAGGAAGATAATCCCTAGTCAACCCCTTTGAGCCAAAGAAGTAGGAGTTTTCTTTTTCACAGAAATTAAAACCTTTAATTATAACCTGGGGAAGGGTAGTTTTCTCAGCTAATTCAAATGCACGTTCAGTCGCAAGCTTTCACTTCGTACACAATGAATGGCATCAAAAAACATCCTTTTGAATCAAAAGCCGACGATGGTTCCCCATAAAATAGGCATTCATTATATCTCCAAAGAAAAGCCCACTGATTCAAAACCTACAAAGGAGACTTAAGAAAAACCGGGGCATCCCGCTGGCTGTAATCTCAAAACAAGAACAGTCAGGCAAAAATTAGGGACACTAAATCCTGAACAAGCATGAAAAATGTTTCAAAAATGATTGCCTTCACAAATAAACTTAACTTCTCCGAACCATCACCAAAACGCCATTCCAAACTCAATTGGAATTCAAAACGCACAATTAACTGAGTATAGGGCTGAAGAACGTCATGAAGAACGAGCGGGTACAAATACACTTTAAGCCTTATCCTTTGTTTCTTAAACCGTGAACCAGGCCATGCTACAACCCTTTAAAAGTCCTAATTGAAGCATGGGTTAGTTCGAAAGCATACTATTACAAAAGGTATCCTGACTCCTGTAAGGCTTATTGTAAATCCCGAGTTGAATTCATATTCTTACAAAATTCTTTTATTTTCTAAAACTACATTTTTAAAACTTTAAGACAAACATAAACTTTGCATTGTTTGAATACTGCTGTTTGCATATGGTTATTTGTTTGACAATAGAGAAATTCGCACGGCAAATATCCAATGAATGTAAATTTTCTCAAAGAACAGAATCACTTCAAAATTGGAAGACGCTTCCAATGACAAATCTCCCATGATTAAGGGGGCATGACAGGTTACTATCCAAATCATCTGGGGGAAGTCAAGTCGAGGTTCCAAGAAATCTCTCAAGAAGTGCTGAATAACCAGGGGCAGGTCTGCATCTGAATCACTTGGGGCATTGAACCATGAATCCCATCAAAGGGGCATGTACAATCAAGCAAAAAAATTCTGGTAGTAACTACAATACTTACTACTATTGACAACGACAAATCCCCACAAAGTCCCTTTTCATAAGATGGTCCCCGGTAAAGTCTCCAGAGCCACCTCTATAAGGTTATCCTCACAGAATAATCTTCACGGATAAGGGTACAAACCCCACAAGGCCAAGTTCATGGATATCCCCACAAAGTTGGATCCATGCAATCACCAGCCAGAGTTTCAACCTCCAGAAAACCTCTCCCCAACTGAATTGGTATTAAGAGGAAGCCTCGAGGAATTTTTCCAAAAGAAAAACACTTCCCCAGCAGATTGTCAAATGGGTTTATTTCCCCAACAAACTACGAATCCTCCAGACCAATACAAATCAACAGACAAAACCCTTTAATCCCCGGTGGAGTCATTGATATCCCCAAAAGTTACTAAACCCTGGACCCGACCAGATAGTAGTTTAACTTCTTCAAATCACTAACAAAACTCCTCTTCCCCAATAAAGTTTGCCACTATCCCCAGTGAGTTGCTGCAAAGCCTGGAAGCCGATCAGATAACAATTAACTTCTTTATCCCTAACAAGTTGTTAACTTCCTTTCTCTCCAATCAAGAGTATAACTCCCCAGTTAGAGCAATAGACAACTAAAACTCCTGAACTCTTTTCCCCAAGCAGAAATCAACACTCTCTACAAAGATTTCTCAAGCCAAAGGCAATCTTCACCAGCGGATTTCTCCTCAAACAACAAAACAGGAATCCCTAGTGGAAACATTCTAAACATGGTTTGAAGATGTGCATACTCTTCATCCCCAACAACATTCCGGGATTTAACTTCCCAAAGCTCCCCATCACTTGTCAAGGATTTATTTTCCGAAGCAAAGATGCATTTCAACAAATATTTCACATTCACACATCATATTACATACATGATAAATGCATAATCTCATTTATTTTGAGAATATCATCAGGCCATGCATACATCTGGGTGAAACTAACCCTCTTCCTTGCAGGAAAAGTCAATCAACAAAAAATCCTCTTTTGATAAATATCATAACCATTTCTCAAAAGGTCAGAGATTAATTACTGAAACAAGGCAGGACAACTATCTGTGAAAGACTGATGATAGATTAATTCCTGAAACAAGACATGACAACTATCTGTGAACGACTGATTGTAGATTAATTCCTAAAACAAGCCAGGGAAACTATCTATACGATCATCTTGAAGCAGTCCTACACGGTTTCCTTCTCATACACTCTTCTAGAAACAGTTCAGATACGATCCAGAGAGGGATGGAATTCTGACACTTATTCCAGATTCTCATTCAATACAATTCAGATACGATCCAGAGAAGGATGTCACTCTGACACTCATTCAGTCCATCTTTCAAATACAGTTCAGATATGATCCAGAGACGAATGTCATTCTGACACTCATTCAGTACATCTTTCAAATACAGTTCAGATATGATCCAGAGACGGATATCATTCTAACACTCATTCAATATAACTTTCAAATATAGTTCAGATACAATCTAGAGACGGATGTCATTCTGACACTCATTCAGTACATCTTTCAAATACAGTTCAGATACGATCCAGAGACGGATGTCATTCTGACACTCATTCAGTATATCCTTCAAATACAGTTCAGATACGATCCAGAGACGGATGCCATTATGACACTCATTCAATATATCTTTCAAATATAGTTCATATACGATCCAGAGACGGATGTCATTCTGACACTCATTCAATACAACTTTCAAATACAGTTTAGATACGATCAAGAGACGGATGTCATTCTGACACTCATTCAATATATCTTTCAAATACAGTTCAGATATGGTCCAGAGACGGATGTCATTCTGACACTCATTCAATACATCTTTCAAAAGAGGTTCAGATACGATCCAAATACAGATGTCATTCTGACACTCATTCAGTACATATTTCAAATACGAGTCAGATACGATCCAATTATGGATATTATTCTGATACTAATCCGACTACATCTATTGTTTCAGTATAAACTAACCAGAGATTTATTCTCATATTTCTTCCAATTTCTACCAACAGTCAATATGGATGGCATTTGTAAGCCCATCTCTGACAACTCTACATCACCTCTTTAAATGGCATCTTTAAGCCCATTCCCTACACAATCAACTAACACATCATCGAGTGCAAATTTCTGGGCACTCTAGTGTTCAATCATCTTCCACCTTCAAGTCACGAATGGAGGACTCGCCAATCTAACTCCTCAGGTTTAAGAAGATTGAAAAGGGGCAGCTGTTGTACCACAAAATTTGCCCTCTCTTTTCTCAAGGCATTTCTCACAAAGATTTTCAAAGGCTCAAGTTTGCAAAAATACAAAGCAGACAATAAGGGTGTGCAGATGCAGGTAACTATGTTGAATTCAAAATCTGGTTCAGGCTACATGACTGATCGAAAGGAGTGGTTGGCAGATTTAGACAAATCAAAGAAGAAGCTTCCATCCACAAGTTTCGTCTGAGAAGTGGCTTCCTTTATGCTTGTTTCGATCCATAAGGAAATGGCTTCCTTCATGCTTGCTTCGATACACAAGGCAATGACTTCCTTCATGCTTGCTTTGATCCACATGATAATGGCTTCCTTCATGCTTGCTTCGATTCCACCTCTAAACCATTTAACACACATAGTTTTTACACTATGAATTATAATTGGTGGATTCTAAGAACATAGATTTGGTGGCCCATTCGAAGAACATACATTTGGTGGTCCATTCGAAGAAACATACATTGGTGGATTCTAAGGACATACAATTAATGGCACATTCGAAGGACATACAATTGGTCCATTCGAAGAACATACATTGGTGGATTCGATGGACATACAATTAATGGTCCATTCGAAGGACATACAATTGGATTCGAAGAGAATACAATATGGTCCATTCAAAGGACATACAATTGGTCCATTCGAAGAACATATAATTGGTGAATTCGAAGAACATACAAATGGTCCATTTGAAGAACACACAATTGGTGGATTCGAAGAACATACAGTATGGTCCATTCGAAGGACATACAATTGGTCCATTCGAAGGACACACAATTGGTGGATTCGAAGAACATACAAATGGTCCATTTGAAGAACATACAATTGGTGGATTCGGAGAACATACAATATGGTCCATTCGAATGACATACAATTGGTCCATTCGAAGGACACATAATTGGTGGATTCGAAGAACCTACAATATGGTCCATTCGAAGGACATACAATATGGTCCATTTGAAGAACATACAATTGGTCCATTTGAAGGACATACAATGGGTCCATTCGAAGAACACACAATTAGTGGAAACAAGTATTGTATTGTCTTTTGATGAGTCTGGTCGAAGGCTACTGAACAAAGTCTTATTTGATGCCAAGCCCAAGTTTGATGTACTATCCATATAACAGCCTAAAACCATGTCAAAAGCAGTCTACTGCACTGCTATGAAACAGTTCTGCACCAAGCTGCCACAACACTCCAAAACTGCTGCAAAACAGTCCTGCTATGCTGCTTCTAATTTGCACCAAACTAGCACATAAGAGTTGCACCTCTAAATCTATAAAAAGAACATACCCAAAATGTTCAAATTTCGTTTGTTTTTCCCCCCAAAACCCCAGCAAGACTATTCTGTAAATAAGCTATTTCACAACACATCTAAGGGGGCTTTTTGGAGAGGGCTTTTTGACAAACAAAGAGAGATTTTTTGGCAAGGCAAAGGGAGAAGAGGAGAAAAAAAAGAGAGAGGAGAGAACACTTAAAACACTCTTAAACCAAGAACTAACAAATACAACACCTTTGTTTGTTCTCTCTTTCGAATCCAAGTTTTCCTATCCTTCGAACTCAGGTTCCTTCCTTCGAATTCAAGAATATTCAAGGCAACAACTCAAAGTTCAAAACACTAACTCCATATTCAAGGTAAGTCTTCCTGACTTTAAACCCTTCATTTCAAGCATGACATGTAAATAAACATTGCCTTCGAAGCTAACCTTTCGTTTGTCTTCCTTTCTTGTCAATTATATGTTGAGAACTAACCTGTATAGACTAGAAAATAATGTTGGAGTAAAAAATAACAGCATGGAGCGACACAAAGCCTTAGGCTTCGAACACACTGTTTCATAGTCCCAAACGAAAGAAAACAAAAAAAGTATGAATTGAAGGGTTTATGTTTCGATACGTACTAATTTACAGGGCCAAACGAAAGAAAGCAAAATGGGTGTGTGTATCGAAGGACATATGGTTTGACCGTGTTGTAGGAATCGAAAGACTTGTTTTTCTCTCTTTTGTGTTGTTTTTGTTTTTACATTTTTTCTTTCTATTCAATATGATTGTAATAATTAGGACTTTTATTGCTTTCTAACCCCCATTTGTAAATTTGTATACCCCATCCCCAATGATGTAATAGCTAGCATTTTAATTTCCGCAATTTATCGCTTTAATATAAATGGTTAGTAATTAGGGTGTGTATGGAAAGATAAAATCAACCGTTAGAAAACCCTAATTTCAAAGACAAAATGCATGCAATCAAACACACTACTCACACACGTGAACCTCTAGGGTAACCTCGCTTGTTTCCATCGAAAAATAGTCATGTCCCTCGAATATGGGCGTTTTAGCGAAGACCCTCGATAAAAAAGATCATAGTCCCTCGATGCTGCCTTCGGTAAACGATTTAGTCCCTTACAAAAATTGCTAAAACATCTCATAAGTTGCCTTCTATGACTATATCACTGACCCACACCCGTCCTTTCACATCCAATGATGGGGCTTCTTACCAAATCAATGGTAAGATAACAACATCTAAAGAAGGAGTAAAAAAACAAAGACCTTTTGAGTAGGTAGGACGCTTGTAGTTGCTTGCTCACAAACTAAAACCATTTCCATACTTACACTTTCAAACATCTTTAAAAAAACATATCTTTGAACTATTTTCAAAACTAACACTTTGTATACATTCTTATAGAGACAAGAATCATTACAAAGTTTTCCGAAACAAAGGCGTTTTCAAAATATTTTCAAACTTGCACCCATCACAAAACACATTTTCAAACAATGCATTTTCAAGTGATCTAGCAAGCAAATAAGAGCCTGTAGATAACTACGGATGAAAAGGGTACTAACACCTTCCCTTTTCATAACCTACCCCCTGAACTCAAGAAAATATCTCAAATGTCTTTCCTGTTCTTTTCACCCTTTCCTTTATTGGATAAAAGAAAAGTAGGTGGCGACTCTTGCAATCTGCAACAATTGTGATCAAACACAAAACACCCAAGTCAGTTCTCCCGCCGTATCACAATGGCGAACAAGCCAATCTAACTCTTCAGGTTTAAAAAGATTGAACAGGGGCAGCGTTTGTACCCTAAAATTTTCCCTCTCTATTCTCAAGACATTTCTCATAAAATATCTCGAATGCTGAAGAAGTTCCAAGAGTTTGATCACATAAGCTCACCTCTTAAGCATTGAGCCTCCAAATTAGTGTTTTGTTTTTATCAAAGAAAATTAGATTCTTGATTCCTCAAATTACTTTCATGGTTCATTATAGGTCTCTAATATTGCTCATACCAAGTTTCAAGTCTTGCACTACAAATTTACTCAATCAATTGCTCAGATGATTGAAAATTATATATTGGGTAAAAAGTCAACTATGATCAATATACAATCAAACTTCATAATTTTGGGCCAACATTAACATTTTCAAGTCATATTCATCAATTGATCAAGTTTTGATCACAATGCCTCAATAAAAGCACTCAAATCATCAAAGGGGCAAAATGGTCAAAATTAGGGTTTTGACTGAGAATGACTGATCATTAACTTTTGATTTAGTTCATGACCTAATGGATTGAAGAATGATCTAAATGATTCAAAAAAGATACCTTTACCTAACTTCATCGCTCAAATCACTTCTCAAGATCATTGGATTGATAGTTGAAATTTGATCAATTGATGAAAAGTCAACTGATACAAAAAAGTCAAACTTTGACTTTTTGGTCAAAATTGAATTTCAAAAATCAAGATTCATTAAGACATTCAAAAATTTAAAACTTTATCATCAATAATCAAGAAATTCAAAAAATCAACAAAAAGTCAAAGTTTTCAAGACTTAGAATTTTTTTTGTGTTTTTCTACTTGATAAATTCATTACTTCATGACATTATTTCACCTAGATGCAAGATGTGATACAGTGGGAGAACTGACTTGAGGTTTTGCGTTTGTATTCGCACTTGTTCAGTTTAGCAAGAGTCGCCACCGACTTTTTATTTTATCCTAAAGGAAAGGTTAAAAAGCACAGGAAAAACCTTTGAGATGTTTTCGTGGGTTCGGGGGGTAGATTATGAAAAGGGAAGGTGCTAGCACCCTTTTCATCCATGGTTATCCATGGGCTCTTAGTTACTTATTTTAGATCACTTGCCTTGATTTTCAATTGTTTGAAATGGTGCTTTGTGTGTGTGGTTTTGAAAATGTTTTGAAAAAGATGCCTTGTCTAGGCAACCGTTGTAACAATTCTTTACTCGAATGTTTTACAAAGGTGTTCGTCTTTTTGAAAAGATGTTTCAACGTTTTGTTTTTGAAAGTTGTGTTTGTGGAGTGTGTTTTGAAAGTAGGCAAGTGTGTTTTGCAAGTTTTATCAAATAACTAAGAGTTGTCTACCCCTAAATTTACTCAAAGATCTTACCTATGTTTTAACCCTTTTAACAATATTGTTCCACCATTGTATTTGGTGGACAATCTTGTGTTAGGATGTTAACGGGACGGGCGCGGGTCATCGTTTAGACCATGAATGCAATAGTGCCAAGTGTCTTTGGCAATTTTCCTTTAAGGGACTATGATCATTTTGTTTAGGCAACTTCGAAAGCGTCATCGAGGGACTATGATCATTTGATTCGTTTTTGTTTTGCCAAAGAACTCAACATGCAACATGGCCCATTTTGGAAGGCAACAAGCGGGATTACCCTAGGGGTGCAAGTGTGAATTGTGTATTGATTGTCATGCATTTATCTTGTATTAGGTTATCTAGCGGTTGATTTTATTTACATTCAAACCCTAGGTCTATCATGGCATAATTTGAAAGCTTTTAAATGCGGAAATTTAAAGCCCTATATTATTACAACAGGATTACGGGGATGGGGATACAAATGTTTACAAATGGGGGATGAGACTTGTCGGAATAGCAATATCCAAATATCATTTACAACCAAATCGAATCGCATTCTCAATGTAAAATATAGCAATGTATAAGAATAAAAGCAATGTATCAAAAGTATTTGTGAAAGTGTATGTGATTATTTACAAATGAGTAAAAATGTTTAACTTAATGCAATTTTAAGTATTTTATTATTTTTATGTTTTTGTTAATCATGTATAAACAAAATTTTTCTTAATTAAAAAAAAAGAAATATCTAACCTTAAAAAATTCTATTTTTTATGTATTCTTTATTAATGTTTTATACAAGGTTTAAATTTAAAAAAAAAGGTTTTAATAAAAGAAAAAAATGTTTAAACTTAATAAAATCTAATATTTATGTATTTTTAATTATAATGAAAATTATTAGCAACATTTTTATATGAAAAATTAGTATGTTAATTAACAATAAAAAAAAAGAAAGAATTAAGTTATGAAAAAAAAAGTGTTGGTTTTCAAAATATAAAAAAAAGAGTGATGTGGGCTTTAGGAGGCGTTGGGCCCAAACAAAAATAGACAGGATTAGGAAAGGGGGGGGGGGGGGGGGGGGGTATGCGCCTGGAATTTATGGGCTTAGGCGTTTGGATGGGGCAAGGCCCAGAACACATTTTTTGCAAATTTGTTTAGGGTTTGAGAAGTTTTGTCTCAGAAAGGGTTTACAGTTTTAGAGCGGCGTCGTTCCCTTCATCGTCTTCTTCGTCTTCTTCCTCGCTCGAACCATGGATTCTGACCTCCTCCCTTCGCCTCAGCTACCATACTCCATCTTCCATCTTCCCTCTCTCCACGTTTGTATCCAGGCGATGTTGTAAGGTAATGATTTCTCAGTTCTGTCCGTCTTACGCTTTAGGGTTTCAAGTTTTACATGTTTTTAATCTTTGACAAATTCTGATCTTTATATTATCATTGTTTGTGTGAGGTGTGAAAGAAAAGGGAAGAAGAAATTAACCTTTGGAGAGGAGACAGAGGAATGAGCTGGAGGCGTGTCTCAGGCGGCCAGGCGGAGGGAGTATGATGCTGATGAGCTTTGTTCTGGTATTCCTGGTATCTTTCTTTTGTTAGGTTTTATGATGATATCCCTGAAAACCCTAGCTCATCCATTTCAGAAACTTCTTTTCCTCTTCTGCTTATCTGAACGCTTTGCTTATTGTTGTGATTCTCGATGATGAGCTTTTTCTCTGAGAGTACACTTGGACATTTGTTTGCTGCTTCTGAGATGCTTGCTTGTTCCCCTTCTGTCTGCTTGAATGCTTGCCTCTGAATACTTGTTGTCAAAATGTTGATGTTGTTGAACCTTGTTGTTCTAATATTGATGATCTTGATGATTTTGATATCTGAGTTTCCTATTGTTTCTCTTCTGGCTTTTTTACTCGATGATGAACTCAGTTCTGAGAGTTTGGATTGGTTTGTTGCTTTAGTGTATTTGCTAGCTTCAGTTGCTTGACATGTTGGTTCTGAGTTGGCTTATTGTTGTTGTTGGCCCTATGATTAAGTCATTCTGAGGGCTTTCATTTCTGTTGTTTGGACATTTGGATGGATTTGCTTGATAGGTTTGAAATGCTTAAAGGTTTTTCTGTTTTTTTTGTTGGATTGAAATTGTAACAAGTTTTTTAGGCTGTACAGGGCTTGAGGTTACAGGCCTTTAGGGCTTGTAGGCTTCTGGTTTGAAGGCTGTTAGGTTTGCTTTAGGTCACTATGTCTTGAGTTTAGGCAGGTTGATATGCTTGTGCTTTTTTTCTGGTTGTTTTGAAGCAGGCTTCTGGTAGTTTGAAGTTTGTGCAGGCTTCAGGTAGTTAGAGCAAGCTTCAGGGCTTATGCTTGGCTTGAATACTTGAGGCAAGCAGGTTGATATGCAGGTTTTTGGTATGAGCTTGAAAACAGGTTTGTGTTTGCTTGAGGTTACAGGCTTCAGGCTTGAAGTTTTTGACACAGTTTGGAGGTTACAAGCTATGTTATTTCTTTCTATGTGGTTCTGCCTCCCTTTTGCTTGTTCTGATATTCTTTGTTTTATATCTCTAGCCTGCCTCAACAAACTGTAAGCCTTTTTTCTTTTTACTCTCTTTTTTCTCTCTCTTAAAGCATATTACAATGCTTTAGAATAGTTGTCTCTGAAAAAGCTTTGGCCAGAAAATGATGATAAAATGTGTACTTTTCATAAGCTTGCTTGCATCTTTTGCTTTCCTCTGCATCTTTCCAGATTTTCTGCATATCTCTTGTGTACTTGTTGACAGCTTTTTTGACAGCTTTGCACTTTTGGCAATTTGGTTTACTTTGTTTGATAGTGCAATTCATTTTAGTTGACATTTTGGACTTTGTAATTGTTTGGCATATTCATTTGTCCATGTGCAGCTTGTTTGAATTTTTCACTTGGCTATTCAGTTTGCCTCGTTTGATTTTATGCATTTTGGTTGACATTTTTGTTGACACTTTGCAATTTGAAATTATGCAGCTTTGTGTATTTAATTAATTCCAATGCTTGCAAACATTTTCTTTCCCTCTTTATGAACCAAGAATTTTCTTGTGATTTGCAGAGAGGTCGAACAAACTGATTCCGGCCAAAACTTTTAATGATGAGCTTTTTTATGATTAACTGTCTGCCTTTGATTTCAACTGTGTTGACTTCTTTTCTTTTTTTGTCTTTGCAGATAAAAGTCAGTTGAGCAATGGGGAGCATCAGTAGAAGATGAAGACTTAGGAAAATTAGGATACAGTTTTATTTTATTTTAACCATTTGTAATAAATATTATTATAAATACTTATAAATAATTACTGTATTTAAATAACACTTGTACAAATAATTAAAAATAAATAAAATTCTTTTCTTTTTTTGTCAGATATCTCTTTTATTTCACTGTCTCTTTAATTATTTAAGTTTTCTTGAATTAAAATAACTGGAAGTAAATCCCAATTATTCTAACTTAGATAAAATAAATAATTAATAAACACTGTAGTCTTGCAACTTCGCATTAATCAATAATAAACCCGGTGTTCCAATTAAACATAAGCATTGCACATTAAATCAAACAAACGTCCATATGCTTATCTCTTTACTGATTAAACCAAACACTGCAAATTTTCAACCAGAAGCCTCAGCTTCTAACCCAGAGGTTTAGGTTTATTGAGAAACAAACTGAAATCTTGAGAAAACGTCAAAGTAGTGTAATAACCAATTAAAACACTGTGGATTCAAATTCTTCTAAAAATGAGCGTGCAAACCCTAATTCTTGATTTATCGCCAAAGAAGCGTCTGCCTGATCAAACCCTGAGCCAAACTCAAACAAATTAACAAAAACCCTAATAATCTGCTTGGACTGATTCAAAATCAATAAAAACCCTAATTTTGTGTGACTGATAAGAAAATTTTGTTTGACCGATTCTTAAGCCAATCTGAAAAATCAGGAAAAGGCCGAAGCTTTGATTTCTTGTGGAAAATAGAGGGTAAATTTTGGGGTACAACACAAGATGATTCAAGAAAAAAATTCAACATTAAAGTTATAGATCTTGATGAATTCTATAACTTTTTATTAGAGGGTTGATGTCCAAAAAATTCTTATATTTGAAGATATAAGCCCATGAAGTCATGACATTTTTCATAAAACACTTAGTGAAATTTTCAACTAGTTTAGGCAGATTTTTGACCTAACTTCTTGACCAATTTTCACCTAGTTCCAGTTTTATTTTGTCAAAATGGTCAACATGAAGGTTATATACAATGTTTTAAGCTTTCCAAAATGTCCAAGAACTTGAAAAGATCATTTTTGAGCTAGGAGAATCAAAGAGAAGAAGTTGAGCATCCATTCTTGCATTTCAAGCCATTTTCATGAAGAATACTTGATCAAATCTCAAACCTATGTTGCATAATCTTGCTTTGCAGGCTTCTAACTTGTAAATCACTTCATAATTAATTGTTTACACAATTGATTGAGCCATTATCCAAGTGATTAAGCCATTGTCCAAACCATTTTTCCATTTATGGCACAAAGTTACCATTCCATTCTTGTAAAGTTGCTTTAATCACAAAGTCAACTTGTATTGAGCCTCTAACTTGCTCCCTCTGCACACACTTAACATACAAAGTTAGATAAACATGTTTAAAGCTTCTAACCACTCTAGATAGCCTTGTATCATGCCTTGGAACAATGTTTGTCAAAGCTTGCTTGAAAAACAAGTCATGTAGCCATAACCATACAACTTGCAAACCTGATGTTATCATTCCCTCAAATCTTTTCCTATAAATAGAGGCATTGTTTGCAAGTCACCACACGAATTTACAAGCCTAAAAGCTCTCTCAAACTCCCTGAAATCAGAATTTGCATATAAACTCCATTTTTGTGCCATTTCTGACTTTGAAAACCCATCTCCCAATCCACTCGTGCGTTTTACATTTTAATCAATCACCAAGCTTCTATAACTCATATACAAGATATGCAAACACCTACAACACAACTGTAACACCATCTTCCTCATCTTCCATAGCCAAAAACAACAACTTGCACATTGACTTCTTCAGAACAATACATCCACTCTCAATCCAAAGTAAACATTGAATTAGCTTCCTAGAGGTCCAGTGAAGCTATTCAGATCATCACAACACTTCGAGGAGTGCTCAAACTCAAAACACGATTTCCATTTTCAAGGTAAGTTTTCTGAACTTTCAAATCCTTATACAAGCATCATTTGTCTCTGATATGTAAAGATAAAATGTAGATATCATAGCCCCGAAGCTAACCATGCCCTTAGATTTCATTTATATTGCCTGTGTGATGTAAATTTTGAGTTTGAACTTTCTAAAAAAATTAGGTCAGAATTTGGTACCAAGCAAAATTTGTGTTCATCTTTAATCCATACTTAAGTTGTTTACATATTTGAAATCATGATTAAATTTCTAACAAGTTTGATGTTTACAATTTCTGAAATGGTTGAGAAATAAGCAAGTTACAAAGTTCAAAAATGTTTTTCTTGTTATGGCACGAGGAAGAAGATGAAGTACAATCCAGACTTGGTTTATTTTAAATTTATTGCAACATGTTTTATTACTGGATGAAACAGCCACCCCAGTGGCAGAGAGAGCGCGTGTAAGGCATTGGTATGTAGGGACCTGGGTTCGAGCCCCAGCGGTACACTTTTGATTTTTTCCATATTATTTTCCTCCTATTCTCACTCACAAGTGCGCCCGGGACTTCCATCTTTGGGCCTCAGCATTTTCTCTTCAACATACCCCCCAATCTGCTAGTTACAACGCAGGCCCATAACTCTTTTTATTTTTGTTTTATTTTCTGATTCCAATAAAAATTGTTTTGGACCAAAACCTGTTTACTACTTTTCACACTCTTTCTACTTTTTAACTCCCCCTGGCCCAACTCTTTTATTTATTTTTTTCATTTTTATATCTTCTTTATTTATTTTATTTTATAAAAAATACAAAAATATATTTTCTTAAATAAATAGACTAAAAACTTTCTATTTTATTTCATTTTTACTTTATTTTTATAAATAAAACTCCAAGAATATTTTTAATTAATCTTGCCCTTTTTAGAATTAAAACTAAACTAGAC
This sequence comes from Vicia faba, assembly GCA_948472305.1. Lineage (NCBI taxonomy): Eukaryota > Viridiplantae > Streptophyta > Magnoliopsida > Fabales > Fabaceae > Vicia > Vicia faba. Next base: position 730,677,693 of record OX451739.1, read on the forward strand.
TTAGGTTTTATTTAATTTTTTTTTAATTGACTTAGACTATTGGATTTTTGTTATATAAATTAATTAACTTTTCTTGTAAATTAATTATATTAATTAGGTTAACCATAAAATCTCCATCAAAAAACACAACAAAAACAATTTCTTCTCTCTTATATTTTCTTTGCGCATTTCACTATTTCGCATTATAATTTATGTAATTGTCAAAGCCTTGTAATAGTAATTAGGGTTTATTTTACTTGTCATCCTCATTTGTAAATTTGTATCCCCCATTCCCTAAAGTATTGTAATAGCGTAGGATATTTAGTTTTGGCAATTTGTCATTTTCCATATTATTTCTAGTAATTAGGGTTTGTATGGCAAGACTAAAATCAAACCTTAGCAAAACCCTAAATTCAAAGATAAAAATACTTGAAAATAAAACACTTTGCACACATGCACCTCTAGGGTAACCCACACTTGTTGCCTCGAATTTAAACAGTCATGTCCCTTGAACGTGGGATGTTTTAGCAAAGACCCTCGATTAAAAGATCGTAGTCCCTCGATGACCCTTCGATATTGCCTTCGGTAAACGATCTTAGTCCCTTACGACAATTGCTAAAACATATTACAAGTTGCCTTCTATGACTATACAACGATCCATACCTGTCCCTCCCATCCAATGATATGGCTCCTTACCAACCAATGGTAAAGTAGCCCTATCTACAAGAGAAGGAAAAGAACAAAGACTTTTTGAGTAGGTAGATTGTTCATAATTGTTTGCTCACAAACTAAAACAATCTTTACACCTCACACTTTCAAAACAACTATTTTTAAAACACTTTTCAAAAACAAACCTTTTATATACGTTCTCAACGATACGAGAATCATTACAAAATTGCCTAACATTGGCATTTTCAAACATCTTTCCAAATACTCCAAATATTTTCAAAACGAATATTTTGTATACATTCTCAACGATACGAGAATCATTACAAAATTGTCGTACTTAGGCATTTTCAAAATGTTTTCAAACATACACAAACACAAAGCATTTCAAAGTGAGTTAACAATTAAGAGCCCGTAGATAACTACAGATTAAAAGGGTGCTAACACCTTCCCTTTTGATAACCTATCCCCCAAACTCAAGAAAATTCTCAAAAGGTATTTCATGTTCTTTTCACCCTTTCCTTTATTGGATAAAAGAAAAGTCGGCGGCGACTCTTTCTATCCGCAACAATTGCGATAAAACGCAAAACACCCAAGTCAGTTCTCCCACCGTATCACACATAAGAACAAGCCTAAACATTTACTCAAAACTCCAGGAGTTGGGACGAAACTCAAGTTGTCCATAAAGCCCCACATAATCCCTTTCATAAGGTTATCCCAAGTGAATTCGTCAGAGCCACTTCTATGAAATTATTCTCCACAAGGTAGTCTTCACAAATAAGGGTATATTCTCCAAAATCTACCTGGCAGATCACTCCAACAGATAAAAGATTATAATCTCTTTCCCGGTAATATCACCAACCTAAAAAGTTCCAATCAATACAATGCATGGAATTTCTCTTCCTCAGCTGAGTTTGGTCCTCAAAAACTGAAAAGTTCCTGCAAAATTCTTCTCTTTGGTAAATTCAATTTCCCCAAGAGAGTTGATTTCCTCAGCAAAGCACTTCTCCATCAACAAGGATTTATTTCCCCAACAAGGTTTATTTCCCCAACAGACTACAAATTTCCCAGTTCGAGTCTATTCCTCAGACTACTACAATTTACTGACAAATTTATTCTCCCTAGTAAAGTCATCATTATCCCCAGAAAGTTATTGCGAAGCTTGGAATCTGACCAGATACCAGTTAACTTTATCCTCCCCAGACAAGTCGGAAGATTATCCATCTCTTTTATCCCTAGTCATGGTATATAAGAATTATCTTCCCCAAATGAGTTGGAAGTTTAACCATCTCTTTTATCCCCAGTCAGGATATATAAGAAATAAATCCCCCAATAAAGTAGCGGAGGACCAATGTTCCTAAACTCTAATCCCCAAACAGAAATCAATACATCCCTTGCAGATTTTCCTCAAACAAGTAACCAGGAATCCCCAGCAGAAGCATTCTAGACAAGATTGAAGATACACATTGTTGTACCCTAAAATTTTCTCTCTCCTTTCTCAAGAAATTTCACACCAAATATCTCAAATGCTCAATGGTTCTCAAGGGTTTGATCAGATAAGCTCACCTCCTAAGCCTTGAGCCTCCAAATTAGGGTTTTGATTTTCTCAAGGACAATTAGACTTTTGATTCCTCAAATTACTTTAATGGTTCATTATAGGTCTTCAAGATTTCTCATACCAAGTTTCAAGCCTTGCATCACAAATTTTCTCAGTCAATTGCTCAGATGACTGAAAATCATCTGTATTGGGTAAAAAGTCAATTATGGTCGATATACAGTCAAACTTCATGATTTTTGGCTAACATCAACATTTTGAAGTGATATTTATCAATTTACCAAGGTTTTATCACAATGCCTCAATAAAAGCACTCAAATCATCAAAGGGGAAAATTTATCAAAATTAGGGTTTTGACTGAGAAGGATTGATCAGTGACTTTTGACCTAGTACATGACCTAATAGATTGAAACATGACCTCAAGGACTCCAACACAACATGTTGGCCTAATTTCATGGCTCAAATCATTTCTCAAGGTCAACGGATTGATAGTTGAAATTTGACCAACTGATGAAAAGTCAACTAATACACAAAAAGTCCAACTTTGATTTTTTGGTCAACATTAAATTTCAAAGATCAAAATTCATCAAGACATTCAAAAATATCAAACTTGATCATAAAGAATCAAGAAATTCAAAAAGTCAAGATTTCAAAGACTTAGAAAAATTCTAAGTGTTTTTAACCTGGATAATTCAAATACTTCATGACAATGTTTCACCAAAATGCAAGATAATTCAAGGAAAACTTTCAACATGAAAGTTGTAGATCTTGATGAATTCTATAACTTTGTCCCTTAGGGTTGATGTCCAAAAAATGCTTATATTTGAAAATATAGGCTCATGAAGTCATGACCTTTTATTAAAAACACTTAGTGGAATTTGTAACAAGTTTAGGCAGATTTTTTACCTAACTTCTTAACCAATTTTAACCTAGTTCCAAGATGATTTAGCCAAAGTGGTCAACATGAAGGTTGTAGAAAATTTTTCAAGCTTTCCAAAATGTCTAAGAACTTGAAGAGATCATTTTTAATCTAGGAGATTCGAAGAGATGAAGTTGGGAATCCATTCTTGAATTACGAGTCATTTTCTTGATGAACACATAATCCAATCTCAATGTTATGCTGCATAATATTTCTTTATAGGCCTCTTGACTTGCAAATCTATCCATAATCAGATTTTTACACAACTAATTGAGCTATGATCCAAGAGCTTGAGCCATTGTCCAATTGATCATTCCATTAATGGAATAATGTTCACACTTCCATTTTGGAAAAGTGACTTTAATCATAATGTCAACTCTTCTTGAGCCCATACATTGTTGCTTCTGACTCCAAACATTTTAAAGCAAGAAGCAACATATCTAGAGCCTCCTAACCACCCCACAAGTCCTTGTTCCATGCATTGGAACTATGTTTGTCAAGTTTTCTTCAAAAAAAAGTTTCAAAACCAAGCAGTTTATGGAGTTCACCTTCCGCAACAGAGTTTTATAAATCTCAAGTAGTTTATAAAGCCTTATCTCTAGTAGAGTTTATTTCTCTAGCTACGAAAGTTCATCTCCCATCGGAGTTTATTTCTCCAAATTGGTGAAACCTTCCAACAGAACCCTTCCCCTCGGCAAGATCATTCTCAAACAGAAGTCAAAGATCCTCGATAGAGAAAGGGAATCGCCAAGAAAACTATCTCCATTCATTATCCCCAGCGGAAATTGAAGAATCACTTTCTTCACTCACCAATAGCAGTCTGAGATTCAGCTTCCCGGTACTCTTCAGCAGCTGTCAGGGATTTATTTTCCCAGATAAAGATACTACGCAACAGCATTACATGTTCATACATCATGGCATGTGCATACAAATACATATATCACAGTCTCATTTATTTTGAGAGCATCATGCAATTCATACATCATGACATCGCATGAAACTAATTTTACCTTTTCAGGTTAAATTAGAAGATAGACAAACACTATCAACTAATACAACAGGTCAAAGATTAATGCCCGAAACCAGATGGGGAAACTATCTACACGACCAAGTGGTATGAACTCCCGAAGTAAGACGAGTTTACCAACAAATACAATAGGCTATAAATTAATGCCTAAAACCAGACGGGGAAACTATCTATGTAACCAGCAAAACAAGTTACAATTAATACCTGTAATAAGCCAAGAGAAATATCTATGGACGATCGATTATGGATTAATACCTGTAACAAGCTAGGAGAACTATCTACATGAAGAGATTGAAGATTAATACCTGTAAAGGAAAGCTATCTTTCTTTCTCAGGTCAGAGATTAATACCTGTAACAAGCCAGGACAACTATCTCAGCGACCAACAATTTTCAAGTGAAGATGTGAAAAACACAAGAAGGGGGGTTGAATTGTAAAAACTTAAAACAAATTCTTAGACAACACAGTATTTTTATCCTGGTTCGTTTGATCTCAAACTACTCCAGTCCACCCGTCAAGGTGATTTCGCCTCTCTCCAACGAGGTCTTAATCCACTATATTCAAAGGATTACAATATCTACTTTAACAACTGTTAAAGCCTTCTTGAGTATAGCCACAAACCGGTTTATCTCAAGGAAATCTTTTACAAATGGTATGAATAATGATGTGTTAACGTTTTCTAATAAAACACTATATCACAACTGTAATAATACACAATTTAAGCTTGGAGTAAAACTGAATTGCTAAAGCGTTTGAGTAAGCGTGGTTTTTGAAGGCTTAGCAAATTGTATGAGTGCATGCGTTTATGTGTGTGTCTTTTCTCACACAGACTTGTTTAAATAGCCAAGGCAAAGATATGTTGTCCATAACGCACCTTTACTGATAATAACGAACTTTCCTTTTTGAGAAGATCTTGTCTGAATAAAGCCGTTAGCAATTAATTCTGTCTTGAATACTTAATAACGCTTCAGAGTCTTCTTTGCTTATGGTAACGCTTCAGAGTGTTCTTTGCTTTAACTTATGGTGACGCTATTGAGTGCTGATGACTTGGTAAAGATCTTTGATCAGAGTCATAGTGTATATGTTTATGTGCAGATTCTGGTCATCAAGCTTCAGCGTATGTTCTGGTAGCTTCAGCGTGTAGCACATGTTACTGATCTTCTGATGCTGACATATTACTGATCTTTTGATGCTTCTGATGCTGATGCTGAATCCATCAGAACTTCTATATATACAAAACATAATTTTAAGATGCATATTTGTCTTATATATAAATCTAACAATTTATTTATTCTTTGTATTTTGTTATCATCAAAACTCTAATTAAGGGTTGTAGAATCAAACTATGTTCTAACAATCTCCCCCTTTTTGATGATGACAAAAACCAGATTTTTCAATTAAAAATAAAGAATAAAAAGTATATAATTAAGAAGAGAAAACTCCCCCTGAGTTGTTTACTTCCCTTTAATTCCATGAGTCTTTGAGCATCAGAACTTTTACTGTATCTTTCATCAGAGTTTTGTACCTGTAAGCTTTTCAGAAGAGAAAAAATTTACATAGATCAGAATGTTTGAGACTTATGTCTCAGTAATCCGTTATTGAAAAATATCATTCTTTCTCCCCCCTTTTGTCAGTTATCAAAAAGAACAAATAATCAGAGCCAAAATGCATTTATATTGAAAACCAGAAGCAATGATAAGTTCATAATAATGTAAAAATATTACAGATAAACAAATTATAAAAACAAGGAAATTCTAAGAGGGAAGAGGAAGACGTGTGAACAAAGCCTCCAACACGCTCTTGATCTGGGTGTTAGTTTCCTGTTGCTGGGTTAACATGCTCTTGATTTCATCAATTTTGTTGTCCTGTTTATCCATTCTTTCATTCATCAGCATATCAGATCTTTTCAGGTCTTCTAGAGTCTGCCTGTCAAGGGAGGAAGCTTGAGGATCTTCAGAAACAGGATGCTTCTCAGAGCTTTCTGCAATATCTTCTTCTTGGCCCAGTTCTTCAGCAGGAACCATCTTCTCTTGAGTATCAGGTTGAACTTTGGATGCTGGACGATGTTCAGACCAGGGAGCATTGTCCAGAGGGAGAACTTCTTCCTTAAGCAGCTTGCTCAGAACTGGACCTTCAATTTCTTTCAGCAGATTGCTGAAGTTCTGTTGAGCTTGCCCGTAGCTCTATTCTTGCAACTTGTAAGTTTCAGAGCATACCCATCTTCTGAACTTTGTCCAAAGGTAGTCTGATGCAGTAGGATCAACCAACTCAATACTACCTTGTTTCAGAGAAGTGATCCACTTTTGTACTTATGTTTCAAATGTCAATAAGCTGGTACCAACATCTGGATGTTTTGGTTTTGGGATAGCTGGTTTGTGGGTTATGGCAGCAAGACGTTCAAAGACTGTTAATTCAATGACAGTCTTGATGTTGTCTTCTGGATTATTCTTTGGTGAGGGAGTGGGAGAGTCGGGAATTATGATTGGACTTGATGGGGAGTTTGGTGGAGTTGATTCTGGTGAAGAGGGAAGTTGGGCAATATTCACAATGGTACCAAGGGGCATACAAATGGCTAGAGGTTCTATGATTCCAGGAATGGGAATGGTATCAGAATCAACAGTTTGGTTTGGTTCTTGTTCACAGGATTCAGAGGGTTGAGCCTCAGAAGTTTGAACTTCTGGGTGAGATAGTTCAGGTTGAGGAAAAGGTGGATTAATTTCTGGTTAAGGAGATGAAGGTAGTGGTATTTCTGGTAGTGGAGAGAGGGGAATTTCTGGTTGTGGTGAGAGGGGAATTTCTGGTTGTGCTTCTATGGTGGTTTCAGGGTTTGGATTTTCTGGCATGGGAGCAGAAGTGTGTTGGTCTATATCAGATAGAACTTTTGCAAGTTCTTGTTGGGTTGCTTCAATATTTGGATTTTGAGGTTGGGAGCGAGATCTTCTAAGAGTTAATGATTCAGAGGGATCAAAGTCAATGTCAAAGTCATCAAAAGTTTGTGGTGTGGGGTTTTCAGATTGAGTGGGAATTGGTATAGATGTTGATACAGAAATTGAATCTAAAATAGTTACAGAAGAAAGATTACCTCTCTTTTTAGGAGTCTGCTGGGATGATCCTTCTGCTACAGCTTTCCTTTTCTTGGTTTTCTTCAGCACAACTTCTGGAGCCTTCTGCTGTAGATCCTGAATGTTCATATTTGGTGATGTACCATCCGCCTTGCAAGCATCCAGATATCTGACTATTATATCTGGTTTAGAATCAATCTCTGAAAACAGGGGAAAGTTATCCAGAGGGACTCTTCTGCTGGAGATTGCTGCAAAAGGAGTGACGCTGGGTTCCTTCTTGATGTTCTCAATCACCTTCATTTTCTTCAGATTCTTTGCATTCAGCTGTTTGCCAACAGTAGCTTCCAAAGAGTTGATTTCCTGAGCCTCTGTAAGATGATCAATTAGCTTATTCTCTATTAGAATATCTGATATAAGTCTTCCTAGGGGTATCCAGTCCCTTTTTGTGCGCTCCTCTTCTCTGGTTTCTTTAACACTTGTCCCGAGATGGTTAAACAGCAGATGAGCCTGATTTACCTTAACCTTCTAGGAGATGAAATAGATCAGAAATTGCTGATCAATATTGATGTAATCATGAGAGCTGGTAGGCTTCCTGTGGTTTATGCATCCCAGAATGATCTTGGCCCATATTCTGTGATGATCTTTTAAATCCCTTATCTTGCTGGAGGGAAGCCCCAGAGTGAAGATTTCTCTAGCAATTAGGGCAACATCAGCGCATCTTTCAGCCATGTCAATGCAACGAACACCACCACCACTGTAGCCTATTAATCTTGCAATGAGGTCCTCAGTGATAACTATCTTCTTCCCCATAATGTATGAGGTGACTTGGTGGTTGGAAGATGAAGCATGAATCCAAAATTCCTTTACCAGAATTGGGAATGTTGGACCCACCAGTCTGTCAAAGTATCTTTCCCATCCTTGAGCTTTAACTTCTTCAGAGAGATTAAACCCATTCTCTTGAAGACTATTGAAATCCACGATCGATTCTGACAAAACTTCTAGATTTTTGATTGGTGTGAGAAGCGTTCTGTAGGGTTCTTCATATTGTTCAGATGAACCTGTTTTATGAGAACTGGAGGTAGGAATGCTTGAGGAATCCATGTTCACACGAAGGTTTTGAGAAAAAGTGAAGGGGTTTTGAGAAAGTATGCAAACTGAAATCAGTAAGTTTGAGAGAAAATGAAGGTGAAGGTAAAAGTGTGTAAATGGTGAGAAATGTGTTTAAATAGATTTCTAAACAATTTTGAAAACATAAACGGCAAGAGAGAGAAATTAAATAATGATTATTAGCATTTAATGATAGCTGATTTTAGGGGGTTCATAAAGATATTGGAACGGTTACCCATGACATGTGTCTCAATGCAACCAATCAGCGCTTTTGTCTTTTCAGAAACGTGAACGTGTGTTCAACCTCAGAAAGTAGATGATGACTGGATGACACTTGTTTGCTTGAGTGAACTGCACATTTCTATCCTTGAAATGAAGGCTCAGATCTTCATGGATAGATTCTGATACAATCTGTACTTCTAAAGATCTGAAGAAAGATTGATCAGTAGTTCACAGAAAAATAAACAAAGTTCTGAAGGTTAAGATATCGAATCAAAACAGTTTTATTCTGGGCAGAGCTTCATGCTGAGATGTTTTAGAATGAAGTTGAACTTATCTTCAGAAAGAGGTTTTGTAAATATATCAGCCTATTGATGGTCTGTGTTAATAAATTTTAAATTTAGAATCCCTTTCTGAATATAGTCCCTAATAAAATGATGTTTTATTTCTATATGCTTAGCCCTAGAATGCATAATAGGATTTTTACTGAGACAAATAGCAGAAGTATTATCACAAAGGATAGGAATGTTACTCTCAAATATCTGGAAGTCCTCAAGTTGACTTTTCATCCAGAGCATTTGTGTGCTGCATCCAGCTGCTGCTATGTATTCAGCTTTTGCTGTTGATAGAGCTATTGCAGATTGTCTTTTGCTAGACCATGAGATCAAATTTTCTCCCAGAAACTGGCAGCTTCCAGAAGTGCTTTTACGTTCTACTCTGTCTCCAGCGAAATCAGCATCATAGTATCCTATCAAACTGTAATCACTTGATTTTCTATAAAACAAACCCAGATTAGTAGTACCTTTCAGATACTTGAAAATTCGCTTAACTGTTGTTAAGTGAGATTCTCTAGGATCTGATTGGAATCTAGCACAAATGCAAACACTGAATAGAATGTCAGGCCTTGAAGCCGTCAGATAGAGAAGAGAACCAATCATACCTTTGTAGACCTTCTGTTATACCTTTTTACTTACCTCTTCTCTTTCCAGAATGCACGTGGGATACATTGGAATCTTTGATGGCTTACATTCTGAGAGATCAAATTTCTTCAGAAGTTCTCTGACATATTTGCTCTGATGAATGTAAGTTCCTTCTGGGGTTTGATTAATCTGAATGCCCATAAAGAATTTTAGCTCCCCCATTAGGCTCATCTCAAATTCTGCCTGCATACATTTAGCAAACTTTCTTCCCATAGAGGGTTTAGTAGATCCAAATATGATGTCATCAACATAAATCTGACATACTAAAATGTCATTCCTAACTGTCTTACAGAACAAGGTTGTGTCCACTTTCCCAATGGTGAATTCCTTTTCTAACAGGAAGTTACTTAGTCTTTCATACCAAGCTCTGGGAGCTTGTTTCAGACCATAGAGTGACTTCTTTAGTTTGAAGACATATTCTGGATTTTTGGAACTTTCAAAACCAGGGGATTGGTGCACATATACCTCTTCTTCTATATAGCCATTTAAGAATGCACTCTTAACATCCATCTGATACAGAGTGATGTCTTTATTAACAGCAAATGAGATTAAGAGTCTGATAGATTCTAACCTGGCGACTGGAGAAAAGGTTTCTGTATAGTTTATCCCCTCTTGCTGGCTATAACCTTGTGCTACCAGTCGTGCTTTGTTTCTGATGACTTCACCTTGTTCGTTCAGTTTGTTTCTGAACACCCATCTTGTTCCAATGACGTTGAATCCTTTTGGTTTGGGAACTAGATCCCATACGTCATTTCTTGTGAATTGATTTAGCTCCTCTTGCATTGCTAGAATCCAGTCATTGTCCAGAAGTGCTTCATCAATTGTAGTTGGTTCAATTAGAGAAACCAGTCCTATGAGGGATTCTTCAGAGTTTCTGAAGCTAGATCTTGTTCTGATTGGATCTTCCTTTCTTCCTAAGATTGTTTCTTCTGGGTGATCCATGCTGCTTCTGGATGGTCTTTTCTGGAGTTGATCAACAGAAGGTGTTGGATTGCTTGCAGTGACTCTTTATGATGTTGAGGGAGTGTCTCTGTTGAGAGCTTCTGATGATTTGTCTTCAGTACCTGTGAGTTCAACTTCCATACCTGCAAGGAATTCATTCTGCTTTGACTTTTGAGAGTCAAGCTTATCATCAAAACGAACATTGATTGACTCTTCCACAATCTGTGTTTCTGTATTGTATACTCTGTACCCTCTTGAGCATTCAGAATATCCTAACATAATACACTTTTGTGCTTTAGAGTCAAACTTGTTCAAATAATTTTTGGTATTCAGAATAAAACATGTACATCCAAATGGATGAAAATAGGAAATGCTGGGCTTTCTGTTCTTCCACAATTCATATGGAGTCTTTTCCAGAATAGGTCTTATGGAGATTCTATTCTGAATGTAACATGTTGCGTTTATTGCCTCTGCCCAGAAGATCTTAGCAACGTTAGTCTCGTTGATCATGGTTCTGGCCATTTCTTGCAATGTTCTGTTCTTTCGTTCTACAACTCCATTTTGCTGGGGAGTTCTAGGACAAGAGAAATCATGCAGAATGCCTTTGTCATTAAAAAATGACTCAAAATCTTTGTTTTCCAATTCTCCACCATGATCACTTCTGACTTTGACGATTCTAAGATCCTTTTCATTCTGAACTTGGTTGCAGAAGGTAACAAACACAGAGTGTGACTCGTCCTTGTATCTTAAGAACTTTACCCATGTCCATCTGCTATAGTCATCTACGATTACTAACCCATACTTCTTGCCACTGACTGAAGCAGTTTTAACTGGTCCAAATAAGTCAATGTGCAGAAGTTCTAATGGCTTGGAGGTGGAAACAACGTTTTTGGATTTGAAAGCTGGTTTTGCAAACTTGCCTTTCTGACATGCTTCACACAGAGCATCTGAATTGAACTTCAGGTTAGGAAGTCCTCTAACCAGATTGAGTTTGTTAATCTGAGATATTCTTCTCATACTAACATGTCCCAATCTTCTGTGCCAGATCCATTGCTCGTTATTAACAGACAGAAGACACTTTACATTCTGACTTTTTAGTTCAGAAAGTTTTATTTTATAAATGTTGTTTTTCCTCTTTCCATTAAGTAGGATAGTCCCATCTTTCTGACTAACAGCTTTGCATGAATTTTTATTGAATATTATATCATAACTGTTATCACTTAATTGACTTATGGATAACAGATTATGCATTAATCCATCAACTAGTAAAACATTACTTATAGAGGGAAGATTTCCATTACCTACTGTTCCAGAGCCAATGATCTTTCCTCTCTGATTTCCTCCAAAGCCTACGTGGCCTCCAGGCTTAAGTTCCAGGCTTTGGAACATATGCCTTCTTCCCGTCATGTGTCGTGAGCAGCCAGAGTCCAGGTACCATGATTGGTGTTTTTGCTTTGTTGCTAAAGATATCTTCCACATGTATTATTTTATCCTTAGGTACCCACATTTTCTTGGGTCCTGATTTGTTAGTTTTACCAAAACTCTGGTTGAATTTTGGTTTGACAGAGTAATCACTACTTGTATATTTTATGTCATGTGTGTGCCCATATATAAAGTGTGAATCAAGTGGAGTACGTTTTATAACTAAATCCATGGCATTTTTTGGTGTAGGTACCTTACCTTGATATCCCATCCCTTTTCTGCCATTCCTGCTAACTCCATAGATCATTGAAGCCATTTTGCTTCTATCTATGTTTATAGCTAGAAACTTCAGAAAGCTGTGATCATACTCCTTGATGATCTCATCAGTATTGCTGGGAGTTTCAGGGATTGTTTCCTTCTGAGAGTTTTGCAATTGGTTTTCTAATTTTGAAATTTTATCTTTTAACTCAGAATTCTCCAATTTGAGACTCTCAGCCTTATCAGAGTCAGAAGCAAGATTCCTTTTCAGGTTTCTGAATTTGACTCTAATCTGCTGATATCTTTCCAGAATCTCATTGTTAGCTAGTTCAGCCTTAGTAAAGTTTATAGTAAAGTCAGGGAATACCTCTTCTGTATCTGATTCAGATTCTGACTCAGAAGCTTCACTGTCTTCTGTTATGTTTGCCATGAGAGCTATGTTTGTTCTTTCATCATCTGATTTTGAGTCAGCTTCAGATGTGTTAGAATCATCCCATGTATCCATGAGACTTTTCTTCTTTTCCTTGCCAAACTTCTTTTTGGGCTTCTCCTTCTGAAGCTTTGGGCAATCACTTTTGTAGTGCCCTTGCTCGTTACATTCATAGCAGATGATGTCTTTGTTGTTTGGCTTTCTGTTTCCTGAAGAACCTTCAGATATTTTGGGTCCAGAGGAGGATTCTGACCTTTTGTATATTGAGAAAGATTCATTCTGATTTTCTGATCTTCTGGGATTCCTGAACTTCCTTTGCCTCTGCTTCCACAATTGGTTCACCCTTTTGGAGAGGAGAGATAGTTCATCTTCTTCTGATGAGGACCCATCAGAGGTTTCTTCCACAGCCTGCAAAACTTTTGAGTCAGATTTTCTGTTAGATTTTAAAGCTAATGGCTTACCTTGCTTTTGAGGTTCATCTGCTTCTAGCTCTATCTCGTGACTTCTGAGGGAGCTGACAAGTTCCTCCAGAGAGATTTTGTTGAGATCCTTGGCTAGCTTAAGCGCTGTGACCATTGGCCTCCATTGTTTTGGCAAGCTTCTGATGATCTTCTTAACATGATCAGTAGTAGAATACCCTTTGTCAAGAACTTTTAGACCAGCAGCAAGAATTTGAAATCTTGAAAACATAGTTTCTATTGATTCACTCTCTTCCATCTTGAATGCCTCATACTTTTGAATGAGTGCAAGGGCTTTGGTTTCTTTGACTTGAATGTTGCCTTCATGCGTCATTCACAGAGAGTCAAACATATTCTTTATAGTGTCTCTGTTTGATATCTTCTCATATTCTGAATAAGATATGGCGCTGAGAAGAATTGTTCTGGCCTTGTGATGATTTCTGAACTCACGCTTTTGCTGATCAGACATTGTTTTCCTGTCAATCTTCTGACCACTTCCATCCACTGGGTGCGTGTATCCATCAGTCACCATGTCCCATAGATCAGCATCATGGGCCAGAAAGAAACTCTCAATTTTGTCTTTCCAGTAGCCAAAGTTCTCTCCATCAAAGACTGGAGGTTTGCCACTGAATTTGTCTCTTTCTTCATTGTTGTCATTGCTGATATTTTGATTTAGTCCTGCCAATGTGTTTTTCTGACGCTGGATCTTGTACTGACACAGTTAAGTGTTATAAGCTCAGAACCAGGCGCTCTGATACCAATTGAAGATGTGAAAAACACAAGAAGGGGGGTTGAATTGTAAAAACTTAAAACAAATGCTTAGACAACACAATATTTTTATCCTGGTTCGTTTGATCTCAAACTACTCCAGTCCACCCGTCAAGGTGATTTCGCCTCTCTCCAACGAGGTCTTAATCCACTATATTCAAAGGATTACAATATCTACTTTAACAACTGTTAAAGCCTTCTTGAGTATAGCCACAAAACGGTTTATCTCAAGGAAATCTTTTACAAATAGTATGAACAATGATGTGTTAACATTTTCTAATAAAACACTATATCACAACTGTGATAATACACAATTTAAGCTTGGAGTAAAACTGAATTGCTAAAGAGTTTGAGTAAGCGTGGTTTTTGAAGGCTTAGCAAATTGTATGAGTGCATGCGTTTATGTGTGTGTATTTTCTCACACAGACTTGTTTAAATAGCCAAAGCAAAGATACGTTGTCCATAAAGCACCTTTACTGATAATAACGAACTTTCCTTTTTGAGAAGAACTTGTCTGAATAAAGCCGTTAGCAATTAATTCTGTCTTGAATACTTAATAACGCTTCAGAGTCTTCTTTGCTTATGGTAACGCTTCAGAGTGTTCTTTGCTTTAACTTATGGTGACGCTACTGAGTGCTGATGACTTGGTAAAGATCTTTGATCAGAGTCAGAGTGTATATGTTTATGCGCATATTCTAGTCATCAAGCTTCAGCGTATGTTCTGGTAGCTTCAGCGTGTAGCACATGTTACTGATCTTCTGATGCTGACATATTACTGATCTTTTGATGCTTCTGATGCTGATGCTGATTCCAACAGAACTTCTGTATATACAAAACATAATTTTAAGAAGCATATTTGTCTTATATATAAATCTAACAATTTATTTATTCTTTGTATTTTGTTATCATCAAAACTCTAATTAAGGGTTGTAGAATCAAACTATGTTCTAACATCAAGTTCCAGATTAACACATGTAACAAGCCAGGAGAACCATCTGTGGATGACCGACTGTAATATTAATACCTACAACGAGCCCAGAAAACTGTCTACAAAAGGAGGTTGTAGATTAACACCTGAAACCAGACGGGAAAACTATCTTTATTTCTTGGGTCAGAGATTAAAACCTATAACAAGCCAGGAGAACTATCTCAACGACCAGCAATTTTCAAGTTCTAGATTAATACCTGAAACCAGACAGGAAAACTATCTACGAACAACTGACTTATAGATTAATACATGAAACCAGACAGGAAAACTATCTACGCGACCAGGTGAAACAGCCCAACATAGGTTTCTTCTGATACATTTCCAAATAGAAATTAATTCCATTTTCCCCAACAAGTTACTATGAAGCCTGGATTTCAACCAGAAAACCGCAAACTTTCATCTCTCCAGAGATAACTCTTCAGCAGAGCCTTGGACAACTGAAGCTCCTACACTCTATTCCCCACAGAGTTTTCCTCAAGCAGAAGAAGAACAGAAACCCATATTCCCCAGCAAATTCCTCCTCATACAGCAGGAACAGGAACCTCTAAAGGGACCATGTGTGAAATCAGTATCTACTTTGGATGGCATCTTTGAGCCCATCTTCGACGACTCTCTGTCATCTTATCCAAATGGAATTTATAAGCCCATTCCCGCCATCATCAACAATCAGTGTTACTTCATACGAGTGCAAATTTCTGGGCACTCTAGTGTTCAATCACCTTCCACCTTCAGATCACAAAAGGCAGACAAGCCAATCTACATCTTCAGGTTTAAGAAGATTGAACAGGGGCAGCTGTTGTACCCCAAAATTTTCCCTCATATTTTTCTAAGATTTTTCTCTTACATAGGTGATTACAAACACTTGATTAAAGAAAAAATCATTTTTTTTAAGATAAACAAAGTCTTTCGATTGGCATGTCAAAGGGTCTTTCGTTTGGCTTTTTGGCAGGCTTCGTTTGAGCACCTAACATCCCCCAAGCTTGCCTCAAATTTCCAAGTTTTGATTAAAGCCTTGGCCTTTTGCTTGTTGTTGTATATAAGCTTCGACTGGGCATATGTTTCCTTTGAAATAGCCTCCTTCGATCCAAAAAGGAAGGGCTTCCTGTTAGTGCTCCTTCGATTGCACCATTGGCTTTGCATGCTGGCTTGATTCACAATGCAATAGCTACCTGCATGCAAGCTGGATTCCTACTTCGTTTGGGCATTTGTTTATTTGGAGCAAGTTTAATTCTTGATTCGATTAGGCATTTGATGTCTTTGGAGCAAGCTTGATTCCTGCTTCGACTAGGAAAATTATCCCTCTGTGCGTGCCTTCAGCGCACAAAGCAAGAACTTTTCCAAACTGGCCTTCGATTCACAAAGCTCCCACAAGGAAAAGGCCTCCTCTTCAGCTTTCCTTCAGCACACAAGGCACTAGCTACCTTTGTGCCAGCTTCGCCTAGGAAATGGCCTCCTCTACGCATGCTATCACTTGCTTCATGCTAGAATCCACAAGAAATAGGATGCCTTTGTGCTAGTTTCAACTGGACAATGGCCTCATTTTAAACAATTGTACACACTTCGACACGCGTAATAGCCATTCGAAGGACACACCTTGGTGGCCCATTCTAAGAGGGCACAAAGTATGCATAGAAAGTCCATTCAAAATAGTCATTCGAAGGACACACCTTGGTGGCCCATTCGAAGAGGGCACAAAGCGTGAACAAAAAGTCCATTCCAAATAGCCATTCGAAGGACACACCTTAGTGGCCCATTCAAAGAGGGCACAAAGTGTACATAGAACGTCCATTCAAAAGAGCCAGTCGAAAGAGGCAACTTGAGCCCAATCAAAGGGAAAGGATTGAAGGCGTTTGAAAAAGGGAAGTATGTCCAAGTTCATTCAAATTCAAGAGGAGACAAGTTCCCACGACTTTTGCAACGTTACAAAACACCATTCATGGCTTTGAAAACACTTGGTTATGGCTGTTTAAACCTTTGCCTTCTTGTCCCCTCCATCCCCTCTACATAAGGAGACCATGGAAAAGCCCAGAGGACAGATATTGATATAGACATACGCTTCCTCATAAGCTACCAAAATTGTCAAAAAAACTCATGAGTAATCCAAATCGAAGGAATCTTCAATAATACTCCACTCATTCCTTGAAGTTGGTAGAGAACGTGCCCAATCACTAGGCATCTCCAACACCACAGATCCATACACCACTGTTGGTAAGAAAAAAGCCTGTATTTGTTTCTTTTTGTTTTCTAACACTTGTTGCAGATTCAACATAAGTAAGGCCAGTGTGCAAGGAATCGAAGGACCTGGGCTTGGCACCCAGGTCATGCTTTTCATTTGATACCATATCTTTGCAGACCAGCGCGCACAGGATCAAAGGACCTAGGCTCGACACTCAGGTCATGCATCTTTATTTGTTCTAATGTTTGTCGTACAGATGTGAATCAAAAAGAATATTGCACCTCCTAGATCGAAAGGAAGCATTTCCTTCCATCAAAACAGGAAACATCCCTCCTGGATAAAAAATCCCATCTTCCTCTGAATCGAAGGCAGCTTCCCCATTGGATCGAAAAAGCCCCCTTTCTCCCTGCAATCGAAGGATGCCCCTTTTTTTTACTTTTGTTTTCATTTCTTTATTGACCTTTTATTTTATTTATTTTAGCATTAAAATCAAAATCACAAAAAAACATTAGGCTAGTTGTTTTATTAATCAAGTTAAATTTTGTTAATTAATTAAAACTTTAATCTTTTCTTAATTAAAAATGAATTAGAATTTAGAACTAATTATTTTCTTTTCATAACAATAAAAATAGACTAAAAAGAAATTAGATTATTTTTCTTAATTTAATTTTATTATATAGACTTTAGGATAATTGTCCATTTCACTTAAATCAAAAACAACAAAAACATATTTTTCTTATTAGGTTTTTCCTAGACGAATTTTCAACCTTTTGCACGTTATTTATTTTGCGCATTTTATATTATTGTACCTGCATCCTAGAATGTAATAATTAATAGGATTTTACTTGCTTTCTTTATTTTTTCTGCACTCCCAAATTTTTGTACAATGTAAATCCCCCTCCCCAAAGCCATGTAATAGTGTAAGTTTATACTTCTGCACTTTGTATTCTGTACATATTTACTGCTAGTAACTAGGCATGAATGGAAAGATAAATAACAAAACGTTAGCAAACCTAACTCAAAAGATAAATACTTGAACTAAACACAGTTGCACATATGCACCTCTAAGGTTACTCCTCTTTGGCTGCCTTTGGAAATAAAACAGTCATGTCCCTCGAAACGGGGACGCTTTAGCAAAGACCCATAAATCCAAAAGATCATAGTCCCTCGATGACCCTACAGTTGCCTCTAGGTAAATGATCTAGTCCCTAAACAAAATTGCTAAAGCGTCTCTACAAGTTGCATTTGTGACTGTATCGTCCCTTGGATGTCCCCCATACATCCAACGATAGGGCTACCTACTCTCTAATAGTAGGATAACATTGTCTAAAGGATGGGAGGAAAAGAAATAAATTTTCAAGTACAAAGTAGATAGCTGTTAGAAGTTTGCTCAAAACAATTTGCACTTACACAAAAACTTTTTTTAAAAAACAATTTTCAAAAACATTTGCTTGGTTAACACTCTTGAGGACTGATACAAGAGTTAACGCAAAGCAAATCGCCGCACTAAGGAATTTTCCAAACATTTTCAAACACACAAAGGACAAAGGTATTTCAAAATGAGCAAACCTCTAAGAGCCCGTAGATAACTACGGATGGAAAGGGTGATAACACCTTCCCTTTCCATAATCTATCCCCCTTACTCAAAAAGGTCTTTTTATGTTCTTTTCACCCTTTACTTAATTTGGATAAAAGAAAAGTCGGCGGCGACTCTTACTTACCGCAACATTTGCAAATACAAATACAAAACCAGTATATAACAGTCGGTTCTGCCACTGTATCACAACTTCGTTCTGAAAAAGAATTTCCCCTTCAGAGACCAAATTTTGAAAAACATTTCCACCAGAGACCGAATTCTGGCGAGCATTTCCTTCAAAGGAGTTCTGAAAAGAATTTCCCCTTCAGCACTTCGTTCTGAAAAGCATTTCCTTCAGAAGTTTATTCTGAAAAGCATTCTCCTTCATCTCTTCATTCTAATCAACATTTCCCCTTCAGAGACGGAATTCTGAAAATCATTTTCCCCGAGAGACTTCTGGCGAGCATTTCCTTCAGAGGCATTCTGAAAAGCATTTCCCCTTCAACACTTTGTTCTGAAAAGCATTTCCATTAGAAGTTTATTTTGAAAAGCATCTCCTTTAGCGCTTCATTCTGAAAAGCATTTCCCCTTCAGAGACGGAATTCTGAAAAGCATTCCCCCAAGAGATCTAGTTCTGGCGAGCATCTCCCTTCATAAGTTTATTCTGAAAAGCATCTCCTTCAGAGGATCGTTCTAAAAAGCATTTCCCTTTCAGAGAGAGAATTCTGAAAAGCGTCTCCTTCAGGGCCTCTGTTCTGAAAAGCATTTCCCTTCAGATATTTTCTGAAAAGCATTTCTATCAGACCAAGTCGAGCGTAGACTCATTTTGATACTCCTATCAACAGTTACTTCGGATGGCATCTTTAAGCCCATCTTCGACGGTGTTGTACCCCAAAATTTTCCCTCCTAATTTTACTCAAGGCATGCTCTTAGAGATTCTTAATTGCTCAAGGATAACCAAGAATTGACCAGACAAATTCTCCTCCTAAGCAATGAATCTCAAATTAGCGTTTCACTTTTCATCAAGATGTGTGAGCTCCAAAGATCTAAAAAAATTTCCATGGTCCTAATATGCCTTCAAGATTGTCCATGACAAATTCCATGCCTTACACTACAAGTTTGCTCAGCCAATTGCTCAAGTGTTAGAAAATCAATTGTACTAGGTCAAAAGTCAATTGTAGCCTATATATAGTCAAACTTCAAGATTTTTGGTCAACATCAACATTTTGAAGTAACATCCATCATTTGATCAAGGGTTGATCATGATTCCTCAAGAAATGCTCCTAATTTATCAAAAGTCAAAAATTGCTAAATTAGGGTTTCTATAGGAAAAGTCAATTGAACTTTGACCAGGCATAACTTTCACATACTTCATCCATTTTCCCCCAACAAAAGCTCATTTTGAATAGAATCTCATTCCATACAACTAATATTTTGCACTCATGTCCAAGAAATGAATCCTTTGAAAGATACAAGCTCATACATTACAGGTCATTTTCAGAAAGTCAACAAAAGGCACTTTTTGTCAAGACCATTTACATTAAGCTAAAATCTTCAAATGCAAAATTTATCAAAAGAGATATTGAAGTAGACATCTTGGGATTTCCAAAAAGTCCAAGATCGTCATCAAGAGATCAACCTTGAGCAAGTTATGGCTTGCCCAAGTTGGGAAAATTTCGGAAATTTCAAGAGTTGTGCATTGAGCAAAATTAAACTTTTAGGTCAATGGCCTAACTTTTTTGGGTTTCAAACATCTGCCTAACCTTGCAAAGGACCTCTAATATCATTTTTACATTTCCTTGCCATTTTTATCTATTTTGTTCATATTTATTTTAATTTATTTCAAGTAAATATAAAATAAATTGCATAAAATAAATTGCATAAAATAAATAGAGATGGGCTTTGGCATTTGGGCTGATGTTTTGGCTTGCTTAAAAGTCCAAAAATCTGTGCAAGGCTGTCTAGGTTCATCCCCGAAAAAAAATGAGCAATAATGACCATTTTTGGAATCTTTTCAAATTGTGAATAATGGCCTTAACCATGGCTTAATGGGATGATTTCTTTCCTTATCACCTTTCCCCTCCCTCTCATCTATAAATACATCACATGTGAAAGCCAAACGCACGCAGAGATACAGCCTAGAGACCACACCAAAATTGCAAACATTTCTCAAAGTTGTGAAATTCAAAACTGAATTTCCAGCCATCATCCATCCAAACCTAGCGTGCCATCCTCTTCCCGAAGATCCCAAGATTCACTCCCAACCCTCATTCAAGCCAACACACGCCAGAACTACCACTTTCAATCATCATCGTTTTGGTAAATTTCTAATATTAATATCCTTATTTTTGCATGTTTTTGAATGCTTTGACATGTATGTATGAGTTGCTAGGAATCATTAGAGCAGGTTAAGGGCCTAGCATGAAGTTCATGACGCATGAATCATGATGTACCATTTTCAAATAGTGCTGGGGTTTTATGTTCATAACTCAAGATGCAGGAGTTTTCTGGTCAATCTAAGGCCAAATTCGTGATCAGGGCGAAATTTTAAGTGGAATAGGGTTTTGATTCAGTCTTGAAACTAACCAATTCGCAGGATCCATATTTTGATGTACGAGAGAAGACGACCGGAGTTTGAATCCGTCGTCCCTCCAGTCGTTTGACTCAGGAAGGAGCTGGCGTGGCAAGGCAGCGTGTCCTGATTGGCCCATTCAAATGCAAAGGGGCCCATCAGCACGCACGCATTATTTTTTAATATATTTTGAGTCAATTTTCAAATATAATATTATGCATTAATTAGGATACACGAATTGAAAGGCAACTCAGATGGCAAGGCGTATTTGTGCAAAGGGAAATGACCTGGGTTCGAGTCCCAGGTCTAGTAATTTTATTTTTTCTAATATATACTTTGCAGATCCCATGCTTCCAATTACCACGCGTACACCCTGTGTCCTCAAATCACCACCATCCAAGCATCACGGCATCAGATCCAAGGTTCTAGAATCAGACGCTCATGATAGACCTTCAAAAGAGCAACACCATTGAATCATACGCAGCCTCCGGGCTCCCTCTCTTATTGGGCCTTAGCAAATTTCAACACGCATCCCCCCCCCTTTCTGCTTTTGCATATCCAGGCCCAATCCATTTTTTTTCTATTTTTTTTTACTTATTTAATTATTTCCTAGGCTTTTCTTTTAGTCATTTTTTTAACAAATCATAAAATCAAAAATATTAAATAGACTTAGGTTTTCTTAAATTAATTTTAATTTAATTAATTAATTTTATTTTATTTTATCAATTTAAAATGAACTAGACTTAGGTTTATTCAATTCAAATATTTTTCTTAATAAAAACACAAAAATACTAGAATTAGGTTAATTTCATTTAATATTTATTTTCTTAATTAAATTTAGATTTAGTTTAATTAATTTTCTTAATAAAAAATAAACAAAAACAACCAAAAAAGATTTTCTTGTTTATTTAGAATTTTTTAGGGTTTTAGACGTATTTTTCCCAATTCGTGCGCGTTCAATATTTCTTTTTTATTATTACTTTCATATTTTTTGTATCTGTTGATGGTATGTAATAGATTAAAATATGACTTTATTGCTTTCTTTATTTCCCCCCATTTGAACATGTAATTACCCCCTCCCCGAAGCATTGTAATAGCGTAGGGTTTGACTTTCCGCACTTTAAATTTTTGCAATATATATTAACTGCTTAGATGTGTGACTAATAGGATTGCATGACAAGAGCCTAATAACAAAACGCTAGCAAACTTAAATTCAAAGATAAATAAACTGAATTGAATCAATTGCACATATACACCACTAGGTTACCCCACTTCGGTTTCCTTCAGAAAATAGTCACAATTATCGAAACGTGAGAGGTTTTAGTGGCTACCCTCTGGTTCAAAAAGATCATAAGTCCCTCGATGACCCGCTCGACGTTGCCTCGGTAAAAATATGATCTTTGTGACTATAAAACGTCCCTTAGAATGTCCCTCATACATCCAATGATAGGGCTACCTACTCACTAATAGTAGGATAGCGTTGTCTAAAGGATATGAGGAAAAGAATAAACCTTTTCGAGTACAAGTAGATAGTTGTTATATGCTTGCTCAAAAACAAACTTTTTCACTTAAAAACACTTTTAAAAAAACATTCACTTTGTCAACACTCTTGAGGACTGATACAAGAGCTATCATAAAGCAAATCGCTGCACTAAGGCATTTCCAAAACTACCTTCTTTTCAAAAACACAAAGCACAAGGTATTTCAAAAAAGAGCTAAGCATCTAAGAGCCCGTAGAAAAATACGGATGGAAAGGGTGCTAACACCTTCCCTTTCCATAATCTAACCCTCTTACTCAGAAAATTCTCGAAAAGGTCTTTTTCTGTTCTTTTCACACATTCCATAATTTGGACAAAAGAAAAGCCGGTGACGACTCTTGATTACCGCAACATTTGCAAACACAAAACTCAAAACCAGTAAAACAGTCGGTTCTTCCACCATATCACAAAACTGGAGAATCTATTGGGGATACTTAAAAAGTGGGGTTACCTTAGAGTTTAGTTTATCACTTTAAAATTACTTGTATGCTTTGCTTGCTTTATTTTTAAAGGCTTGCTTGGGTTATTGTTAAAGACCCTACACCCGGATCTGGGGCACCTTATTACGTAAGTAGAAATAAATCATGGAGGCTGTACGGCATAGACCGATATGGACGAAGTGATAGCTACGTTAGCATGATATTCTGGTTTGTACTAATGTTCCTTGAGTCAGTCAAGGATAACATTAGGCTTACTTAGTGTCATTAAGAGCTAACTGACCTTTAGAACCTTTAATTGACTCATCCTAAGCCATTAGAAAGTAGTGAGATGGTCGGCTTTGGTTCCGACCGAAGATTTATTGATACTCGATGCTACATTCATTGAGATTGGACTTTTGGGATATTCTGGCCGCAATACTTTGGTGCTTGAGCTAGAAAAATGACTAAAAGAAAGGTCGGTGATATGAGACTCCTTAGAACCCGATTACTATTAATAGGACAGGTTGAGCCAACTGAAACTTCAAGAGGGTACTTACCTTTAAAAACTCATGCAAGCCTTTAAACCTAAGGTCTCTGTGTGACTTATTTGTGTTTGATATACTTGTGATTTCAAAGCATAATCATAACATCATAAAATGACATGTACACTAACCATTTCAAGGGCCGGGGGATTTATCTCTTTTCTGTTTTGTAGATTATGGATTCAGCTCGCAGAAAAACCATCTGAATCTATTTTTTAGAGATCCCTCCCAAACTCTAGGAAATGGTCTTAAAAGTTCCTGAGAGCTCATCATTCAACAAGAGACATGGTCACTTGCTCAGTTTTGTTACTACCGGTTTTTACGAAGGTTTGATGAAGGTCTTATTCCAGTTCTTCGACCCTAAGCACCACTGCTTCACATTTTATCAATTGGTGCCTACGCTGGAAGAATTCTCCAAAATACTCGGTTTGCCTATATTGCCATAGCTTTGCACTTGAAACCATATGACATTGAGTCCAATTGGGAAAGAAGGAGTGGAGTTTAGGGCCTCCTCACAAGTTTTCTGATGAAGAAAGCCCAGGTATTCTTAGACGTTATGAGTTACCATGCCTTTGAAGATGTTTTAGCTCTTTTGATCTACGGGTTGGTTCTATTCCCCAATTCAGACCAGTTTGTAGATGTTAGTGCCATCAACATTTTGCTTTCTCACAATCCAGTGCCTACATTGCTTGGGGATATTCTACATTCACTCCATACCCATACCATGAAGAAGCGAGGGACTCATATGTGTTGTATACCTCTACTATATATGTGGTTTATTTCACACCTTCCTCGGTCAGTAATGAAGAATGAGTTAGGTTTAAGATGGAACCAAAGATTAATGTCTCTTTCTCACTCAGACATCTATTGGTGCCCTCGCTCCCAAGAAGATATCTCTTTTATTTATCGTTGCGGAGATTTTCCCAATGTGCCACTCCTTGGCATTAAAGGAGACATCAACTACAACCCCTCCATAGCTTTACGTCAGTTTGGTTACGCTCGGAGGGATGGTCCTCATGATATGCTCATTTAAGGTATCGTGTTCGACTATTCAAATGTTCTGCTAGGTTATCATCAGAGGTTCATCCGCGCTTGGAGAATGGTTAAGAAGACTGATAGCAGGACTCTAGGGTACAAGAACTCCATCCCTTTGGAGCCATACCTCAAATGGGTGCGAGCTCGTGCTCAAAATCTTATGATGTCATATGCTGCTATCCTACCAGTGATTTCATAGCCTATTATTCAAGGGGACGAGTCTCGAATCATTGTTCATCCTGATATGCCAACAAGCTTCGAAGAGTTGCAAAAATATTAGATACAACACAAAGAAGAGAGAGATACCTTTGAGTACCAATTATATGCCAGTGAGAAAAAGGTGTTGGAACTGACAAAGCGGCTTCATGAAGAGAAGAATCTCAACGCCTACATTAGCACCAAAAGGAAGCGTCCCTGGGAGACTTAGGAATCTTAGAAGTTTTTTATTTATTATTCTTTTGTAAACTTTGATTTCATTTGAACTTACTAATAAAAAATCTTTGTTTCTATTTTGGTTAAAAGAATTTGAATCCTATAAGGCCCTTGAAAACATTGCATAAGCATATCACGCATATCATCGCATAAACAGGTTGTCAAAACATGTTTCTTATTCTTTTCGCTGTTTATTTCAGTAAAAGAAATGGCTCTCGAATAGACAGTGAAGGACCTCTAAGCTCAGAGCACTTGGTTTCAGCAAATGTTTCTGGCTCTGGCCCAGGGGAAAGTAGATCTGAAAGCTCTTATTATCAAAGAGAAGACAAAGAAGCCAAAGAAACCAACTGGTGTAGTGAATTTAGGAAGAAGGATCAGAGGACCGTTTAAGCGAGCTATAGATTTCGCAACCCCGTCAAATGAGGGGGACAATCAAGAAGATAAGCCAGTGGAAGAAAACAACAATCCAGGGTCGGAGGAAGAGGAACCTGACTATTCCGAGGAGCGGTATCCTCCTGTTGATGATAAATACAAACAACTAGAGGATTGACTCAATGCTATGGAGATCCAGAGGGTACTCGAGCTGGACTTTGAGGAGTTAGGACTGGTTTCAGGGGTGGTCATCCCATAAAAATTCAAGGTCCCTACATTTTCTAAGTACGATGGTGTCTCCTGTACTAAGCTTCATTTAAGGTCGTATGTTAGGAAGATTCAACCCCACACTACTGATAGGAATCTGTGGGTACATTTCTTCCAGGAAAGTTTGTCAGGGACTCAACTTGAATGGTTCTATCAACTGGAGAGAACCAAAGTTCGCAATTGGGAAGATTTGGTTACTACATTCTACAAGCAGTACCAATATAATGCTGACCTCGCCCCGACTCATAAACAGTTACAAAGCATGTCTATGGGTTCTGGTGAAGGTTTTAAATATTATGCCTAAAAATGGATAGGCCTTGCGGGAAGATTCCAGCCTCCGTTGTCTGATAGGGAGCTGGTGGACATGTTCTTATGAACGTTATCCAGGCCATTCTTTAACCATCTGATTGGAAGTTATTCTACTGGGTTTACTGGATTGATCTTAACTGGTGAATATGTAGAGGCTGGCATCAAAAGCGGTAAGATCCAGAGAGATGCATCCTCTAGTACTGCAAAGAAACCTTTCACTGGAAATAAGGAGGTCAGCGCTGCTTATGGCCAAAGAAATCATAACAAAATTGAGCATCGTTCGACGGTAGGGGCTGTTATGATTTCCAATCCTGCCTCAAACTAGCAATGAAACAATTAGCGCAGACCAGATGCGCCTAGAAGAAAGTTCACTCGAATCAACATGACCCTATCCCAGGTTTTTCCACACCTACTGAAGTCCAATTTGGTAACTCTGAAGGAAGCTCCTAAGAATCCTAATACTGCCTCTCCCCGCTACAACCTGAATGCTCGATGTGCCTACCATTTTGAAACTCCAGGGCATGATACAAATGATTGTTGGGCTTTAAAGAATAAGGTACAGGATCTCATTGAGGCAAAGGAGATTGATTTTGACCTTCCCGAGACACCTAACATAATAATTGTACCCATGGCCAAACATGGCCAAGGTGTAAATGCTATTGATGATGACTGTTTTGTTTCTTCTGTGGATGAATTAACTACTCCTCTTCTGACCATTAAAGAGAATCTATTGAGTGCTGGTTTATTTTTGGGTTGTGGTGAAGGTTGCCACTTATGTATGTCTCTACTAGATGGCTGTTTGTTATTGAAGATGGGTGTCCAGCGACTGATGGTTAACAAAGAAATCTTGTTCGAGAAAGTTCCTCTTATAAGAAGTTCATGTGAAGATGTTTCCATAATCACCATTTCTGACAATCCTCCCAGGGTCTCCACCAAAAGACCCGTCAGGATTACATTTGTTCCAAAGTTTTCTCCCCTAATTATCACCCTTCCCGGGCCAATACCGTATTCCTCGAATAAAGTTGTTCCCTAGAATTATGGGGCTGACGTCTATTACCATGGCGTCAAGCAAGACCTATTGGCTGTTGAAGATAAAACTGTTAAAGTTATTGATCCTGACATCGACAATATCGTCAGGACCAATAAGATAACAAGAAGCGGAAGAGTTTTCTCTCCCGAGATCTCTCCAAAAAATGTTGCTACTCCTGTAATTATTCCTGCTAGTACTCCCATTACTACTCCTGTTATTATTCCTGCTGCTGCTCCTATCAGTATTCCCATGGCTACTCGTACTGTTAGTCCTGTTGTTATCCCTGCTACCGAGTCAGCCGAGACTCGGGGCAAGGAGGTATTGGTTGAGACTGTCCGAACGAAGGCGCATCCAGAAGTCATTCCTGAGGCTTCTAAAAAGGAAATGGAAGAGATTTTAAAAATAATCAAGAAGAGTGATTATAATTTCGTGGAAAAATCGGGGCAAACCCGTTCAAAAATGTCAATGTTGGCCCTACTGTTGTGCTCTGAAGCTCACGCTGAGGCTTTAGTAAAATTCCCGAAGTCTTCCCACGTGCCTCAAGAGACCTTCGCTGATCAATTCGAGAATTACGTGGCTAGTTTGACAGCTGATAATGGCCTGAGATTCTCTGATGCGGATTTAAGTACCAAGGGAAGGAAACACAATGATGCCCTACATGTCTCTGTTGAATGCATGGGCACTACATTAGCCCATGTTCTAGTGGATACAGGTTTATCATTGAATGTCTTACCCAAGAATGCTCTAGACAGGTTGGATTGTGAAGTACTCACACTAAAGCCCAGTATCATTATGGTGAGGGCCTTCGGAGGATCTAAAATAATGGTGCACGGGGAGGTGGACATCCCTATCAAAGTTGGTACTCAGACCTTTAATTCCACCTTCTATGTGATGGACATTCGCCGTTCTTATTCCTTCCTATTGGGTCGACCTTGGATCCATGGGGCTGGTGTTGTAACTTCCACCCTACATCAGATGCTGAAGTACCCAGTCAATGGGAAAATTATCACAGTCCATGGGGAGGAGGAGTACATGGTGAGCCACCTAAACTCTTTCAGGTACGTTGAAATGGACGGCGAGTTCATTGAGACCCCCTGTCAGAACTTTGAGGAGGTTCCCCAGACCGTTGTTGTAACCAAGACCACTTCCAGTGTTCCAAAGACTATTAGACCTCCGTTGAAGATGGCTTATTTGAAAGATGCCAAGGCAGTAGTCAAAGAAGGTGGGTGTACAATTTGGGGCCAACTTCTGGATATTCCCTATAAATCTGATAAATTTGGTTTGCGTTTTACTTCAGGAGCCCGAAGAGTTGTTCGACGCGCTCGTGCCGGGGGACCACCTTTACGGTTCAACAACCATGAAGTCAATGCCTTGGAAGACAGTGATAGTGACCATGACCTGGACAAGTGGATCTTCCCAACCATCAGCGGTGGACTCAACAATTGGGAGTCCAAAGACTTTGTGCCCATTACTTTTATTCAAGAGTAATTTGTTTTTTTGTTTTCAGGATATGTAATATTTGAACAATTGAAACTTTAAAGCCTTGTGTCTTGCCCGAGGCACAATGGTCTATTTGTGAGGGTTATTGCTTCATTTTCATATGTCATCAATAAAACATTGGATGTTTTGCATGCAAATTTTGCGCTCTTTGTTTTTCTTTTCTGCTTTTTACTTTATCAAAAAATATACAGCTATCCTCTTACACACATCCACATATCAAACTGCAGATCCACATCCACTCTGGATCCCATTAATAACGGTTCTGATATTGCTTATTATGACTTTGAAAATCCGATCTACCAAGCCGGGGACGAAGGTGAGGAAGATTGTGAAGTACCAAGAGAACTTGTCAGACTATTACAACTAGAAGAAAGGGAAATACATCCTCATGAAGAGCCATTTGAGACAATTAACTTGGGTACTGAAGAGGACAAGAAAGGAGTCAAGATATGTGTCAATCATGAGCATAGTGTTAAAGAGCAGTTAAAACAGATGCTACATGACTATGTTGAGGTTTTTTCCTGGTCATACAAAGACATGCCGGGACTTGACACCGATATTATGGTTCATCACCTACCAACAAAAGAGGACTTACCTCCAGTGAAACAGAAGGTTCGCCGCATGCGGCCTGAGATGTCAGAAAAGATCAAGGCTGAAGTCATGAATCAGTTCAATGCCGATTTCTTAGCTGTCACCTCTTATCCACAATGGGTTGTGTGATACGGTGGCAGAACCGACTGTTAATATTGGTTTTGCGTTTGTATTTGCAAATTTCGTGGTAAGCAAGAGTCGCCACCGAATTTTATTTTATCCAATCAAAGGAAAATGGAAAAGAACATAAAAAAAAACCTTTTTTCGAGATGTTTCTGAGTACGGGGGGTAGATTATAGAAAGGTAAGGTGTTAGCACCCTTTCTATCCATGGTTTTCCATGGGCTCTTAGGTACTTGCTCATTTTGAAATTGCTTATGTGTGACTGTTTTGAAAAGTTTTGTTTACTTCGTGATAACCCTTATATCTATCCTCAAGAGCGTGACAAAGTTGTTTTGAAAACTGTTTTGAAAATTGTTTGTGTGAAATTTGTTTGATTGAGCAAGTACTTAATATTTTTATACCTACTCGAAAAAAATTGTTCGTTTTCCTTTAAACAACACTATCCTACTATTAAGGAGTAGGTAGCTCCGTCGTTGGAATTTTAAGGGACATTCGAAAGGGACGAAATGGTCACTTAAGGCTACAAGTAAGGATACCTTAGCATTTCGAAGGGACTATCGTCATAAGATCATTTCTCGTAGGCAACTTGAGGAACAAGGAGGGACTATGATCTTTATGACGATTTTGAATAACGGGTCATTGCTAAGGTATCTCTACATTCGAGGGACACGACCATTATTTCCGAGGCAACCAAGTGAGGCAAAACCCTAGGAGTGAGCATGTGAAAGTGTTTGATTTCAGTTTCTTTTATCTTGCACATGTAGGGTTTTATATTGTTTTAAATTGATTTATCTTGCCATTCAATCCTATTATCCATACATCTAGGCAGTTTATAATTGTGGAAAGTAAAGTGAGAGAAATTAAAACCCTAACTATTACAAGGCCTTGGGGAGGGGGATTACATAATCAAAAACCTGGAAAATAATATATGCAGAATAGTAAACCTAATTAACTATTATAAACTCAGAGCAGTTACAATAATTAATCAAATAATGGAAACAAGACGCGTGCGAGTAAATCAAACGGGGAATTAATGTCATGTTTAGAAACAATTAATTTGTGAACAAAGAAAAGATATATTTTTTTTGGATTTTTGTGAAAAAATAATAATTAACTTTGCAAATTAACCTAATTTCTATTAAATTTTAATTATGAAAAAAATTATTTAAGTTAACCTAATTAAACTAATTAATTAATGCAAATAAATATTTTTATGAGAAAAAAACTAAACCTAATATTTTTTTGTTATTAAAATAAGAGAAATTAAAAAAAAATAATTGGAATTGGGCCTGATATGATGAGAAATTTAGGGGGTGCATTGCCAATTTTGTGATAAGCCCAGGATGATAGCCCAGGTTCTAGCGCATGATCCAGTGCATCTTTCTTCTGATGGTTCATGGTGTGCCTTCAATCCTGTGGTGCTGGATCTACATGATGATGGATCCCAAGGATGAGATATGGGTCGTATGGTGGACGCTGGGCATTGAGGCACGCTGGATCTGGAAAGTATTTGAAACAAAAATACAAAAGCAACACGCCTAGGATAGAACCCAGGACGTTTGCTTCAAACCCTTCGTCCTTAACCATCTGCACTGGCAGTTCATTTGTTAACATAATAACAAAATAACATTATATTCAAAGTAAAGTTAATATCATAAAAGCGCGCGTGTAAATTAAATCTCCCAATGGGAGTTTGCCACCTAGCCTTCTTCTTCCTCAGCACTGTCGTTTTAGGTTTAGACTTTTACCTACGGAATAAGTCTGTAGGTACAACCCTGCGTCATTCAAAAATCCAGCACAAGCAATATAAATTACAATGAAGGCTATGAATCAACTGGGTTTGAAGCCCTGAACACCACGGTATCCACGCCTAGCCCTAATTTTGCCTGTAGAAGGAAACCCTAAAACGAGCTTGGAAACCCTAAGAATGGTAAACCATGATTCCTGCACTTAAAACTCAATCATACGATTCAGAAAGCATCGAAACATTATGATAAATAAGAATACATGATTAAATTTCATTTAAAACGCATGTATGCATGTAATCAAAAATCAAAAAGGGTTGGATAACAGAGTTGCGGATTTTACGATTCTGAGTGTTTTGGTGCGTGCAAAAGGTGCAGTTAGCTTCAGGAGATTGCTAGGAACGTGTTGCAATCCTTAAATATCCTTGAGGATGGCTGTAGTATGGAATTCGATCTGATATTTTTTGACAAAAAAATGCAACTTGTCCTTTCTGTTTCACACGATCAATCCTTGTTCTTGTGTATTGATATTGTTATTTATATGTATTAGACTGAATTAGATCAACAAAAAGCATTCATATCTTTGCCAATTATCAAGATTTGATTTGATTCCATCCTTGCATTACTTCTTTCTAAATTAAGCCAAATCATACAATTTTCATCCCAATCACCCTTGGCACGATTTGATTTTGTTTGACAACATATTTGCATTGTAATTCCATTCAAAGTCAGATCAAAAACAAATCTTTACTAATTTATATCATTTATTTGATTTAATTTGATTTTTAAATGATTAAAATCAAAATAAATTAAATAAATAAAGCCAATAATATATGGGAGAATTTTTGGCTCGTGGACCATGTTAGAAGAATGATGAAAGCATAAAAAGTTAGGTCCACTTGACAAAAAAAATGCAATTTTGAGTATTGTTAACTTTTGACAATTTTTCAAAAATGGCCAACTTTGACAATGCATATCTCCTTCAATTTTGACCCTAAGAGGATGTTCTTGGACTTTTTAGAAATCTTAGGATGTCCCTTAAATAAACCTTTTGGTTTCATCTCAATTGGATCCTCCATATTCATGTAAGAAGCTTTGATCCAAAAAGTGTTTTTGTTGACTTTTTAGAATGACCTATAATGTCTGAATTCATATATTTTCATGAGTGCATATTTTGAGCTTTAGGGCTTAATATGCGTTGTAGGGAATTGGATTCTCTTCTAAATGATCCTTGGATGGGAAATTTTTGATAAAGTATGAGAAAGTTATGCCTGGTCAAAGTTTGGTTGACTTTTCCTGAGAAACCCTAATTTAACAACTTTTGAGTTTTGATGAATTAGGAGCATTTCATGGGGAATCATGATCAACCCTTGAAAAAATGATGGATATCACTTCAAAATGTTGATGTTGACCAAAAATATTGAAGTTTGACTGTATGTGAGTCACATTTGACTTTTGACCTAACACAGTTGATTTTCAGGCATTTGAGCAGTTGACTGAGCAAACTTCTTATGCAAGGCATGAGACTTGACATGGATGGTCTTGAGAACATATTATGACTATGGAGAGCATATGAGGACTTTGGAGCTCACCCATCTTGATGAAAATGGAAACCCTAGTTGGAGATTCATTGCTTTAGGAGAGAGTTTGTCTGGTCAACTCTTGGGCATCCTTGAGCAAGTTGAGGATCTCAATGATTATGTGTTGATTAAAATGGGAGGGAAAATTTTGGGGTACAATAGTTGCCCCTGTTCAATCTTCTTAAACCTGAGGATGTAGATTGGCTGGTCTTTCTTTCGTGATCTGAAGGTAGAAGATGATTGAACACTAGAGTGCCCAGAAATTTGCACTTGCATGAAGTAATACTGTTTGGTGATATCGGGAATGGGCTTACAAATTCCATTTGGAAGTCGACAGAGAATCATCAGAGATGGGCTTAAAGATGCCATCCAGAAAAGATATCGGTTGCATAAGAGATTCCTTTGCGAGAATTCCTGTACTTACCGTTGAGGAGGACTTCGCTGGGGAATATTGATTTACGTCCTGGAAAATAGAGTATAGGAGCTTCGGTTGTCCATTACTCTACTGGGGAGTTAACTTCTGATTGAGGAGGTGGAAGTAAACTGCATATCTAGTCAGGGTCCAGGCTGCACAGTGACTTACTGGGGAAATGTGAAATCGACCGTAACTGGTTGGGTCAGGTCTTATAGTGTTGTAAATTATTGTCTGGAGGTAAGAGAGAAGGAACCTGGATCATAGGGTTACTTTGAAATGAGAGCCTGGATAGTAGGGCTATGAGAAGGAACCTGAGTCGTAGGGTTACTTCGAAATGAGAGCCTGGATAGTAAGGCTATGAGAAGGAACCTGGATAGTAGGGTCACTTTGGGATGAAAGCCTCGATAGTAGGGCTATGAGAAGGAACCTGGATAGTAGTATTACTTCGGGATGAAATCCTGGATAGTAGGGCTACTTCGGGATGAGAGCTTGTATAGTAGGGCTTATGGGAAGGAACCTGGATAGTAGGGTTACTTCGGAATGAAAGCCTGGATAGCAGGGCTATGAGAAGGAACCTATATAGTAGGGTTACTTCGGGATGAGAGCCTGGATAGTAGGGCTATGAGAAGGAACCTGGATAGTAGGGTTACTTTGGGATGAGAGCCTGGATAGTAGGGCTATGAGAAGGAACCTGGATAGTAGGGTTACTTCGGGATGAGAGCCTGGATAGTAGGGCTATGAGAAGGAACCTGGATAGTAGGGTTACTTCGGGATGAAAGCCTGGATAATAGGGCTATGAGAAGGAACCTGGATAGTAGGGTTACTTCGGGATGAAAGTCGGGATAGTAGGAATATGAGAAGGAACCTAGATAGTAGGGTTACTTCGGGATGAAAGCCTGGATAGTAGGGCAATGAGAAGGAACTTGGATAGTAGGGTTACTTCGGGATGAAAGCCTTGATAGTAGGGCTATGAGAAGGAACAAGGATAGTATGGTTACTTTGGGATGAAAGCCTGGATAGTAGGGCTATGAGAAGGAACATGGATAATGGGGTTAGTTGTACTCCAATTTTTGACCTAAGATCCCATTTTTATTTTTGCATTTTTATACAAAAGTCAAGGTCACTAATTATGTAGAAATTGTCAAGTGTTTTGAACATTCTTAGCCTATGTATCACTAACTTCTAATCAAGCACGAAATATGTGTTTGTTGTTTCTTTAATTTCATGTGCTGACAGATCTCTTTCGAATTCAACTTGGATTACATCCTTCATTCTAAGCAAAAGCCTCTTTCGATTCAGCCTGCTTCGACTGGACAATTTACTTCCTGCAAGCCTGCTTCGATTGGACAGTTTACTACCTGCAAGCCGGCTTCGATTGGACAAGTCTGCTGCCTGCAAGCCTGCTTTCGACTGGACAAGTTTACTGCCTGCAAACATGCTTTGATTGGGCAACATTGCTTCCTTCGAACACGGGCTTTCGATTGGACAATATTGCTTCCTTCAGTCACAGGCTTCGATTTAGCAAAGCTTCAATTAGGCAATACAGTCTCCCTTCAGTCACAAGCTTCGATGGGCAATACAGTCTCCCTTCAGTCACAAGCTTCGATTAGGAAATACAATCTCCCTTCAGTCACAAGCTTCGATTTGACCATGTAGTTTCCTTCGAAGTGACCCCCTTTGATCCACAAGCTGGACATGTGATTTCCTTCAAGGTGGCCTCCTTCGATTCACAAGTTGGACCACTAAACCCTTCGAAGCAACGTACTTAGAGCACACAAGTGGCCTCCCATATACTGCCAAACTCAAGCCAGCTGTGCTGCTATGCAGCAGTCCTGCACCAACCTGCCACTAAGCTCCAAAATACTGAAAAGCCTGCGTTGTCTCAGTCCTGTACTTGCACAAAAACGGAGTGCACAAGAACTGCATTGAAGAAAACAAGGGGGCAGTATACCCAAATAATTCAAATATTATTTGATTTCCCCCCAAAACCATATCAAAGCTCGCCTATAAATAAAGAGGCTACAACACATTTTTTTAGGGAGGACTTCTGGGCCAGGCGAACAAATCTTCAGAACATTCTAAAAAAAAAACACCAAATTTTCTCAAACACAAAAATCTCTCAAGTCCCTTCAATACTTGTGAGAACAAACCCAGAATCCCCAAACACTTACTTCCTTCGATTCTGAAGAACAACCACACTTCAGTCTCCTTCGAATCGAAGAAGCATCACACTTGCTTTTTCTTTACCTTCAAATCCAGTGCTCCCAGCACAGCCTGTGACCCCCCTTAGAATCCAGAAGCGCTCCAGGAAACCACCTTACTGCCCAGTACCCGTCCCATCCTGAAGCAAGGTAAGTCACTCTTACCCTTGATCCTTCATTTCCAGCACAACATGTAAATAATACTTTTGTTCGCTTCAAGCATGTACATACTATTGTTCCTTTCGATTCCACCCTTTTCAACATGTTTTTTTAGAACTAAGCTCTTTCGTTTTTCCTTCTGTTTATATGAATTAGCTTTAATTGTTAAACTGTTTACCAAACACATACTAGCATGGCCTCAGGCCATGTTGCCATTTAATGTTTGAGATGAAAGAAACAGGAAACAGGAAATAGGAAACGAAGCTTCTGGCTTCTATCCTCTTTCTCCAGGTCGAACGAAAAGACAACCAGGAGGCAAACCATGTCCAATCGAAAGACATTCCCTCACTGCTTTCAACCTCCAGTCGAAGAAGGCAACAAGGCGGAATCAAAAGACTTCGCCATACACTGACTTCCAGGCCAATCGAAGGGTACAACTTGCTGCTGCCTTTGCCCAGTCGAAGGATACAACTTGCTGCTGCCTTTGCCCAATCGAAGGACATGACCTCGCCCCTGCCAAGGCCCAATCGAAAGACACGACCTCACTGTTGCCAGCCCCAATCGAAGGAGGCCAACAAAATGTCAGTCGAAGTGTGCTACTGCCTGAGTCGAAATACACTTTTTTCTTACTTTTATCTTATTTTTTTCTTTCATATTTTTTTATTCCTTTTGATATGTTTGTAATAGCGTAGGTTTTATCTTTCTGCATTTTTTTTTACTTTGAACAAATGC
Organism: Vicia faba; assembly: GCA_948472305.1. NCBI lineage: Eukaryota > Viridiplantae > Streptophyta > Magnoliopsida > Fabales > Fabaceae > Vicia > Vicia faba. The sequence continues at coordinate 730,713,785 of OX451739.1, forward strand.
TAGTAATTAGGCAAGATAAAACCAACAAATAAACAAACCAAAAAATCCAAAAAAACACTCTTTAATCATTACTTGAATATACTTTAAAACATGCAAAAACACTCAACAAATCAAAACTCCCCCCAAGGGCATGTTATCTCCGTTCTACCGCGATACCGGCCGTGCCTATTTCTAGAATGCGTGCATTAATGTCGCCCACTAAAAAACACAAACCAATCAACTTTTTTCTAGAGGAACTACGATGTTTTGATTCCTTCATTGGATACGTAGGCAAAGGGTCGCGAAACCCTCACGAACGCAATAATAAAAACTCTTTTTTTAAGCAAACATAGTTGTAGATGAATACACCCTTGTATATAACAAACAATTTTAACCAAAAAATAGATATTTCAAAAGGTTCCTGCGGAGTACCGCAGATGCATTGGGTGCTAATACCTTCCCATTGCATAACCAACCCTCGAACTCTAGATCTCTTTTCAAAAACGCTTTGTATTTTTTTACTTTTAAGTATTATTTTACATTGCATTTTTTTAGGGTTTTATTTCGCTCTTTTCCCTTTTCCCTTGGAAATAATAAAGCGCGGTGGCGACTCTTGCTTTTGCGAGTCGAGTTAATAAATAGCTTGATCTCTGATTTTCACCGCTATAGAATTGGCGACTCTGCTGAGGAAATTTTGACCTCTTGCTGGTCCATCCCTAAGTGGGTTAAGCCTAGTTTGTTTTATCTGTTTTATCATTATTTGATTGTTTGATTATATGTATATATTGTGATTATTTGGGTGTTGATTACAAAGGACAAGTCCTATACCTGGACTAAGTTACACTTAGGAATAGGACGGGAGGTATAGTCATGTTAACTTTGAGGGAGTAATCCCGAAGAAGGAGGCATGAAATCCCCCACTCAGTGGAAGCCCCTTTGAACGTAGTATTTGTTTACCGAGTAATCGGAAAGACATTATTGCTTTTGACCTGGGAGCCAGAGAAGCTGAGAACCGTAGAACCCTAACCCATCTTGGCCTCTTAGGTGTAGCGCGGAGATTTTAACAGAGTAATCCGGAAGTAATTGTTACGCGATGCTACGCTCGGATGAGTTTCTCTTGATAATATTGCTAATTATTGAGTAATCAAGACGTTAGTAATATCCGAAGGAGGAATGTAGACTCCGGGAACTCTTAGAACCTTGTCTTGCAGGTGTGATCGGTGGAAATAGAACTGACTGTTTTGAAATGCTGGTTCGCGAAATGTCGCGGTAAGCAAGAGTCACCACCGTCTTTTATGTTCTCCAACAAGGAAAGGACAAAAGCACAACAAAATTCCTTTTCGAGATGTTTCTCGGTTCGAGAGGTAGATTTATAGAAAGGGAAGGTGTTAGCACCCTTTCTATTTGTGGTTATCCACGGGCTCTTAGGTACTTGCTCACTATGTTTTCAAAAATGTTTGCTTTTCAAGTGTTTGTGGGTTTTGAAAAAGTTCAGTTTGAAAAACTTCTAGGTAACTCTTGTATCAGTCCTCAAGAGTGTATGAAGTGTTTGTTTGAAAACTTTTTGAAAGTGTAGGTGCGAAAAGTGTTTTGTTTTTGAAAGAGCAAGTACCCAGGAGAAATCTACCTACTCTAAGGAATTAAGTTGTGTAAGAGTCCTTTAGACAGTACTATCCCACTATTGAGAAGTAGGTAGTACCGTTGTTGGAGTTATTCGGGTCAATTCGATTATAGGGACATGTGTGGTCACCAAAGCAATAGTAGGACACTTTAGCGGTAACCCTAATGTCCTAGATCCTTTTTTATCCGAGGCAACCGTTTCGAGGCAACTGGATCTTTAGACAGGAGGGCGACCTCTAAAACACCCTATACTCAATGACCACGTCGAGGCAACCAAGTGAGGCGTACCCTAGGAGTGGCATGTGCGAGTGTGTCAGGTTTCATGTTAAGATTATCTTTGCACATGTATTATGGTGAGCTACGAGTTAATTTTATTTTTCATACAAGTCTTGCATGCATAATTAACAGTTAATAATTGTGCGGAAAATAAATTGCGGAAAGTGAATCTACGCTATTACAAGGCGTCGGGTATTTACATCGCCAAAAACATAACCCTTGAAAATAAATGCGAGAAAATAAATGCGGAAAGTAAAAGAAAGCGATAAAGGAGGTCCTAATTATCTATTACATTCTCGGAGCAGATGCATAAATATAATCAAAATAAATAATAGTGCGCGAAAAGAAATTGAATCGGGGACGTCCTTAGGGTTTTGACCCTTTTTGAGAAAAGAATGGCATTTTGTCCTTTTTGCAATTAATTTAAATTAAACCTAATTTACTAATTAATTAATTAATTACAAAAAAAATAATTTTTTAGTTTTTTAATGTCTTACTGAAAATGAAAAGAAATTAAAAGTCAAGAAAACCCTAATTCTAAATTTATTTTATATTTGTGAGAAAAAAGAAGTCTAAGTTAACCTAATTAATAAAAAGACTAAATTGATTAATTTACATTTATTTACAAAAAATAATTGAAATTAATAAATAATAATAATAATATAATTATTTACATTTTTTAATTGTCTGAATTTATTATGAAAATAATTATTTGTGAATTAATTAAATAATAATGGTAATTAATAAAAGAAATTAAAAGGAAAAAGAAAATAAAGAGAAATAGTAAACCAGGGGGGGGTGATGGCCCAAATATGGAGGTTTGCTTGGCAATTTTGGGCCCATTAACACTCAGCCACGTTTGACCTCTAGAATTGTCTAGGCGCAGGGTTGACCAGGAACATGGTGTTCGTCATCTTTTGACCTTTGGATGCAGGCCTGTAGCCACTTGGCGTATGGACAATTGAGGTATATGGTGGACACCTCCTAAAGCGCTGCATGAGAATACGTTATGAAAAATATTATGAGAATTTTGGGTGGACCTGGGAATCGAACCCAGGTCCCAATGATAACCAGCCAGATCACCAACCACTGAGCCACTTGCCTGCATTTGATATTATAGTGAAAATTGAAAATAATATATCAAAACAAATAAACATGCTGAAAAAACAAACAAAACGCGCGTAGTTTTGAATGAACCAACCACACGCGTACACCTCATCATCGTTCTCCTTGAACCTGCAAAATAACAAACAGATAGTGGGGGTTTTTAACCCCCACAATCTAACATGAGGAATAATAGCGAATAGGTCTGTGTGCAATATAAATTGTTCGCGAGGGTAGGGTTAAATTCGTCTTGATGCAACGATCTCAACCATATGCGCTAGGGGTTCTAATTCTGCCTGAATAATAAAGCCCCAATTTGGAAGCTTGGAAACCCTAGATTTCGTTCATGGTGATTTGTGATTCAAGGCGTTTCAGTCCAATTAACCTATGCCAAAAGCTTCCTGTGGATTCAAGCAACACAAAACATACAAGAAATCATGTTAATGATGCACAAATCATGAGATTCGATTATGGAAAAAATAAGCAAACCGTGAGTTCGTGTGGAGCGATTTCTTAGGCTTTAGCACTTGGTTTTGATTCCAAAACGTTTCTGGGAGTTCTAGCAATGTATTGGAATCCACAAATTGCTTTGAAAGGGCCTGGAACCTGGAAAACAGTTTTGGCTTTTTCTTGATTTTTTTTAAATATGGTTATGGCTTTCTGCAGCAATTCTCACGTTTCATGCGTTAGGTTTAGCTTGTGCATATATAGTAGAATGGATTTAGGTTAAATCTTTGGGCAAAAATCCATGGAATTATGGTTTCAATATTTGATTGAAAATCAAATATTTTTCAATCTTTTTGATTGAAGAAACTTGCCAAACTTGGAGATTTTGATGTTCTTGATTGATACACGAATTTGCCAGCTCTTGTAGGTCATATTTGCTTCACCAAAAGATTGAGAAATCATATCTTTGAATTTCCTACATTTTAAATTAATTAAATGAATTAAAAATCAATTAAAAATCCAATTAATTAATAAAAATAAGAAAATAATTCAATTTAATCTCAATGGGTCGTGCATAAGCCTTGGACAAAGTTTCAAGAAGAAATTTGAGGCCCATTAGCAAAAATGAGGTGTTTTGAGCAAAGTTGACTTTTGCAAATTCACAAAATTTTCCCAACTTCTCCAATGCATATCTTGCTCCATTTTAATCATATGAACATGTTCTTGGACATTTTGGAAAGGTATTGAAGTCCTTTAACCAATGACTTTGGTCCCATGTCATTTGGATTTACCAATCTCAAGTTATGGTCTTTGACTTAAAGTGCATTTTTGTTGACTTTTGAAATTGACCTATAATGTAGAAATTGATAACTTTTTGTGAGAGCATTTCTTGGACTTGGAATGTGAAGATGAGTTGTAGGAAATGTCATCCCCTTCAAAATGAGCATTGGATGGGATTTTTCTGATGAACCCTGAAAAAGTTATGCCTTGGTCAAGATACAGTTGACTTTTCTACTGTCCAAAAATAGTAACTTTTGCATCCTTGATGATTTTTGAGCCATGCTTGTGGAATCATGATCAAGACTTGATCAAATGATGATTGTGAGCTCAAAATAAGATGTTGACCAAAAATTCTGACTTTTGACTGTAAAATGACCATTTTGCCCCTGCAGTTGACTGTGGAGCAAATGGAGCTTTTGACTGTGCAAACTGGCATTGTGAGACTTGAGACTTGACATGTAGATGCTTGACAATGTATATAGGCCTATGGGACTTGATTGAGCCATTGAAAACCTCAGATTCCTTGAGAGAACCAAAACCCTAATTTTTGACTGGCTTATGAGGCATTTGGACTGTGCATCCTTTGAGAAGTCTTGACCCATTTGAAGATGATTCTTGATAAACCTTGGAGAATATGGGAGGGAAAATTTTGGGGTACAACAGCAGGTGTGATTAAACCGTTAGTACATACCTTGGGGATGTTTTTTACCTTCGACTCCATGCTCGTGACGTTGAACCTTTCGACTTTATTTGTGACCTTGCTTGTGGTTGTTGCATAGCCATGCCTTCATGCATCCATGAAACCCTTTTCACTTGATTTTCAAGGAATTTGGAGGTCTTTCTTTGTAAACATCACAAGTTTCGTCAAGCTCAATGGATCTTGGGTGTTGATAGGGTGAAAACCCTAATCCACCAAAATGGATGATTGATCTTGATGATAACTTGATCAAAGCTTTGATCCAATTTAAAATTCATCTTCTATCTTCATACTTTGATGTTTACAACTTGATATCTTGAGTTCCTTAAAAGTCAAATAAAAACTCTCTTTTGCATATCATGCATCATTATACATATTTGGTTTCACTTTCAAAGGTCTTTTTCCAAGTCTTACTTTTCCTTTGGTCTCACCAGTACAACACTCGCGCTAAGAGAACAATGGAGAATATCAAGCAAGAGATTTCTGAACTCCGTAAAGAGATGACTAATTTGGAAGCTAGTGTGGAGCCCTTAACTAGTTTGATCTGAATTCTGGTTGCCGCCCAAGTCAACCCCTTTGCTAAAGCATAAGTGAATCTCTGTTGATTTTGGCCTTGAAGTTAAGGAGAGGTTTCTTTCAGCACAAATCTAGATGGAAAGCCTTCCCAGATTATTAACTTATTTCTGCCTTTTGTAATTTTTCTTGTTTATCATTGCACTGTTTACATGTAAGAAATTGTTTGCATTCGAATGATTATCTTAATATAATGAGTATGTTTGTCTTGAAGAAATTCATTTGTTTCACTCATATTTGTTTTCAAATTTTAAATTTCTTTTTGCATTATGATACCAACTTGTTGCCCATTCTCTTGCCTAGGCATAGATTGAAGGGAGGATGATGATCTAAAGAACACAAAATCTCTGGTTGCATGCTTTTGGATAAAATCTTGCTGACGATGTACAAGCATTGTTTCAAATCCCTAAACACCAGAGATATAAGGAAGATAATCCCTTGATAACCCCTTTTGAGCCTTGAAGTAGGAGTTTCTTTTTCTATACAAAAAAACCCTCAAAATTTAACCTGGGGCAAGGTAGTTTTCAGTTAATCTGATTGAGTGTTCAAAATTCATAAGAAAGATATTTCTGAAGAGAAACTACGAGGGCTATCCTTCATGTATAATGAATCTAGAAGATGTGAAACCATAATGTTATCCCTCATTCATCAAGAAACGAGGCAATCACAATCCTCTCAACAAGTAAAGACAAGCTAATGTCACACATTTTGTTCAAAAGTCAAAAATCAAGAAAAAGCCTGCTAAGTCAAAAACATGAAAACGTGAGACTTAGGCAAAATTAGGGCATCCCGCTGGACTATCAATTCAAAAGAATTAGTTCAGGAAAAAGTTAGGGAAAATAAAAATTGCAAAGAAAGGACTACAAAGAAAAGTCCTCAGCAAAGAACAAATTGGTGACTACAAACACGAAGACATGAGGGTGGTTTCTACTCCGAAAGCCTCGTCGTTTCCTTAATCGTCACAAAATCCTTTTGAGAGATGAACACTCATGTTGAATTAACTGAACATAGGGTTGGAGAACATCATGAAGAATGGGTGGGCACCTATAAATTTTGAGCCTTAAAAATATTTTTTCTAAAAACCATGAACCAGGCCACGTTACAACCTTCAAAAGTCCTAATTGAAGCGAGGTTATTTTGAAAGCATACTTCAATGAGATAGTGTTCCTGACTCCCATGAATGTTCTAAATAGTTATGTTGGTATCATATGTTTTTCCTACACAAAAATAAATGGTGCTCTAACTCGCAAAATTTGTGCGAAATCTTTTCAAAATCTTCAAGACTTACATAACTGTTGCATTAGAATTTTCATTCTCATTGTAAACTTTTTCTAACTGCAAAACATTTGTTTGATATCAAGGAAGCTCACATATAAGCACTAGTGATGAGTTTATTCTTTTAAGGCCTGAAACTCTGTTGAGTAATTGGAGAATCATTTCAAGGAAAAATCATATCAGGGGGCATGTCACATGAAGACCTTAAGCATGAACATGTTCCTTCTCCCAGTTAATGCTTTCCCAACTTGTTTACTCTTTTGGGGCAAAATTTGAAGACTTTGTTGTGCCAACTACAGTCAATCCGGGTCAATCACGTCGAGATTTGATGAATCTCTCTAAGAGTTTGAAGACACCAGAGCAAGGTGAATGCCAGGTCTTTTGTAAAATCCTCTTGAGATGATTTCTCCTCATCAACCATATAGCTTAGGGCATTTTAGAAGTGAAGTTATTCGCAAGAATTGTCATGCAACATGCAGCTTATCAGCAGTAAACTTGGGGCATCCAAAATTAGTCCCAGGGGCAATCCAGATTTGTTAAGATATGTGATATGTTTTGCACACATTATCAGAGGGTGGTGTTCCCAGTATCTCTAGCTAAGCAAGACTTCTTTCCAGCTGAAACAATGTTTGTGTTGTTATCCTTTCAATGGATTGTTGGTGATAAAAGACTGGACTTTGGGTTTTTCACCGAAAAACATTTTCCTCTCCAGAGATATTTAAGCCTTGTAAAAGGACTTTGCTCCAATGGTGGCTTTTGTTTTTATCTCCAAAAATGTTCCCATCCTGTTGAGATTAGCTGAGTGTCGAATTGTACTGTGACGTCTTATCACCTCCTGTCTATCTCCTCTATCTGTTTTGTCAGCATATACATGATATTCATTTATTCATTCACACTTGCATCATGCACGCACATTTGTATTTGTTGATGTCTTTGAGTTCGTATACCTTAGTTATGTCTATTCAAATAGCGTATTTGATCTTTCCAAATAGAGTGTCAACTTAAGCAGAAAGTGCGCCTCCTTTCTAATTCCCTACCGAGTTAACTCTCGTGGAAGAATCTTGCTTTAGCTTTCCTTTTCCATCTCTGGATAGGATAAATCCCCATTTGAGTTGTTTCCTCATTGGGTGGAGTCTTGTTTGACTGTTTTCTCTCCAGTTTATTCCTGGATTGAGCTTTGTCTCTTGTGAACGATACCCTGTGGATATCTCTAGGCTGTGAAACCTAGATGGAAAGTGCATTTATTTTGCAATGTAAATACTTGGTCTCCTCAGGAAGGATTTATTCATGGTTCCCCATTGAAGATGAACTTTATTCCCTAGTAGTGTTATTGTAACCTTCTTCTGGAATATCGACGTGACAACAAGCGACTGACTCTTTATTTGAGCAGTTTGATTATTTCTGAATTTCTTTATGTTATGACAAATGGCGGTCTCTTCATGAGCAGTTTGTCCATCCTTGATGAAATTATTGATTCTCACCTCCAACAATATCTTCATGATGTGTTATTTATATCTTTGAAAGCAACAAGTGGCGGACTCTTCATGAGGAGCTTGTATGCTTTAATATTCTTTGAAGACAGCAAGTGGCGATCTCTTTATGAGCAGCTTGTGGGTTATTGGTATCTTTGAAAGCAACAAGTGGCGGACTCTTCATGAGCAGCTTGTGTGCTTTAATATTCTTTGAAGACAGCAAGTGGCGGTCTCTTTATGAGCAGCTTGTAGGTTATTGGTATCTTTGAAAGCAACAAGTGGCGGACTCTTCATGAGCAGCTTGTGTGCTTTAATATTCTTTGAAGACAGCAAGTGGCGGTCTCTTTATGAGCAGATTGTGGGTTATTGGTATCTTTGAAAGCAACAAGTGGTGGACTCTTCATGAGCAGCTTGTGTGCTTTAATATTCTTTGAAGACAGCAAGTGGCGGTCTCTTTATGAGCAGCTTGTGGGTTATTGGTATCTTTGAAAGCAACAAGTGGCGAACTCTTCATGAGCAGCTTGTGTGCTTTAATATTATTTGAAGACAGCAAGTGGCGGTCTCTTTATGAGCAGCTTGTGGGTTATTGATATCTTTGAAAGAAACAAGTGGCGGTCTCTTCATGAGCAGCTTGTGTGCTTTAATATTCTTTGAAGACAGAAAGTGGCGGTCTCTTTATGAGCAGCTTGTGGGTTATTGGTATCTTTGAAAGCAATAAGTGGCGGACTCTTCATGAGCAGCTTGTGTGCTTTAATATTCTTTGAAGACAGCAAGTGGCGGTCTCTTTATGAGCAGCTTGTGGGTTATTGGTATCTTTGAAAGCAACAAGTGGCGGACTCTTCATGAGCAGCTTGTGTGCTTTAATATTCTTTGAAGACAGCAAGTGGCGGTCTCTTTATGAGAAGCTTGTGGGTTATTGGTATCTTTGAAAGCAACAAGTGGCGGACTCTTCATGAGCAGCTTGTGTGCTTTAATATTCTTTGAAGACAGCAAGTGGCGGTCTCTTTATGAGCAGCTTGTGGGTTATTGGTATCTTTGAAAGCAACAAGTGGCAGACTCTTCATGAGCAGCTTGTGCGCTTTAATATTCTTTGAAGACATCAAGTGGTGGTCTCTTTATGAGCAGCTTGTGGGTTATTGGTATCTTTGAAAGCAACAAGTGGCGGACTCTTCATGAGCCGCTTGTGTGCTTTAATATTCTTTGAAGACAGCAAGCGGCGGTCTCTTCATGAGCAACTTCTGTGTTATTGTTCCTTTGAAAAACAACAAGCGGAGGTCTCTTCATGAGCAACTTGTATGTTATTGTTACCTTTGAGAAAACAGCAAGCGGCGGTCTCTTCATGAGCAACTTGTGTGTTATTGTTCTCTTGAAAAACAACAAGCGGCAGTCTCTTCATGAGCAACTTGTATGTTATTGTCACCTTTGAAAACTGCAAGCGGCGGTCTCTTCATGAGCAACTTGTATGTTATTGTTCTCTTGAAAAACAATAAGCGACAATCTCTTCATGAGCAACTTATATGTTATTGTCACCTTTGAAAACAACAAGCGGCGGTCTCTTCATGAGCAACTTGTGTGTTATTGTTCTCTTGAAAAATAGCAAGCGGCGGTCTCTTCATGAGCAACTTGTATGTTATTGACACCTTTGAAAGATAGCAAGTGGCGGCCTCTTTATTTGAGCAGCTTGTGTATCCCCAACAATAATGTTTACTCAGCAAACGGCATCTCTTTGGAAAAGTCCCGTGGGGAAGTTTGTATTTTATCCTTTTCAAGCGATATCTTGGTTAAGGAAGGAATGTGTTACCATTCTTGGTAAAATTCAGAAGTCAGAGATGTTTATTCCCAGTCTCAGTACTGATGTCAATCATCTTCCAGTCTCAGTACTGATGTCAATCATTTTGTTTTCGAGTCACAGTGCTGATGTAAATCATTTCTTTTCCAGTCTTAACACTGATGTAAATCATTCAAGAGTCTCTCATTTGAAGTCTATGACTCTGTTTCCCCAGTGGAATTATAATCTCTTCCCCTGTGGAGTTACTGTATAATGTGCTTGGTTTCTCCAGCATAGTTTGTCTCATGTGGCGTCATTCCCCACAAAATTTAGAGCATTACATTCATATCATATCAAAAACATAATTGCGGTATCTTAAGGCCAAAAATTATGTATTATATATTTAAGTCCCTTCAATCTCGTCGAAATGAAGATTCGAACCTTTATATCTCCGGATAGAAGAAACTTAAATAGGGGCAACTGTTGTACCCCAATTTTTGACCTAAGATCCCATTTTTATTTTTGCATTTTTATACAAAAGTCAAGGTCACTAATTATGCAGAAATTGTCAAGTGTTTTGAACATTCTTAGCCTATGTATCACTAACTTCTAATCAAGCACAAAATATGTGTTTGTTGTTTCTTTGATTTCATGTGCTGACAGGTCTCTTTTGAATGCAACTTGGATTACATCCTTCGTTCTGAGCAAAAGCCTCTTTCGATTCAGCCTGCTTCGACTGGACAGTTTACTGCCTGCAAGCCTGCTTCGATTGGACAAGTCTGCTGCCTGGAAGCCTGCTTTCGACTGGACAAGTTTACTGCCTGCAAACATGCTTCGATTGGGCAACATTGCTTCCTTCGAACACGGGCTTTCGATTGGACAACATTGCTTCCTTCAGTCACATGCTTCGATTTAGCAAAGCTTCAATTAGGCAATACAGTCTCCCTTCAGTCACAAGCTTTGATGGGCAATACAGTCTCCCTTTAGTCACAAGCTTCGATTAGGCAATACAATCTCCCTTCAGTCACAAGCTTCGATTTGGCCATGTAGTTTCCTTCGAAGTGACACCCTTTGATCCACAAGCTGGACATGTGATTTCCTTCAAGGTGGCCTCCTTCGATTCACAAGTTGGACCACTAAACCCTTCGAAGCAACGTACTTAGAGCACACAAGTGGCCTCCCATATACTGCCAAACTCAAGCCAGCTGTGCTGCTATGCAGTAGTCCTGCACCAACCTTCCACTAAGCTCCAAAATACTGAAAAGCCTGCGTTGTCTCAGTCCTGTACTTGCACAAAAACGGAGTGCACAAGAACTACATGAAGAAAACAAGGGGGCAGTATACCCAAATAATTCAAATATTATTTGATTTCCCCCCAAAACCATATCAAAGCTCGCCTATAAATAAAGAGGCTACAACACATTTTTTTAGGGAGGACTTCTGGGCCAGGCGAACAAATCTTCAGAAAATTCTCAAAAAAAACACCAAATTTTCTCAAACACAAAAATCTCTCAAGTCCCTTCAATACTTGTGAGAACAAACCCAGAATCCCCAAACACTTACTTCCTTCGATTCTGAAGAACAACCATACTTCAGTCTCCTTCGAATCGAAGAAGCATCACACTTGCTTTTTCTTTACCTTCAAATCCAGCGCTCCCAGCACAGCCTGTGACCCCCCTTCGAATCCATAAGCGCTCCAGGCAACCACCTTACTGCCCAGTACCCGTCCCAGCCTGAAGCAAGGTAAGTCACTCTTACCCTTGATCCTTCATTTCCAACACAACATGTAAATAATACTTTTGTTCGCTTCAAGCATGTACATACTATTGTTCCTTTCGATTCCACCCTTTTCAACATGTTTTTTTAGAATTGAGCTCTTTCGTTTTTCCTTCTGTTTATCTGAATTAGCTTTAATTGTTAAACTGTTTACCAAACACATACTAGCATGGCCTCAGGCCATGTTGCCATTTAATGTTTGAGATGAAAGAAACAGGAAACAGGAAATAGGAAACGAAGCTTCTGGCTTCTATCCTCTTTCTCCAGGTCGAACGAAAAGACAACCAGGAGGAAAACCATGTACAATCGAAAGACATTCCCTTACTTCTTTCAACCTCCAGTCGAAGAAGGAAACAAGGCGGAATCAAAAGACTTCGCCATACACAGACTGCCAGGCCAATCGAAGGGTACAACTTGTTGCTGCCTTAGCCCAGTCGAAGGATACAACTTGCTGCTGCCTTTGCCTAATCGAAGGATAGGACCTCGCCCCTGCCAAGGCCCAATCGAAAGACACGACCTCACTGTTGCCAGCCCCAATCGAAGGAGGCCAACAAAATGCCATTCGAAGTGTGCTACTGCCTGGGTCGAAATACACTTTTTTTCTTACTTTTATCCTATTTTTTTCTTTCATATTTTTTATGCCTTTTGATATGTTTATAATAGCGTAGGTTTTATCTTTCTGCATTTTTTTTTACTTTGTACAAATGCTAGTAATTAGGCAAGATAAAACCAACAAATAAACAAACCAAAAAATCCAAAAAAAACACTCTTTAATCATTACTTGAATATACTTTAAAACATGCAAAAACACTCAACAAATCAAAACTCCCCCCAAGGGCATGTTATATCCGTTCTACCGCGATACCGGCCGTGCTTATTGCTAGAATGCGTGCGTTAATGTCGCCCACTAAAAAACACAAACCAATCAGCTTTTTTCTAGAGGAACTACGGTGTTTTGATTCCTTCATTGGATACATAGGCAATGGGTCGCGAAACCCTCACGAACGCAATAATAAAAACTCTTTTTTTTAAGCAAACATAGTTGTAGATAAATACACCCTTGTATATAACAAACAATTTTAACCAAAAAACAGATATTTCAAAAGGTTCCTGCGGAGTACCACAGATGCATTGGGTGCTAATACCTTCCCATTGCATAACCAACCCCCGAACTCTAGATCTATTTTCAAAAACGCTTTGTATTTTTTTACTTTTAAGTATTATTTTACATTGCATTTTTTTAGGGTTTTATTTCGCTCTTTTCCCTTTTCCCTTGGAAATAATAAAGTGCGGTGGCGACTCTTGCTTTTGTGAGTCGAGTTAATTAATATCTTGATCTCCTATTTTCACCGCTACAGGGTTATCCCGGGACGAAAGCTTGGATAGTAGGGCTTATGGGAAGGAACCTGGGTCGTAGGGTTACTTCATTTGGTCACGTAGCTTAGTTGACCCGTTTGGTTTTGGGAACTGATTTTTCATTAATTGTCTGCAGATATGACATGTATAGCTACTGGAATTGCTGGTGATAATTGTCTTTCCTGAAAAGATAACAGGGTTAATCATATGCGATGCATGAAATGCATTGTGAGATGATGTTCTCAAAATAAATGAGACTATGTTGTATGTGATATGTATGCGCATGAACATGAAATGCTATTATGACATGTTTGAGTCTAGGAAAATAAATCCACGACTACTGCTGGAGAGTATAGCCTTCCTGGAGGTTGTAGAGAATTGTGGCTCTTTTACTTCCGCTGGGGATGGTAAACGAAGATGATTATGCTGGAGATTTACTCCTTGTTGTTTGTGAATATTCTGCCAGGGAGAGAATCTGTTTGAGAATAGCTCTGCAGGGGGAATGACTTTGTTGGAGGATGAACTTCCATAGCTAGAGGGATAAACTTTGTCGGGGATTGAGTTTCCGCATTCAGAGAAATCAACTCTGCTTGGGAGAAAAAATTTATGACCCGCTTGCGATTATGAAATTCGGCTGGGGGATATAGATGTCAGATTTCTGAAAGACCCTGGCTGGGGAGATTACTTCCTGTTTTGGGAAAGCTGATATCAATGCTTTGATTGCTTTTACTCTGTGGGGAGTACAGATGTCATGAGGTCGTATGCTGACGATTGTGCTTCAAGGTTGTCTCTGCCCTAGTACCTGCTGGACAGAGTAACTGTCGGGTTTGACATTTCTTGTTTTTGCCCCTGTTTCTTAAGTTACAAGCAATTGCCTTTTTGTTTCTTATGCAAACATTTGTGAGCAGCAATCATATTCAAATGCATATGTCAAGAATAAATCATTGGAAGTTCTTGCAAAACAAAATAGAAAAGAAAAAGAAACACATAGTTTGTAAAATGATTTATATTGATTTTCGAAGTTGGCCTATAACAGGCATTTTTGTACAAGGAAGCTGACGCTCTAGCAAGAGAACTCCGCCGAAAAATGGAAATTTATACAATATTGTGTAAAAAGAAAACAACTATGTACAACAATCCCATTGAGTTCCAATTTTGCTATTGTCGCTCTGTCTTCGAGCGTCTCATCACTTTGCTGCTTGTCCAAAGCTGATTAAATTGATTGGTGCCGTTCGAACTTGAAAGTTGATACTGAGGTCTGGTCGCAAGGTGATCCAATGGGACATAGTGATACGCTTTACATCCCTAACTTTTGCCTGGATTGCCCTTTCGGGTTTTCAGTCCACCGGGATACCCTTTTTTTCCCAAGCCGCCTTTTCAAGTTTTCGACTTGCCGGGTGTACATATTTTTTCTTTTTCATTCTTTATTTTTGCCTGAACCCTTTTGGTTCGCCGGGAAGCCCTTATTTTTTCCTAGGCCAATCAACCTAGCGGGTCTTTTATCATGTGTAGTATTTTTTCACTATGTCCGTGTTGACAGGGTGAGGAAGATCGTCACCGTCCATGGTGGTTAGAATCATGGCTCCACCCGAGAAAATGTTTTTAATCACAAATGACCCTTCGTATGTGGGAGTCCATTTTCCCCTGGGATTACCTTTCGACAATATGATGCGCTTGATTACTAGATCCCCGACTTGATACTCTTCGCGTCTGACTTTTTTGTTGAAAGCTTTTATCATTCATTTTTGATACGTTTGACCGTGACAGACAGTAGTAAGTCTCTTCTCATCGATCAGATTTAGTTGATCAAGTTAAGTCTTGATCCAGTCGTCTTCCTTCAAACCCGCATCCTTCATAATCCTTAAAGAAGGAATCTGGACCTTAATGGGTAGGACTGCCTCCATGCCATATACCAGAGAGTATGGTGTTGCCCATGTCGACATTCGCGTTGAGGTACGGTACCCATGAAGAGAGAATGGTAACATCTCATGCCAATTTTTATATGTCACCGTCATCTTCTATATAATCTTGATGTTCTTGTTAGCCGCTTCAACAACGGCATTCATCTTCGGCCGGTAGGGAGAAGAGTTATAATGTTGTATCTTGAATTGCTTACAGAGCTTGGTGATCATCGTGTTATTGATATTTGTACCATTGTTCGTGATAATTCTCTCTGGCACACCATACCAACAGATTAGGTTATGCCTGATAAATCGCGCCATGTCGTTCTTGGTCACAGTAGCAAAAGTGGCCGCCTCATCCCATTTTGTGAAGTAATCAATGGAAACCAGAATGAAGAGATGCCCATTGGAAGCGCTAGGCCTGATTTCTCCGATCATGTCAATTCCCCACATTACAAAGGGCCAAGGAGCTTTCAAGACGTTCAGAGGAACCGGGAACATATGCACCTTATCATCATAGATTTGGTACTTATGACAAGTTCGGGAGTGCTGATAACAATCTGCTTCCATAGTGGACCAGTAATATCCTGCCCGTAGGATCTTCTTAGCCATGGTATGTCCACTTGAATGAGTTCCTAAGGTACCTTCATGTAGATCTGTCATAATCCTCTCTGCTTTGCTCTTGTCTACACACCGCGGTAAGGTAGAGTCGTGATTGCGCTTGTAAAAGATTCCATTACTGAGGAAGAATTTCGTAGTGAACCTTCTCAAAAACTTCTTATCATTGACAGTTGCCCCTTCGAGATATTCTTGAGCCTCAAGATACCTTTTTACTTCGTGAAACCAAGGTTTATCTGCTACCTCTTCAGTATCAATCTCGCAGTAGTGCGCTGGTTCATCCAACCTTTCAATGGTGATTCGGGGAGCTTCATTTTCCCACCTGACCTTGAACATAGAAGACATGGTGGCTAGCGCGTCCGCTAATTGATTCTACTCTCGTGGGAAATGTTCAAAGGTTACCTCCTCAAAGTGTGGGAGCAATTTCAATACGTGCTATTTGTACGGGGTGCGATTCGGATGCTTCGTATCCCATTCGCCTTTGATCTGACTTATCACCAAGGCTGAATCCCCGAAGACATTTAAGAACTTGATCCTGAGGTTGATAGCGGCTTTGAGACCCATGATGAAGGCTTCATACTCTGCCATGTTGTTAATGCAGTTTAAACATAGTTGGGCAGTGAAAGGAGTATGACAGCCCTCAGGAGATATGATTACAGCGCCAATGCCATTACCGAGTGTGTTCAAAGCTCCATCAAAAACCATAGTACATTGGGATCCTTCCTCAGGTCCTTCATCTGGTCCAGGTTCTTCGTAGTCAGTCACTAGAATGATATTCTCGTCCATGAACTCAAAATTCATGGACTGGTAGTCATCCACGGCCTAATGAGCCAAATGATCAGCCAATATACGTCCCTTGATTGCTTTCTGGGTTGTATATTGAATATAGTATTCAGTTAAGATCATCTGCCATCTCGCTATTCTTCCAGAGAGTGAGGGCTTCTCGAAGATGTATTTGATTGGATCCATCTTAGATATCAACAAAGTAGTGTGGGTTAACATATACCGTCTCAGTCGGCGAGCAGCCCATGCCAAAGCGCAACAAGTTTTCTCGAGCAGTGAGTATCTTGTCTCACAGTCGGTAAACATTTTACTAAGGTAGTATATTGCGTGCTCTTTTCGACCAGACTCGTCATGCTGCCCCAGCACACACCCCATTGAATTGTCTAGCACTGTTAATTATAATATCAAAGGTCTTCCTTCAACCGGGGGCATCAGAATTAGTGGTTCTTGAAGGTATTCTTTTATCCTTTCGAAAGCAGTCTGGCATTCGTCATTCCATTTTACCACTTGGTCTTTCTTCAGAAGCTTGAAGATGGGCTCACAAGTAGCAGTCACATGTGAAATGAACCTGGAGATGTAATTTAGGCGTCCCAAGAAACCTCTAACCTCCTTCTCTGTACGGGGAGCCGACATCTCTTGTATGGCTTTTACCTTTACAGGGTCTACTTGAATACCTTTGTCACTGACGATGAAACCCAGAAGCTTACCAGACCTTACCCCGAAGGTGCACTTGTTCAGATTCAACCTTAGCTTGTATGTCCTCAACCTGTCGAATAACTTTTGTAGATGGTCGAGGTTCTCTTCTTCGGTTTGAGACCTGGCTATCATGTCATCAACATAAACCTCGATCTCATGGTGAATCATATCGTGGAAAAAAGCGACCATGGCTCGCTGATAAGTTGCCCCAGCATTTTTCAACCCAAAAGTCATCACCTTGTAATAAAAGGTGCCCCACTAGGTGACGAAGGTTGTCTTCTCCATGTCTTCAGGAGCCACCTTGATCTGGTTGTAGCCAGAGAAACCATCCATGAAGGATAAGATTTTGTTTTGCGAAGTGTTGTTAACCAATGATGTGGGGAAGCGGGAAGTCATCCTTGGGGCTTGCCCTGTTCAAGTCTCTGTAGTCCACACACATCTGTACCTTACCATCTTTCTTAGGTATCGGAAAAACGTTAGCAACCCACTGCGGATAGGAGGTGACAGCTAGGAACCCTATGTTGAACTGCTTCATAACCTCTGCCTTGATCTTCTCTGACATTCCAGGGCGCATACGATGGACCTTCTATTTAACCGAAGGACAATCTGCTTTAGTCAGCAGATGGTGTACCATAATATCAGTGTCTAAACTAGGCATGTCTTCATATGACCAGGCGAAGATATCAACATAGTCGTGCAACATCTGAATCAACCGCTGTTTGATCTTAGTTTCCATATTTGCGTCGATCTTCACTTCTTTTCTTCCACCCCCGTTCCCAAGTTTATCGTCTCAACTGGCTCTTCATGGGGCTGTATAGCCCTCTCTTCCTGTTGTAGCAGTCTAGCAAGTTCTCGAGGCACCTCACAATCATCCTCACCTTCATCCTCGACTTGGTTGATCGGATTTCCAAAGTCATAACTGGCAATAGCAGAACTGTTATCAATGAGATCTATAGTGGATATGGATCTGCAGTTCGATATGTGAGTGTGTGTAAGAGCATAGCTGTATTGATAAAGTAAAAGCAGAAAAGAAAAACAAAGAGCACAAAATTTTTATGCAAAGAACGTCCAATGTTTTATTGATGATATATGAAATGACATATAATAACCCTCACAAATAGGACCGTTGTGCCTCGGGTAAGACACAAGGCCATAAACTTTAAATTTTTTATTACAAACTTGAAAAAAAAGTAAGACAATTACTGCGGAATAAAAGAAACTGGTATAAAATCTCTGGCCGTCCAATTACTCGGTCCACTGTTGGTAGTCGGGTAGATCCAGCTGTCAATATCAAAGTCTTCCTCGATGTCTTCAATAGCATTGACCCCGCGATTAATAATGTGTAGGGGAGGTCCTCCAGCTCGAGCATGCCGTACAACCCTTTGAGCCCCTGAAGTAAAGCCCAAACCAAATTTGTCAGTTTTGTGAGTAAAATCAGGGAGCTGTCCCCAATTGGTACACCCGCCTTCTTCAACCACTGCTCTGGAGTGCTTGAGAGAAGCCATCTTCAGAGGAGGTTTGGTGCTGGTAGTAGTCTCGGTTGATGCCAAAATCTAGGGAACCTCTTCAAAGTTTTGACAAGGAGTCTCTATGAATTCCCTTTCCATCTCCACATACCTCAAGGAATTCAGGTGGCTCACCATATACTCCTCTTCGCCATGCACAGTGACAATCTTCCCCTTCACCGGATATTTCAGCATTTGGTGCAGTGTGGAAGTAACGGCCCTAGCTTCATGGATCCAAGGACGACCCAACAAACAAGAGTACGATGGTCTGATGTCCATCACGTAGAAGGCGGACCTGAAGGTCTGAGAGCCTACTTTGACAGGGATGTCCACCTCCCCATGCACCATTCTCTTTGACTCGTCAAAAGCCTTTACCACAATTTTACTAGGCTTTTAGGTCAAGCCTTCACAATCCATCCGATCAAGAGCCTTTTTAGGCAGAACATTTAGTGAAGACCCAATATCCACCAGCACATGAGCCATAGTGGCGCCCCTACATTTGATCGAGACATGCAGATCATCATTATGCTTCCTCCCTTTCAGTGTTAAGTTGGCATCTGAAAAACCCAGCCCATTGTCAGCAGTCAAGCTGGCCACACAGTCTTTGAATTGATCGACTGAGGTTTCCTGCGGCACATGCGCAGTTTTGAGGAATGCAATCAAAGCCTTCGTATGGGCCTCGGAACACAACAATAGAGACAACATTGATATCTTCGAGGGGGTCTGCCCCAGCTGCTTGACCATATTGTAGTTGCTCTTTTTGATTATTTTTAAGATTTCCTCTATCTCTTGCTTAGAGGATTCTACAACAATCTTTCTAGGTGCCTCTGTCTAGGAAGGCTCACCTACACCTTCTTTGCCTCGAGTCCTAGATGACTCATCGGCAGGGGTAATAAATGGAGTAAGAACGGGAGTAGTAGCTGAAGTGCTAGCAGGAACAGTAGATGGAATAACAACAGGCTTATTGACAGTCTTCGAGGAGATCTCGGGAGAGAAAACCCTTCCACTTCTGGTAATATTGCTGGCTCCGACAATATTACTGACATCGGGATCAGTCTCTTCATTATTCAAATCTTGTTTAATGCCATTATAGTAAACATCGGCGCTATAACTCCACGGGACAGCTTTGTCCGAGGAGTATGGTACGGGACCAGGAAAAGTGATTATCAGCGGGGTGATTCTCGGAGCGGGTGTAATCCTAACAGGTCTTTTGGAGGAGACCTCAGAAGGATTGGCAGAAATGGTTATAATGGCAACATCTTCAAACAGAATAGTTGGAATCAAAGTCTTTTCGAACATAATTTCTCTATTGTCCATCAGGCGTTGAACACCTGCTTTCAGCAAATAGCAACCAGTGGGCAGAGATGAACACATGTGGCAACCTTCACCATAACCCGGAAATAAACCGACCAACCACAAATTCTTCTTAACAGTCATAAGAGGAGTAGAAACTTCATCAATAGAGGTAGCGAACAAGTTAGTATCAATGGCATTAACACCACGGTTGTGCTTGGGGATGGGAGCAGTTATGACATTAGGCTTCTCCAGAGCATCGAACTCAATATCCTTGGCTTCAATCAGATCTTTTACCTTATTTCTCAGAACCTAGCAGTCATTCGTATCGTTGCCAGGACTCTCAGAATGGTAGGCACACCGAGCGTTTGGATTATACCGAGGAGATGTGGTGTTAGGATTCTTGGGAGCCTCTTTCAAGGTTGCCAAGTTGGATCTTAGCAGATGGGGTAGAACCTCAGTTAATGTCATGTTAATTCGGGTAAACTTCCTTTGTGGTATTTCTACCCTTTGCATATTTTTGCATTGTGGGTAGCCGCAGGCCTAGGTATCATCACAGCACTTACTGTTGGACGATGTTCATCTCTTCTCTGACCTCTTGGGCTATAGATAGCGTTGACTTCCTTTTTTCCTGCGAAAGGCTTCTTTATTGAGCTTGAAGAGGTGTCTTTCTGTATTTTGCCACTCCGGATCTCAGCTTCTACCCTCTCTCCTGTTAATATCAGCTCGATGAAACCAGCTGATGAGATACCAATCAAATGATTGAAGTATGGACCAGACAGCATCCTAAGAAACATGTCAACCAACTCCCTGTCAGATAAAGGGGGTTGGACTCTCCCATCCAGATCTCTCCACTTCTGCGCATAGTCCTTAAAGCCTTCACCTGCACCCATGGACATACTCTGGAGTTGAGGATGGGTAGGGGCAAGGTCAATGTTATATTGATACTTCTTGTAAAAAACAGTAGCCAGATCTTCCCAGTTGCGGACATTGGTTCCCTCTAGTTGATAGAACCACTCAAGTTGAGTCCCAGACAGACTGTCCTAAAATAAATGGACCCACAAGTTCCTATCAGCAGTGTGAGGCTGAATCTTCCTCACATAGGAACGGAGATGAAGCTTAGGACAAGACACCTCATCATACTTTGCAAATATCGGAGCCTTGAACTTTTGTGGGATGACTACCCTAGATATCATACCCAGCTCTTTGAAATCTAGCCCCAATATTCTTTGGATCTCCATCACGCTCAGATGATCCTCTAACTGTTTGTACCTATCCTCAACCGGGGGATACTGTTCATTATTGTAGTCAGATTCATCCTCGGAAACTCTCAAACTAGGGTCTTCCCCCCTTGTGTCTCCCTCTTGGTTCTCCCCTTCTTTAGATAAAGAGGTCAGATCAACCGTTTTCTTCAACGGTCCCCTAAATCTTCTGCCCAAGTTTAGGACACCGACGATCTTCTTCTTCTTCTTCTTTTTCTCCTTCAGAATAAGAGCCTTCAGATCTTCCTGCCCCTTAGCTAAGGCTACGAACATTTGCTGAAATTGGGAATTTTGTGCCTGTAGATCCTTGATGCTTTGTTCAGAAGACATTACTGCTGAAATAAACAGCGAAGAAGATGAGAAACCTGTTATGGTACCTGTTATGCAATTATGTGTATGACATATGTATGCAATGTTTTCAAGGATCTCACGGGGTAAACAAGAAATGTCAGAAGTTGAAATTTTGCAGATTTGATTGAAGAACTTTGTATCGTTGAGAGTCCTTCTACAAGATTCAAGCTGACCATATCAAGTGGGTCAAAGCCCCTGACTCAAGTTGTCGTTTTTTGATCTTTTGACGACATTGGCTAGAGGAAAATAAATCCCCTTGCCCCTTGTTAGACGTCTGGTTTATCATAACCTGCACCACAGGCCCTCGAGATCCTTGAAATTGTTAGAATGATATGTCATGTTATGATGCTATGATGTGTATTCTATGCATCAAGCAAGAATGTAGGGTAAGAAACCAATTTATTAGATTTATACAAACAAGGTCCTGCAAGGAATACAAACAAAGCCCTGCAAGGAGTTCAAATTGTTAGGAAAAGAAAGCAAACAAGTTACACAAGTAGCCTTAGGTTTAAAGCCTGCATGAGTTTTAAGGTCATACCCTCTTGAAGTTGGATTGGTTCAACCTGTCATATAAATAGTAATCGGGTTCTAAGGGATCTCAATATCATTGATCTTTCCCCCAAGCTTCGTTCAATAGGCGATTGACTTGCAACCAAATAAAACTCAGGAGTCAAACCTCAACGAGTGTAGCATCGAGTATCTGTTGACCTTGGGAATACACCAAAGCCGACCATCTCGCTATGTCCTACTGGCTAAGTTGTGCAATTAAAGGTTCTAAGGTCATTTGATGCTTTATGACACCACGCAGCAACCCTGTACTCTCCTTGATTGACTCAAGGGTTATCGGTACCAACCAAAGTGTCACAACAATGTAGCTACTGCTTCAACCGTTTCGGTATACCCCGCACAGTTCCCTCACAGTTTATTGCTACTTACCTAAAAGGTATACCCAGATCCGGGTGTAGGATCTACATAACCCCAACAAAACCCTTGAATATAAATCAGGCAAAGCAAAATAAGAAAGCAATTTTAGAAATGACCTAGATCCTAAGGTATACCCCACTTATTAAGTCCCCAGCAGATTCGCCAGTTCTGTGATACGGTGGCAGAACTGACTGTTATACTGGTTTTGCATTTGTATTCGCAAATGTCGCGGTAAGCAAGAGTCGCCACCGACTTTTATTTTATCCAATCAAAGGAAAAGGGAAAAGAACAGAAAAAAACCTTTTTTCGAGATGTTTATGAGTACGGGGGGTAGATTATAGAAAGGGAAGATGTTAGCATCCTTTTTATCCATGGGCTCTTAGGTACTTGCTCATTTTGAAATTGCTTTTGTGTGTCTGTTTTGAAAAGCTTTGTTTACTTCGTGATAACCCTTGTATCTGTCCTCAAGAGTGTGACGAAGTTGTTTTGAAAACTGCTTTGAAAAGGGTTTGTGTGAAATTTGTTTGTTTGAGCAAGTACTTAAGAGTTTTCTACCTACTTGAAAAAAAATATGTTCGTTTTCCTTTAGACATCACTATCCTACTATTAAGGAGTATGTAGCTCCATCGTTGGAATTTTAAGGGACATTCGAAAGGGACGAAATGGTCACTGAAGGCAACAAGTAAGGATATCTTAGCATTTCGAAGGGACTATCGTCATAAGATCATTTCTCTTAGGAAACTCGAGGGACAAGGAGGGACTATGATCTTTATGACGACTTTGAATTACGGGTCATTGCTAAGGTATCCCTACGTTCGAGGGACACGACCATTATTTCCGAGGAAACCAAGTGAGGCAAAACCCTAGGAGTGAGCATGTGCAAGTGTTTGATTTCAGTTTCATTTATCTTGCGCATTTAGGGTTTTCTACTATCTTAAATTGATTTATCTTGCCATTCAATCCTATTATCCATACATCTAGGCAGTTTATAATTGCGGAAAGTAAAGTGCGAGAAATTAAAACCCTAGCTATTACAAGGCCTTGGTGTGGGGATTACATAATCAAAAACCGGGAAAATAATATATGCGGAATAGTAAACCTAATTAACTATTACAAACTCAGAACAGTTACAATAATTAATCAAATAATAGAAACAAGACGTGCGCAAGTAAATAAAACGGGGAATTAACGTCAAGTTTAGAAACAATTAATGTGCGAACAAAGAAAAGATATATATTTTTTTGGATTTTTGTGAAAAAATAATAATTAACTTTGCAAATTAACCTAATTTCTATTAAATTCTAATTATGAAAAAAAGTATTTAAGTTAACCTAATTAAACTAATTAATAAATGCAAATAAATATTTTTATGGAAAAAAAACTAAACCTAATACTTTTTTGTAATTTTCTGATTTTCTGATTTAATAATAATAAAAAATGATTTTGTACAAAAAATAATTAAGACAAATAATAAAATAAGAGAAATTAAAAAAAGAATTGGAATTGGGCCTAATATGATGAGCAATTTAGGGGGTGCATTGCCAATTTTGTGATAGGCCCAGGATGATGGCCTAGAGTCTAGTGCATGATCCAGTGCATCTTTCTTCGGATGGTTCATGGTGTGCCTTCAATCCTGTGGTGTTGGATCTACATGATGATGGATCCTAAGGATGAGGTCTGGGGCATATGGTGGATGCTGGGCATTGAGGCACGCTGGATCTGGAAATTATTTGAAAGAAAAATACAAAAGCAACACGCCTGGGATCGAACCCAGGACGTTTGCTTCAAACCCTCCGTCCTTAACCATCTACGTTGGCTGTTCATTTGTTAACATAATAAAAAAATAACATTATATTCAAAGTAAAGTTAATATCATAAAAATGCACGCGTAATTTAAATCTCCCAATGGGAGTTTGCCACCTAGCCTTCTTCTTCCTCAGCACTGTCGTTTTAGGTTTAGACTTTTACCTACGGACAAAGTCTGTAGGTACAACCTTGCGTCATTCAAAAATCCAGCACAAGCAATATAAATTACAATGAAGGCCATTAATCAACTGGGCTTGAAGCCCTAAACACCATGATATCCACGTCTAGCCCTAATTTTTCCTATAGAAGGAAACCCTAAGACGAGCTTGGAAACCCTAAGAATGGTAAACCATGAATCCTGCACTTAAAACTCAATCATACGATTCAGAAAGCATCGAAACATTAGGATAAATAAGAATACATGATTAAATTTCATTGAAAACACATGTATGCATGTAATCAAAAATCAAAAAGGGTTGGATAACAGAGTTGCAGATTTTACGATTCTGAGTGTTTTGGTGCGTGCAAAAGATGCAGTTAGCTTTAGGAGATTGCTAGGAATGTGTTGCAATCCTTAAATCTCCTTGAGGATGGCTGTAGTATGGAATTTGATCTGAGATTTTTTGACAAAAAAATGCAACTTGTCCTTTCTGTTTCACACGATCAATCTTTGTTCTTGTGTATTGATATTGTTATTTATATGTATTAGACTGAATTAGATCAACAAAAAGCATTCATATCTTTGTCAATTATCAAGATTTGATTTGATTCCATCCTTGCATTACTTCTTTCTAAATCAAGCCAAATCATACCATTTTCATCCCAATCACCCTTGGCACGATTTGATTTTGTTTGACAGCATATTTGCATTGTAATTCCATTCAAAGTCAGATCAAAAACAAATCTTTACTAATTTATATAATTTATTTGATTTAATTTGATTTTTAAATGATTAAAATCAAAATAAATTAAGTAAATAGAGACAATAATATTTTGGAGAATGTTTGGCTCGTGGACCATGTTATAAGAATGATGCAAGCATAAAAAGTTAGGCCCACTTGACAAAAAATGCAATTTTGAGTATTGTTGACTTTTGACAATTTTCCAAAAATGGCCAACTTTGACAAAGCATATCTCCTTCAATTTTGATCCTAAGAGGCTGTTCTTGGACTTTTTAGAAATCTTAGGATGTCCCCTAAACAACTCTTTTGGTTTCATCTCAATTGGGTCCTCCATGGTCATATAAGAAGCTTTGACCCAAAAAGTGTTTTTGTTGACTTTTTGGAATGACCTATAATGTCTGAATTCATATCTTTTCATGAGTGCATTTTTTGAGCTTGAGGGATGAAGATTAGTTGTAGGGAATTTGATTATCTTCCAAATGAGTCTTGGATGGGAAATTTCTAATAAAGTATGAGAAAGTTATGCCTGGTCAAAGTTTGGTTGACTTTTCCTTAGAAACCCTAATTTAGCAAGTTTTAAGTTTTGATGAATTAGGAGCATTTCTTTGGGAATCATGATCAACCCTTGATCAAATGATGGATATCACTTCAAAATGTTTATGTTGACCAAAAATATTGAAGTTTGACTGTATGTGAGTCACAATTGACTTTTGACCTAACACAGTTGATTTTCAGGCATTTGAGCAGTTGACTGAGCAAACTTCTTGTGCAAGGCATGGGACTTGACATGGATGGTCTTGAGAACATATTAGGACTATGGAGAGCATATGAGGCCATTGGAGCTCACCCATATTGATGAAAATAGAAACCCTAGTTGGAGGTTCATTGTTTTAGGAGAGAGTTTGTTTGGTCAACTCTTGGGCATCCTTGAGAAGGATAAGGATCTCAATGATTATGTGTTGAGTAAAACGGGAGGGAAAATTTTGGGGTACAACAGGTTGCTAACGTGGTTCCAGTACCTAAGAAGGAAGGTAAGGTACGTATGTGTGTTGATTATAGAGACCTGAACAGGGAAAGCCCCAAAGATGATTTTCCTCTTCCCCACATTGATGTTCTGGTTGACAACACCGCACCATATAAGGTGATCTCCTTCATGGATAGTTTCTCCGGGTATAATCAGATATAAATGGAACCCGAGGACATGGAGAAGACGACCTTTGCCACACAGTGGGGAACTTTATGTTACAAAGTTATGCCATTTGGGTTAAAGAACGTCGGGGAAACCTATCAGCACACCATGGTAGCTTTGTTGCATGATATAATCCATCACGAGATAGAGTTCTACATTGATGATATGATAGCTAGGTCTTAGACTGAAGAAGAGCACCTCAATCACCTACAGGAGCTATTTGAAAGGTTGAAAAAGTACAAGCTGAGGCTAAATCCGAATAAATGCACCTTTGGAGTAAGATATGGTAAACTCTTAGGCTTTGTTGTCAGCAACAAAGGCATTGAAGTTTACCCTACAAAGGTTAAAGCTATACAAGAAATGCCAATTCCTCGCACTGAGAAGGAAGTTATGGAATTCTTGGGATGCCTAAACTACATTGTCAGGTTCATTTCTCATCTGACTGCTACTTGTGAGCCAATCTTCAAGTTGCTGAAGAAGGATCAAGCAGTGAAGTGGAATGACGACTACCAGAATTCCTTTGACAAAATCAAAGAATATCTTCAAGAGCCTTCAATTATAATGCCTCCAGTCGAAGGAAGACCTCTGATCATGTACTTAACAGTGTTAGAGAACTCAATGGGGTGCGTGTTGGGGCAACATGACGAGTCTGGTCGAAAAGAGCATGTAATATACTACCTTAGCAAAAAGTTTACCGACTATGAAACAAGATATTCACTGCTCGAGAAAACCTTTTGCGCTTTGGAATGGGCTGCTCACCGAATAAGACAGTATATGTTGACTCACACTACCTTGTTGATATCTAAAATGGATCCTATCAAGTACATCTTTGAGAAGCCTTCTCTCTCTGGAAGAATAGCAAGATGGCAAATAATCCTGACCAAATACAACATTCAATACACAACCCAAAAAGAAATTAAGGGAAGTGTACTAGCTGATCATTTGGCTCATCAGGCTGGGGACGACTACTAATCCATGAATTTTGAGTTCCCGGATGAGAACATCATGTTAGTAACTGATTGTGAAGAGCCTGGACCGGATGAAGGACCTGAAAAAGGATCCCGATGGACTATGGTTTTTGACGGAGCTTCCAACGCTCTTGGTAATGGCATCGGCACTGTGATCATATCTTCTGAAGGCTGTCTATTGTACCCCAAAATTTTCCCTCTCATTTCTCAAGGGATCATCCTGGATCCTCAGGATTGCTTCTGTCAAGTTTCAAGTCTCATATTACAATTTTTCAAGAAAGTCATTCACAAGGGCAAAATGGTCAAATGCACACTGAAAATTCAAACTTTGACTTTTTGATCAAAATCGAGTTTCAAAAATCATACTTCATCAAGGCATGAAGTTAGTTCATCAAGAAATCAAAAGTCAAAAATTACTGTGAAAATTCAAATTTTTAAAGCACTTAGAAAATTTTCTAAGTGTTAAGAAAATATGATAATTACATAATTTTGCGCCAGATTTTCATCATGATGCAAGATGATTCAATCAGAACTTTGACATGAAAGTTATAGATCTCAATGAGATTTAAAACATTGTTGAACATAACTTCTCCTAGAAATGCTGGGATTTCAAATTATAAATCCTTGAAGACACGAAAACACTTGATAAATTCTGGGCATTTTTTTAGTCAGAATTTAGACAGAACTTCTGGGCCAGTTTTCACACAAGTACAATCAGAATTTGCAAAAGTGATGCCAGAACATGTTACAAGCTTCATATAGAATTCCTTCAGATCATGCTGGAGAAGGGAGAATCAAAGGTCAGAAGTTCTACTCTTCGATCAGAACATGACCCTTCGAATCTCACTCTTTAACATACAGAAGTTCTAATCTTCGTTCAGAACATGACCCTTCGAATCTCACTCTTTAACATACAGAAGTTATACTCTTCGTTCAGAACATGACCCTTCGAGTCTCACTCTTTAACGTATAGAAGTTCTACTCTTCGTTTAGAACATGACCCTTCGAATCTCACTTTTCAACATACAGAAGTTCTACTCTTCATTCAGAACATGACCCTTCGAATCTCACTCTTCAACATACAGAAGCTCTACTCTTTGATCAAAACATGACCCTTCGAATCCAATTCTTCAACATGTGGAAGATTTGTTCTTGAATCAGAACATGACCTTCGAATCCTCATCCCAGCTTGCCTCAATTTTCCAAGCTTGGACTGAAGTCTTGGACTGTTGATTGCTTGCTGTACACAAGCTTCGACTTGGCATCTTTTCCCTTTAAAATAGCCTCCTTCAGTCCAGAGAGGAAGGGCTTCTTGTCAGTGCTCATTCGATTGCACCACTATCTTTGCATGCTGGCGTAACTCATAAATGCAATATCTACCCACATGCAAGCGGGATCCTTACTTCGATTGAGCATTTATTTTCCTTGGAGCAAGCTTATTTCCTACTTCTACTAGGCAAACTATCCCTCTGGGAGTGCCTTCAACGCACAAAAGCAAGAACTTCTCCAAACTGGCCTTCGATTCACAAAAACTCCCACTGGGCAAAAGACCCCACAGCATGTCACCAGCACACATATCTCTCTTCAGTTTATCTTCAGCACAAGGCCAAGACTCCTCCAAAGTTGCCTTCGACCACAAGGAACTGACCACCTTTGTGACAGTTTCGACTGGGCACAGACTCCCCTTTGAAACATTTGTATACACTTCAGCATGCAGAAGGCCCTGTCGAAGTCCACATAAGAGACACTTTTGAAGAGTACATGTTTGGTCCATTCGAAGGACACATAACTAGTGGGAACGAATGTTGTTGTAGTCTGGTCGAAAGTTGTGGAAAGATGGAGGATTCGTTTCAAAGGATCAAGTTGAACATTAGACCCATAGGCTAGGCTACGTGTTTCCCCTTTTCAGGCCTCAAACCTATGACTCACTCTATATTTAATTGTTTATACAAGTTAAAATAGGCTTTTACCCATTTGCTGTCCAAAACCACTTGCACTTAACAGTATAATACTACTTTTTAGAAAAGTTTTTCTTGAGCCTTGCGCCTGTTTTCCTTCTAAAGGAAGCAATCCATCTGAACCATTCATCTTGCTATCATGGCACAAGTGGACACTTACTTTCCAGCTAAGCCTTATTTTATTATTTTTACCCCCAAACTTCCCAAAACCTTTCTCTATAAATAGAGAGATCCTTTTCAAAGAAAGAAGAGGAGAAGAAGAAGAAGAGGGGAACGTATCTTCAAAATTATGAAACATCATAAAATTCTCAAACACTTAAACACTTTTGAAAACCCAAATCCAGAATCCAAATACTTGTCTCTTTCAAATCTGAAGAAAAAAAATCCTTACATCTTGCTATCCTTCGAATCCTGAAAAGAAGGACATTTCACTTATTTTTCTCTTTCAAATCCAGTGTCAAAGGCTCACCCTTGGCCTTTCCCTTCGAACCCAGAAGCATTCAAGGTAACCACTTCAAGGTCCAGCGCACGCTCTATCCTCCAGCAAGGTAAGTCATTCTTAACCTTGGACCCTTCGTTTCCAGCATAGAATGTAAATAAGTTTTCTTTTCATTTCAAACATGTACATACTATTATTCTTCTTTTTGTTTCCACCCTTTTTAATATGTTTCATGGTTAACAACCTTCTTGATTTTTGCTCTTTATACATTTTAAACATGCTTTAAATACTAACCTGGCCCTAAGGTAATGTTGGCATGGCCTTAGGCCATGTTGATATTCAAACACAAACGAAAGAAACAGGAAACAAGAAGTAGGAAATGAAGCTTCTGGCTTCCATACCAACCTCCAGGCCAAACGAAAGAGGCAGCCAGAAGGCATACCATTATGACTTCCAGGACCAGACGAAAAGCATGTCTACACTGATTCTAGGCACAGTCGAAAGGCACAATATGCTGGCCTCCAGGCCCCAATCGAAAGACACGCCTACACTGGTGCCAACCCCCCCAATCGAAGGAAGCCAAAAAGTGTAGAATCGAAGGGTCTTCTTCCTCAATCGAAAGACCTTCATTTTTCTTGCTTTTATTTCATTTTTACCTTTATATTCTCATGCACTTCAATATGGTTGTAATAGTGTAGGATTTTATCTTTCTGAATTTTATTACTTTTGTATGCTTGCTAGTAAAATAGGACATGTATGGCAAGATAAAAATAACAAGTAGACCATCCTGATCAAAAAGAAAAAAATGCATGCAATCAAACACACTTTGCACACGTGCACCTCTAGGTTTAACTCCACTTGTTGCCTTATGAAAAATGGTCATGTTATGCATGTGAGACATCTTAGAAAAAACAATCAAAAATACAAGATCATAGTCCCTCGATGACGCTTCGAATGTTGCCTTACAAATGATCTTAGTCCCTCAAGAGAAATGCTAAGATATCTTACAACATTGCTATCATGACTATACGGTGACCTACGTACGTGCCTTTACATCCAAAGATAAGGCTTCTTACCAATCAATGGTAAGATAGTAATATTAAAGGAAGAGAGGAATGAACAAAATACTTTTGAGTAAGGTAGAACGTTCCTAGTTGCTTGCTCATCTTCAAAACACAAACACCTTGTCAAATGCACCAACACTTTCCATGAAATACTTTCAAAAGTTTAACAATTTGTATACATTCTTATAGAGACGAGAATCATTACAAAGTTTTCCTAAACGAAGGCGCTTTTCAAAAATACTTTCATAACCCACCACAAAGCACACTTTCAAACAAAAGTAATGATCTAGCAAGAAACTAAGAGCCCATAGATAACTATGGATGAAAAGGGTGCTAACACCTTCCCTTTTCATAATCTACCCCCCGAACTCAAGAAAATAATATCAAAGGTCTTTCCTGTTCTTTTCACCCTTTCCTTTATTTGGATAAAATAAAAGTCGGTGGCGACTCTTGTTATCCGCAACAATTGCGATAAAATGCAAAACACCCAAGTCAGATCTCCCACCATGTGGGCTATATAACCTTAGGGCTACTCTGCTGGGGATGAATCTTAAAAGTGGGGTTACCTTAGGGCTAGATAACCTTTACTTTCTTTTATTTGTTTGATTTGCTTGCTTTACATTATGGTTCTTTGTTTGGGCTTGTTTTGATCCTCTACCCAGATCTGGGACATCTCTTAGGTAAGTAGCAATAAGTTATGGAAACTGTGCGGGATATACTGACATGGTCTAAGCAATAACTACGTTAGTGTGACACATTTGTTGGTACCGGTAGCCCTTGAGTATTCAAGGAGAATACGGGGCCGTTGTATGGTGTCATAAAGCACTAACTGACTTTAGAACCTTTACTTGACCAACTTGGACATTAGGAAGTAGTGAGGTAGCCGGCTTTGGTGCAGTCCGAAGTTGATTGATACTCGATACTACGCTCATTGAGATCGGACTTTCGGGATATTTCGGTCGCCATTATAGAGGCTTGCGCTGAAACAATGCCCGATGAAGAAAGATCAGTGATATTGAGATCCCCTAGAACCCGGTTACTATCACTAGGACAGGTTGAGCCAACTAAACTTCAAGAGGGTACTTACCTATGAACTTCATGCAAGCCTAAACCTAAGGACTTTTTGCTTTTGTGTGTATATGCTTACTTGTACATAACATCATACCATTGCATTTTGCACTAACCATTTCAAGGATTTTTTGAGATTTATCTTTGTTCTGTTTTGTAGGACATGGCTTCCACTCGCAGGAATACTATCCAACTCAATCTTGTAATAATTCCTTCTCAACTCAAAGAATTAGCATCGAGGGTTCCTGAGGGTTCTGCATTCACCAAAAGACATGGTCGACTCCTAAGGTTGGTTACCTCGAGCATCGATGAAGACATGATGAAGGTGCTTTTCCAGTTCTTCAACCCTTTGCACCATTGCTTTACCTTCCCCGATTACCAGCTTGTGCCTACTATGGAAGAATTTTCTCAAATATTGGGGATTCCTATTATTAATCAACTACCTTTTAACGGTATTGAAAGAGACCCAATTCCTGAAGATATTGCTTGAGCTTTACACTTGCAAAGATCCGACGTCACAGCTAATTAGGAAACAAGAAGTGGTGTCAAAGGGTTCTTAGCCAAGTTCTTGTTTGAGAAAGCTCAAGATTGTTGGAACACTCTAGATTTACAAGATTTTGAAGAAATCTTGGCCCTTCTCATCTATGACATGGTACTATTTCCAAATCCTGACCAACTTATAGATGTGAATGCTGTCAAAATCTTCATATCTCGCAATCCGATGCCTACTTTGTTAGGAGATATCCTACATTCTCTCCACTCTCGTACTATGAAGAGAAGAGGAGCCCTCATGTGTTGCACTCCTCTGTTGGCTAGGTGGTTTGTTTCGCACCTCCCACGATCCATGGTGAAGAACGAGCAAGGTTTAAGGTGGTCCAATAGGTTGATGTCACTCAGACATTCGGATATTCACTTGTTTTCTCGATCCTTGGAGAATATTAATATCATAGACCATTGTGGGGAATTCCCTAATGTCCCTTTTCTTGTCATTAAAGGAGATATCACTTACAACCCTTACTTAGCTTTGCGACAATTTGGGTATGCCTGAGGAGATGGTCCTCATGATATGCTCATCCAAGGAGTGGTTTTCGACTATGATAGTGACGATTAAGGCTACCATCGGAGGTTTGTACGAGCTTGGAGGATGGTAAATAGAGTGGATAGTAAGACACTGGGACACAAGAATTCTATTCCCCTTGAGCCTTACATTAGGTGGGTATGAGCTCGTGCTCAGAAGCTCGTAATGCCTTACCCCTCCATCCTACCTGTTATCGTGGAACCTGTTGCTTAAGGAGATATCTCATATACTGTCCTCTATCCCAACATGCCTACCGCTCTTGAAGACACAAAAGGGATGGATTCAGCTAAAGGAGGAACGAGACACCTTCGAAGCTCAGTTCTACGCTAGCGAGAAAAGGGTTTTGGAGCTTACAAAGCAACTTCATGAAGAGAAGAGCTTGAACGCCTACCTAGCACCAAAGAGGATGCGTTCAACCTTTTTGTCTTAGGAATTTATTTTGTAAGCCCAAGAGGCACGTTGTAACCATTTTGAACTGATTAATGCAATTTGACGTTTGTTCATTCTTTGTCTAGACAAATTTAAATTTCATAAATCCTTGAAATCATTTGCATGCACATTTTTCATGCATGATAACATAACAGGTTTTCCATGACAGGTTTCCTTATCTTTCTGTTGTTTATTTTAGTAAGATGGATATCGAGAAAACAGTGAAAGACCTGCAAGCACAAAATTCCCAATTTCAAGAGACTCTACTGACCCTGGCCAAGGGGCAACAAGAGTTGATGATGTTGTTGGCATCCAAAAAGAAACCAAAAAGGAAATCCCTAGTCAACATGGGTAAAAGATTCAGAGAGTCGATCCTCCAGATACCAATAGTTGAAGATTCGTCTGAGGAGGACGAAAATCAAGTTGGAGAAGCAAGGAGTACCCGGGCTGGGTGTGTCAATGATCGAGTGTCCGATGATGAAGACTATTTTGAAGAGCAGTATCCTCCTGCCGATGACAAGTACAAACAGCTAGAGGATTGATTGAAGGATGTTGAGATTCAAACCATCCTTGGGTTGGATTTTGATGATTTAGGTTTAATATCGGGGGTTGTCATTCCCCATAAATTCAAGATACCGGTCTTTGTTAAATATGACGGGATTTCCTGCCCAAAGCTTCATCTGAAATCTTACGTGCGCAAAATACAGCTGCACACCACCGACAAGAAACTCTAGGTCCATTTCTTTTAAGAAAGCTTGGTTGGGACTCAACTAGAGTGGTTTTACCAATTGGAGGGTTCCCGTATTCACACCTGGGAAGACTTGGCCACTTCTTTATATCACCAATACCAATACAATGCCGACCTGGAGCCGACTAGAGTTCAACTGTAAGACACGACGATGGGTAAAAACGAGGGGTTCAAAGAGTACACCCAAAAGTGGAGGGATCTTGCCAGTAAGGTCCAACCACCATTAACTGACAAGGAACATATTGATATGTTTATGGGTACATTATCTGGTCCATTTTTCAACTTATTGGTTGGTTGTTCTTCGTCCGGTTTCACCGAGCTGATCCTAACCGGTGAAAGGGTCAAAAGTGGTATCAAGAGCGGGAAAATCCCCATGGCATCTGCTTCCACCTCCAACCCCGTAAAGAAACCCTTCACTGGGAAGAAAGAAACTAATTTTGTATATGGGGAAAGGGCCCATACCAAGAAGGATAACCGTTTGTCCGTTAATGTTGTTCTGATTTCCAACCCGACTCCTGTTTAAATACAGTCTTCCAATCATCAACGATTTGAGGCTCCACAAAGACAGTTTACAAGGATAAGCATGTCGCTATCCCAAGCCTTACAACACCTGTTAAAGGCCAACTTGGTGACGCTGCATGATCCTCCTTCTAATCCAAACACTTCCTCACCTAAATACAATCCAAATACCAAGTGTGCATATCATTCAAATAGTCTCGGGCATGAGACCTATCAATGTTGGGCGCTAAAGAACAAAATTCAAGATCTAATTGACAACAAGACAATCAAATTTGATCCGCCTACAGTTCCCAATATGATAACGGAACCAATTCCAAACCATGGAAAAGGTGTCAATGAAATTGAAGACACTATTTCTGTTCCCTCCGTCGAAGATCTAACTACTCCATTAGCTGTTGTCAAAAAGAATCTGCTGAAAGCTGGGGTTTTCCCTGGCTGTTTGAAAGACTGCGATTGCTGCGCCAAACAAGTTAATGGATGCAAATGGATGAAAGAAGGTGTTCAGCGGCTGATGAATAGTCATGAGATCCTATTTGAAAGAGCTTCGTCCATCAAAAATTTGACCGATAAGATTGAAGACCTTTCCATCATAACAATTTCAAACAAACCTCTTAGGATCTCCTCAAAGGGTCCTATCAGGATTTCGAATGAACCGACTGTTGCTCCTCTGATAATTACTTACCCTGGGCCAATTCTATATTCTTCCAACAAATTAGTTCCATGGAACTACGATGCCGAAGTGTATTACCATGGAATAAAGCAAGATGCTTGGATTGAAGAAAGCAAGGTTGATGATATTGGTAATATTACTGGTTCTAGTAAAGTGACCAGAACTGGGAGAATCTTTTCGCCCAACATTTCACCCCCAGCTGCTACAATGGCACCTGTTCGCATCACCGCTGCTAAGCCTAGTGCTGACACAAAGGGTAAAGAGAAAGTAGTTGAGCCTGCTGAGACAGAAACGCCCGCAAAAGACATTGCTGCTGAGGAACCTTCCGCTCAAGAAATAGATGAAATCTTGAAAATTATAAAGAGGAGTGATTTCAAGATAGTAGAACAGCTGGGGAAAACCCCTTCCAATATCTCCATGTTATCTTTGTTGCTTTATTCTGATGCTCATGCCCAAGCATTGATCAAATTCTTAAAGAAAGCTCATGTCCCTCATGAGACCACAACTGACCAATTCGAAAATTGTGTAGTGAGCTTAACGGTCGATAACAGATTGGGATTCTCTGACGCTGATCTAACATCACTTGGAAGGAATCATAACAAAGGTTTGCATGTTTTTGTTGAATGTAAGAGGACTGCCCTAGCACATGTTTTGGTTGACACTGGCTCTTCTTTAAACGTGCTACCCAAGGGGGATTTGGATCGGTTAGACTATGAAAGACTGGTATTGAAGCCAAGTGATATTATCGTGAGGGCTTTCGATGGGTCCAAAAGGACGGTTCATAGAGAGGTGGATCTCCTGATCAAAGTGGGCTCACATATTTTCAACTCAACTTTCTACATCATGGACATCCGTCCCGTTTACTCCTATTTGCTGGGTCGCCCTTGGATCCATAGAGCAGGGGCAGTAACATCTACCCTTCACCAAAAGCTAAAATACCAGTCAATGGGAGGATCATCAATGTTTGTGGTGAGGAGGAATTTATGGTAAGCCATATCAATTCTTTCAAATATATGGAGATGGATGAATTTATAGAAACCCCGTGCCAGGCTTTTGAAGTTGTTCCGCCTATGTTTTCTACTTCCAAAATTTCCTCCGACATTCCCAAAGCTGATAAGGTCGTGCCAAGGATGGTTTCATTTAAAGATGCTTGTGCCGCAGTCGAAGATGGAAGCTGTAATACCTGGGGGAAACTCCCCAAGATCCCGTTCAAAGTAGATAAATATGGGTTGGGTTTCACTATCAAGGCTCGGAAAGAGGTTAGGCGCGCTCGTGCGAGAAAGCCCCCTCTCCGTATTGGAAATCATGAAGTAAACATTATGGAGGGTTCTGATGATGAATGTGCTTTCGAAGAATGGGTATACCCTACTACAACAGAGCTCAACAATTGAAACACAAAGGACTTCGTCCCCATCTCCTTCATTGAGGAGTAATTACTTGTTTATTACTTTCCATCAATTCAAGAACATTTTATCTGTAATATTAAACAATGACTTTTAAGTTATATGCCTGGCCCGGGGCACTATGGTCTGTTTGTTAAGGGTATTTTTTGTGTTCATTTTATCATATGATCATTCAATATAAACCATTGGACTTTTTGCATTCAAATTTTTGTGCTCATTGTCTTTATTTTTTCTTTAATACGTTCTTCAAATAGCCATGTATCTTACACACACACACACTCTTGTAGATCCTCGTCCACTCCGAAGCTCATTGCCAATGACTCTACTATTGTCAGCTATGATTTTGAACATCCAATTAACCAAGCCGAAGACGAAGGTGAGGAAGATTGTGAAATACCGGGAGAACTAGCCAGACTTCTAATGCAAGAGGAAAAATCTATTCAGCTGCGTGAAGAATTAGTTGAATTCATCAACCTAGGTACCGAGACGGACAAGAAAGAGGTCAAGATCGGCGCCAACCTAGGAAGCAGTGTCAAAAACAGATTGGTTCAGATGTTACATGACTATGTGGAAGTGTTTGCTTGGTCGTATGAAGATATTCCAGGGTTGGATACTGACATTGTGGTTCATCGTCTGCCAACAAAGGAATATTGTCCCCCTATCAAGCAAAAAGTTTGTCGTATGCGGCCTGACATGTCTGAGAAAATAAAGGTTGAAGTGATGAAACAATTTTATGCAGGATTCTTGGTTGTGACATCTTATCCTCAATGGGTTGAAAATGTGGTGCCAGTGCCAAAGAAAGACAGAAAAGTTTGTATGTGCGTAGATTACAGGGATCTGAATAGGGCAAGCCCTAAAGACGACTTCCCTCTACCTCATATCGATGTCTTGGTAGATAACACCGCTCAACATAAAGTCTTCTCTTTCATGGATGGTTTCTCCGGCTATAATCAAATTAAGATGGCTCCCGATGACATGGAGAAGACCACCTTTGTTACGCAATGGGGAACCTTATGTTTCAAGGTCATGCCATTCGGATTGAAGAGTGCAGGGGCAACATATCAAAGGGCTATGGTAGATTTGTTTCATGATATGATCCATCATGAAATAGAGGTATATGTGGATGATATGATTGCAAGGTCACAAACTGAGGAAGAATATCTCAACCACTTATACAAGCTATTTGAGAGGCTGAAAAAGTACAAGTTGAGGTTGAACCCTAATAACTGCACATTCGGAGTAAGATCTGGAAAACTTCTAGGTTTTGTTGTCAGTGGTAAAGGCATTGAAGTTGATCCTGAAAAGATAAAAGCCATTCAAGAAATTCCAATTCCCCATTCTGAAAATTAGGTTAGAGGGTTCTTGGGTCATCTTAACAACATCGCCTGATTCATATCTCACTTAACTGCTACTTGTGAGCCAATCTTAAAACTCTTGAAGAAAGATCAAGTAGTCAGATGGAATGATGAATGTCAAGCTGGTTTTGACAAAATCAGGGAATATTTGCAAGAACCTCCTATCCTCATGCCTCCAGTCGAAGGAAGACCCTTGATCATGTACTTCAATGTGCTAGAGAATTATATAGGGTGTGTGATACGGTGGGAGAACTGACTTGAGGTTTTGCGTTTGTTTTCGCAAATGTTTCGGTTGAGCAAGAGTCGCTGTTGTACCCCAAAATTTGCCCTCCCATATTCTTCAAGATTTGCCAAGTCAAAGGTTCAAAAAGCTCCCAGGGGTTGCACAGTTCAAGGGCCTCCTAACAGTCAAAAACTAGGGTTTTGGTTCTGACAAAGAAAATGAAGTTTCCAAGGGTCCAATCAAGTCCCACATGCCTATAAACATGGTCAAGCATCCTCATACCAAGTTTCAAGACTCACAGCACAAAATTGCACAGTCAAAAACCCCAATTTCCCTACAGTCAACTGCAGGGGCAAAATGGTCATTTGACAGTCAAAAAGTTCAAATTTTTGGTCAACATCTCATTTTGAAGCCACAAACATCATTTGATCAATTCTTGATCATGATTCTCAAGGCATGGCTCAAAAAGTCCCAAGATGCAAAAGTTTCCATATTTGGACAGTTGAAAAAGTCAACTGTAACTTGACCAAGGCATAACTTCCACATGTTTTATCAGAAAAATTCCATCCAAAGCTCATTTTGAATAGAAAGACATTTCCTACAACTCCTCTTCACACTTCAAGTCCAAGAAATGCTCTCACAAAAAGTTATCAATTTCAACATTATAGGTCATTTTCAAAAATCAACAAAAAGAGACTTTAAGTCAAAGGCCATAACTTGAGATTGGAAAATCAAAATGACATGGGACCAAAGGCATTGGTTATAGGACTTCAAGACCTTTCCAAAATGTCCAAGAACATGATCAAAGCTTAAAAATTGAGCAAGATATGCCTTGTGGAAGTTGGAAAATTTTTGGGTATTTTGAAAAGTCAACTTTGCTTCAAATGCCTTAAAATTGCTAATGGGCCACATTTTCTTCCAAGATTCATCATCCAAAGCATGTGCACGACCATTTGGCCCAAAGGGGATTTATTCATCACTTTTATTTATTTATTTGAATTTTTAATTACAATTAATTCATTTAAATTAAATAAAATATGGAAAAAATGCTAAACCAAAGTTTTTAAATCTTTTTATGCAGTATAATCATCTTTCAAATAAGGAAGATTGGACATGATTGGTATCAAATATGCATGGAAAAGATTGAAAAATATATGCATGAAAATCAAATATCTTGTACATCAATGCAAAGGTTTTTTGGATCCAAATCTTTACCCTAATCATTCCATACATAAGCCTAATGCAAACCCTAGTGCTAGAGACCTCCAAGCTGCGCCAGAATTCAAGAACAAAGTTTGAGTTTTTGTCAAAAAATTCCAAAAACCGAAAACTACATTCCAGTGCGATTCAAAGGAAAATAATCATTCCATTACATTCCTGAGACTTCAAGGAAGGTTTTCAGATCAAAACCATCATCCATAACGCCCAGAATTGGTAACTAGAAGTCAGACCGTGTCACTTTTTTTGCATAATCGTATTGTATCATTCATGCCATGATTTTCAATTCTAATGCTTGTTTTGTATTGTTCTTATCATTCTGAAGCTAACCCTATTGTTTAATTAAGTTTTGCTTGCCCATACGCGATTTCACCATGGAAGATTGTTAGGGTTACAAAGCTGCAAATTTGGGGTTTCTTGGTTATGGAAAAATTAAGACCTGAGACCCATACCATCAGAATCAGAAACTCCTGGCCAATCGTTTCCACACCTCGCGCCTAATTTATGAAGCACCATACTCTATTCGCTATTTTTTGATACAGTATATAGTGGGGGTCTAAAACCCCCGCAATCTTGTTTGTTTTTGTTTCAGGAAAAACGCACCATTGGAGAAGATGATTATGTGGCAGGACATGATAGGACAATTTGAAACTAGCGCACGTTTTTGTTGTTTTTTAGGCCACTAACCAAATTTCGCTTTTGTTATTTATTCATTATTATATGTATAATGTGCATTGATGGTTCAGATGGTGGAAAGAGGCGCTGGCAAGCTTTGGGACCTGGGTTCGATTCCCAGGTCCCCTCACTTTATTCATATATTTTGTTCCAATTTAATCCCATGCAATTCAAGCCTCAGCGTCCACAATAAGCTCACAATCCAGGCGCGCCACTTGTCCTATATTCCTAATCCAAGGGCCATTGTTTGAAGAACACCATGTGCGTTGGTCAACGAAGCCACATGCTACCCTGAAAAGTCAAAAAAAGGCCTCCCATGATGGGCCAAAAATGCTGGACAACACCTCCAGTTTGGGGACAGAACCCCCATAGGTTTGCTCTTTCATTATTTTTTGTATTTTTTTCTACTTTTATTTGTCTTCATTAATTCTTATTTAATTATTTAAATTAATTTATTTTCATAACATAAAAAAATAATATAAAAAAATCAGAAAGTCACAAAAATTAAAATATATTTCATTTAAACTTTTTTGTAAATAAAACCTTTATTAATTGATTTAGTTTTAAATTCTAGGCATAATTTTAAATATTTTCTTAATAAACTTAAAAATTGTCGAATTAGGGTTTTTAATTATTTTTATCTTGTTTTCTTTTATTTTATCATCCCTAATAATTAATTATTTATTTTTATAAATCAAATTATATTAATTAATTAGGTTAATTTTAGGTTTAATTTTCATATTTTCTTAATAAATTAAAAATAGCTAGAATTAGGTTTAAATTTCATTTAATTCTCTCATAAAAAATCATAAATACCAAAAACTCAAAAATCTTTTCTTTTTATTTTTAATTTAATTAATTTGTTAAATCGTAATTTAATTTCATTAAAAAGGGTCCAACGCCCTCGCATTCGATAATAATTCCAATTCGCGTATTTTATTTCCCTTCCTATAGTTGTTATGTAATTCTCCCAAAGCCGTGTAAATTAAACATTTATATTTCTCGCATCTTTATTTTATGTCAAATCGGGTCCTGGATTTAATTTGGCGATGTGGATCCGCGCCTTTGTAATAGTTTAGGAACTTTATATTTCTCGCAACCTTTTAACTATTAATAATTGCGTGCAAGAATGAATGTTAAAATAAAAACAAAAGCGTAGATCACCCATGACATGAACAAGACAAAGTATATGAAAACGACACACAAATCACACACACCACCCCTAGGGCACGCCTCACTGTTGCCTTGCCTCGAAAGGTAATCGTCGAGTAGAGGATGTCTTAGTAAGTCCTCATGATCTAGGAACCTGGCATGAGGGTAGCTTCTAAGGTGTCTTCCTATTGCTCTGGTGATCACCATGTCCCGAACCTCGAATTGACCCGAACACCTCCAATGGTGGTGCTACCTACCTCTCAATGGTGGGATGGCACTACTTTAAGGACATTTACACAGACGAATTCTTTAGGGTAGGTAGACGACTCTAGATACTTGCTCTAATTTCAAAACAAATTCAAAAATACTTTTCACACCGACACCTTTTCAAAAAGCTTTCGAAAGCAACTTTTCAAACACTCTTGAGGACTGATACAAGAGTCGAACTGGAATTTTCAAAGAAACTTTTTTAAACCCACAATTGAAAATCAAACAAACCATTTTTGAAAACACAATGAGCAAGTATCTAAGAGCCCATGGATAACCATGGATAGAAAGGGTGCTAACACCTTCCCTTTCTATAACCTACCTCCCGAACTGAGAGCAATCTCTATAAGGAATTTTTCTGTGCTTTTGTCCTTTCCATTTGGAGAAAATAAAAGACGGTGGCGACTCTTGCTTCCGTGACATTTCGCGAACCAGCGTTAAACAGTCAGTTCCAGATCCACCGATCACAGAACTGGCGACTCTGCTGGGGAGAATTTTATTTAAAAGTGAGGTGTACCTTAGGATAGTTCATAACTATGTTTTCAATTGGTTTGACTTGTTTGCTTTAAAATTGTGGGTTGCATGGGAGTTACATAGATCCTAACCCGGATCTGGGGATACCCTGTTTAGGTAGCATAAGCTGGGAGGGACCTGTCCGGCGTAGACCGACACGGGTGAAGCAGTGGCTACGTTGGTGTGGCACCTTGGTCTGTACCGATATCCCTTGTGTTGTAACGAGGAGAATATGGGTCTTCTGAGGAGTCATTAAGCACCGACAGACCTTAGAACCTTAAATGACACAACTTGGCCATTAGAACAGTAGCAGTATGCTACGCCCATTGAGGCTAAACTCTCGTGATGGTTCTGGCCGCAAGAAAAGATTGCGATGCTGGAGTTATGACCGATTGAGGGTAGTCAATGATATTGGGATCCTCTAAGAACCCGTTTACTTTTGATAGGACAGGTATGAACCAACAAACTGAAAGAGGGTAATACCTAGACCTCATGCTGGCCTAAACTTTAAGGGCTTGTCTTGTGTGACTTGTGTACCTTACCATGTTTGCCTTTGTATCTATTTGTGGTGTGCTTTATCATAACATCATGACATCATGAGCATTGCATGCATCCTGCATAAGGACTGACCATTTCAAAGACAAAAGGGTTTCACCTTTGCTCTATTTTGTAGGACACTATGATGCATGTGCGAAGGAATACTATCCGGTTCAACTTTGTTCACTCACCTGAGTTGCTTGAAGAGTTGGTTAGTAGAATTCCAAATACCACTTCCTTTATCCAGAGGCATGGTTCTCTTCTCAGTTTAGTCACTGCAAAGCGGGATCAACAGTTGATGAGTGTCCTGACTCAGTTCTATGACCCTCTGTACCAGTGCTTCACCTTTCAAGACTTCCAGCTGGTCCCTACCCTGGAAGAATTCTCTGATTTGCTTGGTATCCCTATCTTGGATCAGACTCCCTTTACTGGTTGGGAAAAGACCCTCAGGCTTGAGGAGGTTGCTGCAGCTCTTCCTTTGACCCATCAAGAAGTAATGGACAACTGGGTGACTAGAAGCGGGGTTAAGGGTTTCTTGGCCAAGTTTCTGATTGGTAAAGCTAACAATTTCTGGAATGACTTAGACTTTAGGGAATATGAAGACATCCTAGCTCTCTTAATCTATGGGCTAGTCTTGTTTCCTAATCCTGACAACTTCATCAATGTCACTGCCATAAGGATCTTTATGTCTCAGAATCCTGTGCCCACTCTCTTGGGTGACATCCTGCAACAACTTTATGCTCGTACTGCCCGAAGACGAGGAACTCTATGGTGTTGTATCCCTTTATTGGTGAGGTGGTTTATTTCGCACCTCCCTAAGTTCGTGCTGAAGAACCAAGAAGGAAGAGGTTGGGCTCATAGGCTAATGTCTCTCACTGATAAGGACATCATTTGGACTTTCAGAGGTTTGGATGAGATAGCTGTTATTGATCGATGCGGAGAATACCCTAATGTTCCTTTGATTGGTACTCAAGGAGGAATTTCTTTCAATCCATGTCTAGCGCTCCGTCAGTTTGGAAGGGCCAGAAGAGCAGGACCTCATGAGATGTTGGTGCCTCATATCAGTTTTGAGTTTCAGGTGGATAGTGACGAGCTGCGTCGTAGGTTCATCAAGGCTTGGGACAAAGTTCATAAAGCTGACCCACAAGAGTTGGGGCCAAAGACTTCTCTACCTATGGAAGCCTACTACAAATGGGT
This sequence comes from Vicia faba, assembly GCA_948472305.1. Lineage (NCBI taxonomy): Eukaryota > Viridiplantae > Streptophyta > Magnoliopsida > Fabales > Fabaceae > Vicia > Vicia faba. Next base: position 730,757,619 of record OX451739.1, read on the forward strand.
TCATATCCGTGCACAGAAGTTAGGTATGCCATACGAAGCTGTCAGACCCATCATTCTTGAGTATCCTGACAAAGATGGGGTTCCTCCAACTGTCCTACCTCCTCAGATCCCCACTAATTATGAGACATTAAAGAGGTCTTGGTCGCAACTGCGAGAAGAGCGGGATTCTTACCGGGAAAAGTTCAACGAGCAGGAATTGAAGATCCAGAAGCTGACAAAGCAGCTGGAGAATGAGCGAGCTCTGAATGATTACATCCGTTATGAGAAGAGGAGACCATGGGATCAGTGAAGAGCTCTGGATGTTCTTTTACAGTTTTATTTCCTTTTTCAGTATTTCCCTTTTATGTAACGCCTAAGGGCAACCTGTTGAACAATTTAAGTTTCAAAGTTGAATCTAATGAAGTGTGTTCCTTTTTGTTTACAAAGTTGATTCCCGATTGTCTTTGAAAATATAAATCATACGCATTCCATTCATCATGTGCATAGCAGGTTTTCTTCTTTTCAGGTTGCTTACTGTTCTTCGCTGTTTATTTCAGCATCATGAATCCTGACTCATCATCAACTGAGATGTCTATCAAGGCCCTCCAGGCCCAGAATGCCCAATTCCAGGAGTTAATTATGAGCCTAGCCCAGGGTCAAAAGGAATTGAAGACTCTGATTCAGAAGAAGAAGAAGAGGAGGACTGTTTTATTTAACCCTAGATGCAGATCTGGGAACACATTGCAGAATGAAGCTGAGAGGACTACTCCATCTGTGGGGGAAGGCAGTCCCCAAGGGAGAGAGGTTCCTAGTCCAGAGGTCTCCGACAACGAGACTGATGATGAGCAGTACCCTCCAACTGAGGACCGGTACAAGCAACTAGAGGATCGTCTGAATGCCATGGAAATTCAACAAGTGCCTGGGTTGGATTTCGGAGACCTGGGTCTATCTTCTGGTGTGGTGATCCCACACAAATTCAAGGTTCCTTCTTTTGCTAAGTATGATGGGGCATCCTGTCCCAGGCTGCATCTCAGATCTTACGTGCGGAAGATTCAACCATACACTGTGGACAAGAACTTATGGATCCACTTCTTCCAGGAGAGTATTTCAGGGACTCATCTCGAATGGTTCTATCAGCTGGATGGAACCAAAGTTCGTAACTGGGAGGAGTTGGCTACTGCTTTTTACAAGAAGTATCAATATAATGCCGACCTTGCCCCTACACGTACCCAACTCCAGGGTATGTCGCTAGGGTCAAGCGAAGGTTTCAAAGAGTATGCACGGAAGTGGAGGGACCTGGCTGGCAGGGTGCAACCACCTCTAACTGACCGGGAACTCGTTGATATGTTCTTGGGGACCCTTTCTGGGCCGTTCTTCAATCATCTCATTGGTAATTCATCTGCAGGATTTATCGACCTCATTCTGACTGGGGAAAGAATTGAAGCTGGTATCAAGAGTGGGAAGATTAAGGAGGCCACACCTTCGGGTACTCACCAAAAGCCTCACATGGGCAAGAAAGAGTCTAATGCTGCATACGGTCAAAAGAATCGTCGTGACCAATAGGCAGGGGCAGTCATGATCTCTGGTTCTGCACCACGCCGACAACCACAAAAGGGAAATCAGCGAAGGCCGGACGAGCCTAAAAGACAATTCACCAACATCAACATGTCATGGTCACAAGCATTGCAGCACATGTTGAAAATGAACCTGATTGCGGTGATCAACCCTCCTGCAAATCCCAATACCTCCTCTCCAAACTACAATCCAGAGGCGAGGTGTGCTTATCATTCTGATAGCCCGGGGCACGATACTGAGGACTGTTGGGCGCTGAAGTATAAAATTCTGAATATGATCGACGCTAAGGAGATCGAGTTCGAGCCTGCTGAGACTCCCATTGTGACCACTGCTCCTTTGCCAAAACATGGCCAGGATTGAGAGATTTTTGTTCATTTGAATTCAAGTTGTATTTTTCCTTTCTTGTTCAAACAAACAATTGTCATGTTAAACTCTTTTATTTCATGAATGCATTACACATGTCTGTCTTGAATTAATTATGTTTACTATACTTAAAGCTGCTTTCATATTTTTGTGATGATCAACTCTTGACTAATAATTCTAAGCCTCTTGAGGGAGGATGACGAAAACGATACTGCGATCATTACAATATGCTTTTGAACAGACTCCGCTGATGAGGTACAGGCATTGTTTCAATTCCTAAACACTGGAGTTATAAGGAAGATAATCCCTCGTTAACCCCTCTGAGCCAAAGAAGTAGGAGTTTTTCTTTTCGAAAAAAAATAAAACCCTTCATCATAACCTGGGGCAGGGTAGTTCTCTCAGTTGATCCAAGTGCACAACAAATGGCACCAAAAAGGTCCTTACAAAACAGAAGACAGTGATGATTCCGAATAATCATGAGGATAGGCAGTCATTAGATCTCAAAAAGAAAAGCCCAATAAGTCAAAACCTATGAAGGAGACTTACAAAACTGGGGCATCCCGCTGACTGTAACTCCACAAAAGAAGCAGTACAGGAAAAAAATAGGGATAACGAAATCAAAAAGAAAGAGGTCCTACAAACCCTCAACAAAAAAGGAAATGACTGCCTAATCAAAATAAATCGTCAGTATCCGAACCATCATTGGAACGTCAAAGCAAAGACTCAAACAAGGTCTAATGTATGATCAACTGAGGTTAGGTTTGGAGAACATCACGAAGAGCGGGTGGGTACAAATAAAATTTGAGCCTTTATCCTTTGTTTCTTAAACCGTGAACCATGCCACGTTATAACCCTTAAAAGTCCTAGCTGGAGCATGGGTTAGTTCGAAAGCATACTGTTACGAAAGGTATCCTGACTCCTTAAGGCCTACGGTAAATACGGAGTTGACATCACGTTTTACAAACATTCACTTGTTTTATGAAAAAGAATGCATTTTCAAAATCTTCAAGACAGACATAAGCTTTGCATTTTTTATATAACATTGTTTGCATATGACTATTTGTTTGAACAGCAGGGAAATTCGCACGATGAATACCTAGTGAACAAAAGCACTTCCAATCAAGGGGCAGACATGACCATGATCTATTATCTGGGGCAGTTCAATCAAGATGCGGAGAATCTCTCAAAGGCCAAACAGCCTGGGGCAAATCTCCGCCTGAGTCATTTGGGGCATTCCAACAACGAATCTTGCCTGATCAAACACCTTCTGGTGGCAGGACAAAACATTATCAACAGGGGCACCCCCTACATCCTGAGAGCGTGGACATAGTCGAAAAAATACTACGCAAAATCAAAGACCCGCTAGGTTGACACACCTAGGCAAAAATAAGGGCTTCCCGGCGAACCAAAAAGGTTCGGGCAAAAATAAGGGATGAAATGAAAAAAATCTGTACACCCGGCAAGTCGAAAACCTGAAAAGGCGGCTTGGGCAAAAATGGGTATCCCGCTGGACTGAAAACCCGAAAGGGCAGTCCAGGCAAAAGTTAGGGATCAAGAGCGTACGACTATGTCCCGGCATCTCGTCACCTGCCTACCAGAAGAAGGTTTGTCCATCAACAACTATCAGCACCTCACAGGTCTTCCTCTCTCACCTCGGAAACAGGGGCAATAATGAGCCGTCCAGGCGATCCAGTTGCTCTGTCAACCAAAGTACCAAGGAAAGGTTAATACAAAGATGATTACCATCTACCTTTACAAATTCCAAATCGTGGGTTAACATCCGAAACTAAACAGGACAATCATCCACTTGGTCATCCACAGGCAACCCTACACCGGTTCCTCCAGAAGTCTTACACGGACTTACCTCAAAGATAACCTTACCCCGGTTCATCAAGAAGTTTTACACGAACTTACCCTGCAGTAACCTTACCCCGGTTTCTCCAGAAGTCTTACACGGACTTACCTCAAAGATAACCTTACCCCGGTTCATCAAGAAGTTTTACACGAACTTACCCTGCAGTAACCTTACCCCGGTTTCTCCAGAAGTTTTACACGGACTTACCTTAAAGATAACCTTACCCCGGTTCATCAAGAAGTTTTGCACGAACTTATCCTGCAGTAACCTTACCCCGGTTCCTCCAGAAGTCTTACACGGACTTACCTCAAAGATAACCTTACCCCGGTTCCTCCAGAAGTCTTACACGGACTTACCTCAAAGATAACCTTACCCCGGTTCATCAAGAAGTTTTACACGAACTTATCCCGAAGTAACCCTACACAGGTTATCTCTTTCCAGACGTAGTTTTACACGGACTCGTCATCGGTAAACCCTACCCAGGTTTCCTTCTCAAAACTCCAGATGTAGTTTTACACGGACTCGTCACCTAGAAACCCTATACAGGTCCTCTATTTCCAAAAATGCAGTTTTATACAGACTCATTGTCAGTAAACCCTACACAGGTTTCCTTCAAATCCAAATGCAACTCCACATGAGCCCAACCTCAAAGTAACCCTACACAAGTGTCCTTCTTTCCAAGATGCGGTTTTACACGAGCTCATCATCAGGCAACCCTACATAGGTTCCCTCTTTCAGCTTACAAAAATTACACCTCAAGAACTTCCCCAGGAGAGTCCAATCTAGTTCCCCAGGAAAGTTGGAATTCATCTCCCCAAGCAGTAAGCTTATCCCCAGTAGATTCTGGAAGCTTATCCTCGCAGAGCACGAACGCGTCTCCCGGCTTTATTCAAAGAGTTATTTCCATACCAGGATATAACTGGGTTATCCTCAGCCAAAAGCCACGGAAAGATCGTCCTCGGCGAAGTCTTCTTACCCCCAGCGAAGTCTATTAACACTTCCAACACAACAATGGTATCCCCAGCAAGTTACCATCAACATTTCAGCGCAGTATCTTTCTCCCCACAGAGTATTGCTCCCCAACAAGATCGCTAGAGTACCTTTTCTCCCCGCAGTGTAATTCATTCGCCAAGTTTATTCCCCAACGGAGTTATCTTCTCCTACCGGTATTCTTGCAACTATCGTCCCCAGCGGAAGCAAAGATCTATTCTTCAACATCAGCCCAGGACATGACTTCCCGGCACCCGTCAAGGATTTACTTTCCTAGACGACCAAGATACATTCATAAACATCGCATCTCCATACATTATAGCATGCATACACGCACCATATCTTACAAATCTCATTTATGTTGAGAACATCATTGCTTGATCCACATCATGCATTGCATATGATTGACCTTTACCTTTCAGGAAAGATTCAGTTAAGTTCTCAGCTATATTTCAAGACCTTGACCGGTTCAGTTAAATCGACCCTAAGATTTTCCTGTTTCTTATCCAGTCCAAGGCCTTCTCTGGTTCAGTCAGATCGACCCTAAGATCTCCCTGTTTCTTATCCAGTTGAAGATTTTAAGACCTAGACCGATTCAGTTAAATCGACCCTAAGATTTTTCTGTTTCTTATCCAGTCAAAGGCCTTCTCTAGTCCAGCTAAATCGACCCCTAACAGATTTTCCTGATAAAGACTCAGTAGAAGATATCCAGATTCTCTCAGCGTTACTGTTGAGGTTGAAGTCGCCTATGGTTCTCTCCCCGTTACTGCGGAGGTAGTAATCGTCCCCAGATTCTCTCAGCGTTACTGTTGAGGTTGAAGTCGTCCAAGATTCTCTCAGCGTTACTGTTGAGGTTGAAGTCGTCCAAGATTCTCTCAGCGTTACTGTTGAGGTTGAAGTCCCAAGGTTCTCTCAGCGTTACTGCGGAGGTAGTAATCGTCCCCAGATTCTCTCAGCGTTGCTGTTGAGGTTGAAGTCGCCCAAGGTTCTCTCAGCGTTCCTGTTGAGGTAGTAATCATCCAAGGTTCTCTCACCGTTCCTGTTGAGGTAGTAACCATCCCTGGTTCTTTCATCATCTTTTGAAGCTCCAGATCCAGCTCCTGTAACCAGTCAGGACACATCTATACAAAGAATCTGAAGACCAGCTCCTGTAACGGGTCAGGTAATCCTTTTCTTTTGCAGGTACGCAAGTTCTCGCTAAGGAATCTCTTACGCGATTGACATCCAGATGGCATCTATAAGCCCATCCTCCTATCCATCAATCTCCAAATGGCATCTATAAGTCCATTCCACCATCACACTGCTATTATGTGAGCGCAAATTTCTGGGCACTCTAGTGTTCAATCATCTTCCACCTTCGGATTACGAAAGGCACATCAGCCAATCTGCATCCTCAGGCCTAAGAAGATTGAACAGGGGCAACTGTTTTACCCCAAAATTTGCCCTCCCATATTCTTCAAGATTTGCCAAGTCAAAGGTTCAAAAAGCTCCCAGGGGTTGCACAGTTCAAGGGCCTCCTAACAGTCAAAAACTAGGGTTTTGGTTCTGACAAAGAAAATGAAGTTTCCAAGGGTCTAATCAAGTCCCACATGCCTATAAACATGGTCAAGCATCCTCATACCAAGTTTCAAGACTCACAGCACAAAATTGCACAATCAAAAACCCCAATTGCCCTACAGTCAACTGCAGGGGCAAAATGGTCATTTGACAGTCAAAAAGTTCAAATTTTTGGTCAACATCTCATTTTGAAGCCACAAACATCATTTGATCAATTCTTGATCATGATTCTCAAGGCATGGCTCAAAAAGTCCCAAGATGCAAAAGTTTCCATATTTGGACAGTTGAAAAAGTCAACTGTAACTTGACCAAGGCATAACTTCCACATGGTTTATCAGAAAAATTCCATCCAAAGCTCATTTTGAATAGAAAGACATTTCCTACAACTCCTCTTCACACTTCAAGTCCAAGAAATGCTCTCACAAAAAGTTATCAATTTCAACATTATAGGTCATTTTCAAAAATCAACAAAAAGAGACTTTAAGTCAAAGGCCATAACTTGAGATTGGCAAATCAAAATGACATGGGACCAAAGGCATTGGTTAGAGGACTTCAAGACCTTTCCCAAATGTCCAAGAACATGATCAAAGCTTAAAAATTGAGCAAGATATGCCTTGTGGAAGTTGGAAAATTTTTGGGTATTTTGAAAAGTCAACTTTGCTTCAAATGCCTTAAAATTGCTAATGGGCCACATTTTCTTCCAAGATTCATCATCCAAAGCATGTGCACGACCATTTGGCCCAAAGGGGATTTATTCATCACTTTTATTTATTTATTTGAATTTTTAATTACAATTAATTCATTTAAATTAAATAAAATATGGAAAAAATGCTAAACCAAAGTTTTTAAATCTTTTTATGCAGTATAATCATCCATTAAAGGCTCAAGATTCGTGCACATTTCAAATAAGGAAGATTGGACATGATTGGTATCAAATATGCATGGAAAAGATTGAAAAATATATGCATGAAAATCAAATATCTTGTACATCAATGCAAAGGTTTTTTGGATCCAAATCTTTACCCTAATCATTCCATACATAAGCCTAATGCAAACCCTAGTGCTAGAGACCTCCAAGCTGCGCCAGAATTCAAGAACAAAGTTTGAGTTTTTGTCAAAAAATTCCAAAAACTGAAAACTACATTCCAGTGCGATTCAAAGGAAAATAATCATTCCATTACATTTCTGAGACTTCAAGGAAGGTTTTCAGATCAAAACCATCATCCCTAACGCCCAGAATTGGTAACTAGAAGTCAGACCGTGTCACTTTTTTTGCATAATCGTATTGTATCATTCATGCCATGATTTTCAATTCTAATGCTTGTTTTGTATTGTTCTTATCATTCTGAAGCTAACCCTATTGTTTAATTAAGTTTTGCTTGCCCATACGCGATTTCACCATGGAAGATTGTTAGGGTTACAAAGCTGCAAATTTGGGGTTTCTTGGTTATGGAAAAATTAAGACCTGAGACCCATACCATCAGAATCAGAAACTCCTGGCCAATCGTTTCCACACCTCGCGCCTAATTTATGAAGCACCATACTCTATTCGCTATTTTTTGACACAGTATATAGTGGGGGTCTAAAACCCCCGCAATCTTGTTTGTTTTTGTTTCAGGAAAAACGCACCATTGGAGAAGATGATTATGTGGCAGGACATGATAGGACAATTTGAAACTGGCGCACGTTTTTGTTGTTTTTTAGGCCACTAACCAAATTTCGCTTTTGTTATTTATTCATTATTATATGTATAATGTGCATTGATGGTTCAGATGGTGGAAAGAGGCGCTGGCAAGCTTTGGGACCTGGGTTCGATTCCCAGGTCCCCTCACTTTATTCATATATTTTGTTCCAATTTAATCCCATGCAATTCAAGCCTCAGCGTCCACAATAAGCTCACAATCCAGGCGCGCCACTTGTCCTATAGTCCTAATCCAAGGGCCATTGTTTGAAGAACACCATGTGCGTTGGTCAACGAAGCCACATGCTACCCTGAAAAGTCAAAAAAAGGCCTCCCATGATGGGCCAAAAATGCTGGACAACACCTCCAGTTTGGGGACAGAACCCCCATAGGTTTGCTCTTTCATTATTTTTTGTATTTTTTTCTACTTTTATTTGTCTTCATTAATTCTTATTTAATTCTTTAAATTAATTTATTTTCATAACATAAAAAAATAATATAAAAAAATCAGAAAGTCACAAAAATTAAAATATATTTCATTTAAACTTTTTTGTAAATAAAACCTTTATTAATTGATTTAGTTTTAAATTCTAGGCATAATTTTAAACATTTTCTTAATAAACTTAAAAATTGTCGAATTAGGGTTTTTAATTATTTTTATCTTGTTTTCTTTTATTTTATCATCCCTAATAATTAATTATTTATTTTTATAAATCAAATTATATTAATTAATTAGGTTAATTTTAGGTTTAATTTTCATATTTTCTTAATAAATTAAAAATAGCTAGAATTAGGTTTAAATTTCATTTAATTCTCTCATAAAAAATCATAAATACCAAAAACTCAAAAATCTTTTCTTTTTATTTTTAATTTAATTAATTTGTTAAATCGTAATTTAATTTCATTAAAAAGGGTCCAACGCCCTCGCATTCGATAATAATTCCAATTCGCGTATTTTATTTCCCTTCCTATAGTTGTTATGTAATTCTCCCAAAGCCGTGTAAATTAAACATTTATATTTCTCGCATCTTTATTTTATGTCAAATCGGGTCCTGGATTTAATTTGGCGATGTGGACCCGCGCCTTTGTAATAGTTTAGGAACTTTATATTTCTCGCAACCTTTTAACTATTAATAATTGCATGCAAGAATGAATGTTAAAATAAAAACAAAAGCGTAGATCACCCATGACATGAACAAGACAAAATATCTGAAAACGACACACAAATCACACACACCACCCCTAGGGCACGCCTCACTGTTGCCTTGCCTCGAAAGGTGATCGTCGAGTAGAGGATGTCTTAGTAAGTCCTCATGATCCGGGAACCTGGCATGAGGGTAGCTTCTAAGGTGTCTTCCTATTGCTCTGGTGATCACCATGTCCCGAACCTCGAATTGACCCGAACACCTCCAACGGTGGTGCTACCTACCTCTCAATGGTGGAATGGCACTACTTTAAGGACATTTACACAGACGAATTCTTTAGGGTAGGTAGACGACTCTAGATACTTGCTCTAATTTCAAAACAAATTCAAAAATACTTTTCACACCGACACCTTTTCAAAAAGCTTTCGAAAGCAACTTTTCAAACACTCTTGAGGACTGATACAAGAGTCGAACTGGAATTTTCAAAGAAACTTTTTTAAACCCACAATTGAAAAGCAAACAAACCATTTTTGAAAACACAATGAGCAAGTATCTAAGAGCCCATGGATAACCATGGATAGAAAGGGTGCTAACACCTTCCCTTTCTATAACCTACCTCCCGAACCGAGAGCAATCTCTATAAGGAATTTTTCTGTGCTTTTATCCTTTCCATTTGGAGAAAATAAAAGACGGTGGCGACTCTTGCTTCCGCGACATTTCATGAACCAGCGTTAAACAGTCAGTTCCAGATCCACCGATCACAGTCGCCACCGACTTTTTATTTTATCCTAAGGAAAGGTTAAAAAGCACAGCAAAAACCTTTGAGATGTTTTCTTGGGTTCGGGGAGTAGATTATAGGAAGGGAAGGTATTAGCACCCTTTCTATCCATGGTTATCCATGGGCTCTTAGTTACTTTCTTAGATCAACTTGCCTTAATTTTCAATTGTTTGAAATGGTGCTTTGTGTGCGGGTTTTGAAAATGTTTTGAAAAGAGGCCAATGTGGTGGCAACCTTTGTAATGATCCATGTTGGGATGTATACAAAGGTGTATATCTTTTGAAAAGGTTTTCAATGTTTTTGAAAGTGTAGTGATGTGTGGTTTGAAAAAAAAATAGGCAAGTGTTTTGTTTTGCAAGTTGGCAAGTAATCAAGAGCTATCTACCCTAAATTTCTCAAAGATCTTTACTATGTTTTAACCCTTTTACCAATTTTGTTCCACCATTGTATTTGGTGGACAAACTTGTGTTAGGATGTGAAAGGGACGGGCGCGGGTCATCGTTTAGACCATAATTGCAATGGTGCCAAGTATCTTTGGGCAATTTTCTTTAAGGGACTTGATCATTTTTAGGCAACTTTCGAAAGCGTCATCGAGGGACTATGATCATTTGATTGTTTTGTTTTAGCCCAAAGAGACCTAACATGCAATATGGCCCATTATTGAAGGCAACAAGTGGAATACCCTAGGGGTGCAAGTGTGATTAGTGTTGTCCATTTTCATGCTTGTTTATCTTGAAGTTAGGTCAAACTATTTTTGGTTAATTGATTTGCATACAAACCCTAATTCTAACATGACATAATTAGAAAGCTTTAAAGTGCGAAAAATAAAGTTCCTAAGTTATTACAACACAATATATGGGAAGGGGGGTACAAATGTTCAAATGGGGGTATTTTGACAAGAATTAAAACCCTAGACTATTACATCAAACTTGGAATTTTGCAAGGTATTTGTTTACACAATATTCAAATAAAAATAAGATAACTATGCAAAATGCAAAAAAAGGTTTTTCATATGTATGTAAAAAAGTATTTATCATGTATCAAATAAGTAAAAATAAAATCAATTAATTTTTGGTAGTTTTATACATTTAGGGCAAAAACCCTAATTTTTACAAATAAAAGTATTTATTGTATGATATATGCAATATTTATTAATTATTTACAAAAAAATAAATAAAAGAAGGTATTTTATATAAAAAGTATTTTTGAGGTCAAAATATTAATAAAAACAAAAATGTATTAATTCTTTGTATTTTTCTAAATATATTAATAAATATGTATAAGTATTTTATTTTATTTATTAAATATGCATTATATGTACAAAAACAAAATGTTTAATATTATAGAAAAAATATATTTATATTATAAGAGGTTTTCAAGAGATAACATAAAAAATAAAAATAAAAAAATAAATAAAGTATGTTTGTCTTACTTTTGTATTTTTAAATAAAGGTATATTTATTTATTTATCTACAAAACTAACTAAAGTCAAATAAATATCAAAATAAATGCAAAAAATATGGAAAAAATGTTCTTAATGTTTTTTGTGATTTAAATAAAAATATGGAAACAAAATCAAAAAGAAAAAAATGGAAAATAACAAGTAAATTTCAAATTGGGCCAGGGGGGTGCATGTGTAATACAGTGGTGTGAAAAGAAAAGATAAATCTCAAGCCCAGCCTAAGACCCTGTCTTCTTCAACCTCCAGCATCTCTGTTCAGCAAAAACACGCGTTTGCTATCTCCAGATTCCCTGATTTTTAGCACAAACTCACAACACAAGAAATGTAGAGCATCAAACCACGATTCTGGACATATAAAGAACTCATCCTAACTCTCAGAAATGAGAGAGAATTTCTTCTCCCCCAATTCCTGACCTAGTTTTTATTCAGTGTTCAGACTTAAAATTCTCTAAGCACACATAACATAAATGAAAACTAATGATATGGGCAGATTCAGGGCCATGAATGTGACATAATTTCTTCACAAATCTAAACCTAACAATGCCTGGATAGAGAGATACGAGTTCATGAACTTACCTGTTCAGCTTGAATCGTATCTGGCAATGGAAGTGCTTTCAGTGCAAGGTAAGGATTGGTACAGCTTGCTGGAGGTCCAGGGATGCTATTCCAACCTTTAGTTTGCTTTGAAACCAAGTGAATCGTGTTATGGCACTCCAACTGCAAAACAGAAAATATGAAAATGGTGATATGGGTTAGGAGTGTTACAGATAGTGTTTAGGGCTTGGAACAGTTTCAAGGGATGATGTGGGATGTGTTTGAACAAGTCTTAGCAAGAATGCACGAGTGGAATGAACTATAGAAGTCCAACTGCAGCTTATGCCCTGTTTTAGCAGTTTTATGGTGATTCTGTGTTTGTGAAGGCAATGGAGATGGTTGGCTCGTGTTTCAGGTTAGGGTTGGTGTTTGGAAAGTGTTCACAATCTTTGCTTAAGCTCTGGTTGACAGGAATGAGAGTTGGGAGTTCTTATGCAAGGTTACTTCAACTTTAAGCAAGAAAATCAACTTGGTGTTTCTAGCTTGTACAGGCCCCCAATCTATGCTGCATACCTTAGTCTTGGTTAGAGTGATTTTTGTACAAAATACCAGCTCAAAAGATTGTGCCTATGCTTCTTGGATTTGCATTTGACATAAAGTTCAACTTTTCTAAAATGGATAATTTGCTTTTTCTACTTATGGCTTAATTTTGCATACAATGCTTAAACACATGAAATAAGGTCTTGGCACAATGGGTTAGCATTAAATTATTGAGTGCAAATGGGATATAGGACATGTAATCAAGGAATGCAAGCTGAGTTCAAAATGGCACAAGTGTATGAACATGTAAATTGGCCATAGACAAAGTGAGTTTTTCCCAACTTGCCAAATTCGATTCTCCCTAACCATGAGGTTGTTTGATGAGTTCTGGGACATTTTGGAAAGCTTGGAATGTGTACTACAATCCATCTTTGTAATGCAAATTGAAATTCCAAGTGGAAGTATGTGAAAAGTGGTCTTGAAGTTAGGCAAAAATCTTGCCTAAAATAGGTCAAAATTTCTCTAATGTTAGAATGGTTTGGTACTCTTGTTCCAAAAATTGTAACTTGAGCTACAAGCTTCTTTTGAGAAAACTTTGTGAATCAAAGTTGTAGATTTTGCAATGGACTACAACTTTTATGTTTTGACTTTTCTTTGAATCCAAATGCATCTTGATGAGAAAGTGGGACAAAGTTAGGAAAAAATTAGGGTTTTTCATAACTTAGAAAAATTCTAAGTTATGAAAAATCTTCATTTCAAACCCTAATTTGTGATTTTGGATTTCTTGATGAACAAGTTTCATGATTTGGCATGTTTTGATGAAAAATGAACCTTGAAACTTGATTTTGACCAAAAAGTCAAAGTTTGACTTTTCAGTATACAGTAAAAAATTGATCAATTGACTGAAAAATTCAACTGTCAATCTTATGCATTTGGAATCTTTTGAACTTGTTGAGTATGTCAAGACAATTCCATGGGGTCCTTGAGTCCATATGTGAGCTTGGTTTGCCATTGTCTAGGTCAAACAGTCAAAAATTGCCTTTGTGCAGTCAAAACCCTAAAAATGACCATTTTGCCCTTTTGGTGATCTGATCAAATTTCTTATGGAATTGTGATCCAAACTTGATCAAATGGTTCATATGAGTTCATAATGTTGATGTGGGTCAATTTTCATGAAGTTTGACTGTCAATTGGCTACAGTTGACTTTTTCCCCAATACAGCTGATTTCTAGGTCAGTTGTCCAATTGACTGGGCAAAGGTTGGAATCAAGGCTTGAAACTTGGTATGGATAAACTTGGGAGTCCGACATGAAGCATGAAAGTCATCTTAGGCATTTTAGGTCAAAACATCTTTGTGCAAACACAAACCCTAATTTGGGTCAACAGTGCAAGGAGAAGTCTTGAGCAGAGGAAACCCTAACTGGATCTTGAGCTCCAAGGGTCTTGTGATGAGAAAATGTTGAGAAAATGGGAGGGCAAATTTTGGGGTACAACAGGGTGTACGTTGGGACAATATGACGAGTATGGCCGAAAAGAGCATTAAATTTAATACCTTAGCAAAAAGTTTATCGACTATGAAACCAGATATTCCCTGCTCGAGAAAACTTGCTGCGCTCTAGCATGGGCTACTCGCCGGCTAAGAAAGTACATGTTGACTCATACCACTCTATTGGTTTCTAAGATGGACCCTATCAAGTACATCTTTGAGAAACCCGCTATGTCCGGACGGATAGATAGATGGAAAATGATCTTGACTGAGTACGATATTCAATATAAAACACAAAGGGCCATCAAGGGAAGTGTATTGGCGGATCATTTGGACCATCAAGCTGTTGATGATTATCATTCTATGAACTTTGACTTCCTGGACGAGAATATCATGTTAGTGATCGACTGTGCAAAACCTGGACCGTATGACAGACCTGAACAAGGATCTCGACGGACTATGGTGTTCGATGGGGCCTAGAATGCTTTGGGTAACAAAATAGGTGTTTTGATAGTTTCTCCTGAGGGTTGACACACCCCTTTCACTGCTAGACCATGCTTCGGTTGTACAAACAACATGGCTGAATATGAGGCATGCATTTTAGGTCTGAAAGCTGCCATTGATTTAAGGATCAAGCATTTGAATGTATTCGGAGATTCCGCTCTAGTGATTAGCCAAGTAAAGGGAGATTGGGACACTAAACATCCTAATCTTATTCCTTACAAGGAGCTTATGCTATCTCTGATTCCATACTTTGAAGAAATCACCTTTGAACACTTCCCTAGAGAAGAAAATCAATTAGCCGATGCTTTGGCCATAATGTCTTCTATGTTCAATGTTAAATGGGACAACGAAGCTCCAATGATTACAATTGAGAGATCTGACGAACCTGCGCACTACTATGAGCTTGACACTGACACAAAGAAGCCATGGTACCATACGGTGAAAAGATACCTTGAAACACAAGAGTATCCTGAAGGAGCTTCCATCAATGATAAAACATTCTTACGAATATTCTCAGCCAAATTCTTCCTAAGCAATGGAACCCTGTACAAACACAATCATGATTCTACTCTACTCCGATGTGTGGACAAGAAGGAGGCAGAGAAAATTAAGGAAGACATCCATGATGGTCTCTTTGGGACTCACTCTAGCGGACATACTATGACCAAGAAAATCCTGAGAGCTGGTTACTATTGGTCAACCATGGAAACTGATTGCCATAATCACTCAAGGACTTTCCACAAGTGCCAAATCTATGCTCACAAGGTCCATGTGCCTCCAATCCCTCTAAACGTTATGACTGCCCCGTGGCCGTTTGCAATATGGGGCATTGACATGGTTGGAGATATTAAACCTACTGCTTCCAATGAACATTGCTTCATTCTTGTCGCTATCGATTATTTCACCAAATGGGTCGAAGCTGACTCATTTGCCTTATTCACAAAGAACATTGTAGCTAGATTCATCAAACATAACCTTATTTGCTGCTATGGTATCCCTGAAAGGATCATCACTGACAACGGAACCAATCTCAATAATGTTATGATTACGGAACTTTGCACTCAGTTCAAAATCAAGCATCACAATTCTTCTCCTTATAGACCTAAAATGAATGGCGCAGCGGAAGCAGCCAACAAAAACATTAAGAAGATTGTGCAAAAGATGGTAGTAACTTACAAAGACTGGCATGAGATGTTACCGTTTTCTATTCATGGCTACCGTACTTTAGCTCGAACATCAACTGGGGCAACTCCTTTTTCTTTTGTCTATGGCATGGAAGTTGTCCTGCCAGTGGAAGTTCATATTCACTCACTAAGGATTATGAATGAAGCAGGCTTAGGTGAAGATGAATGGTTTCAGACAAGATTAGATCAGTTGAACTTGATCGATGAAAAGTGACTGGATGCTGTTTGTCATGGCCAGATGTACCAAAAATGTATGATCAAGGATTTCAACAAAAAGATCAGGCCTCGAGTATATAAAGTTGGTGACCTGGTAATAAAGCACATCATTTTCCCACAAGGAGACCCCAGGGGAAAATGGACTCCCACTTACGAAGGGCCATTTGTTGTCAAGAAAGTTTTCTCTGGTGGTGCCGTGATGCTGACTCCTATAGACGGTGAAGATTTCCCACATCCTGTGAACGCGGACATAGTTAAAAAATACTACGCATAAGAGACCTGCTAGGTTGACACACCTAGGCAAGATAAGGGTATCCCGGTAAACTAAAGGTTTGGGCAAAAACTAGGGATATATGCAAAAGATTGTACACCCGACAGGTCGAAAACCCGAAAGGGCGACTTGGGCAAAAATGGGTATCTTGATGGGCTGAAAACCTGAAAGGGAGTGTTATGCGGTGGGAGAACTGACTTGAGGTTTTGCGTTTGTGTTTGCAAATGTTTCGGTTTAGCAAGAGTCGCCACCGACTTTTTATTTATCCAAAGGAAAGGTCAAAAAGCACAGGAAAGACCTTTGAGATGTTTTCTTGGGTTCAGGGGGTAGATTATGAAAAGGGAAGGTGCTAGCACCCTTTTCATCCATGGTTTTCCATGGGCTCTTAGTTACTTGTTTTAGATCACTTGCTTTTGCTTTTCAATTGTTTGAAATGGTGCTTTTGTGTGTGGTTTTGAAAGTATTTTGAAAAGAGGCCTTTTGTCTAGGCAACCTTTGTAATGATTCTTGTTTGAATGTATACAAAGGTGTTTGTCTTTTGAAAAATGTTTCAATGTTTGAAAATTTGTTTTGGGAAATGTTTTGAAATTGTGTTGTTAGGTGTTTTTGAAAATAGCAAGGATGTTTGCAAGTTTGATCAAGTAACTAGGAGTTGTCTACCCTACTCAAAAATCTTTCCTACACATTTTTAACCCTTTGAAATTGTTGTTTTACCATTGTATTTGGTAAACAACCTTGTGTTTGGATGTTAAACGGGACAGGCGTGGGTCATCGTATGACCATGATAGCAATTGTGCTAAGTATCTTTAGCAAGTTTTTGTTTGAGGGACTAGATCATTTTTGTATAAGCAACCAATATAGCGTCATTGAGGGACTATGATCTTTTTGTTTTGATTTTTTTTTTTGCCAACATACCTAGCATGCATACCATGGCCATTTTTAAGGCAACAAGTGGATGAAACCCTAGGGGTGCTTGTGTGCATTGTGTTGTCAATTTTCATGCATTTTTGTCTTGTATTAGTCATGCTATTTGTTTGATTTTGGATTTTTGCATACAAACCCTAATCTTTCTATCATGCATATTTGAAAGCAATAAAGTGCGTAAAAGTAATCTAAGTTATTACAACATTGATATGGGGAGGGGGATACAAGTTTGAATAGGGGATATCTTGCATAAAATAAAAACCTTAAATCAACTATTACAACCAAATTGAATTCAATGTGCAAATAAATAAATAGACAATATTTAAATATGCAATTAAATGTAAATATGCAAAATGTTTTTGGTATTTATTTTATGTAAGTAAAAATAAGTTTATTTAATGTATCAAAAAGAAAATAAAAGATTATTTTTATTAAGGGTGGAAACCCTAATTTGTTTTAAGAAAATATATATATTATAATTATTTATTTATGTACAAGAAAAATAAAATAAAATATATACAAAATGTTAAAAAATTAAATGTGTGAGAAAAATATTATTTAAGTATATAAATAATAAAAATATATAATATATAATATTTTTGTATTATTTATGAATTTATTTTAAGAAAATAAAAGTATATATTATTTAATAACTATTTTTATGCTAGAAAAAATAATAAAAATAATAAAATAAAATGTGAAAATTTAAGAAAATATTTTTGGTAATTTTTAATGTTTAAAAAAAATAAATAAAAGTCAGAAACTTAAAAAGAAATGAAAAATATGGAAAAATAAACAAATGGGTCAAGGGGGTGCAGAAAGCACAATGGAGGGTGCAAATAGCCAGCAAGAGCCAGGCCCAGCCCAACTCACTTCATCTCTAACCTCTGATAAAAAAAATGCGCGCTTGATGTTCAAACCTGGAAATCCTGCATACGTGCTCAAAAGCGAAAACTTGCAACATGAAAGTTATAGAGCATGATCATACGATTCTAACCATATAAAAAACTTAATCTAACTCTCAAAGACCAGAGAGAATTTCTCTGACCCTAATTTCTAACCTAGTTTTTTCAGAAAGTTCATCATTCAAATTCTCCCAACTCAGTTAACTTAAATGAATTCTATGCATATGTACAGCTCAAGGGCAATGAGGACTACATTTTTTATTCACAAACCTAAGCCTAATGATTCCTAAATAGAGAGATAGAAGTTTGAACTTTACCTGTTTTAGTCAATCTCGAGTATGGCAATGTAGGGGTTGTGAGTGAGGCCTGAGATGCTTGTGAGATTGCTTGAAGTTCCCTTGAGCTTTCCCAATGCTTAGCTAGCTTTGAACTTGCTTGAATCTCTCTATAAAACTCAACCTGCAAAGTCAGAATTTGAAAATGGTGAAGTGTGTAAATGGAGTTACAGTGGCTTGGGAATGGTTGGGATAGTTTAGGTAGGTTGTATGGAGTGTGTTGAAACTGGTTGCAAGAAAAACGCACGAGTGGATTGTGATTTGGAAATCAAAATGCAGAACCTGCCCTGTTTTGACAAGAACTTGTGTTTTGGTGTTTTGGAAGATTTGAGGACTTGTAAACTCATGTTTCTGACCTTAAGCAATGTGAAAAAACTTGTTTGAAATGTTTATAAAGCTTGTTTATATCAGATACAAGAGTTGTTGAGATTTTGCAAGTTGACTTGCTTTTGAAGAAAAAGTGATTTTGATAATGCAAAGGGTTGTACTTGCTAGCTCAGGGTCTGCTAAGAGTTGGTACCAATTGCCTGATATTAGTGAACTTTGTTTGCTGCAAAAGATTGGGTCCTTGGCTCAAGATAAGCAATTTGACATAAAGCATGCTTTATGTAAATGGTATTGCCACCTTTATGCCATTTTTGGAATAAATTAATGTGTAATGCTCCATAGATCAGAATAATGCCTCTAACCAATGTTTTTGCATTTAATTTATGAGTGTGGAAGGGTTTAAGGACCTATAAACAAGTACAAGCAAGGCTGGACAGAATTTGCAACTTGTAGCAACATGAAAAATGCCATAGATCAAAGTGATATTTTGCCAAATTCAAACCTTCGATTCTCCCTAACCACAAATGATCTTGGAGAGTTCTTGGACATTTTGGAAAGCTTGTAACATGCTCTACAATACATATTTGAAATGAATTTTGATATTCCACTTGGAACTATGTGAAAAATTGCCATGAAGATAGGTCAAAATCCTGCCTAAACTAGGGCAAAATTTCACTAAGTTAGAAGTTTCATGGACCCTTGTTCACAAAATCATAACTTGATATCCAAGCATATTTTGGGAAAACTTTGTGAATCAAAGTTGTAGATTTTGTGGAGTACTATAACTTTCATGTTTGAAGTTTTCTTTTAATCCAATTTCATCATGGTGAAAAAGTTGGGAAAAAATAAGAAATTTTCATAACTTAGAAAATTTCTAAGTTATGAAAATTTTCCATTTTAAACCCTAATTTTTAAAATTAGGTTTCTTGATGAACAAGTTTCATGTTTTTACATATCTTGATGAAAAATGACCCTTGGCACTTGATTTTGACCAAAAAGTCAAAGTTTGACTTTTCAGTGTACAGTTGATTTTTGATCAGTTGACTGGAAAATTCATCTGTCAATCCAATGCAATTGAGATCTTTTGAACCTTGTGATTAGGTCAAGATGATGCCATTGAGTCCTTTAATCCATGATTGAACCCAATTTGCCATTGGCTAGGTGAAAAATCAGAAATTGCCTTTATACAGTCAAAACCCTAAAAATGACCATTTTGCCCTTTTGATGATCTGATCAAATTTCTTGAGGAGTTGTGGTCCAAACTTGATCAAATGGTTCGTATGAGTCTATAATGTTGATGTGGATAAAAAATTATGAGGTTTGACTGTAAATTGGCCACAGTTGACCTTTTCCCTAATACAGTTGATTTCTAGGTCAACTGTCCAATTGACTGGGCAAAAATTTGATTCAAGGCTTGAAACATGGTATGGGAAATCTTATAAGTCCAACATGAAGTATGAAAGTCACATTGAGTATTAGAGGTCCAAAAATCCTTGTGCAAACTCAAACCCTAATTTCAGGTGAACAGTGCAAGGAGATGTCTTGAGCAGAGCAAACCCTAATCCTGTCTGGAGTCCAAAGAGTCTTGTGAGGGGAAATCTTGATAAAATTATAGGGTAAATTTTGGGGTACAACAGCTGCCCCTGTTCAATCTTCTTGAACCTGAAGAGTTAGATTGGCGATTTTGCCTTTCGTGACTCGAAGGTAAAAGAGGATTGGACACTAGAGTGCCCGTAAATTTACACTCGTCAAAATAGTTGTGGAAATGGGCTTAAAGATTCGATTTGGAGATGATTGAATCTTGTCGGAGATGGTCTTAAAGATGCCATCCAAGAATGTTTGTTGAAAATCAGGAGAATGAACATCAGAATGGTACCCGTATCTGGAGCGTATCTGAGTTGTATTTGGAGATTGGATTTGTATGAGCAAGGGAATGGCGTCCGTGTCTGGAGCGCATCTGTGATGTAACTGTATTTAATTCTCGAATGAATAACAGAATGATTGTTGTGTCTGGAGTGTATTTGTATTGTATCTGAATCTGAAATCTGAATAAGCGACAGAATGGTGTTCGTGTCTAGAGCATCTTTGGGCTGGGGAATAGGTTTGAATGAGTGACAGAATGACTTCCGTGTCTGGAGTGTATCTGAACTGTAACTGGGATCTGAATAAATGACAGAATAACTTATGTGTCTAGAGTGTATCTGAACTTGAATTTGATAGTTGAATCTGAATGAGAAATAGAATGGCTTCCGTGTCTGGAGCGTATCTAATCTATATCTGATTGCTGACATCTGAATGAGTGACATAATGGCATCCGTGTCTGGTGTGTATCTGTACTGTATCTTGACTTTGAATTCTGAATGAGTAATGGAATGACCTCCGTGTCTGGGGTGTATCCATATTGTATCTGAATAAGAGATTTGAATGAGTAGCAGAATGACTTCCATGTCTTGGAGTGTATTTGTACTGTATCTGAAATCTTTGAATATTTGTTAAAGATAGCTTTTAATCTTATCCTGAAAAGGGTAAAATGTTAGCTGAAACACAAAGTTATGTTGCATGATATGTATGATACAATAGATGTGTCTTATCAATGTTTATGATATATGAATGTAATGTATGCGCATGTAAGCTGATTAGCTGTCTTGCGGAGGAAAATAAATCCTTGATGGCTGGAGATAATAAAATCTTTGACTGCTGCCGGGGAAAATAAATCCTTGACCGTTGTTGGAGATTCAAAAATTTTGATTGCTGAGGATGAGAAATCCTTGGGCCACTCTTGGGGATAGAAAATTCTTGGCAACTTGTGGGGATTAATAAGAACTTTGACAACCTTCTGCAGGGATGTGAGAATCCTTCATGACTTTCCTGGGGAAAAGGAATCTTTCAAGTCTGCTAGAGAAACCTGCTCGGGGAATCCAGAGAACTTTGATGACTGTGGCTGGAGATTACACCATGGGAATCCTTACTCGGCTGGGGAATAGGGAAAACTCTGATGATCTCTACTGGGGATTAGACAAAAGAAAACCTTGATCTACTGGAGAATAAGGAAAACTTTGATGGCTTCTGCGAGGAATTAAGAATGAGAATCTTCAATCTTCTGGGGAAATTGAAACCTTGGGGGTTTCACTGGAGAAGTGAGAATGAGAATCTTCGATCTGCAGGGGATTAAAAATTCTGAAAAACTCACGCTGGGGAGTTACGGATACTCAGGTAACTTCACTGGAGAATCCAGACTGAGGATCTTCAATCTACTAGGGGAAAATAAATCCCTGGGGACTTCAAGCTGGAGAGTTAAGAATGAGAATCTTCATTCTGTTGGGGAGTAAAAAAACTATGTAGGGAGTAGCTATACTGCTGGAGAGTAAGCTATCCTGCTGGAAAGTAAGTTCAAGACTCTGGGGGAACAGGTTTATCCCTGTCTGGAAAAAGTTAAGGAGTTTGGGTTGTATTCCAATCTACTGGGGAATTATCCGGAGGTCGGGGATAAAAGTTAACTGTTATCTGGTTGATTCTCAGATTTTAAGACAACTTGCTGGGGAATCTGGAGAAACTGGATGGTTTCTGTTGGAGATTGGTAGTTGGAAATTTGACTCCGCTGGGGAAGAAGGTTTCATCTTTGCTGGGGATTTATGACCCAAAGCTTTTGCTCTGCTGGGGATTGGGAGTTTGAAGGCTTAACTCCGATGATGAATTAAGGGTTTGAAATATAACTCCGCCGGGGATTGGGAGTTTGAAGTTTCGACTTTGGTGAGGATTTTGAAATTTAATTCCGCTGGGGATATGTATTTCAAGGTTTTAGCTCCGCTGGGGATCCAGATGATGTACTGCAGGGGATTTATCTTGGAATAGCCTAAAGACATTTTCATTTCCTTTCAACCTGTCAGTAATTATTCTTTCACATTTCGTTTATTTGTAAACAATGATTATATTCAAATGCATATGCTCATTTAATAAACCATTGGACGTTTTCAAATAAAACACAAGTGTAAAAAGAAGAAAAGGCAAATAGTTTTCTGCACCTTGAAGTATCTTTGTATTAACTGTGTGTAAGTATTTTGTACAAAGGAGACAAACACCCTATTAAGACAATGTTGTCATAAAAAATGAGAAAAAAATTTACAAAGAAAGATGGCTATGTGTAAAAATTCCATGGGGTTCCCATTCTGCTATAGCCTTCGTAACTCTGGATATCTTGTCCATTCGTTGCTTCGTCCGAAGATGATTGGATTGATCAGAAGCCCGGAGCTTGTCTGGTGAAGAGATTATCCTTAAAGTGATCCGACGAGACATAGTCATACGCTTTAATTCCCTAACTTTTTCCTGGACCTCCCTTTCGGGTTTTCGATCCACCGGGAAACCCTTTTTAGCCCAAGTCACCCTTTCGGGTTTTCAACTTGCCGGGTGTACAGATTTTTTTATTGTTTATCCCTAATTTTTGCCTGAACCGCCCTTTCGGGTTTTCGATTCACCGGGATGCCCATTTTTGCCCAAGTCGCCCTTTTGGGTTTTCGACTTGTCGGGTCGTTTATGCGTAGTATCTTTTGACTATGTCTGCGCTCGCAGGGTGCGGCAGGTCATCGTCGTCCATTATGGTCAGGATCATTGCCCCACCAGAAAAGATGTTTTTGATCACAAATGGTCCTTCGTAGGTAGGAGTCCATTTGCCCCTGGGATCACTTTGTGGCAAGATGATCCGCTTGATTACAAGATCCCCGACTTGATACACCTGGCATCTGACTTTCTTGTTGAATGCCTTGATCATCCGTTTTTTATACGTCTGACCATGACAAATAGTAGTAAGTCGCTTCTCGTCGATCAAGTTAAGTTGATCAAGCCGGGTCTGAATCCAATTGTCTTCACTCAAACCATCATCCTTCATGATTCTCAAGGAGGGAATCTGAAGCACGATAGGAAAAACAGCTTCCATGCCATATACCAAATAATAGGGTGTTGCCCTAGTTGATGTTCGTGCCGTGGTATGGTACCCGTGCAGAGCAAACGGTAACATCTCATGCCAGTCCTTGTAGGTGACTGTCATCTTTTGTATGATCTTCTTGATATTTTTGTTCGCAGCTTCGACAGCACCGTTCATCTTTGGCCGATAGGGAGATGAATTGTGATGTTGAATCTGGAACTGTTCGCACAGAGCGGTGATCATAGTATTGTTCAGGTTTGTACCGTTGTCAGTGATAATCCTGTCAGGGATGTCGTACCGGCAAATGAGGTTCTACTTGATGAAGCGGGCAACAACATTCTTTGTGACGGATGCCAAGGAAGCAGCTTCGACCCACTTGGTAAAGTAATCAATGGCCACCAGGATGAAATTGTGTCCATTGGATATTGTAGGCTTGATCTCTCCAATCATGTCGATTCCCCACATAGCGAATGGCCAAGGAGCTGTTAAGACATTGAGAGGAACTGGAGGTAT
Source organism: Vicia faba (assembly GCA_948472305.1). NCBI lineage: Eukaryota > Viridiplantae > Streptophyta > Magnoliopsida > Fabales > Fabaceae > Vicia > Vicia faba. The sequence continues at coordinate 730,781,661 of OX451739.1, forward strand.
ATGTACCTTGTCAGCATAGATTTGGCATTTGTGACAAGTACGGGAATGTTGATGGCAATCAGCTTCCATGGTAGACCAGTAATAGCCTGCCCTTAGAATCTTCTTAGCCATCGTATGTACGCTTGAGTGAGTGCCAAAGGCACCATTGTGCAGTTCAGCCATGATCTTCTCAGCTTCAATCTTTTCCACACAATGGAGCAGAATGCAATCATGATTGCGCTTGTATAGGATACCATTGCTCAGAAAGAACTTTGCCGAGAAGCTCCTTAAGAACTTTTTTTCATTGATTGAATCTCCTTCAGGGTATTCTTGTGCTTCGAGATACCTTTTGACGTCATGAAACCACGGTTGGTCCACTACTTCTTCGGTATTAATCTCGTGACAATGTGCAGGTTCGTCCATCCGCCCAATGGTGATTTGAGGAGCCTCATTATCCCAGTTAAGTTTAAACATGGATGCATTGTAGCTAGAGCATCCGCTAGCTGATTCTCTTCTCGCGGGAAATGCTCAAAGATAATCTGCTCGAAATGTGGTAACAATGTCAGGACATGTTCTTTGTAAGGGATGAGGTTAGGATGTTTAGTATCCCGCTCTCCTTTGATTTGACTGATAACCAAAGAGGAGTCCCCAAATATAATCAAAGATTTGATTCCTAAGTCAATAGCGGCCTTGAGACCAAAGATACAAGCTTCATACTCGGCCATGTTGTTGGTGCAGCTGAAGCAGAGTCTGGCAGTGAAAGGTGTATGGTAACCTTCTGGAGAAATAAGTACTGCGCCGATACCGTTTCCAAGTGCATTAGAAGCACCATCAAAGTACAGGGTCCATCGGGATCCTTGTTCAGGTCCGTAATACGGTCTGTTCTCTTCAATGTTGTCCACTGTCATGATATCCTCATCGGGGAAGTCGAACCTCATGGATTGGTAATCTTCGACAGCTTGATGGGCCATATGATTGGCTAGTACACTCCCCTTTATAGATTTTTGGGTCATGTACTGTATATCATACTTTGTGAGGATCATCTGCCATCTAGCGATTCTTCCGGATAGAGCAGGCTTTTCAAAGATGTACTTAATTGGATCCATCTTAGAGATCAGCAAAGTGGTATGAGTCAAGATATACTGCCTTAGCCGGCGAACAGCCCATACCAAAGCGCAACAAGTTTTCTCGAGCAGTGAGTATCGGGTCTCACAGTCGGTAAACGTTTTGCTAAGGTAATAAATGGCATGCTCTTTTCGGCCAGACTCGTCATGTTGGCCCAATACGCACCCCATTGAATTCTCCAGGACAGTCAGATACATGATTAACGGCCTTCCTTCGACGGGTGGCATCAAGATAGGAGGTTCCAACAAATACTTCTTGATTTTATCGAAAGCAACTTGACAGTCATCATTCCATTTAACCACCTGATCTTTCTTCAACAACTTGAAGATTGGTTCACGGGTAGATGTTAGGTGAGAGATGAACCTTGAAATGTAGTTTAGGCGTCCCAAGAAACCTCTGACCTCCTTTTCAGTGCGAGGGGAAGGCATTTCTTGTATAGCTTTGACTTTGGCAGGATCAACCTCGATGCCTTTGTTGCTGACTATGAAACCCAAGAGTTTACCGGACCTGACTCCGAAAGTGCTTGTTAGGGTTCAGTCTGAGCTTGTACTCTTTCAACCTGACAAACAGCTTTTGCAGATGGTCGAGGTGTTCTTCTTCAGTTTGTGAACGGGCTATCATGTCGTCTACATAGACCTCTATCTCATGATGTATCATATCATGAAACAAAGCTACCATGGCGCGCTGATAGGTTGCCCCAACATTCTTCAGTCCGAATGGCATCACTTTATAACAGAACGTACCCCACTATGTAACAAAATTAGTTTTCTCCATGTCTTCAGGGGCCATTTTGATCTGGTTGTACCCTGAAAATCCGTCCATGAAAGAAAATACCTTATGCTGAGCTGTATTGTCAACCAAGATGTCAATGTGCGGTAGTGGAAAGTCATCTTTAGGGCTAGCCCTGTTTAAGTCTCTGTAATCCACACATATTCTGACTTTGTCGTCCTTCTTAGGCACAAGCACAATGTTAGCAACCCATTATGGATAGGAAGTAACAGAAGAAAGCCAGCATTGAACTGCTTCATCACTTCAGCTTTGATCTTTTCAGACATGTCGAGCCTCATGCGACGAACTTTCTGTTTAACTAGTGGACAGTCTTCTCTTGTGGGGAGACGGTGAACCACAATATCTGTATCCAGTCCCGACATTTCTTCATAGGACCAGACTAAGATCTCAACATATTCATTCAACAGCTGAACTAAACGCTCCTTGACACTTGGCTCTAGGTTGGCACCCACTCTAATTTCTTTATTGTCTTCCTCTGTTCCCAAGTTGATAGTCTCTAACTACTCCTCGTGAGGTAGAATAGCCCTCTCTTCCTGTTGTAGCAGTCTAGCCAACTCTCCAGGCACTTCACAGTCTTCATCACCTTCGTACTTGGCATGGTAGACCAGATCCTCAGAGTCACTGAAGGTCATAGCAGAATTATTACCCATGGAATCCTGAATGGATGGGTACCTGCATTGGTGAGTGTGGGTGTGTTTAAGGGATAAAGACCTTTAAACAAATGAAATGTAAAAAGAAATAAAATGAACACAAAAGTTTATATGTGAAAACGTCCATGATTCATTAAAATGGCATATGAAGATGAAAAATCAAACCCTTACAAATGGACCTGTGTACCTAGGGTAAGGCACAAGGTTAAAAGTGTACGAATTGTTTAAGAATTATTACAAACCAACATAAATGTTTGAAAGATAAATTATTGATTGATGAAAGTAATAGGAATAAAGTCTTTTGCCTCCCAATTTCACAATCCTCCTTCAACGGTAGGAAAAATGCAGTCTTCTAGGTTGCTTTCCTCTTCACCATCCTCCAAAGCGTTGACTCCATGATGGGTGATCTTCACTGGTGGCCCTCCAGCCCGGGAGCGGCACACAGCCCTCTGACTAGCAGCAGTGAAACCCAAGCCGAATTTATCAGACTTGAAAGGAAAATCGGGCAGCTGCCCCCAGATTGTGCTTTCTCCTTTTTCAATCACAGCCTTTGCATCTTTGAGTGACGATATCTGAGGCGGAGATCGGGTAATCATGGGTACAGAAGGCACTGTCGCAATCTCCTGAGCTACCTCTTCAAAATGATGAAAGGGGGTTTCGATGAATTCACCATCTAATTCTACACAGCGGAAAGAATTAAGATGGCTTATCATGTATTCCTCCTCACCGAGAACTGTCACAATTTTCCCCTGAACAGGGTACTTGAGCTTCTGATGCAGAGTGGAAGTAACGGCTCCAGCATGATGAATCCAAGGTCTTCCCAACAAGTAAGAATAGGAGGGACGGATGTCCATGACATAGAATATGGAATTGAAGGTTTCGGTACCCACTTTAATCGGGATGTCCACCTCCTCGTGGACCATCCGTTTAGAACCGTCAAAGGCTCTGACAATGATGTTGCTGGGCTTCAAGGTTAAACCTTCACAATCTAGCCTATCCAATGCTTTCATTGGTAAGACATTCAGCGATGAACCAGTGTCTACCAGAACGTGTGCCAGAGTAGTCCCTCTGCATCCACCGAAACATGGCAAGCGTCATTATGTTTCCTCCCTTTGATTGTTAGATCAGCATCGGAGAATCCTAACCCATTGTCTGTTGTTAGGCTAGCTACACATTCCTGGAACTGGTCCGCGGAGGTTTCCTGGGGCACATGGATCATCTTCAAGAATTTGATCAGGGCTTTTTCATGAGCTTCTGAACAAAGCAGTAAGGCCAGCATAAAGATTTTTTAGGGGGTTTGCCCCAGTTGCTCCACAACATTATAATCGCTTTTCTTGATTATTTTCAAAATCTCTTCCATTTCTTTTTTAGAGGTCTCAGGGATGTTCAACCGCTGAGCCCTCATCCTGACAGGCTCTTCTTGGATCCCCTTCCCTCTATCATCAGTAGCAGCAGAGGGGACAACTTCAAGAGTCACAACTTCTTCAATAATTGGAGTTCTTGCAGATTTGTTGACTGGCACAGGAGTAACATTAGGAGCGGCTGAGGGTTCGAAGATTGCCTTTGGAGGCGCAATATCCGGAGAGAAAATTCTTCCACTGCGGGTGATTTTACTCGTTCTGGCAATGTTTCCAATATCGGAAGTCTCTTCATTATAACTCTCTTCGGTTGATTCAATTTTCTTAACACCGTGGTAGAAGATCTCTCCCCCATAGTTCCACGGTATTGATTTGTTGGACTTGTACGGGATAGGCCCCAGCATAGTTATCTTTAAAGGTGCAATCTTCGGATCGGATATAATCTTAACAGGTCTTTTGGAGACCTTGGAAAGATTGGAAGATATGGTAATTATCGAAACATCATTGACAGGAGTCGGTATAACAGGAGTCTTTTCAAAAAGTATTTCTTGGTTATCCATTAGGCGTTGGATGCCTAACTTCAACAACGGACAGTCGGTTGGTAAGGATGAAAAAAGGTAGCAATCTTCTTTACAACCTGGGAAAATCCCATCCTTCAGCAAATTCAACTTGATTATCGGTAACGGAGTCATCAAATCATCAACAGTAGCAACAAAAAGATCTTCTTCAACAACATGGACATTGTGACCATGTTTTGGCATTGGAGCAGATATCACATTAGGCTTTTCAGGGGCGTCGAATTCAACTTCTTTAGCATCTATTAACTCCTGAATCTTATTTTTGAGGGTCCAACAATTGTTGGTGTCATTCCCCAGGCTATCTGAATGATAAGCACACTTCGCATTTGAATGGTAGATTTTATTATCCCTGTCTTTTGCCTGAACTGTTTCTTTTGTGATTACAGTCATCGGGATGCCCCATTTTTTCTTAAGTCTCCTTCATAGGTTTTGACTTAATGGGCTTTTATTTCGAGAGATAATGACTGCCTGTCTTGATGATTATACGGAACCATCACCATTTTTTGTTTTGGAAGGACCTCTTTGATGTCATTCATTGTGCACCCAAATTAACTGAGAAAACTACCCTGCCCCCAGGTTGTGATTAAGGTTTTTTTTTATTTGCGTGAAAAGAAAAAACTCCAAATTCTTTGGCTCAAAGGGGTTGACGAGGGATTATCTTCCTTATAACTCCACTGTTTAGGATTTGAAACAACGTCTGTACATCGTCAGCGGGGTCTGTTCAAAAGCATACTGTAGAGATTTTGATATCATTTTCGTCATCCTCCCTCTAAAGGCTTAGAGTTTTTTAATAGAGAGTTGAGCATCACAAAAATGAAATCAATTTGAATATAGTGTATACAAATGGATTGATTCAAAACAGACATATGCAATGCATTGATAAAGTAATAAAGTTTTAACATGACTAAATGTTTGAACAATCAAAAGAAAATTACAAATTGAAAATTCTAATGAACAAAAAGTCTTCTCGTCTCAGGACTTGTCACTTCAAATGGTGAGCCTTGGAGGATTGACAAAAACATTCTATTTGACCATCTTGTGTGAATTCCAATTCTCCTTTATCGATCAGGTCTTGAATTTTGTTTTTCAATGCCCAGCAGTCATCAGTATCATGCCCCGGGCTGTTGGAATGGTATGCACACCTTGCATCAGGATTGTAGTTTGGGGAGGCTATGTGGGGATTCTGAGGAGGGTCCCTTAACGTCACCAGATTCAATCTCAATAGGTGTTGTAAAGCTTGAGACAGCGGCATGTTGAGCTTGGTGAACTGCCTTTTGGGCGTATCTGGATTACTCTGATTAACCCGTTGCTTTTGGCGAGGTTGTCGTTGGACCCATGATGTAGTAGAAATTTGGAAAGGTCCACCCTTCACCAAACCAAACCCTTGTCTTCTTGGAGGCTGATAAATGACTTGGTCCCCGGCCTCGACTGTTTGCTTTATACTGTTGTATCTGTCTTGATGAAGCTGGTCGATAATGATTCTCAGCTCTTCTTGTTCCCGGGCTAAGCCTTGGATAAGAGCCATCTGCCCCAGCATCTGGGTTCTCATTGTACCTAACTCAGCTTGTAGTTGTTCCAGCCATTCATCCTTATTGTCTTCAGGACTTTTCTTGACCAAGTTCCCAATGAGGAGTGTTTTCAACTCTTCCTGCCCCTTGGATAGGTTTAGGAAGATTTCCCTGAAATGAGTTTCTTAAAGATCTCGGTTATCTTGTTTGAGAGCCATTGCTGAAATAAACAGCGAGGATATGAGAGACTTGTACTGGGAGACCTGTTATGCAATGATATGTATGATATATGTATGAAATGTTTTCAAGGATCTCGCGGGGTAAACAAGAAACTGTTAGATTTTGAATTTTGCAGCTTTGATTGAAGAAACTTCGTGTCGTCAAGAGTCCTTCTTCAAGAGTCAAGCTCACCTTATCGAGTGGGTCATAGCCCCTGACTCAAGTTATCGTGTTTTGATCTCTAGACGACATTGGCTAGAGGAAAATAAATCCCCTTTGCCCCTTACTAGACGTTTGATTTACCATAACCTGCATCACAAACCCTTGAGATCCTTGAAATGGTTAAGGAAATGTTAAGGCATGATGTTATGATGTGCATGCTATGTGTTTAAGAAAAAGTACGAGGTGATGTAAACAAGTAAATCCGGAAAGAAATCCAAGTTATTGGATAAGAACTGTAAACAAAACCTACAAGGAACTCATGTTGTCAGATAACAAAAATGTGCAAGTAGTTCAAGTTTGAAAGCTCACAAGTCACACAAACAACCTTAAGTTTAGGCTTGCATGGGGTCTAGGTATTACCCTCTTTTAGTTTAGTTGGTTCAACCTGTCATAGTAATAGTAACCGGGTTCTAGAGGTTCTCAATATCACTGACCATCCTCGATCGGTCATAATTCCAGTTTAGCAACCTTTTCTTGCAGCCGGAATCATCGCGAGAGTATGGTCTCAATGAGTGTAGCATACTGCTACTTTTCTATGGCCAAGTTGGTCAATTATAGGTTCTAAGGTCAGTTGATGCTTAATGACCCATTAGCAGCCCCATACTCTCCTTGTTGCTCCACAAGGGATATCGGTACCAACTAATGTGCCACATCAACGTAGCTACTGCTTCAACCGTATCGGTCTATGCCGTACAGTTCCCTCAGTCTATTGCTACTTACCTAAAAGGTATCCCCAGATCTGGGTTAGGATCTATAGTAACTCCGATACAAAGCCCATAAATATAAAGCAAACAAATCAAACAATTGAAAATAATATGATGAACTAATCCTAAGGTACACCCCACTTATATTACTCCCCAGCAGAGTCGCCAGTTCTGTGATACGGTGGGAAGAACTGACTGTTTTTGGAATGCTGGTTTGCATTTTGCGTTGTGTTTGCAAAATGTCGCGGTAAGCAAGAGTCGCCACCGACTTTTATTTTATCTAACAAGGAAAGGAAAAAAGCACAGAAAAATTCCTTTTTCGAGATATTTCTGAGTACGGGGGGTAGATTATAGAAAGGGAAGGTATTAGCACCCTTTCTATCTGTAGTTATCTACGGGCTCTTAGGTACTTGCTCATCATTTTCAAAATGTTTTCTTTGTGCTTGTGGGTTTTGAAAAGTTTTTGTTTTTAACTTCGATTTAACTCTTGCTTCTGTCTTCAAGAGTGTAATGAAGTGTTTTTGAAAACTTGTTTGTAAAAAGGAGTGTAAGTGTGAAAAAATTTTGTTTTGGACGAGCAAGTATCTAAGAACTAATCTACCTACTCGAAAAAGGAATCATTCTATGCTAATTTCCTTTAGAAAATGCTATCCCACTATTAGTGAGTAGGTAGCACCGTCGTTGGAGTTTGAGGGTTAATTCGAAAGGGACGTACGGTCACTAAAGCAATGTTTGGACGTCTTAGTAATGACCTTAATGTCTTAGATCAATTATCCGAGGAGACAATATCAGAGGCAACCTTTCCGAGGCAACTTTGATCTTTGGACAAAAGGAGACCACTAAAACATCCTATACTCAATGACCGTTTACCGAAGGCAACCAAGTGGGAGTGTACCCTAAGAGTGCGCATGTGCGAATGATTCAGTTTCAGTTTATTTATCTTTGCACATTTAGGGTGATCTAACTGTTTTAAATTTAGTCATACATTTTTTCATGCATCCCTATATCATACATCTAACAGTTAATAATTTGCGGAATTTAAAGTGCAGAATTTAAACTACGCTATTACAAGGCTTCGGGTATTTACATAGCCAAAAACAAACCATTTGAAAATAAAGTGATAAATGTAAATAAACGTCATAATTAAACTATTACAAACTGTAGGCAGTTACATCAATATGGTAAATAATAAAAATAAAGCGCGCCAGAAGAATTAAGATCGACGAGAATTTAAGGTTTTGACCCTTCTAACTTAATTAAAATAAAAAATGTTTTTTTGTTGTTTTTAATAAAAGAAATAAGTTTTATAAATTAAATATGCAATTAATTAGTTAATTAAATTAATTAATAAAAATAATTACATGACCTATTTTGGTTTCTTTGGTTATTTTAGGAAAAAATAAAATATAATTAAGTTAGTAATAAAACCTATTTATTCTAATTATTTTTAAGTTATTTACAAAAAGAAATTAAAGTTTTACCTAAAATTAAAATTTAATTAAGAAAAAATCCTAAATCTATTTTTATGTGATTTTTATATTTGTTTATTGATAAAAAAAGTATTAAAAGAAATAAATAAAACGAATAAAACATGAAAATAAAGATGAACCTAGTAGCAAAAGTAAACAGGGGGTGCAATCATCAGAAATCCCTAGGCCCGAATCTTCGAAAGCTTCATGCTCTAACTATGGTGTTTTTTTTATTCTTACGTGGAACCTATGATTCAACCATCCATAATTGTTCTATATAAACTTAAACAAACGTTAGCATACCATAAAATGTGATTAAAATTAGAGTTTCAAAGTTTAAATCAGTGTTGTCAAATAGGGGGCGTGCTAGGCGTATGATGGATTGCTCTTGGGCCTTGTAAAACTCTTGAGGACTTCAAGAGGATGGTTTGAGACTTGATTTCAATTGAGAGAGACCAGAACCTCGAGATATGACTTTCACCAATTCTTTGATTTCTTGAGAGCTTTTTGAAGAGCTTTTAGAGAGCTTTTTGAAGAGCTTTTTGAGAGCTTTTTAGAGAGGATTTTCGTCCCTTTCAAGCTTGTATGGCTCTATATTTATAGAGGAGAATGAGGAGACTAGAAAGCATGGAAATAATCTCCCTCATAATGTTGTGTTTTAAGACCATGATCAAAATTTGAAAAAAAATGCCATATTTGATGATTTTATGCCATTTTCACATGTGGATGAACCTGGACATATTTGAAAAGTTATTGCACGAAATCAATTGACATAAACCAGCATAAAACTTTCCCAAAATGGATTCACATCAAAATTTATATTATTCCCATTATTTATTTATTTAATTCTGAATTTTAATGAATAAAATATCAAAATAAATAGCATAAATAGTAGAAAAATGTATGGGTGGTCTTAGAGGTCGTGGACCATGTTAGGAATGAGTTTCAAACTTGAAAAGATACGCCCATTTGGAAAAATCCAAGTTTGGTCAATATTTGCTTCATGCATTTTTTCAAAAATTGTCCAACTTTGACAATGCATATCTCTCTCAATTTTAACTTTATGAGGGTGTTCTTTGACTTTTTAGAAAGCTTAGGATGTCCCCTAAGAGACCGCTTTGGTTTCATCTCAATTGGATCTACCATGTTCATGTAAGAAGCTTTGACCCAAAAGGTGTTTTTGTTGACTTTCCAAAATGACCTATAATGTCCAAATTCATAACTTCTTGTGAGTGCATATTTTGAACTTGGGAGCTGTAGATGGATTGTATTGAATTGCATCCTCTTAAAAATGAGCTTTGGATGTGTCATTTCTTATAAAGTATGAGAGAGTTATGCTTGATCAAAGTTGAGTTGACTTTTCCTGCAAAATCCTAATTTAGAAACTTTTGAGTCTTGATGAATTATGAGCAATCCTTGATGAATCATGATCAACCCTTAATAAAATGATGAAATATACTTCAAAATGAGGATGTTGACCAAAAATCTTGAAGTTTGACTGTATGTGGGCCACAGTTAACTTTTGCCCTAGCATAGTCGATTTCCAGGCCTTTGAGCAATTGACTGAGCAAACTTGACATGGATGATCTTGAGAACATATTAGGACAATTTTGAGAATTTGGGGTCCCTTGAACTCAAGTATCTTGATGCAACATGAAACCCTAATTTGAGGTAGACTGCCTTAGGAGAGAGCTTGTCTGGCCAACCCTTGGACTACCTTGAGCAACTTGGGGATCTTTCTGGAAATGTTTTGAGAAATATGGGAGGGTAAATTTTGGGGTACAACACCAATCAATGGTAAGATAGCAATATCAAAGGAGGAGAGGAATGAACAACCGACTTTTTAGTAAGGTAGAATGTTCCTAGTTGCTTTCTCATCTTCAAAACACAAACACTTTTTCAAATGTACCAACACTTTCCATGTAATATTTTCAAAAGTTCAACACTTTTTATACAATCTTATAGAGACGAAAATCATTACAAAGTTTTCCTAAACGAAGGCGCTTTTCAAAAATACTTTCAAAACCCACCACAAAGCACACTTTCAAACAAAAGTAATGATCTAGCAAGCAACTAAGAGCCCATAGATAACTATAGATGAAAAGGGTGCTAACACCATCCTTTTTCATAATCTACCCCCCGAACTCAAGAAAATAATCTCAAATGTCTTTCCAGTTCTTTTCACCCTTTCCTTTATTTGGGTAAAAGAAAATTCGATGGCGACTCTTGCTATCTGCAACAATTGCGATAAAACGCAAAACACCCAAGTCAGTTCTCCCACCGTGTTACACTGTCATACTCCTTTCACTGCCAGATTATATTTCAATTGTACCAACAATATGGCTGAGTATGAAGCATGTATTATGGGTCTCAACGTTGCTATCGACTTGAGGATCAAATTCTTGAGTGTATTTGGAGACTCGACCCTAGTAATCAGTCAAATTAAAGGAGAATGGGACACAAAGCATCCTAATGTGTATTTGAATTTTTGGGCTTATCTTTTAAGGTCCAAACGTGTTATTGACCTCATAAGAGAACCTAATTCCATTCATTTATTTTTGTGGTCTTTATTTCATTTGTTTTTATTTTATTCATTTAAATTCAAAATTAAATCAAATAATTATCAAATGATGTACAAAGCATAAAAGGCTTGAGATTCAATTTCATTTGGGGCCCCAAGATCATGTAAAAAATGTGTGAAATTATTTACAAACCAAATCTTCATGGTTTAATGAGATTTCATTCTATTTTCAAGCAAAGTCAAAGACGTGTTTTCATACAAGGTCCAAGCCCACCTTTTGACCTAATACCTTCTCTTATAAATACCCTTCATGTTCAGACAACAAGGACACAAAAAAACTTGCCTCGAGACACTCACTCAAAACCTCAAATTTTGTTCCAACCCTTTTCAAATCAAACCACCCACTCAAATCAATCCCTGAGACATTGCAGAGTAAGTCTTGATTATGCTTGATGATCCAAAAATGCCTGAAACATGCCTTACATGCATCACTGGTTTCCTTACTTTTGGTGAATTTCGATTTTTGATTTTTACAATGCTTTGATGTAAACTAATGATTTCACTGTGTTTCTGAGATGTAACAATATAGGATTGGACCCTTGCATGAGTCCCATAATGCCTGGATAGCTGAGCACAATGTTTGGACCAATTTACATTATTTTATTCGCATCTCTTTATGCATGAAGAATTAGCCAAAGCTAAGGCCACCAATGGATTCTCAAGGGTCAATTTAGGGGGGTAGGGTCTCTTTTAATCATTAACGGTTGTTATTTTGCAGGTTATAAGAATCAACTCGCCGGAGAAGACGACCGGAGCTAGGGCTCCGACGCCTCTCCGGTCCATATGTTTTTGTTTATTTTATATTTATTTGTTTATGTTATACAACCGGATGAAACAGCCACCCCATTAGCAAGAACCCGCGCTAAGGCTTTGGTCTCTAAAGGCATGGGTTCGATCCCTTCCTTTTGCATCTTCTTTTGTTATTTTTCCAAGTCTTTCAGGTTTTACATATAATCTTCAGCGCCTGTTTCCTATCACCAATCAACGCTTGGCCTGGTGGCAAGCTATGCAACTGGGAAGCTAGAGAGCATGGGTTCAACACCCACCCCGTACAGTTTTAACCTTTTTACTCTTTTTGTAATTTCTTTGATTAGCCATTACTCTTTTTTCCTTTTTCTCAAATATTTTCTTAATTAACCATTAATCAATTTTAATCTTTTTCTTAAAACCCTAATAAATTAGGTTTAGGTTTTCTAATCAATAATTAATTTTAATATTTTTTATTAATTAATTAGATTAATTAGTATTTTCTTAAAATTAAAACTAATTAGACTTTAGGTATTTTTATTAATTAAAATTAATTAGACTTAAGGTTTTAAACATTTAATTAACTTTAATTTATTTTCTAAAAATACATTAACGACATTCAGACATTTTCTAATCTCTTCTTATTTTCTTTTTGCTATTTATTTTCTTAGAGAAATTGTATAGGTCGCATGACTTTTTTCTTGTAATAATTTAGATTTATCTTTCCACATTTTTTCTATTATGTAACTGCTCAGGGGATGTAATAGTTTAGGGTTTAAATTCCACATCTTTTTTATGTAACTGCCCAAAGCCTTGTAATAGCTTCGAATTTACTTTTCGTGCCTTTAATTTTCCGTATACATATTATACTGCTAGTAACTAGGCATGTATGGCAAGATCTAAAAACAATCGATAGATAACCCTAATACAAGATAAATAACTGAACCTGACACACTATTTACACATACACCTCTAGGGTAAAATCTCTTCGTTGCCTTTGGAAATGTTGGTCATGTCCCTCGAAATAGGGATACTTTAGCAAACGACCTTGAATAAAGATCATCGTCCCTCGATGACCCTTCGATGTTGCCTACGAAAAATGATCTAGTTCATCTGATACGATTGCTAAAGTATCTCTATATGTTACCTTCGATGACCATTCAATGACCCTTCGCATGTCCCTTCACATCTAATATATAGGGCTGCCTACCAACTAATAGTATGGATAGCACTATCTCTAAAGGAGAAGAAAAATAAAAAGAAAGACCTTGAGTAGGTAAGAACTGTTAATCGCTTACTCACAATATTTTCTAAAAAACATTTTTTGACACATCACACTTTCAAAATATTTTCAAACACTTTGTACGCGTTCTTGAGGACTGATACAAGAATAATTACAAAGTTGGTCGATTTTAGGCTTTTTAAAATATTTTCAAACATCACACACACAAAGCAAAAATTTCAAAAGTGAGCTAGAGATTAAGAGCCCGTAGATAACTACGGATGAAAAGGGTGCTAACACCTTTCCTTTTCATAACTTACCCCCTGAACTCATAAAATCTATCAAGGTCTTTCATGTTCTTTTCACCCTTTCCTTGTTGGTTAAAAGAAAAGTCGGTGGCAACTCTAGCTATCCGCATATTTTGGATAAAACTAAAAAAGTCAGTTCTCCTATCGTATTACAGACACCAACGAGACACAGTTCTCAACCATAACAATCAACGAAAAGATCGGAAGCAGAAGAAGAAATAACATACGCAAAAATTTAGAGGAGAAAAGAGAGAAGCAAGATAGAAATGAGAACATACCTGAATAAACACCGAACATTATCTTCGGTCGGTAAGCGTTTTACTCTTATTTCATTTGTTTCACCGCTTGATTCATGTTTGTTTGAAATTTGATATGTGCCCACGAAGAGAGTCAGATGAGGCGGAAACGATGGTGGTATGCTTGGTGTGATCGGTGGAAATAAAACTGACTGTTTTGGAATGCTGGTTCGCGTTTGCGTTTCGCAAAATGTCGCGGTAAGCAAGATTCGCCACCGTCTTTTATTTTCTCCAACAAGGAAAGGACAAAAGCACAGCAAAATTCCTCCTCGAGATGTTTCTCGGGTTCGGGAGGTAGATTATAAAAAGGGAAGGTATTAGCACCCTTTCTATCTGTGGTTATCCACGGGCTCTTAGGTACTTTCTCACTATGTTTTCAAAATGTTTTGCTTTTCTTGTGTTTGTGGGTTTTGAAAAAGTTTGTTTGAAAACTTTGATTTAACTCTTGTATATGTCCTCAAGAGTGTATGAAGTGTTGTTTGAAAACTTTTTTCAGAAAAGTGTAGGCGCGAAAAGTTGTTTTTGTTTTGAAAGAGCAAGTACCTGAGAACCTCTACCTACTCAAAAGAAATTAAGCTGTGTAAATGTCCTTTAGACAGTACTATCCCACTATTGAGAAGTAGGTAGCACCGTTGTTGGAGTTTTCGGGTCAATTCGATTATAGGGACATGTGGTCACTAAAGCAATGGTAGGACACCTTAGCGGTAACCCTAATGTCTTATATCATTTTTTATCGAGGCAACCGTTTCGAGGCAACTTTGATCTTTAGACAGGAGGGCGACCTCTAAAACACCCTATACTCAATGACCACGTCGAGGCAACCAAGTGAGGCGTACCCTAGGAGTGGCATGTGCGAGTGTGTCAAGTTTCAGTTATGTTATCTTTGTACATGTTATGGTGATCTACGATTGATTTTAATTTAAGAGAGATCTTGACATGCATAGCCTAGTTAGCATACATCTAGAAGTTAATAGTTGCGGAAAATAAAACTAAGCTATTACAAGGCGTCGGGTATTTACATCGCCAAAAACAAACCCTTGAAAATTAAATTGCAGAAAGTAAATAAAAGCGGTAAATAAATAAAGTCCTAATTATCTATTACAAACCGGGAAACAGATACAATAATATGATAAAATATGAATCAAAAATAATCACACGCGCGAGAAAAATTGAATCGGAATGTTTTTAGGGTTTTGACCCCTTTTTGAGAAAGAAGGAAGTTTTCATTATTTATGAATTAAATTAAATTAAACCTAAACTAATTAATTAATAAAAAGAAATATTTTTGGTTTTTTAATGTCTCAAGGAAATAAATTTAAAAAAAAATGATTAAAAATTATCAAAAACCCTAATTCTATATTAATTTTATTGTGAAAACATTAAAATTAAGCTAATTAAAAACTAAATTAATTATGTTAGTATTTATTTACAAAAATAACTAATTAAATTTGATAAATAAAAATATTATATATTTTTATGTTTTCTGAATTTATTATGAGGAAAAAAAATTAATTTGGTTAATTAAGTAATAATAATAATAAGGCAAAATACTCATTTTGGTTCTTTAACTATACCCTTGGATTCGTATTGGTCCCTTAACTTTTTTTGTGTCATTTTGGTCCCTTAACTTTCAAAAAGTTTCATTTTAGTCCTTTTTATCTAATTAGCTACGAATTTAGCGGCTGATTTCAAAGTTTTTCCGTCTAATTAGCTACGAATTTAGACAAAAAGGACTAAAATGAAACTTTTTGAAAGTTAAGGGACCAAAATGACACAAAAAAAAGTTAAGGGACCAATATGAACCCAAGGGTATAGTTAAAGGACCAAAATGAGTATTTTGCCTAATAATAATTAATAATAAAACAATTAAATGAAAAATATAAAAGAAGGAGAAAAAAAGAAATAAACTTGTGGGGGGTGTTGGGCCTGATTTGTGGTGGAAAGAGCAATTCTTAGCCCACTAACATTCCAGCCTGTTTGACTTTGGTGATTATCCACATGCTTGTTGACTGGGACTATGGTGAGGATTCCACTCTTGGCCACTGGATTTGCTTTGCAAGCCACTTGGCGTGTTGATAGTTGAGGTATATGGTGGACCTTTTTTTGGCAAACTGCACAAGAACACCTGAAAAATAAAAGTAACAATGTTTTGGGGGGACCTGGGATTCGAACCCAGGCCCCAGTGCTCAATGCTTGTTCGCCCTAGCTACTGAGCCAATCGCTCCAATTGATATCATAACAAACAATGATTAATTTATTAGTAAACCAACAAATATGCCTGGAAAAAAAAAAGCGCGCGATTTTTAAAAGGGGCGAATGGGAGGGAGACGCGTCAGCGTCTTCTTCGTTGAGCACTGGTTTTTTTACCTGCGGATTTGTTTCGTAGGTTCTTCCTAAAATCGTCCCTAGGCTGCAAAAATTCATTCCAAGACCATGGTTGATCTCGTCTCCATCTCCTGATCACTCCTATACCAATTATTGTGGCCAATTTTACCTGCATCAAAAACGCCTAAAAAGCAAGCATATAAACCCTAGAATCGGGCATCACGATACAAGGCATAAAAACCAAATTGGCTATTGCAGTTATGTGAGAAATCAAACAATAAACATGAATATGCTAATGTTTTGAAGAAAAAGTACAAGAATAGAAGATCACGATTCCATGTCCAGGGCTGACTTCGTGATGACTTACAGAGCTGTGTAGGTGATGAAAAGGCCTGATTTTTCTTCCAATCGCTTTAGGGGATGGCAGTCAAGCACTCTACGTTGAGTTTCTTGATTGAAACAAGCTCTAACCAAGAATTCGATTCCTCTCTTTTTCACCTTTTTTTCCAGTTTTGGTTTCTTGATTTTAGGCAGCTTCAGGTCGTGAATTAGGTTTAGGAGGCTTGCTTTCATATATGGGAATTGAATTAGGTCAAGAGTTGGGCCTTAATCCATGTATATGGGAGAATTAGGTTTGCACTTTTTAACCATTGACAAACTTTCCAAATATGGCCAAATCTGAGATTTTGTACACAAATAAGCCCTAGCACGAATTGGTTAGTTGGCACATGATATATGAAAGCTGTACAAATCACAAAGATACTATTCCATTGATTTTTAGATTTTATTTGAATTATTATAGATTTAAAATGAATTAAATCAATAAAAATTAAATAAAATATAAAAATAAATGTTTGGTCATGAAATCAAGCATGGGACACGTGTGTGGCATGACAAGGCTGAATCAAGTGGAAGAAAGTGGGCCCTTTTGTAAAAAATTGGAGTTTTGAGGATAGTTGACTTTTGCAAATTCATGAAAATTTCCCAACTTCTCCAATGCACAAATTACTCAATTTTGATCATATGACCATGTTCTTGGACATTTTGGAAAGCCCTTGAAGTCCTCTAACCAATTCCTTTGGTCCCATGTCATTTGGATTTACCAATCTCAAGTTATGGCCTTTGACTCAAAGTGTACTTTTGTTGACTTTTGAAATTGACCTATAATGTAAAAATTGGTAACTTTTTGTGAGAGAACTTCTTGAACTTGGAGTGTGAAGATGGGTTGTAGGAAATTGCATTCTCTTCAAAATGAGCTTTGGATGGAATTTTTCTGACAAACCATGAAAAAGTTATGCCCTGGTCAAGATACAGTTGACTTTTCTGCTGTCCAAAAATAGTAACTTTTGCATCTTGATGATTTTTGAGCTATTCTTGTGGAATCATGATCAAGACTTGATCAAATGATGATTGTGACCTCAAAATAAGATGTTGACCAAAAATTCTGACTTTTGACTGTAAAATGACCATTTTGTCCTTGCAGTTGACTGTAGATCAAATGAGGCTTTTGACTGTGCAAATTGGCATTTTGAGTCTTGAAACTTAGCATGTAGATGCTTGAGAATGTATATAGGCCTATAGGACTTGATTGAACCATTGAAAACCCCAAATTCCTTGAAAGAACCAAAACCCTAATTTCAGCTGTCTTAGGAGGTGGATTGACTTGGTTCCAGAAAAATCTTTAGGAATTGATTTAACTGGTTTTGTCTCCATTGACTTGGTTCCAGAAAAATCTTTAGGAACCAATTTAACTGGTTTTGTCTCCATTGACATAATTGAGAATTTAACTGCATCTTTCCTGAAAGGTAACGGTCAGGCATATGCAATGTATGATATGGATCAAGCAATGATGTTCTCAACATAAATGAGATTGTATGATATGATGCGTATATGCATGTGTCATGATGTATGAAACTGTGATGTTTTAGCTGGGGAAAATAAATCCCGGAGCTGCTGGAGAATAGAGTAGAGTTATTCGTTTCCGCTGGGGATGATGAACGAAGATAATTGTGAGAAGAAGCCTGCAAGAGAGAAGAACTTCGTTGGGGGAATAAACTGATGAAGAGATTACTCCGAGGGGACTACTCTGTGGGGGAGAGATGTTCTGCTGAAGATTTTACCGATAACTCCACTAGGGATGCTGTTGATAAGCTCCGTTGGGGATTTTGATGATGAACTTCGCTGGGGATATAAAGAACTTTGCTGAGGATGATCTTTCCGTTGCAACTTGCTGAGGATAACCCAGTTAGACTCTGGTGGGGATAACCTCTGAATATGGCTGGGGAGAGATACTTGTACTCTGCAGGGGACAAACTTCCAGAATCTACTGGGGAGATGATTCAACTCTGGTGGGGAAGCTTTTTAGTCTGCACTGGGGAATGGCTCCAGTGGAGTTATCTTGTATTCCGCCGGGGAACATTCTTATATTTCGTCGAGAAATATTAAGACTGTCGGGGATGCTTGCTGAGGAATTTCTGTATACTCCGATGGGGAATATTAAGACCTACTGGGGATACCTATCCTTTTTAGGGCTGATGGTAGATCAACTCTGCTTGGGGAGAGTATTGCTGATTTGTTCATAGTTGCAAGTCTCAGTGGGGAGAGCTTCAACTACTGTCTTACTCTTGGGGAGTGAAGGTATCTCGGTCGAATTCTTCAGCTGAACTTACCTTGGTACCTCGGTGGACAGAGCAACTAGATCGCTTAGACAATTCTTATTGCCCCTACTTCCAATGTCACCCGTAATTAGTCCTTTGTTTCGCATGCAAGTATTTATGAGCTGCAATTAATGTCTAATGCATATATCAAAAATGAGCATTGGACGTTCTTTGCAAAACAAAACAGATAAAGGAAAAGAAATAATTTGTACTTCGTCTGAAAAGTGAATTTGTATTGATTTTGAAATTTTCCTGTAAATAGGCGTTTTGTGTACAAGAGGCTGACGTCCTAGTAAGAGAATGCCTCCGAGCAAATAGAATTTATACAATTTGTAAAAAGGAAACGAAAAAGCTATGTGAAAAATCCCACTGGGTTCCGACTCTGCTATCGCCTTTATGTCTTCAAGCATCTCATCACTTTGCTGCTTAGTTGAAGATGAATCTGATTGATTGGTGTCGTCCGAGCCTGATAGTCGATACCAACGTCTAGATGCAGGGTGATCCAATGAGACATAGTGTTACACTTATCCCTAACTTTTGCCTGGACCGCCATTTCGGGTTTTCAGTCCACCGGGATACCCATTTTTGCCCAAGCCGCCTTTTCAGGTTTTCGACTTGCCGGGTGTACAGATTTTTTTATTTGCATCCCTTATTTTTGCCCGAACCCTTTTGGTTCTCCGGGAAGCCCTTATTTTTGCCTAGGCCGGTCGAACTAGCGGGTCTTTAATCATGCGTAGTATCTTTTTACTATGTCTACATTGGCGGGGTGAGGAAGGTCGTCACCATCCATGGTGGTTAGAATCATCGCTCCTCCTGAGAAGATGTTCTTAACCACAAATGGTCCTTCGTACGTAGGGGTCCATTTTCCCCGGGGATCACCTTGAGGTAGAATGATGCGCTTGATTACCAGGTCCCCGACTTGATACTCTTGTCATCTGACTTTCTTGTTAAATGCCTTGATCATCCGTTTTTGATACGTCTTACCATGACAAATAGCAGTGAGTCTCTTTTCGTCGATTAGGTTTAGTTGATCAAGTCGGTCTGGATCCAGTCGTCTTCGCTCAAACCTGCATCCTTCATGATCCGAAGAGAGGGTATCTGAACCTCAATGGGCAGGACTGCCTCCATACCGTATACCAAGGAGTAGGGTGTTGCCCCTATTGACGTTCGTGCTGAGGTACGGTACCCATGAAGAGCAAATGGTAACATCTCGTGCCAATCTTTGTAGGTCACTGTCATCTTCTGCACAATCTTCTTAATGTTCTTATTGGCCGCTTCTATAGCCCCATTCATCTTCGGCCGGTAGGGAGAAGAGTTATGGTGCTGTATCTTGAATTGCTCGCAGAGCTCAGTGATCATTTTATTGTTAAGATTGGTACCATTATCTGTAATGATCCTCTCTGGTACCCCGTATCGACAGATCAGGTTGTGCCGAATGAACTGTGCCACGACGTCCTTGGTTACGGTAGCAAAGGAAGCTGCCTCAACCCACTTCGTAAAGTAATCAATCGCTACCAGGATGAAGCGATGCCCGTTGGATGTCGTAGGTCTGATCTCGCCGATCATATCAATGCCCCACATTGCAAAAGGCCAAGGTGCTGTCAAGA
Organism: Vicia faba; assembly: GCA_948472305.1. Classification (NCBI taxonomy): domain Eukaryota; kingdom Viridiplantae; phylum Streptophyta; class Magnoliopsida; order Fabales; family Fabaceae; genus Vicia; species Vicia faba. The sequence continues at coordinate 730,802,005 of OX451739.1, forward strand.
CGTTCAAAGGAACAGGGGGAATGTGCACCTTATCAGCATAGATCTGGCACTTATGACATGTCCGAGAATGCTGGTAACAGTCGGCTTCCATTGTGGACCAGTAATATCCTGCCCGAAGGATTTTATTTGCCATGGTATGTCCACTGGAATGAGTTCCGAAGGTACCTTCATACAGCTCTGCCATGATCCTTTCTGCTTCGATCTTATCCACACAACGCAGTAAGGTTGAATCATGATTACGTTTGTAAAGAATGCTGTTGCTGAGGAAGAACTTTGCCGCGAATCTTCTCAGAAACTTCTTGTCATTAACAGATGCACCCTCGGGGTATTCTTGAGCTTCAAGGTACCTCTTCACTTCATGATACCAAGGCTTTTCTGTTACCTCTTCAGTCTCAAGATCACAGCAATGTGCAGGTTCATCCAATTTCTAAATAATGATCCGGGGAGCCTCGTTGTCCCATTTGACTTTGAACATAGAAGACATCGTAGCTAGCGCGTCCGCCAACTGATTTTCCTCTCTTGGGAAGTGTTCAAAGGTTATTTCCTCAAAGTGGGGAAGCAACGTCAACACATACTCCTTATAAGGAATAAGATTTGGGTGTTTCGTATCCCACTCGCCTTTGATCTGACTGATCACGAGAGCGGAATCTCCGAAGACACTCAGAAACTTGATCCTTAGGTCAATTGCAGCTCGAAGACCCATGATGCATGCTTCATACTCCGCCATGTTGTTGGTGCAGTTGAAACATAGTCGGGCGGTAAGTGGAGTATGAGAGCCCTTAGGAGATATGATCACAGCACCAATACCGTTACCCAAAGCGTTTGAGGCTCCATCAAAGTGCATAGACCATCGGGATCCTTCCTCAGGTCCTTCATCCGTTCCAGGTATTTCGCAATCAGTCACTACCATGATATTCTCGTCTGGAAATTCAAAGTTCATGGACTGGTAGTCATCCACTGCCTGATGTGCCAAATGGTCTGCCAACACACTTCCCTTGATTGCTTTTTGAGTCGTGTACTGGATGTCATATTCAGTCAAGATCATCTGCCATCTTGCTATTCTCCCGGACAAGGCAGGCTTTTCGAAGATATACTTGATTGGATCCATTTTTTAAATGAATAGAGTAGTGTGAGTCAACATATACTGTCTCAGCCGGCGAGCAGCCCATACCAAAGCGCAGCAAGTTTTCTCGAGCAGTGAGTATCGGGTCTCACAGTCGGTAAACTTTTTGCTAAGGTAATAAATAGCGTGCTCTTTTCGTCCAGACTCGTCATGCTGACCTAGCACACACCCCATTGAGTTGTCCAGTACTGTCAAGTATAAGATTAGAGGTCTCCCTTCAACTGGTGGCATAAGAATGGGTGGCTCTTGGAGATACTCTTTGATTATTTGGAAAGCGTCCTGGCATTCATCGTTCCAACGTACTACTTGATCTTTCTTCAGTAGCTTGAAGATTGGTTCACAAGTAGCAGTTAGGTGCGAGATGAATCGGGCAATGTAGTTCAGCCGTCCTAGAAAGCCTCTGACTTCTTTCTCTGTCTTGGGAGTTAGCATCTCTTGTATGGATTTCACTTTGGCAGGGTCCACTTGAATACCTTTATCGCTCACGACGAAGCCGAGCAGTTTTCCAGATCTCACCCCGAAGGTGCACTTGTTCGGGTTTAATCTCAGCTTGTACAACTTCAACCGGTCAAACAGCTTCTATAGATGGTCAAGGTGTTCCTCCTCAGTTTGGGACCTTGCAATCATATCTTCGACATATACTTCAATCTCATGATGGATCATATCATGAAACAGAGCAACCATGGCACGCTGATACGTTGCCACGGCATTTTTTAACCCAAAAGGCATGACCTTGTAACAGAAGGTGCCCCACTGAGTAACGAAAGTTGTCTTCTCCATGTCTTCAGGAGCCATCTTTATTTGATTATAACCGGAGAAACCGTCCATAAAGGAGAATACCTTATGCTGAGCAGTGTTGTCAACCAGAACATCGATGTGAGGCAGAGGGAAGTCATCTTTAGGGCTCGCCCTGTTCAAATCCCTGTAGTCAACACACATTCGGACCTTACCATCTTTCTTCGGCACCGGAACCACATTGGCAACCCACTGAGGGTAAGAAGTTACTGCTAGAAAACCGGTGTCAAATTGTTTCATAACCTCAGCTTTGATTTTCTCGGACATCTCTGGACGCATACGGCGGACCTTCTGTTTTACCGGAGGGCATTCTTCCTTGGTAGGCAGGTGATGAACCACAATGTCAGTATCCAACCCAGGCATGTCTTCATAAGACCAGGAAAAGATTTCCACGTAGTCGTGCAGCATCTGAATCAACCGTTGTTTCACACTGAGCTCCAGGTTTGCACCAACCTTGACTTCCTTTCTATCTGTCTCAGTACCCAGATTTACCGTTTCCACTGGCTCTTCATGTGGCTGAATGGCCCTCTCTTCCTGGAGTAGCAGTCTTGCAAGCTCACCAGGAACTTCGCAATCATCTTCACCTTCGTCTTCGGCTAAGTTGATCGGATTTTCGAAGTCATAACTGGCAGTAGCAGAGTCGTTACCAGTGAGATCCAGAGTGGATTGGGACCTGTATATGTGAGTGTGTGTAAAATAGTTGTTTTACAATATATAGTAAAGAAAGACAAGGAGCACAAGATTTGAAATGCAAAAAACTCCCAATGCTTTTATTAATGATATATGAAAATGACACACAAAAGCCCTCACAAATGAAACCACGGTGCCCCGGGTAAGACACCGGGCCATAAAGTTTCACAATATTGTTTGTTACAAATTCAAAACAAAGGAGTTCATTACTGAGTCACAAAAGTAATAGGGACGAAGTCCTTTACCGTCCAGTTGTTTGGTCCACCATTGGTTGTAGGGTAGATCCAACTGTCGAATTCAGATTCCTTCACGTCATCTTCGATGGCATTTACTCCCGAGTTGCTGATGAACATAGGAGATCTTCCAATCCTTGCACTACGAACATCCCTTTGAGCTTCTGCAGTGAAACCCAAACCAAACTTGTCAGTCTTCTGAGTGAAATCCGGAAGTCGGCCCCAGTTTGCATACTCACCCTTCTCCACAACAGCTCGGGCATCCTTTAAGGAAGCCATCTTCAAAGGAGAATCTTCAATCACAGTCTCAGCTGATGCCAGTGTCTGAAGAACCTCTTCAAAGTGTTGGAATGGGGTCTCAATGAACTCCCCATCCATCTCTATGTACCAGAACGAGTTGAGGTGGCTGACCATGTACTCTTCCTCCCCCTGAACTGTCACAATCTTCCCTCTGACCGGGTACTTCAGCTTTAGATGTAGTGTGGAGGTCACAGCTCCAGCCTTATGGATCCCTGGACGACCCAACAAACAGGAATAGGACGGTCGAATATCCATCACGTAGAATGTAGAGTCGAAGACCTGAGACCCAACTCTAATTGGAATATCAACCTCACCATGCACCATCCTTTTAGACCCATCAAAGGCCCGAACAACAATGTTACTTGGCTTTAGCTCCAACCTTTCGCAATCCAACCTGTCTAGAGCTTTCTTGGGCAAGGGTTCAATGAGGAACCAGTGTCAACCAACACATGTGCAAGAGTAGTGCCCCTGCATTCAATGGAGACATGCAGGGCATCATTATGGTTCTTCCCTTTAGCAGTCAGATCAGCGTCAGAGAAACCCAAACCATTATCAGCAGTTAAGTTGGCCACACAATCGGTAAACTGATCAGCTGATGTCTCTTGTGGCACGTGGGTCGTCTTCAGGAAGGTAATCAGGGCCTTGGCATGGGCCTCTGAACACAACAACAATGATAACATAGAAATCTTGGAGGGGGTTTGCCCCAGCTGCTCAATTACATTATAATCACTCTTCTTAATGATCTTCAGAATCTCTTCCATCTCTTGTTTGGAAGCTTCAACATTGATGGTCTTTGGTGCCTCCGTCTGGGCAGGCATATCAGTGGCGATCCCTTTGCCCCGAGCGTCAGATGACTCGGCAACAGGGGTAGAAATAGGAACTTGATCAGGAAGGGAAGTAGGTACACTTGCAGGTGTGATGACAAGAGGTCTTTGGACCATTGGTGGCGCAATATCTGGTGAGAAAGGTCTACCGCTGCGGGTGACTTTGGCAGGCCCAGTGATGTTGGTGACGCCGGTACTAGTATCAAACTCTTGTTTAACTCCAAGAACATAAACATCCGCCCCATAGTGCCACTGGACAGCTTTGTCGGATGTATAGGGGATGGGCCCCGGAACAGTGATAATTATGGGTGCAAGCTTCTAAACAGGCATAATTTTGACAGGCTTCCTCGAGGGAGCCTTGGGAGAATTGTTGAAAATGGTGACAATGGAAACTTCTTCAGTAGGGATAGCAGGAAAAGCAATCTTCTCAAACAGGATTTCTTTATTATCCATCAGGTTTTGGATACCTGACTTCAAAGATGGGCAACCAGTAGGTGAAACGGAACATAGATGGCAACCTTTACTACATCCCGGAAATAAACCGGCTAGCAACAGGTTCCTTTTGACGGTTATCAGCAGGGTGGCAATATCATCCACAGAGGCTACAAACAGGTCTTCCTCTACAGCATTTACTCCATGCTTGGGCATGGGAGCAGTCACAACATTGGGCCTCTCGGGCGCCTCAAACTCAATCTCTTTAGCATCGATTAGGTCCTGGATCTTATTCTTCAAAGTCCAGCAATCATCTGTGTTATGCCCCGGAATATCAGAGTGATAAGCGCAGCGGGCGTTAGGATTGTACTTTGGGGATGTAGTATTTGGATTCTTTGGGGCTTCCCTTAGAGTTACCAAATTGGTTGTCAACAACTATGGCAATATCTGGGACAAGGTCATGTTGAGACGAGTGAACTGCCTTCTAGGTCTCTCACCCCTTTGTTGGTTGTGATGCTGAGGAACACCAGCAGGTTTTGAAATGACCACCGCGTTGACAGCTTGGCGGTGTTCCGATCTATTTGGTCTCCTTGAACCATAGACAACACTGGATTCTTTCTTAAACGGCTTCTTTTCAGTGCTCGACGAGGCACCTTTCTGTATCTTCCCAGACTTGATACCAGCTTCAATTCTCTCACCAGTCAGGATAAGGTCTGTAAACCCGGCTGAAGAATTTCCAATCAAATGGTTGAAGAACGGACCAGACAGGGTCCCCAGAAACATATCAACCAGCTCACGATCAGTCAAAGGTGGTTGCACCCTTCCGGAAAGGTCTCTCCATTTTTGGGCGTACTCTTTAAATCCTTCACCCGTCCCTATTGACATACCCTGGAGTTGGGTACGCGTAGGAGCGAGGTCGGAATTATATTGATACTGCTTAGAGAACACAGTAGCCAAATCTTCCCAGTTGCGGATACTGGCCCCATCCAGCTGATAGAACCATTCGAGTTGAGTCCCTGAAAGACTATCCTGAAAGAAATGGATCCATAAATTCTTGTCAGCAGTGTAAGTTTGGATCTTCCTTACATACGACCGGAGGTGCAGCTTTGGGCAGGAGGCTCCGTCATATTTGGCAAAAGCAGGTGCCTTAAATTTATGGGGAATCACCACCCCAGAGGATAAGCCTAGGTCTCCAAAGTCCAACTCGAGCATATTCCGTATCTCCATGGTGCTCAAGCGGTCCTCCAACTGTTTATACCTATCCTCAGCAGGAGGATACTGTTCTTCATCATAATCCATCTCGTTGTCGGAGACTACGGGACTAGGAACCCTTCTCTCTTGTGGGTTATCTTTCCCTACAGAGGAGGTGGTCAGATCAACCTCGTTTTGCAGTCCATTCCCAAATTTGCGTCCAGTGCTGAACAAGACGGTCCTCTTCTTCTTCTTCTTCCTTTCTTTCAGAATAAGAGTCTTCAACTTCTGTTGACCCTGGGCTAGGATCGTAACCAACTCTTGGAACTGGGCATTCTGGGCCTGGAGGGCCTTGATAGCTTGTTCAGTGGAAGGTTCAGTAGACATGATGATTGCTAAAATAAACAGCGAAGAAGATAAGTGACCTGTAAAAGGGGTACCTGTTATGCATATGATGAAATGAAATGTGTATGATTTATGTTTTCAAAGACAATCGGGATTCAACTTTGTAGACAAAAAAGGAAACACACTTTATTAGATTCAACTTCGGAATTTAAAATGTTCAACAAATTTCTCTTAGGCATTACAAGAATGAAAATACGGAAAAGTAAATGAAGAAATCCTCAAAAGTTCATCAACGTTCCCATGGCCTCTTCTTCTCGGTGCAGATATAATCATTCAGGATCCGTTCGTTCTCCAATTGCTTTGTCAGCTTCTGGATCTTCTGTTCCTGTTCATTGAACCTTTCCCGATAAGAATCCCGTTCTTCCTGCAGTTGCGCCCAAGACCTCTTTAGTGTGCCAACATCAGTGGGTGTATGAGGATGGAGAACAGTTGGGGGGCCCCTTCTTTATCAGCAGCTTCAAGAATAATAGGCCTGACAGCTTCGTATGGCATACATAACCTCTGGGCACGGATGCGGACCCATCTGAAATATGACTCCATTGGCAGAGAAGTTTTTGGTCCCAACTCATGTGGGTCTGATTTGTGAACTCTATCCCAAGCCCTGATGAATCTACGACGCAGCTCGTCGCTATCTACCTGAAAATCAAAGACGATATGAGGTATCAGCATCTCATGAGGCCCTTCTCTTCTGGCTCTTCCAAACTGACGGAGAGCTAAGCATGGGTTATAAGAGATTCCTCCATGGGTTCCGATCAATGGAACATTAGGATACTCTCCACAACGATCAATGACGGCCACCTCATCTAAGCCTCTGAGAGTCCAAATGATGTCTTTATCAGTAAGAGACATTATCCTATGAGCCCAGCCCCTTCCTTCTTTGTTCTTCAGTACGAACTTAGGGAGGTGCAAAATAAACCACCTCGCCAATAAAGGAGCACAGCACAACATAATTCCCCGTCTTCGGGCAGTATGAGTATAGAGCTGGTAAAGGATATCACCCAAGAGAGTGGGTACAGGATTCCGAGAGATGAAGATCCTTATGGCATTAACATCAACAAAGGTATCAGGATTTGGAAGCAATACCAGACCATAGATTAAGAGAGCCAGAATGTCTTCGTACGCCCTGAAGTCTAAGTCATTCCAGAAACCATTAGCTTTGCCAACCAGAAACTTAGCGAAAAAGCCCTTAACTCCACTTCTAGTCTCCCAGTTAGCCATTACTTCCTCTTTGGTCAAGTGAAGGGCTGCAGCAATCTCTTCAGGCCTGAGAGTCTTTTCCCAACCAGTAAATGGAGTCTGCTCCAAGACAGGGATACCAAGCAACTTAGAGAATTATTCCAGGGTAGGGACCAGCTGGAAGTCTTGAAAGGTGAAGCAATGGTATAGCGGATCATAAAACTGGACCAGGACACTTATCAGTTGTTGGTCCCACTTTGAGGTGACTAAACCGAGAAGAGAACCATGCCTCCTGATGAAGGTAGTAGTGTCTGGAATCCTGTCAACCAATTCTTTAAGCAAAGTAGGTGGTTGAACAAAGTTGAGCCGGATAGTATTCCTACGTATCATGATGTCCTACAAAACAGAGCAAAGATGAAACCCTCTTGTCTTTGAAATGGGTTAGTCCTTATGCAGGATGCATGCAATGTTATGATGTTATGGTAAAAGCACATCACAAGTATTCACAAAAGGCAAACATGGTAAAGGCACACAAGAGCCCTTAGATTTCAGGCTGGCATGAAGTTTAGGTACTACCCTCTTTCAGTTTTAGTTGGTTAAGACCTGTCCTAAAAATAGTAATCGGGTTCTAGAGGATCTCAATATCACTGACTACCCTCAATCGGTCATAATTCCAGTTTGACAACCTTTTCTTGCGGCCAGAACCATCGCGAGAGTTTAGCCTCAATGAGTGTAGCATACTGCTACTGTTCTATGGCCAAGTTGGTCAATTTAAGGTTCTAAGGTCAGTTGGTGCTTAACGACTCCTCAGAAGACTCATATTCTCCTCGTTCCAACACAAGGGATATCGGTACAGACCAAGGTGTCACACCAATGTAGCTACTGCTTCACCCGTGTCGGTCTACGCTGGACAGGTCCCTCACAGTTTATTGCTACTTACCTAAAGGGTATTCCCCAGATCCGGGTTAGGATCTATAAAACTCCAATACAAGCCCACAAAATTAAAGCACACAAAGCATACGATTGAAAACATAAGTGATCTAGTCCTAAGGTACACCTCACTTATTATTTCCCCAGCAGAGTCGCCAGTTCTGTGATCGGTGGAAATAGAACTGACTGTTTTGGAATGCTGGTTCGCGTTTGCGTTTCACAAAATGTCGCGGTAAGCAAGAGTCGCCACCGTCTTTTATTTTCTCCAACAAGGAAAGGACAAAAGCACAGCAAAATTCCTTCTCGAGATGTTTCTCGGGTTCGGGAGGTAGATTATAGAAAGGGAAGGTATTAGCACCCTTTCTATTTGTGGTTATCCACGGGCTCTTAGGTACTTGCTCACTATGTTTTCAAAATGTTTTGCTTTTCTTGTGTTTGTGGGTTTTGAAAAAGTTTGTTTGAAAACTTTGATTTAACTCTTGTATCTGTCCTCAAGAGTGTATGAAGTGTTGTTTGAAAACTTTTGTCAGAAAAGTGTAGGCGCGAAAAGTTGTTTTTGTTTTGAAAGAGCAAGTACCTGAGAACCTCTACCTACTCAAAAGAAATTAAGCTGTGTAAATGTCCTTTAGACAGTACTATCCCACTATTGAGAAGTAGGTAGCACCGTCGTTGGAGTTTTCGGGTCAATTCGATTATAGGGACATGTGGTCACTAAAGCAATGGTAGGACACCTTAGTGGTAACCCTAATGTCTTAGATCATTTTTTATCGAGGCAACCGTTTCGAGGCAACTCTGATCTTTAGACAGGAGGGTGACCTCTAAAACACCCTATACTCAATGACCACGTCGAGGAAACCAAGTGAGGCGTACCCTAGGAGTGGCATGTGCGAGTGTGTCAAGTTTCAGTTATGTTATCTTTGTACATGTTATGGTGAGCTACGATTGATTTTAATTTAAGAGAGATCTTGACATGCATAGCCTAGTTAGCATACATCTAGCAGTTAATAGTTGCGGAAAATAAAACTAAGCTATTACAAGGCGTCGGGTATTTACATCGCCAAAAACAAACCCTTGAAAATTAAATTGCAGAAAGTAAATAAAAGCGGTAAATAAATAAAGTCCTAATTATCTATTACGAACCGGGAAACAGATACAATAATATGATAAAATATGAATAAAAAATAATCACACGCGCGAGAAAAATTGAATCGGAATGTTTTTAGGGTTTTGACCCCTTTTTGAGAAAGAAGGAAGTTTTCATTATTTATGAATTAAATTAAATTAAACCTAAACTAATTAATTAATAAAAAGAAATATTTTTGGTTTTTTAATGTCTCAAGGAAATAAATAAAAAATAAATAAAAATGATTAAAAATTATCAAAAACCCTAATTCTATATTAATTTTATTGTGAAAACATTAAAATTAACCTAATTAAAAACTAAATTAATTATGTTAGTATTTATTTACAAAAATAACTAATTAAATTTGATAAATAAAAATATTATATATTTTTATGTTTTCTGAATTTATTATGAGAAGAAAAAAAAATTAATTTGGTTAATTAAGTAATAATAATTATAATTAATAATAAAACAATTAAATGAAAAATATAAAAGAAGAAGAAAAAAAGAAATAAACTTGTGGGGGGTGCTGGGCCTGATTTATGGTGGAAAGAGCAATTCTTAGCCCACTAACATTCCAGCTTGTTTGACTTTGGTGATTATCCACACGCTTGTTGACTGGGACTATGGTAAGGATTCCACTCTTGGCCAATGGATTTGCTTTGCAAGCCACTTGGCGTGTTGATAGTTGAGGTATATGGTGGACCTTTTTTGGCAAACTGCAGAAGAACACCTGAAAAATAAAAGTAACAATGTTTTGGGGGGACCTGGGATTCGAACCCAGGCCCCAGTGCTCAATGCTTGTTCGCCCTAGCCACTGAGCCAATCGCTCCAATTGATATCATAACAAACAATGATTAATATATTAGTAAACCAACAAATATGCCTGGAAAAAAAAAGCGCGCGATTTTTAAAAGGGGCGAATGGGAGGGAGACGCGTCAGCGTCTTCTTCGTTGAGCACTGGTTTTTTTACCTGCGGATTTTTATCCGCGGGAAGTTTCGTAGGTTCTTCCTAAAATCGTCCTTAGGCTGCAAAAATTCATTCCAAGACCATGGTTGATCTCGTCTCCATCTCCTGATCACTCCTATACCAATTATTGTGGCCAATTTTCCCTGCATCAAAAACGCCTAAAAAGCAAGCATATAAACCCTAGAATCGGGCATCACGATACAAGGCATAAAAACCAAATTGGCTATTGCAGTTATGTGAGAAATTAAACAATAAACATGAATATGCTAATGTTTTGAAGAAAAAGTGCAAGAATAGAAGATCACGATTCCATGTCTAGGGTTGACTTCGTGATGACTTACAGAGTTGTGTAGGTGATGAAAAGGCCTGATTTTTCTTCCAATCGCTTCAGGGGATGGCAGTCAAGCACTCTACGTTGAGTTTCTTGATTGAAACAAGCTCTAACCAAGAATTCGATTCCTCTCTTTTTCACCTTTTTTTTTTCAGTTTTGGTTTCTTGATTTTAGGAGGCTTCAGGTCGTGAATTAGGTTTAGGAGGCTTGCTTGCATATATGGGAATTGAATTAGGTCAAGAGTTGGGCCTTAATCCATGTATATGGGAGAATTAGGTTTGCACTTTTTCACCATTGACAAACTTTCCAAATATGGCCAAATCTGAGATTTTGTACACAAATAAGCCCTAGCACGAATTGGTTAGTTGGCACATGATATATGAAAGCTGTACAAATCACAAAGATACTATTCCATTGATTTTTAGATTTTATTTGAATTATTATAGATTTAAAATGAATTAAATCAGTAAAAATTAAATAAAATAGAAAAATAAATTTTTGTCATGAAATCAAGCATGGGACACGTGTGTGGCATGACAAGGCTGAATCAAGTGGAAGAAAGTGGGCCCTTTTGTCAAAAATTGGAGTTTTGAGGATAGTTGACTTTTGCAAATTCATGAAAATTTCCCAACTTCTCCAATGCACAACTTACTCAATTTTGATCATATGACCATGTTCTTGGACATTTTGGAAAGCCCTTGAAGTCCTCTAACCAATTCCTTTTGTCCCATGTCATTTGGATTTACCAATCTCAAGTTATGGCCTTTGACTCAAAGTGTACTTTTGTTGACTTTTGAAATTGTCCTATAATGTAAAAATTGGTAAATTTTTGTGAGAGCACTTCTTGAACTTGGAGTGTGAAGATGGATTGTTGGAAATTGCATTCTCTTAAAAATGAGCTTTGGATGGAATTTTTCTGACAAACCATAAAAAATTTATGCCCTGGTCAAGATACAGTTGACTTTTCTACTGTCCAAAAATAGTAACTTTTGCATCTTGATGATTTTTGAGCTATTCTTGTGGAATCATGATCAAGACTTGATCAAATGATGATTGTGACCTCAAAATAAGATGTTGACCAAAAATTCTGACTTTTGACTGTAAAATGAACATTTTGCCCTTGCAGTTGACTGTAGATCAAATGAGGCTTTTGACTGTGCAAATTGGCACTGTGAGTGTTGAAACTTGGCATGTAGATGATTGAGAATGTATATAGGCCTATAGGACTTGATTGAACCATTGAAAACCCCAAATTCCTTGAAAGAACCAAAACCCTAATTTCAACTGTCTTAGGAGGTGGATTGATTGTACAACCCTTGAGCAATTTTGATCCATTTGAAGGATCATTCTTGACAAATCTTGAGAGATATGGGAGGGAAAATTTTGGGGTACAACACTTGGTCACGGCATAGTGTGAAGGTTGGATGAAGCAAGAAGGGAAGAGAAGAGAGGAGGACGAGCGACATGTGAGAGGAGGACGAGCGGCATGTGAAAGTTATGGTGAAGGAGAAATTTTTGTGTGGTCGCGACACTTGAGAAGGAGGAAGGTAGTTTCAAAAAGTTGAAATGTCACAGTTCTTTAACCCTAATCTCACACGTTTTTTATTTCATTTGTTCTTTTAACTTTTGTTTTGGTTAATTGAGTTATTTTATAAAAAAATATGAATGAGTGTTATTTTGGTTGGACTAAACATGAGACTCATTGGGCCTTACGTACTTCCCTTAGCCCACTCCACCATGAGTTTTTTTTGGAACCTAAAAGTTGTAACAAAAAAGCTACTTAATGGACTTAATTATCGGGCTTAGTGCCCAGGTCATGCTTCTAATCTCACACCCTGATTTCACTGTTACACTTCCCATTGTGCTTTGCATTTGTTTTATTTTTATTAATTGATGTTGATATTTGTTTAATATTTTTTCTTAACATGATAAAAATGAGAATAGAAAGTATTAGAATAGTTTAGTTTTAAAATTTTAATTTTCTTTTGATGTTGGCATTTTTTTACTTGGTAATCATAGACAAATTTAGCATTGAGGTTTTAATTTCCATCGACCTTATTATTTCTTTATTTGAAAATGTCATAAAAAATATTGATAGTATTTTCTATTATTGTGTGTTTGGTTGATTCAATGTCATGTTTCCTTAAGTGATTCTATGAAGTGGTTTTAATTTCCTTTTGATCGTTTTAACGTTGAAGTAGACTTCAGGATCAAACCAATTGCATGATAGCTTTAAGATAAAATTTCCTCATTTTAATGTTGAATTAGACTTTAGGATCAAACCAATTGCATGATAACTTTAGGATATAATTTCCCTTTCAATCTCAACTTTAGGACCATCTTCACATGACAACATTAGGAGTACGTCTTCCCCTTAGACTTTTCTTTTGCATATTCTTAAAACAAAAACTTCTCTTCCTTAATAAAAAAAATCCAAAAACACTTAATCATTACTCAAATCACTTTCAAAAAGTAAAGGAGGAAAGACTTAAGTATCCCTTTCTTAAGGGAGCCACTTAAGATATTTCTCCTAACAAAAACACTTCACAAATCCAAAGTTTTTGCCTCTTGGATTTTCTCTTTAAAACTATTTTCAAAAAGCGTTTGTCACCCCTAAAAAACACACAACAAACCAACATTTTAGAGAATAACTAAGGTGTTTTGATTCCTTTCGGTGTTTTGATTCCTTAGCAAGTAAAGCATTTAGATAACACACCCTTATATTAGAACAAATAAGAGTGGATCCCGTTGAGTACAACAGACCAATACTCCCCTAAGGGAAAACCTAATTCACCAAAAAATCCAAATTACCAAATATGAACTATCCAAGTTCACACATCAGAGGCGCATGCAGCAGAAGAAAACTAAGCCTCGCAATAAACAAAGAGATCTCTATAAACACATCAGGCAAGATGTCAGAACATCTTGTAAGACATCATGCACTTACACCACCATCAACGATAGCAGCAACCGAAGCACCAATAAGCATGGCAGACAATCACGACCCCCCTAAATAATTACATACATCAAGCAATCATAATATAAAAAGATACATGGGTGACACATAAAAAAAAAAGCAAATAAATTAAAGTACTCTCAAAATCCTAAACCCTTATGCGCCCATGGTTTTTTTAATGTGAATGCTTTCTATTTTAGGTTTAGCAAGTCCTTATATATAAACTCTTGTAGAATTGGTTTGGACTCTTCAATCAAACTTAATCTTCTAATTTTAAATCAGCTACAAGATCTTCAACAAAAATAGGAACAAATCAAATCTGCATTGTTCCTAAAATATCCTTAATTAGCTACGCTTGTATAAGAAGTAAAATCATCCAGAATATCATATTTTACAATCAAATCTTCAAGGATTTAAACAACTATATTATTCTGATGTTCTGGTATAACATATCAGAACATCTGTTAAAAATAGTAATAACATACTCTATTATACAGTTGGCCAAGATGTTAAGACATTTGGCTCAACATCTGTCTAATATTCATGACAGTCGAACCTGTCATGACAATTGGTTAAAATGTTGTGACATCTTGCTCAACATCAGCTATAAACCATGTTTAAAAAAAAATTATGCCGATCATAAAACCATGGATCTAGCACAAGTTATTGCAGATATCTCTCATAAGATTGATGCATTAGTTAAGTTGCAACCCAAACAAGATGTTTGATCAAAAGAGTGAGACCTAGCTAACAAATCCATGAGTCGAGTCAAAGATCTAGAAAAATATTTCCAAAAAGAAGATGAGGATTTTGAGGCTTGTGCTGCTAATATCCTCAAGTAGAAGAAAAAAATTAAGGAATTGCAGTCAAAGGTCAAGAAAGCTGAAGACAGACAGATTGAACTCTGAAGCATAAGTCAACAACAACTAGATGAGAAATCCTTGATTAGAGTCCAACATTTTAAAAAAAGTGAAGGATTTATATGTGGAGATTGCAAGTCTTAATTCCACCATCTCACTGACTGATTGTCGACTTGTGACAGCAAAAGTTTAATATGAAAGGCTTAAAGCCTCTCTTCTTTTTTAAATCTTGTGCTCTTTCTTTTTAATTATCTACTTTGTCTTTTGACAATTCTATATTTGTCTTGTAATCTTTAAATATGCAACTTATGGCATTTTGACCTTCGGGCTAAAAAACATTAGTCTTTATATTAAAGCTTAATTTTCTATTCTCCATGTATTTGAATTTCCTCTCTAGTCTTCAGTCTTAAGAAGCTACTGAACACAGTAACATGGAGGAACATCTCTTTCACATTAGCCCAACATAATGATGTTATGACATCATGTTCGACATCTTCTTCACATCAGCTCCATTGCAACACAAGGACTCAACACCAAAAATCAACAACCTCAAGATAAAGGAGAAGAAAGTCATGAAGTCATTTGGTGTACATGAGGAAGAGGATGACTGACACTCCCTCTTAAAAACAACATCATAGATCAGCAGCGTCATAAATCCAATGGTAGAAACATAGATCCAACAGGTTCCAACACCAGATGGTGTACATGAGGAAGAAGATGACTGACACTCCCCCTCAACCCAGAAATAAATCTTCCTCATAGGAAGAATAAGAGGAAACTTAAGAGGCATAAGAGAACCATTAAAACCCAACCAAACACTAAGCTCAAAAATCCAGATGATGACTCAGAGGTGTAGGTTTTGACCTCATGTAACTCAGAACATAAGACACAATTGTGTTCATAACTCAGATCACAAGACACAAAATAAAAACAACAGAGACTGAAGCAAGACTCATAGATGATGTTGAGACATCTTGTTAAACATCCTTGCAAAACAACTGCAAGAACAGACACAACACCCAAATGGTGACCAATACC
Organism: Vicia faba; assembly: GCA_948472305.1. Lineage (NCBI taxonomy): Eukaryota > Viridiplantae > Streptophyta > Magnoliopsida > Fabales > Fabaceae > Vicia > Vicia faba. The sequence goes on from OX451739.1 coordinate 730,817,384, forward strand.
TTTCTCCCCCTTTTTAGCCAAAGCTTGAAAAGAAAATCCCCCAGAAAACCATACCCAAATTGTACCCACCCAAACCTGGATAAAAGACATAAGAGTTTTGAAAACAAGAACTACCACAAGATGATAGAGGGAACATAATAACCTCTTTAAATAGTTGAATAGTTCTCTAAGAATTAACGATCCTTGACTATAATGATGGTCTTGGTCAAAAAGGAACATTATTTGAGAAAGCTAAATGCACCAAAAGTAAATGTGCATTGTCCAGGTCAGTTTTGAATGCCTTTATTGACTCTAAGCAGATTATTCTGAACCTGATAGTCCCAATAAATACGCATACAAGGTCAAAGAATATCACATGTCATAATCCTTCCTGACTTATTCTTGATCACGCTTTCCAACTTGATAATATCACAAGAACCAAGTCCTGAATAATGTCCTAACATGCAATTATACATTGTCTAGTTTATCTTGTCTTCAAAAAGAACCAACACCTTATTCAGCATTCATCCATAGATTTCTCAAACTAGGGCCACAATGTTGTTAAAGAGACCTTTTGAAGCATTATCATAATGCGTTCTACATACTCCTTAGTGAGATTTGTGCATGAACACTTCTATTTATCAACAGAGAACTTCCATTAATCTTGTCTTCAAACTCTTTTTGGAAAGAACAAATCAAGATATCAAGCCATCAGAACAACATAAGTGTGACATCTCTACATGCTTGAACAACACACAAGCTTCATAATGACTGCACCATTGCTGCAACAATCCATAGACTACAGCTTTAGAAGAACCAGGAAATAAATTCCCATATACTTTCTACATCAACACATAAAACAAATACATAGCTCCCGTCAGAGTATTTGCCATCAATCAAATGAATACCTTTATCAAAGATAAATTTCCCCACTCAGAATTCCAGACAACTTCTAAAGACCAACCAGCTAACATGATGTTACAACATTATTTAGGACATTAACTCCTTATAAAACACAACTAGTGAAACTCATTCATGTCATCACAAACACCGGAATACCATGGAGAGAAATAAACTCTCACACACACTCTGAAAGAAAGAGTTCAGATTTTAGACTTGCACACCCACATCAAACAAATACTCGACTGTCATCAAAGTATTTATCATTAGTTAAATGCACAACATCATTAGAGGAAAATTTTCTCAGGATCCTTTTTTTCACAGTTCCTTATGAGAGATACAGACAGCAGATAATACTGCCTTCTCACACTAGGAAGAACATTTGGTCTAACATCCTTCTTCTTCACACTTCTTAGCATAAGTGGATTCTTCATCATTCCAAACAATCATGGCAGATATAAAGCCCACAAACCACTCCAGATTAGATCAGTGGTTTGACCTTACACTTCACCTCGAACAAAACAAACTTTCTTGGCTAGAGAAGCAACCAACTGGAATGATGTTCCAACACCAGTTCAAACATCAAGGCCTTAATCATTTACTATGGCTTTGTAGACACCTCCAGATTTTAGGACTTGGCCCTTTAGGCAAAGGGGGTGGGTGTGTTTTAAGCACGCTAGTAAAGTAAAAACAAAAGGGTGTGCAATTAGTAATTGGGCTCGGCCCAATGTTTAACCCTTATATCAAATACAAAAACGTAAAAAAGGGAAAAAGAAATTGAATGATCAGTTACCACACTGTGCTTTCTCTTCTTTGCTTCGATCTTGTCTCCGCTAATTTCGCCCTTTCGTTTTGTTTCGCAGGTGACGGTGGTGGATGGTGAGGACGGTGATGGCGGGTTAAAGCAACAGTGACTCGGCTCCTTCTTTTTCTCCATTAAAAAAAATTGCTCTGGAAACTTTTCTTTCTGATTTTTTGTAGTAACTTTCCTCCTTTTTTTCGTTGGTCCTTTATTCTGTATTAGCTCTTAGTTTTTATAGCATTCTAGGGATTAGGGAATTTAGGAAGTATTTTAATATGTCTATATCTTGTTATATGATTTTAATCAGGTTTTGATTATGATTTGATTTTGTCTGTAAATATCTGATAGCTTTGATTAGTTTCTATATTAGTATTAATCTTGTCTGAACATTGCAATAGGTTTTGATTATGTGCATTAACCAGTTTCTGTTTTGGTACAATATTGTTTCTAGAAAGTTAATGCACAAATTTGCTTATATTTTTATTATAATAAAAATAGTAAGATTAATAATAGTTTAATAATAATGTTAATAATAATAATAAAAATGTTATAATTTAAACAAAACATTTTTTTGAAACAAAAACAAAAAATCTAAGTGGGCCATACCGTTTCAATTTATTGGGCTTTAACAAGAAAATGAATTGCTTTATACACCCCCTTTTTAATATTTGAAATAGACTTTAAAAAAATTATACGGGCCCTTTCTAATTTAGAAAGGCCCATTATTTTTCAAAATAGTGTAACTCCTTTCAATATTTAAATTAGGCTGAAACCTGAACAAAATCATACCCAAAAATACAGTTGACTCAAAACAAATTACATGGGCTTTTCTGATTTAGAAAGGCTCATTGATTTCTGTATAAGATAAACCCCTCTTTATAAATTCTAAACTCCCATAACTATATGACTAAAGTAAAGTAATTTTTAGCAATAGGAATAAAAAAAATTAGGAAAAAGTAGGGCAAATATGTGGTATGACAGTTGCCCCTATTTAATTGCCTTTCTATTGAATAGTGTGAGAATACGTAGGTCTCGCACGTTCTGATCGGAAGTTTATTAAATATTGGAAGACCCCAAAATTTGTCTGAAAGATTATAAGGATACGTTGTACATCGTTCCCATGGGTATGAAGAGTAAGCATAGATGATGATGTATCATCTAATCCGCGTTTGAACCAAAGTTGTTTTGACTTAGACATGGTGACTCAGATAACTCGTCAGTATCTAGGAAGAGATCGTTTGCATATTTACCGTAACCTAGCAGGTAAATGATACAAGTTTGAAAAGTTGACTTACTAATGCTTGGAGACTAATATAGCCAGTTTTGATTTGATTTTGTCTATTCATCGCAACTTAGGGGATGATTAAAACAAAGTCTGATACTACATTGCTTCCTGGAGACTGATGCAATGGATTACACAGATTTATTCGCATATCTATCACAACCTAGGGGATAGATAATTGAAAAAAGCTTGATAAGTACATCAATGTATGGAGCCTGACGCAATGAGTTATTTTGAAGATTTCCTACATTGCTGCATGGAGACTGACATAATGGGTTATATCGCAGAAAAAGCTTGATAATAACATTGTTGCATGGAGACTGAGGCAATGGTCGCAGAAAACTTAATAATAACATTGCTGCATGGAGAGTGATGCAATGGGCTACATCACGGAAAAAGCTTGATAATAACATTGTTGCATGGAGACTGATGCAATGGGCTATATCACGAAAAGCTTGATAATAACATTGTTGCATGGAGACCGATGCAATGGGCTATATCATGGAAAAGCTTAATAATAACATTGTTGCATGGAGACTGATGCAATGGTCTATATCGCGGAAAAAGCTTGATAACAACATTGCTTCATGGAGACTGATGCAATATGCTATATCACAGAAAAAGCTTGATAATAACATTGATGTATGGAGACTGATGTAATGGGCTATATCACGGAAAAAAGCTTGATAATAACATTGTTGCATGGAGACTGATGCAATGGACTATATCGCAGAAAAAACTTGATAATAACATTGCTGCATGGAGACTGATGCAATGGGCTATATCACAGAAAAAGATTGATAATAAAATTGTTGCATGGAGACTGATACAATGGTCTATATTGCGGAAAAAGATTGATCTTAACATTGTTGCATAGAGACTGATGCAATGGGCTATATCGCGGAAAAAGCTTGATCATAACATTGCTGCATGGAGACTGATGCAATGGGCTATATCGTAGAAAAAGCTTAATAATAACATTGCTCCATGGAGACTAATGAAATGGTCTATATCGCGGAAAAAGCTTGATAATAACAATACTGCATGGAGACTGATGCAATGGATTATATTGTGAATTTCGCATATTGCTGCATGGAGCCTGACACAACAAGCTATATTATAAAGGAGGAAATACATTGTTGCATGGAGCCTGACACAATGAATTAAATTACAGATTTCACACATTATTGCATGGAGCCTGACACAATGAGCTATATCGCAAAAAAGGAAAACACATTGTTGCATGGAGTTTGACGCAATGATTTATATTACAGATTTCACACATTGCTGCATGGAGCCTGACACACTGAGCTAGATTGCAGAGGAAGAAACACATTGCTGCATGGAGCCTGACACAATGAGTTATAATACGGATTTCACGCATTGCTTCATGGAGCTTGACACAATAAGCTAGATCACTAAGGAGGAAAACACATTGTTTCATGAAGTCTGATGCAATGAGTTAAATTACAGATTTTGTACATTATTGCATAGAGCCTGACACAATGAGCTATATCTCCTAAAAAATTTGATAACAACATCGTTGCATGGAGCCTGACGCAATGAACTATATCGCATAGGAAGGAATACATTAATGCATGGAGACTGATGCAACGGATTAAATTGATAATTTATCACATTTCTGCATGGAGCCTGACACATTGAGCTATAGCGCAAAGAAGGAAAACACGTTGCTGCATGGAGTCCGACGCAATGAGTTATATTGCAGATTTCGAACATTATTGCATGGAGACTGACACAATGAGCTAGATCAAGGAGGAACAAATACATTATTGCATGGAGACTGATGCGATGGATTAAATTATAGATAAAGAAACATATTTCTGCGTGAAGACTGACATAATAAGTTAATTTGCAAATTTCACACATTGTCGCATAAAGACTGACACAATGGATAGAATTGCTGATTTCGCACCATTCTTGCCTGGAGTCTGACATAATGAGCTAGATCGCGATGAAAGAACATATTATTGCATGGAGACTGACACAATAAGTTAATTTGCAAATTTCATACATTGTCGCAAAGATACTGACACAATGGGTGGAATTGTTGATTTCGTAACATTGCTGCCTAGAGTCTGACACAATGAGCTAGAACGCGAAGAAAGAACATATTGCTGCATAGAGACTGACACAATAAGTTAAATATAGAAAATTTCACACATTGTCGCATAGAGACTGACACAATGGGTGGAATTGCTAATTTTGCAACATTGATGCCCGGGGTCTGACACAATGAGCAAGATTGCAAAGAAAGAACATATTGTTGCATGGAGACTGGCACAATAACTTAAATATAGAAAATTTCACACATTGTCGCATAGAGACTGGCATAATGGGTGGAATTGCTGATTTCGCAACATTGCTACCCTGGGTCTGACACAATGAGCTAGATCGCAAAGAAAGAACACATTGCCGCGTAGAGACTGGCACAATAAGTTAAATATAGAAAGTTTCACACGTTGTCGCATAGAGACTGACACAATGGATGAAATTGCTGATTTTGCAACATTGTTGCTTGTGGTCTGACACACTGAGCTAGATTGCAAAGGAAGAACATATTGTTGCATGGAGACTGACACAATAAGTTAAATATAGAAAATTTCACGCATTGTCACATAGAGACTGACACAATGGGTGGAATTGTTGACTTCAAAACATTGCGGCCTGGGGTCTGACACAATGAGCTAGATCATAAAGGAAGAACATATTGTTGCGTGGAGACTAACACAATAAGTTAAATATAGAAAATTTCACGCATCATCGTATAGAGACTAACACAATGGGTGGAATATATAGGAAGTTGTTTTGAATAACCCACATCTTAAATAACTAAATCAGAGATGAGATCGTATTTTTACATGTTGCATCTGTCTTTAACCAAGGTAGTAATCTGATGGAGGGCCCAAAGATATTGGTTTCGCCCAAAGTATGTTTGGAAAAATGCCATGTGTGATGTATGTGTGCGATGTCTTAGATCGATATGGAACTCGTAGTGTATATTCCCCGAGTGTGTGTGTATGCCCCAGATGTTTGTGTATACTCTAAGTATTTTGCAAATGTTTTTGATAATTCTCCTTTGTCAAACCACCAACTCCCCAACATTGTTTGTTGTTAGTTGTTGTATTTCCAAGTTGATTTAATTTTGATAAAGCGTGGTGAACAGTGGCAACGTGTCATAGGTAATTTGTTTTGCAGGAGTAGGCGTGGACGTGGGCGTGGACACAGGCGTGCGCCTCTTTCGACGTTTCTCTAACTAGAATAAACTTTGGTGCTTTATCATATGCTCTTTGATGTTTTCGTATGTTAGATGCACCAAATTTTATGAATGACCTTGAGATTTTGATATGGTTATGTGTACGTCATGCTTGATGTGAGGCTTTTTAACAGGAAATCTACTGTCGAGATCTCCAAGGAATCTACTGCCGGGATTCTATTGAGAATTACTGTAACGCCCAATATTTAATTAATTATTTAATTAAATATTTTCGAATATTATTTTCGATTTAATTGTCGAAGTTGTGGAATGTGGATTTAAGTTGTGTTGTTGTTATTTGAATTAATTTATTTGATTAAGTTGTAGAAATAGTATTAGAATATTACTATTACTAATTAAGTGGGTTTTTAATAGTTAGAAGTAGGAATAGTGGGGATGTAGAAATGAGGCCCAAAAGATTAAATAAGACAAATAAAATAATAGTATTATTATTATTATTATTATATTGGTTAGTTGATAAGAGAAAAACAAGGAGAAGTAGCAGTAAAGGAAAAATAGGTTTTTGGCAGTAGAAGAGGAATAAGGGCTAGAGAAGAGATACGTGGAAACTGCAAGAAGAGACAAATCTATGAGTCAATCAGAGAGTTAGAACAACTTTCAATCCAAGGTAAGAGTGAGGTTCTGACTTTATAATAGGGTGTGTGATGAATGTTATTTTAGATTGGGTTGTAAAAATATTTATGTTTATATTTGAAATTGATATATTAATAATAATAATAATAAATAATAATATTAATAACAATAATAATTTAATATTATTAGTATATATAGTTTTTAGAAGATTTTAGTTAGAGTCAATTGAGTTGTCAATAGGGTTGTTAGAGTTGTCAATAGTGTTGTTAAAGTTATCAATAGAGTTGTTTCGTATCATTAAAAATCACTTTTATATGTTTTGCATAATTATGACATGTTTAGAGTTGTCAGTAGAGTAAGTTGAATTTTCAATTAATATATATATGTTCAACATAATGTATTGTTTCATTAATTATAATGTAGCGAAGAAGGAAATGATATACATGTATATACTATTTTTATACTGTAGCTATATATGATAGATTAAGTTGGGAATCATGTTTCAAATTTATATATCTCAAGTTTCTTTAGTAAATTATATTAATAGTAATAATAATAATAATAATAATAATAATAATAATAATAATAATAATAATAATAATAATAGTAATAATAATTTAGTATTATTAGTATAATAATATTGTAGAAGTTTTATAAGTAGAAATAATGGAACTTTTAGCTGATAATTGATTAATCGAAAATAGTCGTAATAGTCTGAATAATTACGCGGTTTATTTGTAGTAAATTTTGGTTGACTCGTTGTATTGTGTTCTTTGTTGAAAAATATGAATTAGCATGTGATGTTATTGCCTCTATTTATGAGCAAAATATTAAGTTGTAGGCTTATGTCCAATGTTAGTTTGTTGTTGTGTTGCTATGGAATTGTGTTGTTGCTATTCTGACATTCATATTGTGTCGCATACATAGCATATCAAGTTGGAGCTGATGTTTCTGTAAGTTGGCTTGGATTGGAAAATTAAGTTGAATGCTTATGCCTTGTTGATGCCTCTATTACTTGGAAGATTTCTAAGTTGGGAGTTTTTCTCCATTGGTACCACATGCATGTGCATCGTATAAGTCGCATTCCATGTTGCATAATTATATTGTTGTGTAGCTGACTTGTGATGATTGATGTTGGTTGAAAGTTGTGAAGTGGTGATTTTATATAATTTGATCTAATATATTATTTATCATACACTCAATTATATAGTTCGATATCTCACCTCTTCTAATTGAATGTTGCTCTTTGTTGGTAACGTGCAGGTAATCAAGAAGGATAATTGTTACCTTCATTAGTTCGATTCGGTGTTGTCGCTCTGATACGTAGCACTCGGGGGGATGAACGCATGTTTTCTTTATTGTTGGTTTTCATTATGTTGCTGAATTTTTAAGTTGTTTTCATTAAAGACTTGTTGTCTTAAAGCTGTTTTGAGTTGGGCAAGATGTTATGATGTTTTCAGTTGAATTTGTGAATCCGCTGCGTAGAAACGAAAGTTGTTTTATATTTTTTAAAGACTAAACAGGTTGTTATCGGTTCATCCAAATTTTATGTGTTATGTATATGAACTATAGGTGATTGAATATCGTTGTTTCTAAGTTAAAAGTGTAGCATTTCATTTGTTTGTTGGAAATTTTGTAACTCTGATTTTATATAATTCGTTGGATAGAAATGGGTTATTACATTAGTGGTATCAGAGCAGGTTGGTCCGTCCGACCAAGTTGTTGAGTCGTAGTTTTGTCTAACAATCGAGTATTGTTAACTTGAGTTCTAACTGTTGTTTATGTTAGTGATAAGTTAAGATGGCTGGAAGGAATAATGTTGTACTTGCTGCTGCTTTGGAAGTAATGGCGCATGCTATGGAGAATTAGCCGAACACTGACGGGAATGCTGGATCTCGTATCTTGGCGACCTTCCAGAGGGAGAATCCGCCTACCTTCAAGGGTAAGTATGATCCTAATGGAGCGTTGTATTGGTTGAAAGAGATTGAGAGAATCTATCGTGTGATGGATTGCACTTCAGCGCAGAAGGTTTGATATAGTACTCATATGCTAGCAGTTGAGGCTGATGACTGGTGGCTAGAGACTCATCCGAGATTGGAAGATGCAAGTAAAGATATCACTTGGGTTATGTTCCGTAGGGAATTTTTAAGAAAGTATTTCCATAAAGACGTTCGTGGTAAGAAGGAAATTAAGTTTCTTGAGCTGAAGCAAGGGAGTATGTCGGTTACTGATATGCTGCAAAGTTTGTTGAGTTGGCTAAGTTTTACCCGCACTACAGCGAGGCAAATGTTGAGTTTTCAAAGTGCATCAAGTTTGAGAACAATTTGTGCCCAGAGATCAAGAAGGAAATTGGATACCATAAGATTCGTGTCTTTGTCGATTTGATCGATAGTTGCAGGATCTATGATGAAGATAATAATGCTCACTATAAGATTATCAATGAGAAGAGGGGTAAGCAACAAAAGAATCGTAGTAAGCCTTACGATGCCCCAACTGGTAAAGGTAAACGAAAAGTTGCTCAGGGTCAGAGAACTAGTGTGGGAGATGCTCCTGCTGGTGTGGTTTGTTTCAAATGTGGAAAACCTGGTCATAAGAGAAATGTGTGTACTGCTGAGGTGAAGAGGTGTTTTCGTTGTGGTAACACTGGACATGCTATATCTGAGTGCAAGCATAAAGAGATGATTTTCTTCAATTATGGTGAAGAAGGACACATTGGTAGTCAGTGTGAGAAACCAAAGAAGGCGCAAACCATTGGTAAAGTGTTCTCATTGGCTTGTACTCAGACAACTAATGAGGACATACTCATCATAGGTACATGTTTCATTAATAGTACTCCTTTAATTACTATTATTGATACTGGTGCTACTCATTGCTTTATTTCTGCTGACTATGTTGAAAGATTGGGTCTTGTGTTGTCTTCTTTAAATGGAGAAATGGTCGTCGACATTCCAGCTAAGGGATCGGTGACTACTTCTCTTGTGTGTTTAAAGTGTCCTTTATCGATCTTCAACAAAGACTTTGCTGTTGATTTGGTTTGTTTACCTTTAAGTGGGTTAGATGTAATTTTAGGAATGAATTGGTTAGAACATAACTATGTTCATATTAACTGTTATAACAAGTTGGTGAAGTTTTCTACTCCAGAAGAGGAGGAAGCCAGTCTATTATCTCCTAGACAATTGAGGCAGTTGATGCAAGAGGAGGCTCATATGTTCTCGTTAATGGCGTCGTTATCTGTCGAGAATCAAGCTATAATTTAGGAGTTGCAAGTGGTGTGTGAATTTCCTAAAGTTTTCCCTGATGAAATTCCTGATATACCGCCAGAGAGAGAAGTCAAATTTGCTATTGATCTTGTACCTGGTACCATACCTGTTTCTATGGCACCATACAGGATGTCTGCGTCTGAATTGTCAGAATTAAAGAAGCAATTAGAAGAGTTACTTGAAAAGAAGTTTGTGAGACCAAGTGTATCATTGTGGGGAGCTCCAATGTTGCTAGTAAAGAAGAAATATAGAAGTATGAGACTTTGTGTTGATTATAAACAATTGAATAAAGTGACGATTAAGAACAAGTATCCGCTTTCGAGAATAGACGATTTGATGGATCAATTGGTGGGTGCTCGAGTGTTTAGTAAGATTAATTTGAGGTCGCGTTATCATCAGATTAAAGTGAAGGATGAAGATATCCAGAAGAAGGATTTAAGAACGCGTTATGGACATTATGAGTATTTGATTATGCCTTTCAGTGTTACTAATGCACCAGAAGTATTCATGGAGTACATGAACCATATCTTTCATACTTATTTGGATCGGTTTGTAGTGGTGTTTATTGATGATATTTTGATTTACTCTAAATCAGAAGAAGAGCATGCAGAACACTTAAGAATAGTATTGTAAGTTTTGAAAGAGAAGAAGTTGTATGCAAAGTTGTCTAAGTGTGAATTTTGGTTAAAGGATATTAGTTTTCTTGGTCATGTTATCTCAGGTAGTGGCATTATTGTAGATCCATCTAAAGTAGATTTTGTGTTGCAATGGGAAACTCCAAAGTTGGCTATCGATATTAGAAGCTTTTTGGGATTAGTTGGTTATTATAGAAGGTTTATCGAAGGTTTTTCTAAGTTGGCACTTTTGTTAACTAAGTTGACTTATAAAGGTAGAGTTTTTGTGTGTGATGTTCAGTGTGAAGAAAGTTTTACAAAATTGAAGAAAAGATTGACTTCGGCTCCGATTTTGACATTACATAATCCAGGAGAAGCTTTTGTGGTATATTATGATGCTTCCAAGATGGGTTTAGGAGGTGTGCTTATGCAGAATGAAAAGGTAGTTGCTTATGCATCAAGGCAGTTGAGGACTCATGAAAAGAACTATCATACGCATGATTTAGAGCTTGCTGCAGTTGTTTTTGTGTTAAAGATTTGGATACACTACCTCTATGGTTCTAGATTTTAAGTATTTAGTGACCATAAGAATCTAAAATATTTATTTGATCAGAAAGAATTGAACATGAGAAAACGAAGATGGTTGGAGTTGTTAAAGGATTAAGATTTCAGTTTTAATTATCATATAGGAAAAGCGAATGTGGTGTCCGATGCATTAAGTCGAAAGACTTTACATATGTCAGCAATGATGGTTAAAAAGTTGGAATTAATTGAAAAGTTTGGAGATATGATCTTAGTTTGCAAAGTGACACCATGAAGTGTTATGTTGGGAATGTTGAAAATTAACAATGAATTTTTGTATAGTATCAAAGAAGCTCAGAAGTTAGATGTAAAATTAGTAGACTCGATGGTTAGGATCGATCAGTATGAGAATAAAGATTTTAAGTTAGATGCGCAAGGTGTGTTGAGATTTTATAATCGAATTTGTATTCTTGATGATACGGAGATGAAGAAAGTGATTCTCGAGGAAAGTCATAGAAGCAAGTTAAGCATTCATCTGGGAGCTACAAAAATGTATCAAGATTTGAATAATTTGTTTTGGTGGCCTGGGATGAAGAGTGATGTGGCTTGGTTTGTGTATGCATATTTAACTTATCATAAGTTGAAAGTTGAACATCAGAAGCCCGTAGGGTTGATGCAACCGTTAGAAGTTCCAGAATGGAAATGTGATAGCATTTCGATGGATTTTGTCATGGGGTTACCTAATACTCCAAGAGGACATGATACAATTTGGGTCATTATTGATAGGCTTACAAAGTCGGCTCATTTAATTCCTATTAACATCAGTTTTCCAGTATCAAAGTTGGCGGAGATTTACACTAATGTAATTGTAAAGTTGAATGGTGTTCCTTTGTATATTGTGTCGGATAGAGATCTGAGGTTTACTTCTGATTTTTGGAAGAGTTTACATGAGGCATTGGGTTCTAAGTTGAGGTTGAGTTCGGTGTATCACCCTTATACGGATGGTCAGACGGAGATGATTATTCAGTCGTTGGAAGATTTATTGAGAGCATGTGTTCTTGAGTAGGGAGGTTCGTGGGATACTTACCTTCTGTTAATAGAGTTCACTTATAATAATAGTTATCATTCTAGTATTAGAATGACACCTTTTGAAGCATTGTATGGTCGAAGATGTAGAACTCCTTTATGTTGGCATGAATTTGGGGAAAGAGTCGTACTTAGACCTGAACTTGTTCGAGAAACTACCGAGAAGGTGAAGTTAATTCGAGAAAAGATGAAAACTTCCCAAAATAGACAGAAGAGTTATCATGACAAGAGAAGAAAAGATTTAGAATTTCAAGCAGGTGACCATGTGTTTCTGAAAGTTACACTTGTGACTGGTTTTTGGTGTGCATTGAAGTCTAAGAAGCTCACTCCTCGTTTTATTGGTCCGTATCAGATTTTGGACAAAGTTGGAAAGGTTGCATATAGAGTGACTTTACTGCCTAATCTTCCAAATTTGCACGATATGTTCCATGTGTCACAACTCCGAAAGTATATTTCAGATTCATCATGAGATTCGTATGGATGATGTGCAAGTACGGGATAATCTTACTATGAAGATGATGCCTGTACGAATCGAAGATCGTGAAATGAAGACTCCAAGAGGCAAGGAGATTACTTTGGTTAAAGTAGTCTGGTTAGGAGCTGTCGGAGAAAGCATGGCGTGGGAGTTGGAAAGCAAGATGCGAGACTCCTATCCTGAGTTATTCGAACAAAGTAAATTTTCGAGGACAAAAATATTCTAAGTGGAGGAGAGTTGTAACACTCAATATTTAATTAATTATTTAATTAAATATTTCCGAATATTTTTTTCGATTTAATTGTCGAAGTTGTGGAATGTTGATTTAAGTTGTGTTATTGTTATTTGAATTAATTTATTTGATTAGTTTATAAGAGAAAAACAAGGAGAAGTAGCAGTAAAGGAAAAAATAGGTTTTTGGCAATAGAAGAGAAATAAGGGCTAGAGAAGAGATACATGGAAATTGTAAGAGGCAAATTTAGGAGTCAATCGGAGAGTTAGAGAAACCTTTAATTCAAAGTAAGGATGAAGTTTTGACTCTATAATAGGATATGTGATGAATGATATTTGGAATTGGGTTGTAAAATTGTTTGTGTTTGTATTTGAAATTGATATATTGTTGAAATTGAGAGATGATTGAGAACCTAATTTAATATATATATATATATATATATATATATATATATATATATATATATATATATATATATATATATATATATATATATATATATATATATATATATATATATATATATATATATATATATATATATATATATATATAATAAAAATAATAATATTAATAACAATAATAATTTAATATTATTAGTATATAAATTTTAGAAGATTTTAGTTAGAGTCAAATTGAGTTGTCAATAGGATTGTTAGAGTTGTCAATAATATTGTTAAAGTTATCAATATAGTTGATTCGTATCATTAAAAATCACTTTTATATGTTTTGCGTAATCCCGCATGTTTAGAGTTGTCAGTAGGGTAAGTTTAAGTTTTCAATTAATATATATGTTAAACTACAGTGTGTTCAACATAATGCATTGTTTCATTAATTATACTGTAGCGAAGAAGAAAATTATATACATCTATATACTATTTTTATATTGTAGCTATATATGATAGATTAAGTTGAGAATCCTGTTTCAAATATATATATATATATATATATATATATATATATATATATATATATATATATATATATATATATATATATATATATATATATATATATATATATATATATATATATATAAAGTTTCATTAGTAAATTATATTAATAATAATAATAATTTAGTATTATTAGTATAATAATATTGTAGAAGTTTTCTAAGTAAAAATAATAGAACTTTTAGCTGAGAATTAATTAACCGAAAATAGTCGTAATAGTACGAATAATTACGCGGTTTATTTGTAGTAAATTTTGGTTGACTCGTTGTATTGCATTCTTTGTTGAAAAATATGAATTAGCAGGTGATGTTATTGCCTCTATTTATGGGTAAAATATTTAGTTGTAGGCTTATGGTCAATGTTGGTTTGTTGTTGCGTTGCTATGGAATTGTGTTGTTGCTATTCTGACATTCATGTTGTGTCGCATACATAGCATATCAAGTTGGAGCTGATGCTCGGTAAGTTGGCCTGGATTAGAAAATTAAGTTGAAGGTTTATGCCTTGTTGATGCCTTTATTAATTGGAAGATTTCTAAGTTGTGAGTTTTGCTCAATTGGTACCACATGCATGTGCATTGTATAAGTCGTATTTCATGTTGCATAATCATGTTGTTGTGTAGCTGACTTGTGATGATTGATGTTGGTTGAAAGTTGTAAAGTTGTGATTTCATATAATCTGGTCTAATATATTGTTTATCATACATTCAATTATTAAGTTCGATATCTCACCCCTTCTGTTTGAATGTTGTCCTCTGTTGGTAACGTGCAAGTAATCAAGAAGGATAGTTGTTACCTTCGTTAGTTCGAGTCGGTGTTGTCGCTCTGATACGTAGCACTCGGGGGAATGAACGCATGTTTTTTTTACTGTTGGTTTTCATTATGTTGCTGAATTTTTAAGTTGTTTTCATTAAAGACTTGTTGTCTTAAAGCCATTTTGAGTTGGACAAGATGTTATGATGTTTTCAGTTGAATTTGTGAATCCGCTGCGTAGCAACGAAAGTTGTTTTATTTTTTTTAAAGACTAAACAGGTTATTATCGGTTCATCTGAATTTTATGTGTTATGTATCTGAACTATAGGCGATTGATTGTAGTTGTTTCTAAGTTGAAAGTGTAGCATTCTATTTGTTTGTTGGAAATTTTGTAATTCTTATTTTATATAATTCGTTGGGTAGAAATGGGGTGTTACAATTACCTTCTGCCGTGGTCTTCTGGAAAATCAATCGCTAAGATTAACCAGGGAAATCTACTTCCGAGATTCTGTCGAGCAAATACCCTCTACCGAGGTCTTCTGGTAAATCAACTGCTGAGATTTACCCAAGAGAATCTACTGCTGAGATTCTGTTGAGAAATTACCTTTTGCTGAGATCTTATGGAAAATCAACTGCCGTGATCAACCAGGGGAATCTACTGTCGATATTAAAATGTGACCCATCTTCTGCCGAGGTCTTCTGGATAATCAACTGTCATAATCAACCAGGGGAATCTACTATCGAGATTCAATTGTGAGCTACCTTCTATCGAGGTCTTCTGGATAATTAGTTGCGGTGATCAACCAAGGGAATCTACTTCTGAGATTCAATTGTGAGCTACCTTTTGCCAAGGTCTACTGGATAATCAACCGCCATGATTAACCAGGGGAATCTACTGCCGAGATTCAATTGAAATACCTTGTGTCGAGGTTCAACATAGAATTACCTTTTGTCGAGGTCTTCTGGAAAATCATCTGCCGAGATTAACTAGGAGAATCTACTGTCGAGATTTGATGTAGAAATACCTTCTGCCAAGGTCTACTGGATAATCATCTGCCGAGATTAACCAGGGGAATCTACTGCCGAGATTCAATGTAGAATTGCTAACTTTATCGACAATGATGATTTTCTTCACATGCAACGTGGTTTATGTTATGCATGTATATTTGATTGATGCATGAAATGTAGTGATTGATTGATGCATGTAATGTAATGATTGATTGATGTATGTGATGTAATGATTGATTGATGTATGTGATGAATGACTTGGATATATGTAAATGGATGTTGGAAAAAGAGAATGCGTAATTGGGCTTTTTGAGATATGCTCGACCCATGCTGTCGGACTTTGTCAGATGGATGAGATGATAAGTATAGCTTGATTCTGGATCGAGGAAGCCCTAATGCATGATTTATGCAGCCTTATGCTTTATGATTATGACTTGAATGGTTTTTTTAATGGTGCCCCTGTAATGGGCCATGGATGATTAGAGCGTAGAGGTTTGCTTATGTAACAAGGATGCTTGTCACATGATGGTTAAATGTTATGCTATCACGATTTCCCAATACTCGATTTGAACTTGAAGATTGTTGGTGTAGGAGAAATATCCACCGGAGGTTATGGAAGTACGCGGAGAGCTTTCCCCTATGTGGATTGTCTTTCTCTAATTTGTTGGTAAGGTCTTGGAGGAGATTCTCATTAACATGAGCTTGGAAACAGTTTGATTATAACGTGAATTCCCCCACTATTTTGTACTATGCCCCTGATTAAAAGACTCTTGAAAATGTTTGGCTTTGATGAACCATTTTGAATCATCTCCTTTTGGTCGAGCCTCGCAGTAGTTTGCCCCAACACTCGAATTTTGAAAGATGTGCCCCTCAATCTCCAGGATCTAGATGAGGTACCTCAGAAAGAACTTAGACCTTACCATGAACTTGACATAGATTTCCCCAAGTATTTGAAGCTTGAAAATTTTGTACTTGAAATTGCTTGAAGGGGAATTTAGACCCTACGTGTAGTAGGATGAACTTGATATGTACTGCCCTAACATTTGCATCTTGGAAGGTTTCCCCTGATTATCAAGGCCTTGAGAGGTTTGTTAAAACGAGGAAACTGAGTCATACCCTGTTGTGATATGACTTGATTAAGGGATGTTCCTTCGAAAAGTATACCCCTGATTAAATAGTGCTTTGAAATTTGATTCAAGTTTATTGAATCTCGGAATGATCACCCCTTGTCAATAGTATCTTCATGTAACATACCCCCATGATCATTAGTATTTGCGCTTGTTTAATGGGGTCCTGTTAGATTCTTTTCCCCTAGTTAGAAGCTTGTTAGAAATGCTGCCTTTGATCAGACCTTATTTTGAAATCTCCTTGATTCTAAGTATTGATTCGTAGATAAAATTGTACATTTTGAAAAAGTAATTCTAATGTGATGCACATGCAAGTTCTTGAAATCGAAGTTTGATTATTGAAAAGAAATGGATGATTAGGAATATATATTCGAAGAAGCAAAGTGATTAATAATTTTAACAAACATAGGAGTAAGTTTAACACAAATCTTATTGAGTGTGCTTTCATAGTGAACCTAGCTTCAATTAGGACTTTTGAAGGTTGTAACATGGCCATGGTTCATGTTTTAAGAAACAAAAGATATAAGGCTCAAAATTTATTTAGCCCACCCCTTTATCCTTGATATTATCCAGTCCTAATTTCAATTAATGCAACATATGCATTTAATCTCCAAGAGGAATTTCGTAGTTGCGCAGATGATGAGAAACGTATATAAAGATCCAAGTGCCGATGAAAAGCATTGATAGGATCCAAGCATTGATAAGATCCAAGCGTTGATGAAAATCCTTGATGATTTTTTAGGTGGCATTCACAAGATTGTTCTCCAATTTTTTATTTTCGATCCCTCATTTTGCATGGACCAATTCTTTTAAATTTTGCGGTCCATCAGGATGTCCTAATTTTTGCCTAAGTCAAGTTTTTTTATTTCCTTTGACTTAACGGGCTTTTTTTGAATTTCCTTTTTTTTATTTCTTTTTTTTTTTGCTTTTGATTTTGAAAATTTGTGACTGCCTATGTTGGTATTGTAAGCTTCGTCTTTATCGTTTCCTCGATCTTGATTGATGTATTGAGGAAGAGGATGTCGTGGACTTAGTCTTTATTGATCGTCTCCTTAATCTTTGTTGATGTGCGCGAGGAAGATGATGTGCTCAACCTTTGCTTAGATCGTTCCTTCAGTGATGTATCAAGGAAGGAGATATGTTTGAACCTTTGCTTAGATGGCCTGATTCTCCTGGGATTTGAATGCATAGTTGAATTAATTGAAATCTACCCTGTCCTGAGTTGAAATTACGTTTTTTTAGAAAATATAAATAACTCCAACTTCTGGCTCGAGGGGGTTAACTATGGATTATCTCCTTAAATCTCCACTGTTTGGGAATTAAAACAATGCCTTACATCGTCAGCTGAACCTTACTATTAAAAAGCATACGTCAGCAAAATTCGATTATTTTATAATTTCATCATCCTCCCTCGAAGTTTGTTAAAGTTATGCAAAGGAAAGATAGAAAAGAAGAATAGAAAGTCGTAGATTATTTGTGGAATGGATCGATTTCAAAACATGCATTATTATTTTATTAGAATTACTTATCCAAATATACAAATTTATAACAAAAATACTTAGCAAGAGAGAAATTACAATTTGAAATGATAAAGGCCTAATGATTTAAAGATAAGCCTCCTTGTTGATCGACTGACTTTAGGGGATTCTTCTTAGTCTTTGGATTTGTCAAAGCAAGGGGCGGCCATTCGCCAATGAGACCCCTTCTTCAAAAGCCAACTGCTTATTGTCGATCAAATCTTGGACCTTGTGTCTGAATGCCCAACATTTTCCTATAGTATGCCTCGGAGAATTGGCATGATACTCGCACCTGGCATTTGCATCGTGCTTAGGTGGGAGTGACCCACTCGGAGGATTCAGTGATTTCTGCTCTACCAAATATGCCTTGAGTAAATGTTGTAGCAGCTGACTGTGTGGTATGTGAAGTGGATCAAATATCCTAGGTGGTAGCTTTTGTCTTTTCCTTTGTTGGGCATATCCCTTCTGTTGATAGGGTTGTTGTAGTTGTTGTTGAGGCGGGGGAATTTCCCACAGTGGTGGCATATGTGATGTTAAATAGGCTTATGGATAGGATGACGAAGGGTTACCTTCACTCCTCAGTAATACTTGTATGATCAAATTTGTTTGAGTCTTCAATTGGTGGACCTCCTCCTTTAACAGTTATTGGCCTCTTTTGAGTTCCTCCATGGCTTCTTGGGACATTCTTTGAGTTTGCTTGAGAGTATCGAGAATCTTGCTAGCTGATCACAGTTGGATAAGGGTGGAAGTGTAAATGATTTTGTGAAAATGGATGAAAATGAAAATGAAAATGAAAATGTATGAAAATGTATGAAAATGCTTAGGTATGCAAAAGTATATTTTTTTGGCTTTTAGGTATGCAATTTTTTTTCATGGATATATAATGCGATGTAGACAAAGTATGAGGGTAGATATAGGGGTACCCTATACAAGTTTTAATCATAGACACGATAATACCTACACTGACTCAGAGATTGAGTCAGGAAGAAACTCCTTAAGGATCATGGCCAATGAAAGACGACGAGGAGTCCCTACAGGATAGAGATTACGACAAAGACAGAAGCCCTATGGGCTAGAGATAGTAGTAGAAGAAAAGATAAACCTTGCGGGTTTAAAGATTGTAGTGGGATTTGTGAAAGGTATCCTTAGAAGGTAGGTTCTTAGTATTGGCCTACGAATATTCTATCCTCCCCATAAGGTGGTTTCCTTAAGGGTATCATGAATAACACTAGAGGGAAAGACACAAGGGTCTCCCTTAAGTGGAGCCTCTTTACAGACTAAAACTTTCGTCTCTAAGTCATGAAAGGTCTCATCCTGAGTTTTTGGTTTAAAGGCTGTATAAAGAGTCATAGGTGTCATTCCAAAGTCCTACTTCCCAATAGGATGTCTCTCGAGAGGTACTCCTTTTGCGAAATTCCACCGACTCTTGGCGAAATCATCGCATAAACTCATAGGGTTGATGTAACCCCTTGGCTAATAGACGAACCTTCTTTCTAAGGTTTTTTTGAAAATATTTTTTGCAAAATTTTAAATTCCACCATAGATATAATAATATAATGAAAAATATAAGCAGAAAATAAATAAATAACTAAATAAGCAAGAATATAAAAAAACAAAAAAATCCTAAAAACCCTAAAACCGAAAGATAAGGCTCCTAAACCTAGGGTTGAGTCCCCAGCAGAGTCGCCAACTATTGTAACTGGTTTTAAAACGAGAGTCGTCACCCTTAATTTTTATCTTAAGGAAGGGAATATAAAGGATAACCCTAATTTTTTTAGAGATTCTAGTTTGTTGACTCGTTTCTAGATGAAGGGAAGTTGTTATACACCCCTCATCTACCTTGTTCACAAGGATACTAGGGTTTAGAATCACAATCTTTAAGAAATAGGGTTTTAGTTTTTTACTGGGGGAACTCGCCACGATTTTTATTGTATGCCTATGTATCCTCTTATGAGGAATCAAAGTCTCATTTCGTAGTTTGCAGTTGGTTGGTGTTTTTTTTATAGATTACGAAGATATTTGAATTTCTCCAATATTGTGATACGGTGGGAGAACTGACTTGGGTGTTTTGAGTTTGATCGCAAATGTTGCGGTTAGCAAGAGTCACCATCGACTTTTCTTTTATCCAAAAGGAAAGGTGAAAAAGCACAGGAAAGACCTTTGAGATTATTTCTTGAGTTCGGGGGGTAGATTATGAAAAGGGAGGGTATTAGCACCCTTTTCATCCATGGTTTTCCATGGGCTCTTAGTTACTTGTTAGATCACTTGCTTTTGTTTGAAATTATGCTTTGTGTGGTTTTTGAAAGTATTTTTGAAAAGAGGCTATTATTTAGGCAAACTTTGTAATGATTCTCGTTCGTAAGAATGTATACAAAGTGTTTGATCTTTTGAAAATGTTTTCAAGTTTTAAAAGATGTTTTGAAAGTGTTGGTGTTTGTTTTGAAAATAGCAAGGATGTTTTTGTTTTGAAATGGAGAAAGTAACTAGGAACATTCTACCTACTCAAAAGTATTTCATGTTCCTTTTTCCTTTGACATTGTCATCTTACCATTGATTTGGTAAGTAACCCTATCTTTGAATATAAACGGGACGGGCGTGGGTCATCGTATAACCATGATTAGAAATGTTTCAAGGTATCTTAGCATTTTTATTTAGGGACTAAGATCATTTTGAAAGGCAACTTTTGATAGCGTCATCGAGGGACTATGATCTTGTATTTTTCTTGTCTTTGCTAAGATACCTCACATACATAATATGATAATTTTTGTAAGGCAACCAAGTGGATTTTACCCTATGGGTGCTTGTGTGCAAGTGTATTGATTTTCATGCTTTGTTTAGTCTTTGATTAGGGTTTGCTACTTGTTTATTTAATCTTTCAATACAAACCCTAATTACTAACATTTATATAAAGCGATAAATTGTGGAATTTAAAATTACTACGCTATTACATCATTAGGGGAGGGGTGTAAAAGTTTACAAATGGGGATTGCAAGAAAATTAAACCTAATTATCTATTACAACCATATTGAATATTGTACAAAATTGAACATAAAATGCAAGAATATAAATGGAAAAAGAAATGATTTTTGTTGTTTTTATGAAAGGGTTTGGGTCTTGACCTAATTAAGAACATGATTAGTTAAAAATAAACAAAATTTAATTTAAACTAAATAAGAAAGAAATTAAGTTTAAAAAGGATTTTTAGGGTTTTTTGTGAAAAGATTTTAAATTAAAAATAATATGAAAATTAATTAAAAAAAGAAAGAAACCTAAGTTCTAAATTAATTTTAATTAAGAAAATAAAATAATATAATAATTTAACCTAAGTCTAAAAATTAATTATTTAAGAAAAAAAAGAAATTTATTTGTTTTAAGAAAATGTTTTTTAGTCTTTTTGTTTTATAGAGAAAATAAAATATATAAGTGTAAATAATAAATAAAAATGAATTTGGATTTTTTATGATTTATGAAAATAATAATAGTATTAATAATAATAGTATTAATAATAATAATAAATAAAAGATACAAAAATGAAATAAAATAAAAATAAGTCAGGAAGGTGGATTAGTAATGCAGGGGGTGCTGTGAGAAAAAAAGATCAGGCCCACACGGAAGCCCAGGCGCTGCCAAAAAGCACAAAAAAGGTAAAAAAATTAGTGAAAAAATAACAAAAAGGTCACGCTGGGGCTTGAACCCAAGACCTAAGGGTGACAGGCGCGCGCTTTAACCACTGGGGTGGTGATACATCTGTTAACTTGTGTGAAAGGATAAATACATAACACAAAACGCGCCCTGATTACACTTCATCTTCAACCTCCAGCCAAAGGATATGTAACTTGCTCATTTCTCAACCATTTGCAAAAAATGTAAACATGAAAATTGCTCCATTTTGTCACACGAATTCAACCATATAAATATCATAAGCTATAAATCAAAGATGAATGAGAATTTCTAAAAGTACCAAATTCTGACCTAAATATTTCAAAAAGTTCAAACTCAAAATTCTCCTAGCTCAATCAAAATAAATGAAATCTCTGGACATGTATAGTTTCAGGGCAACGATGTCTACATTTTATCTTCACAAATGCAAGCCTAATAATGCCTAAACATGAAGATAGAAGTTCAAGAAAAATACCTCAAAACTGGAAATCGTGAAATGGATTTGAGCTTGTTTCAGGCAGTGTTAATGATCAGGTTAGCTTCCTTGGACCTCTAGGAAGCTAATGCAATGGCTGACTTGAGCTGAGGGTGGCTGGAATGGTCTGGAGAAGTCCAACTGTGATGTTATATTTTTGAACTTGGAAATGGATGAAGATGGTGTTACAGTCGTGTAACTGGGATAGGGATGGCTTATGTATGATGTTTGTAAGCTTTTGGAAGAAAAAGGCCAAGAAACGCACGAGTGAAATGGAAGTTTGAAGTTCTTGGTCAGAAAATGCAACAATGGTGGTTTGTGATGCAGTTATGAGTTTTAGAAGTTTTTAGGGCTTGTCTATTCGTGTGTTATCTTGAAAATAGTGTATGTATTTATAGGCAAGAGGTTTTATGTCTTATATCAAGTCAGAATTTGAAAATCAAATGTTGTAGCACCTTTCTTGTTTTTGAAGCAAAGTTGAAACATCTTGTTCCAAGGCAAAGTACAAGGCTGGATAGAGTGGTTAGTACTTTGGACATGCTTGCTTTTGGTTTATAGGGTTTCTGTGTGCATAAAGAACAAGTTTGATGCTCAAGGAGAGTGGACTTTGTGATTAAAGCCACTTTTCAAGAATAGCAATGGTGTCTTTCTTCCAAAAATGGAAATGCAACTTGGGTAATGGTTCAAATGCTTGGAAAATGGCTCCATATGTTGTGTAAACATTTAATTAAGGAGTGAATTGCAAGTTAGAATCCTGAAAAGTGAGATTATGCAGCATGGCTATGTAATTTGGTCCATTGTGCATCACAAATTCTGCCTTGTAAAACAACTTGAAACCCTAACTTCAGACCTTCGATTCTCCTTGCTCACAAATGATCTAAAGGAGTTCTTGGACATTTTGGAAAGCTTGTAATGTTCTCTACAACCCCTCTTTAAATCACTTTTGAAATTTCCCCTTGGAACTATA
The DNA here is from genome assembly GCA_948472305.1 of Vicia faba. Lineage (NCBI taxonomy): Eukaryota > Viridiplantae > Streptophyta > Magnoliopsida > Fabales > Fabaceae > Vicia > Vicia faba. Next base: position 730,840,863 of record OX451739.1, read on the forward strand.
TGAAAAAATTCCATGAAGTTAGGTCAAAATCCTGCCTAAACTAGGGCAAATTTTCACTAAGTGTTTAGTTTCATGACTATGACTTCATGAATTAATAACTTGAGATCCAAGAATTTTTAGGAGAAGTTGTGTAAAGAAATGTTGTAGATATCATGGAGATTTACAACTTTCATGTTGAAAGTTAATTTTGAATCATCTTGCATCATGGTGAAAAATTGGCTCAAAGTTGTGAAAAAACATGAAATTTTAAACACTTCGAAAAATTTCTAAGTTAGAAAACTTTGACTTTTCAAAATGAAATCTTGACTTTTTGATTTCTTGATGAATAAGTTTCATATTTTGACATGTTTTGATGAATTGTGATCTTTGACATTGGATCTTGACCAAAAAGTCAAAGTTTGACTTTTCAGTATGTAGTTGACTTTTGATCAGTTGACTAAAAATTCACTATCAATCCAATTGATCTTGAGCAATGTTTTAGGTCATGCCATTAGGTCAAAATTATGCAATTGAACTATTGAGATCATGCTTTAAACCAATTGATCATTTGCTAGGTCAAAAATCAGAAATTGCCCCTTCTCAATCAAAACCCTAATTTTGACCATTTTGCCCTTTTGATGATTTGATCAAATTTATTGAGGAATTGTGGTCCAAATTTGATCAAATGATACATGTGAGTTTATAATGTTGATGTGGATAAAAAATTATGAAGTTTGATTGTAAATTGGCCATAGTTGACATTTTCCACAATACATATGTTTTTTAGGTCAACTACTTAAATGATTGAGAAAAAGTGTGATCCAAGGCTTGAAACTTGCCATGAGTAATCTTGGGGATCCATAATGATCCATGAAATTCATATGAGGAAGTGAAATTTTAATTATCCTTGTGCAATCTCAAACCCTAATTTTGGTCATCAGTGCTTAATGAGGTGTTTTGAGTTGATCAACCCTAGTGCAGTCTTGAACCAAGAGAGATATTTTTGTGAGAAAATAATTGATAAGTGAGAGGGAAAATTTTGGGGTACAACATCTTCCCCTGTTCAATCTTCTTAAACCTGAAGAGTTAGATTGGCGGATTTTCCATTCGTGACTTGAAGGTGGAAGAGGATTGGACACTAGAGTGCCCAGAAATTTGCACTCGAGGATGTGATGGTTGGTAGTGTATGGAATAGGCTTAAATATGCCATTTGGAGAGGAGATGAGAAGTTGTCAGAGATAGGCTTGCAGATGCCATCCAAAATGATTGTTGGACTGTATCTGAAAGAGAATCTGAATGAGTATCATAATGGCGTCAGTGTCTGGAGCGTATCTGAACTGTATTTGAAGGTTGAATTTGAATGAGTATCAAAATGGAGTCCTTGTCTGGAGCGTATCTGAACTGTATCCGAAAGAAAATATGAATGAGTATCAGAATGGCGTCTGGTCTGGAGCGTATCTGAGCTGTATCTGAAGGAAAATCTGAATGAGTATCAAAATGGCGTCTGTGTCTGGAGCATATCTGAATTGTATCTGAAAGAAAATCTGAATGAGTATCAGAATGGCGTCTGTGTCTGGAGCATATCTGAACTGTATCTGAAGGAAAGTCTGAATGAGTATCAGAATAGCGTCCGTGTCTGGAGCGTATCTGAACTGTATCTGAAGGAAAATCTGAATGAGTATCAGAATGGTGTCCGTGTCTGGAGCGTATTTGAACTGTATCTGAAGGAAAATCTGAATGAGTATCAGAATGGCATCCGTGTCTGGAGTGTATCTGAACTGTATCTGAAGGCTGAATCAAAGAAAACCGTATAGGATTGCTTCAGCTGGTCATGTAGATAACTGTCCTGGCTTGTCTCAGGTATCAATCTCTAACATTTGTAAATTGTTGATGATAGCCATCTGTTGATTGATATTTCCTGAAAATATGAAAGATTAGTTGTATGCAATGTCATAATGTATGAAATTCATTGTATAATGATATTCTTAATAAAATGAATGAGATCATGTTATATGTGTTCATTTTGTCAATGTCATGACGTATGGGTGCGATGTATAGGCATATAAGCTATGTTTATGTAACATTGTTGGATTAGGGAAAATAAATCCCTGACTGTTGTTGGGGATGTGGAGTGTAAGCCTTCATGTCTTGAAGTGCTGGTGAGTTGATGAGCTCCTATTTGTTAGAGAAATAAACTCTGTCTTAAGGGAAACACTGTATATGGCTTGTAAAATCTGTTGGGGAATCCTAAGAAATTTGGCGACTTCTACCGGGGAGTGATAACTGGAAGTTCTGTTCCGCTGGGGATTAGGCTGCACACTGAGGGATTTTATGGAATAGTTTAAAGATATTATCCTATTTCTTAAAGCCATTAGTGATTGTCTTTATTTTTTGTTCCTTTTTGTTCATTTGTAAACAGTAGTTATGTTCAAATGCATATGTTCAAAAATAAATCATTGGACGTTTTTGTAAACAAAACACAGAAATAAAGAAAAACATATATTTTTGCACTTTCAAAGGAGTATCTTTGTATTAACTTGAATAAGTATTTTTGTACAATGAGATGAATATTCTAGTAAGAGAATATCGTCGTAAAAAATGGAAATTTGATACAAAGAAAAGATAGCTATATGCAACAATCCCATGGGGTTCCCATTCTGATATAGCCTTCGTGCCTCTGAGCGTCTTGTCCACTTGCTGCCTTGTCCGAAGTTAATTGGATTGATCAGAACAGCTGCGTTTTCCTGTCGAAGCCAAAGGTTGTCCATAAAGGTGATACAACGGGACATAGTCATAAGCTTTAATTCCCTGAATTTTTCTTGGACCGCCCTTTCGGGTTTTCAGCCCACCGGGATACCCTTTTTTTCCCAAGTCGCCCTTTCGGGTTTTCAACTTACCGGGTGTACAAATTTTTTTGTTTTTATCCCTAATTTTTATCCGAACCTTTTTGGTTCGTCGGGATGCCCTTGTTTTGCCTAGGTGTGTCATCCTAGCGGGTCCCTTATGTGTCGTATCTTTTGACTATGTCTGTGTTTATAGGGTGCGGCAGGTCATCACCATCCATAGTGGTCAAGATCATTGCTCTATAAAAGAATATGCTTTTTATCACAAATGGTCCTTCGTATGTAGGAGTCCATTTGCCCCTGGGATCACCTTGCGGCAGTATGATGCACTTGATCACCAAATCCACGACTTGATACACTTGGCGTCTGACCTTTTCGTTAAAAGCCTTAATCATCCGTTTTTGATACATTTGACCATGACAGACAACAATAAGCCTTTTCTCATCAATCAAGTTCAATTGATCAAGTCGAGTTTGGATCCAATCGTCTTCATTCAACCCTACATACTTCATAATTCTTAGAGAGGGGATCTAGACCTCAATAGGAAAAACAGCCTCCATGTCGTATACCAGAGAGTAAGGTGTTACCCCAGTTGATATGCGTGTCGTGGTACGATAACCGTGGAGAGCGAATGGTAGCATCTCATTCCAGTCTTTGTACCTGACTGTCATTTTCTGGATGATCTTTTTTATGTTCTTATTTGCGGCTTCGACAACATCATTCATTTTTGATCAGTAAGGGGAAGAATTATGGTGCTGGATCTTGAATTGTGCACACAGTGTGGTGATGATAGTGTTGTTGAGATTCGTACCATTGTCAGTGATGATCCTCTCCCGGATACCGTACTGACAGATGAGATTATGTTTGATGAACCGGGCAACAACATTCTTGGTAATAGAAGCGAAAGAAGTCGCCTCAACCTATTTTGTGAAATAGTCAATGGCCACCAAGATGAAGCGGTGTCCATTAGAGGCTGTTGGCTTGATTTCCCCAATCATATCGATGCCCCATATGGAAAAGGGCCAAGGAGCCGTCAAGACATTCAAAGGAACCGGAGGTACGTGCATCTTATTAGCATAGATCTGACACTTGTGGCACGTTCGATAATGTTGATAGCAATATGCTTCCATGGTAGACCAGCAATAACCTGCCCGTAGGATTTTCTTTGCCATTGTATGCCCACTGGAATGGGTGCCAAAAGTTTCCTCATGTAGATTAGCCATGATCTTTTCTGCCTCAACCTTGTCTATGCAATAGAGCAAAACAGAGTCATGATTGCGTTTGTAGAGAATACCATTACTAACGAAGAACTTAGCAGAGAATATCCTTAAGAACTTCTTATCATTGACTGAAGCTCCTTCTGGATATTCTTGAGCCTCGAGATACCTCTTGACTTTGTGGAACCAAGGTTGGTCCACTACTTCTTCAGTATTAATCTCGTGACAGTGAGATGGTTCATCCATTCGTTCAATAATGATCTGGGGAGCCTCGTTATCTCATTTAAGTTTAAACATGGATGACATTGTGGTTAGCGCATCCGCTAGTTGATTTTCTTCTCGCGGGAAATGCTCGAAGGTAATCTTCTCAAAGTGTGAGATCAAAGTCAACACATGTTCTTTTTAGGGGATAAGGTTAGGGTGTTTAGTGTCCCATTCTCCTTTGATCTGGCTGATCACCAAAGTTGAATCTCCGAATACATTTAAGGACTTGATCCTCAAATCAATGGCTGCTTTGAGACCGAAAATGCTTGCTTCGTATTCTGCCATGTTATTCGTACAGTTGAAGCAGAGTCTTGCCGTGAAGGGAGTGTGAGATTCTTCAGGAGATATAAGTTGAACACTGATTCCATTGCCGAGTGTGTTGGATTCCCCATCAAAAATCATGGTCCATCGGGATCCTTGTTCAGGTCCGTCATATAGTCTGAATTCTTCACAGTTGTTTACCGTCATGATGTCTTCATCTGGGAATTCGAACTTCATGGACTGATAGTCATCCACAGCTTGATGAGCAAGGTGATCAGCTAGTACACTTCCCTTTATTGCTTTTTGGGTAGTATATTGAATGTCATATTCTGTCAGGATCATCTGCCATCTCACTATTCTCCCAGAGAGGGCAGGCTTTTCGAAGATATATTTTATTGGGTCCATCTTGGATATCAATAAGGTAGTATGGGTCAGCATATACTGTCTTAGCCGGTGAGCAGCCCATTCCATAGTGCAACAAGTTTTCTCGAGCAGTGAATATCTTGTTTCACAATCGGTAAACTTTTTGCTCAGGTAATAAATAACATGCTCTTTTCGGCCAGACCCGTCATGCTGCCCTAGCACACACCCCATTGAGTTTTCCAAAATAGTTAGATACATGATCAATGTTCTTCCCTCGACTGGTGGCATCAAAACAGGAGGCTCTTGTAGGTACTCTTTGATCTTGTCGAAAGCAGTTTGGCACTCGTCATTCCATTTGACTACTTGATCTTTCTTCAGTAATTTGAAGATTGGTTTACAAGTAGCTGTTAAGTGAGAAATGAATCGGGCAATGTAGTTTAATCGTCCCAAGAACCCTCTGACTTCCTTCTCAGTACGAGGATCAGACATTTCTTGTATTTCTTTCACCTTGGCAGGATCCACTTTAATACCTTTACCGCTGGCGATAAAGCCTAGGAGTTTACCGGACCTTACCCCAAATGTGCATTTATTTGGGTTCAACCTCAGCTTGTATTTCTTTAATCTCTCAAACAGCTTCTGCAAATGATCAAGATGTTCTCCTTCAGTTTGAGATCTGCCTATCATGTCTTCCACATAGACCTCTATTTCATGATGTATCATGTCGTGAAATAGAGCTACCATGTCACGCTGATAGGTTTCCCCAGCGTTCTTCAACCCAAACGGCATAACTTTATAACAGAAAGTCCCCCATTGTGTGACAAAGGTTATTTTCTCCATGTCCTCAGGTGCCATTTTGATTTGGTTGTAACATGAGAAACCGTCCATGAAGAAAAACACTTTATTTTGTGTTGTATTGTCAACCAAAATATCAATATGGGGAAGTGGGAAATCATCCTTAGGGCTTACCCTATTCAAATCTCTGTAGTCCATGCATATTCTCACTTTGTCGTCCTTTTTAGGCACGGGAACAACATTGGCGACCCATTGCGGATAGGATGTGACGGCCAAGAATATGGCGTTGAATTGTTTCATGACTTCGACTTTGATCTTCTCTGACATGTCTGGCCGCATGCGATGGACCTTTTGTTTTACCGGTGGGCAGTCTTCTTTTGTTGCTAGACGATGTACCATAATATCTGCATCAAGTCCTGGCATGTCTTCATACGACCAAGCAAAAACCTCAACATAATCATGAAGTAACTGAATCAGACACTTCTTGATACTGGGTTCCAGATTGGCACCCACCTTGATTTCTTTCTTGTCTTCTTCGGTACCTAGGTTAATTGTGTCCACTGGTTCTTCGTGGGGCTGAATAGTCCTCTCTTCTTGTTGTAGTAACCTTGCTAGTTCCCTGGAACTTTACAATCTTTCTCACCTTCGTCTTCGGCTTGGTAGATTAGATTTTCAGAGTCACAAAAGATCATAGAAGAATCACTACCCATGGGATCCCAAATGGATGTAGATCTGCATTTTGAATTTGAGTGTGTGTAAGAGTATAGCTATCTTTAACAGAAAATAAAAATGTAAAAAGAAAAATAAAGAACACAAAGTTTGTATGCAAAAACGTCCATGATTCATTGATGAAATATGAAAATGAGATGACAACCCTTACAAATGGACCATTGTGCCTCGGGTAAGACACAAGGCTTAAAAAGTAAGAATTGTTTAATTATTACAGATCCGACAAAATTTAAAGACAATTATTGTTGGATAAAAGTAATTGGGACAAAATCTTTAGCTTCCCAGTTGTTGAGTCTTCCATTGACAGTCGGGAAAATCCATTCCTCCAAGTCGTAGTTGTCCTCATCACCCCCCCTGTTGACTCTATGGTTGCTGATCTTCAAAGGGGGTCCCCCGATGCGAGCACAGTGTACAGCTTTCTGGTCTCCTGAAGTGAAACCCAAACCAAATTTGTCAGATTTGTATGGGATATCTGGGAGTTGGCCCCAAATAGTGCACCCACCTTCTTCTATCACTGCCTTGGCATCTTTCAGGGAAGACATCTTTAGTGGAGGTCATGTAATCTTTGGGATTTGGGAAACAGCTTTGGTTACTGCCACGGTTGGTGGGACTTCCTCGAAATGCTGAAACAGAGTTTCAATGAATTCGCCGTCCAATTCCACATATCTGAAGGAGTCTAAGTGACTGACCATATATTCCTCTTCTCCATGGACAGTAATGATCTTCCCCTTGGTTGGGTATTTCAGCATTTGATTTAACATAGAGGTGACAGCACCAGCATTGTGAATGCCTGGTCGGCCCAATAAGCAAGAGTAGGAAAGGAGAATGTCCATCACGTAAAAAGTTGAATCAAAGGTTTGGGTTCCAACTTTTATAGGGATGTCCACCTCCCCATGCACCATTCTCTTTGAACTGTTGAAGGCCCTTACCATTATATTGTTGGGTTTTAAGGTCAAACCTTCACAGTCGAGTCTATCAAGAGCCTTCTTAGGCAGCATATTCAAAGACGAATCAGTATCTACCAAGACATGGGCCAAATTTGTGCCCCGACATTCGACAGAGACATGCAATGCCTCGTTGTGCTTCCTCCCTCTAGGTGTCAAGTCAGCATTAGAAAAGCCTAAACTGTTGTCTGCAGTCAAGCTGGCCACACAGTCTTGGAACTGATCAGCAAAGGTTTTTTGTGGTACATGGGTAGTTTTAAGGAATTTCACCAAGGCCTTTGCATGATCCTCAGAACACAACAATAAAGCCAGCATGGAAATCTTTGACGGAGTCTGCCCTAGCTGCTCGACTATATTGTAGTCGCTCCTCTTTTTAATCTTCAGAATTTCTTCCATCTCCTTTTTGGAGGCATCAAGGATAAATATTGTTTGCGCCTTCATTCGGACAGGCTCAACCAGAATGCCTTGCCCTGAGCCTCAGTTGACTCGGCGGTAGGAGTGTCAGCAGGGGTAATCAAAGGGATTGTAGTAGTAGTAGTGTTAGTAGGAACAAGAACAGGGCTGATTACAGGGCCGGTAACAGTATTTGGAGGAGCAATCTCGGGAGAGAATACTCTGCCACTTCGAGTTATCTTACTGGTTCTCGCAATGTTACTAATGTCGGGGTCAACCTTCTCAAGAATTGAGTCTTCATCATCCAGCCAATCTTGCTTGACACCGTGATAGTAGATGTCACCCCCATAGTTCCATGGGACAGTTTTATTTGATGAGTACGGGATTGGTCCAGGCATAGTAATTATTAGTGGAGCTACTTTAGGAACTGATGTAATCCTAACGGGCCTTTTGGTGGAAACCCTGGAAGGATTGGCAGAAATGGTTATTATTGAAACATCTTTCTAAGAAACAGTTGGAACATGAGTCTTTTCAAACAAAATCTCTTTGTCATCCATCAGACGTTGAACACCTGCTTCCAATAAACGACAACTAGTTGGTCGGAATAAATATAAGTAGTAGCCTTCATCACAGCCCGGAAATAAACCGGCCTTCAATAGGTTCTTCTTGATGGTTAAGAGAGGAGTAACAAGTTCATCAACAGTAGAAACAAACATATCATTTTCAATAGCGTTAACACCGCAGTCATGCTTGGGCATAGGAGCGGTGATAACATTCAGGATTTCAGGAGCATCAAACTAAATTTCTTTTGCTTCAAGAAGGTCTTGCACCTTGTTTTTCAAAGCCCAACAGTTGTTACTGTCATGGCCTGGGCTTTCTGAATGGTATGCACAACGAGCATTAGGATGGTAGTGAGGAGATGTTGTGTTAGGATTCTTCAGAGCTTCTTTCAAAGTTACCAGATTGGATCTCAACAAATGTGGCAGTACTTGAGATAGTGTCATATTAATCCAGGTAAATTGTCTTACCGGTCTTTCTGTTCTAGGCTGATCGTTCCTTTGTTGAGTAGGCACAAGCTTAGGGATCATGACAGCCCCCACCATTGGACGGTGTTCAGTTCTTTCTTGGTTCCTTTGAGGATACACATCACCAACCTCTTTCTTCCCTATAAATGGTTTTCTTACAGCGGCGGAGGATGCGTCTTTCTGGATCTTCCCACTCTTAATCCCAGCTTCCATTCTTTCTCCGGTCAGGATTAATTCAATGAAGCCTGCTGAGGAGCTTCCAATTAAATGATTAAAGAAAGGACTGGATAGGGTACCCAAAAACATGTCTACTAGTTCTCTTTCGGAAAGGGGAGGCTGGACTCTTCCTGCTAAGTCCCTCCATTTCTGAGCATAGTCTTTGAAACCTTCATTTGAAACCATAGCCATACTCTGGAGTTGGGTACGGGTAAGAGCAAGATCTGTGTTGTACTGATATTGTTTATAGAAAGTTGCGGCAAGGTCTTTCCAGTTGTGGATATTGGCCCTTTCCAATTGATATAACCAATCAAGTTAAGTGCCAGATAGAATGTCTTGGAAAAAGTGGATCCATACATCTCTGTCCGCAGTGTGAGGTTGTATCTTCCTCACATAGGATCTAAGATGCATTTTGGGGCACGGAACTCTATCGTATTTAGAAAATATCGGCGCCTTGAATTTTGGTGGAATGATAATCCCAGACACCATGCCTAGCTCCTCAAAGTCTAGCCCAGGCACTTTCTGGATTTCTATTGCGCTTAGTCGTTCTTCCAGATGCTTGTACTTGTCGTCGACCGGGGGATATTGTTCTTTAAAGTAATCCTCTTCTTCTTCCTCTTTGGACTCTTGTTGGACAACTGCTTCCTTGCCTTTCCCATATTGATTGTCTTTTTCACCAGATGATGTTGCAAAGTCTAGGGTCCTTCTTGCTTGTCCTTGGAATCTTCTTCCCATATTCAGAACTCCGGTTACTTTCTTTTTCTTCTTCTTTTCTTCAATCAGCAAGGTTTTCATATCTTCTTGTCCTTTGGCTAGAGTCAAGAACAACTGCTGAAACTGAGCATTCTATGCTTGGAGGTCTTTTACCGTCTGCTCGAGATCCATCTTACTGGAAAAAACAGTAGAAAGATGAGGAGACTTGTCGTAAGAAACCTGCTTATGTTATGATGAATGCTAAATGCATATGCAATGATTTCAAGGAACTTAGAGATTTAAAATTGCTTTAGACCAAAAAAAGGAACACACGTTATATTAATAAATCAGAGCTTGAGTGAATCATGCCTATTTTTTGGGCTTACAGAGAAGTACAAAAACTCTAATATAAAAAAGTTGTACGCATCCTCTTTAGTGTGATGTAGGCATTCAGGCTCCGCTCCTCATAAAGTTGCTTAGTGAGTTCCAAAACCTTCTTCTCGCTGGCGTAGAATTGGGCCTCGAAAGTGTCTCGCTCCGGCTTAAGATGTATCCAATCCTTTTGTAAGTCTTCAAGAGATGTGGGCATGTCCGGATGCAAGACAATGTATGGAACATCTCCTTCCACAACAGGCACTATGATTACTGGGATAATGGAGGGATAAGGCATCATAAGACTCTGAGCACGAGCTCGTACCCATTTGAGGTAAGGCTCAAGAGGGATGGAATTTTTATTCCCTAATGTCTTGCTATCTACCTTGTTCAACATCCTCAAAGCTCGGATAAACCTTTGGCGATGACCTTGATCGTTGTTCTTGTAGTCAAATACCAAACCTTGAATGAGCATCTCATGTGGGCCATCCCTTCGGGCGTAACCAAACTATCTTAAGGCTAAACATGGGTTGTAGGTGATACCTCCTCTAATGCCAGGTAAAGGGACATTATGGAATTCTCCACAACGGTCGACAATGGTAACATTCTCTATGGATCGGGAACACCAATGAATGTCTGAATGTTTGAGCGTCATCAGCTTATGTGACCACCTTGAACCTTGCTCGTTCTTCAATACAGATTGGGGAAGATGTGAAATAAAACATCTTTCCAAAATAGGAGTACAACACATAAGTATACCTCTTTTCCTCATAGTGCGAGTGTGAAAGGAATGTAGGATGTCTCCTAGCAAAGTAGGCACTGGGTTACGAGACATGAAGATTTTGACGGTGTTCACATCTATGAGTTGGTCAGGATTTGGAAACAAAACCATCCCATAGATGAGGAGAGCCACAGTTTCCTAAAAAGCTTACAAATCCAAAGAGTTCCAACAGTTTTGGGCTTTCTCAAACAAGAAGTTTTCTATGAAGCCCTTGAAATAACTCCTTGTTTCCCAATTAGTTGTGATATCAGATGGTTGCAAGTGTAGAGCTTGAGAAATCTCTTCTAGCTTTGGATCTCTTTCTGTACTGTTGAAAGGTAGTTAATTGAGAATGGGAATCCTCAAGAGTTGGGAGAATTCTTCCAAAGTTGGCACTAGTTGATAATCGGGAAATGTGAAGCAATGGTGTAAGGGATCAAAGATTTGAAAGAGCACCTTCATCATGTCTTCATCAGTGTTAGAGGTGACCAAGTTTAGTAGGCGAACATGTCTTTCGGTGAATGGAGAATTTTCAGGAATCCTTGATGCTAGCTCTTTAAGTTGAGGAGGGATCCTTACAAGATTTACTTGAATGGTTTTCCTGCGAATAGAATCCATGTCCTACAAAACATAACAAAGATAAATCCAAAGATCCTTGAAATGGTTAGTAAATATGAGTATGATGTTATGATGTTTATGATGTTATGTACAAGTATATATACACAAATAAAGAAAACAAGTCCTTAGGTGTAGGCTTGCATGGAGTCTCATAGGTAAGTATCCTCTTGAAGTTTAGTTGGCTCAAACATGTCCTAGTAATAGTAAATGGGTTCTAAGGAGCTCAATATCATTGATTTTTTTTCTTTGGGCATTGTTTCAGCGTAAGCCTCTTTAATGGCGACCGAAATATCCCAAAAAACCAAACCTCAATGAGTGTAGTATCGAGTATCTACCAACTTCAGACTGCACCAAAGTCGGTCATCTTACTACGTTCTAATGGTCAAGTTGGTCAAGTAAAGGTTCTAAAAATTTTATTAGTACTTCATGACATCACTCAGCGGCCCCGTATTCTCATTGACTACTCAAGGGCTACCGATACCCACAAATATGTCGCACTAACGTAGTTATTGCTTTGACCATGTCGGTATACCCCGCACAGCTTCCACAACGTATTGCTACTTACCTATAAGGTATCCCAAATCGGGGTAGAGGATTCAAACCCAAACAAAGAACCAAAATGTAAAGCATACAAGTCAAATAATGAAAGTAAATTAATATAATCTTAGCCCTAAGGTAACCCCACTTTTAGAATTGTCCCCAGCAGAGTCGCCAGTTCTGTGATACGGTAGGAGAATTGACTTGGATGTTTTGTGTTTGATCACAAATGTTGCGGTTAGCAAGAGATGCCACCGAATTTTCTTTTATCCAAAAGGAAAGGTGAAAACGCACAGGAAAGACCTTTGAGATTATTTCTTGAGTTTGGGAGGTAGATTATGAAAAGGGAAGGTATTAGCACCCTTTTCATCCATGGTTTTTCATGGGCTCTTAGTTACTTGCTATATCACTTGCTTTTGTTTGAAATTATGCTTTGTGTGGTTTTTGAAAGTATTTTTGAAAAGAGGCCATTATTTAGGCAAACTTTGTAATGATTCTCGTTCGTAAGAATGTATACAAAGTGTTTGATCTTTTGAAAATGTTTTCAAGTTTTGAAAGATGTTTTGAAAGTGTTGGTGTTTATTTTGAAAATAGAAAGGATGTTTTTGTTTTGAAATGGAACAAGTAACTAGGAGCATTCTACCTACTCAAAAGTCTTTCATGTTCATTTCCTTTTTCCTTTGACATTGTCATCTTACCATTGATTTGGTAAGTAACCCTATCTTTGAATATAAACGGGACGGGCGTGGGTCATCGTATAACCATGATTAGCAATGTTGCAAGGTATCTTAGCATTTTTCTTTAGGGACTAAGATTATTTTGAAAGGCAACTTTTGATAGCGTCATCGAGGGACTATGATCTTGTATTTTGCTTGTATTTTTTAAGATACCTCACATACATAATATGATCATTTTTGTAAGGAAACCAAGTGGATTTTACCCTATGGGTGTGTTGTACCCCAAATTTTGCCCTCCCATATTCTTCAAAGATTTGTCAAGATCAATCTTCAAATGCTTCAAGATTCCTCAAGGGTTACACAGTCCAATTGCCTCCTAAGGCAGTTAAAATTAGGGTTTTGGTTCTTGCAAGGAAGTTGAGGTTTTCAAGGGCTCAATCAAGTCATATATGCCCATATACATTGCCAAGCATCTACATGTCAAGTTTCAAGACTCACAGGGTCAAGTTGCACAGTCAAAAGTCCTGTTTGCTTCACAGTCAACTGCAGGGGCAAAATGGTCATTTTACAGTCAAAAGTCAAAAAAATTGGTCAACATCTTATTTTGAAGCCCCAATCATAATTTTATCAATTCTTGATCATGATTCCACAAGCATGGCTCAAAAATCATCAAGATGCAAAAAGTTTCTATTTTGGGACAGCTGAAAAGTCAACTGTAACTTGACCAAGGCATAACTTTTTCATGGTTCATCAGAAAAATCCCATCCAATGCTCATTTTTAAGGGGATGACATTTCCTAAAACTCATCTTCACATTCCAAATCCAAGAAATGCTCTCACAAAAAGTTATCAATTTCTACATTATAGGTCATTTTCAAAAGTCAACAAAAAGGCATTTTAAGTCAAAGACCATAACTTGAGATTGGTAAACCAAAATGACATGGGACCAAAGGCATTGGTTAGAGGACTTCAATACCTTTCCAAAATGTCCAAGAACATGTTCATATGATCAAAATTGAGCAAGATATACATTGGAGAAGTTGGGAAATTTTTGGGAATTTGCAAAAGTCAACTTTGCCTAAAACACCTCATTTTTGCTAATGGGCCTCAAATTCTTTCTTGAAACATTGCCCAAGGCCTATGCACGACCCATTGAGATTAATTTGAATTATTTTCTTATTTTTATTAATTATTTGGATTTTTAATTGATTAATAATTCATTTAATTAATTTAATTGTAGGAAAATTCAAAAGATATGTTTTTCAAATCTTTTGTGGAGCAAATAAGATCAGGGCAAGCTGGAAATTCGTGTGCCAATCAAAGATGTCAAAAAATCCAAAATTGGCAAGGTTTCTCAATCAAAAGGATGCTAAAAGATTTGATTGAAAATCAAATATGCAAATCATAAAGCCATGGATTTTTGGACCAAGATTCACCCTAAAATCATTCTACTATATATGCTGAGCCTAACCCTAATGTCATGGAGGTGCAAAAACTGCTGCAAGAACCATAGCCAACTTCCAAAACTTCAAGAAAAATTTGAAAACTGAATTCCATCTCCCAGCACGATTCAAAGCCTTCTTTTGATTCAAACCTATTGCAGGGATTCCCAGAAACCTTTTGCAATTAAAATCACACGCTAACACTCAAGGAATCCTGAGATAACAGTTTCACAGTTTGAATTTTTTTCCATAAACGCATCCTTTGATTCATGCATCATTAACGTATTTTGTTGTTTGTTTTGTATTCATAGGGACTGGATGAAGCTTTTGGTACACAATAATTGCATTATAATGCCCAGAATTGCAAAACACCATTAATGAAATCTAGGGTTTCAGAGCTCTCAGATTAGGGCTTTCCACATACAGCAAAATTGGACCTCATAACACATATGGTTGAATTCGTCAAGGCCAGACGAACTCAACCCAACCATCGCGCCCTTTTTATATGTACTGTACGCCTATTCGTTATTATTTGACATTCCATGTTGTGGGGGTTAAAAACCCCCGCTATCTGCTTTGCTTTTTTGCAGGTGAACGAAGAAGATGGTGAGCTGGCAATATGCTAGTGGATCATTCAAATATGGCGCGCGCTTTTTTATGTTTCCAGCATATATTTTTGTTTTATGTAATATATTTAATTGCCACTATAATAACAAAAGCGTTCAACTGGCTCAGTGGAAGGACGTGCTGGCAAATAACCATTGGGACCTGGGTTCGATTCCCAGGTCCCCCCAAAACTCAATATTATTTTTTCTTATGTAATTCTATACAGGCCATTCAATGCATTCCACCATATGTCCTCACGCATCAGTTTGCCAAGTGGCCACAAGGCTCAATCCAATGGTCAGGATGAAAGAACACCATACTCCTGGTCAATCCACGCTCTAGGCCATCCAGAAAGTCAACAAGGGCTTTGTGTTAATGGGCCAACAATTCCAGATTAACCTCCCAAGGGCCCAGAATACCCCCCTGGTTAATTACTTCTTTTCTTCTTATTTTTATTTTGTTTTCTTTTAATTATTTCATAACTAATTATTATTATTATTTATTAACTAACAAATTAATTTTCATAATAAATTCAGAGATCACAAAATTGTAAATATTTTTATTATTTATTAAATTCACTAATAATTATTTTTGTAAATAAAATACTAACAAATCAATTTAGTTTAATAGGTCAATTTTAATCTTTTTTTCATAAATAAATAAAAATTGTTGTACCCCAAAATTTGCCCTCCCATATTATTCAAAGTTTTGACAAGCATCATCTCAATTTCCTCAAGTCTACTCAAGGGTTGCACATTCCCAACATCTCCTAAGCTAGTCAAAAACTAGGGTTTTGGTTCCTTCAGTGAATTTGAGGTTTTCAATGGTCCAATCAAGCCCCATAGGCTTACACATATCCTCAAGCATCTACATGGCAAGTTTCAAGACTCACAGCATCAAATTGCACAGTCAAAAGTCCAATTTGGTTCACAATCAACTGCAAGGGCAAAATGGTCATTTTACAGTCAAAAGTCAAATTTTTTGGTCAACATCTTATTTTGAAGCCACAATCATCATTTGATCAAGTCTTGATCATGATTCCACAAGAATGGCTCAAAAATCATCAAAGATGCAAAAGTTTCTAGTTTTGGACAGTTGAAAAGTCAACTGTAACTTGACCAAGGCATAACTTTTTCATGGTTCATCAGAAAAATCCCATCCAATGCTCATTTTGAAGGGGATGACATTTCCTACAACTCATATTCACATTCCAAGTCCAAGAAATTCTCTCACAAAAAGTTATCAATTTCTACATTATAGGTCAATTTCAAAAGTCAACAAAAAGGCACTTTAAGTCAAAGACCATAACTTGAGATTGGTAAATCAAAATAACATGGGACCAAATTCATTGGTTAGAGGACTTCAAGACCTTTCTAAAATGTCAAAGAACATGTTCATATGATCAAAATTGAGCAAAATATGCATTGGAGAAGTTGGGAAATTTTTGGGAATTTGCAAAAGTCAACTTTGCCTAAAACACTTCATTTTTGCTAATGGGCCTCAAATTCCTTCTTGAATCTTTACCCAAGGCTTATGCACGACCCATTGAGATTAATTTGAATTGTTTTCTTATTTTTATTAATTATTTGGATTTTTAATTGATTAATAATTCATTTAATTGATTTAATTGTAGGAAAATTCAAAAGATATTATTTTCAAATCTTTTGTGGAGCAAATATGATCAACACATGCTGAAGATTTCATGTATCAATCAAGGAGACAAAATCATCCAATTTTAGCAAGTTTTATCAATCAAAAAATTGAAAAAAGATTTGATTGGAAATCAAGGATGCAAAACATTATGCCATGGATCTTTTGCCCAAAGATTTAACCTAATTCATTCCACTATATGTACTGAAGCTTAAACTAAAATCATTCACGTGCCAAAGCTGCTGCAAGAACCTTTACCACATTGAAAAAATTCCAAGAAAGCTTGAAACTGAATTCCCCTTTCCAGGCCCTTTCAAGGAGATTTCTTGATTCAAACACCTTGTTGGGACATTTAGGGACGATTTGCAATCAAGAACAAGCCTTAACACTCAAAGAATCGTTCTACACAGTCATACGGTTTACCATTTTTTTTCAAAATCATAACCATCGATTCATGCATTTTTAACATCTTTTATTGATTGTGTTGTGTTTATAGGACTCATATGAAGCTATTAGTGTGATTGAATTGCATTATGGCGCCCTGAAGCGTGAACCACCATTGTTGAATTCTAGGGTTTTCGAAGCTCTCAATTGGGGCTTTTCACATACAGCAAAATTGGACCTCATAACGCCTATGGTTGAATTCGTCAAGGCCAGACGAATTCAACCCAGCCATCGCGCCCTTTTATATTCAATGTATGCCTAATCGTTATTATTGGCAGTTTCACTTTGTGGGTGTTAAAACCCCCCGCTATTTGATTGTCTTTGTTACAGGAAAACGAAGAAGATGAAGGACGTATTCACGCGTGGTTGGTCTATTCAAATAATATGCGCGCGTTTTGCTTTATGGCATAATTGTTTGGTTTCTTAATATATTATTTATTGATCAGTATATTAACAAAAGCGTGCGTTTGGCTCAGTGGAGGAGGACGTGTCTGGCAATCAATGGGACCTGGGTTCGATTCCCAGGTCCACCCAAACTTCAATCTTATTTTTTCTAACAAATTCCCATGCAGCGCTTTCCATGTGTTCCACCATATAACCCCATGCATCAGCCAGCCATGTGTCTCCTACACAAATCCAATGGCTACAAGGGAGGAGCATCATGTTCTCAAGTCAAAGCGCGCATAGCCAATCCAGAAAGTCAACAAGGGCTTTGTGTTATTGGGCCTAAAATCTGCAAAGTAAACCTCCCTTTGGGTCATCAAACCCACCTGGTTAATTGCTTCTTTTCTTCTTATTTTTATTTTGTTTTCTTTTAATTATTTCATAACTAATTATTATTATTATTTATTAAACTAACAAATTAATTTTCACAATAAATTCAGAGATCACAAAATTATAAATATTTTTATTAATTATTACTATTTTTATTTATTAACCTTTTTTGTACATAAATTCTAATTAATCAACTTAGTTTAATTTAGGTCAATTTTAATCTTTTTTTCTCAATAAATAAAAATCATGTAGAATTAGGGTTTGACAATTTTCACTTATCATTATTCTTATTTCTTAATAATTATTATTTTTGTAAATAAAATCTAAATTAATTAAATTAGTTAAATTATGTTAACTTTAACTTTTTTTATAACAAGTAAAATAACTTAGAATTAGGTTTCACGAACTTTTAATTTTAATTCCTTTTCTTTTTATTTTCATAAATATAAAAAAACATAAAAAACATTTTTTTTCTTGTAAATAATTAATTAATTAATTAGGTTTAGGTTATATATTTGATTAATTGCAAAAGGGACAATTTTCTTTCTTTATTTCTCAAAAGGGCCAAAACCCTAAGGACGTCCCGATTAAATTTCTTTCGCGCATTATTATTTATTTGATTATTTATGTATCTGCTCAAAGGATGTAATAGTTAATTAGGTTTATCGCTTTCTTTACTTCTCGCACTTATTTTCCAAAACGGGTTTTTGTTTTTGGCGATGTATAGGCCCGCGCCTTGTAATAGCGTAGATTCATATTTCCGCACTTTATTTTCCGCACTCTTAACTGTTAAAAATGCATGAAAGATTTGTATGACAAATTAAAATCAACTCGTAGCTCACAAATGCATGTTCAAAGATAAGTATAAACTGAAAGAACACACATGCACATGCCACTCCTAGGGTACGCCTCACTGGTTGCCTCGAACGTGGTCGTCAAGTATAGGGTGTCTTAGAGGTCGCCCTCCTGTCTAAAGATCCAGTCGCCTCGAAACGGTTGCCTCAGATAAAAAGGATCTAGGACATTAGGGTTACTTCTAAGGTGTCCTACTATTGCTTCGGTGACCACACTGTCCCTAATCATCGAATTGACCCGAATACCTCCAACGACGGTGCTACCTACCTCTCAATGGTGGGATGGCACTATCTAAAGGACTCTTACACAGCCTAATTCCTTAGGGTAGGTAGATCTCATGGGTACTTGCTCTTTTCAAAACAAACAAAAACAACTTTTCGCACCTACACTTTCAAAAGTTTTCAAAACAAATTTTTCATACACTTTTGAGGACAGATACAAGAGTTACTTAGAAATTTTTCAAATGAAATTTTTTCAAAACCCACACACACTTGAAAAGCAAACAATTTTGAAAACATAAGAGCAAGTACCTAAGAGCCCGTGGATAACCACGGATAGAAAGGGTGCTAACATCTTCCCTTTCTATAAATCTACCTCCCGAACCGAGAAACATTCTCAAAAAGGAATTTTGCTGTGCTTTTGTCCTTTCCATGTTGGAGAACATAAAAGACGGTGGCGACTCTTGCTTACCGCGACATTTCGCGAACCAGCTTAAAAAACAGTCAGTTCTATTTCCACCGATCACAGAACTGGCGACTCTGCTGGGGAATTATATAAAAGTGAGGTGTACCTTAGGATTAGATCATACTTATGTTTTCAATTGCTTTGCTTTGATTGCTTTATATTTGTGGGCATTGCGTCGGAGTTTCATAGATCCTAACCCGGATCTGGGGATACCCTTTTAGGTAGCATAAGCTGTGAGGGACCTGTCCGGCGTAGACCGACACGGGTGAAGCAGTGGCTACGTTGGTGTGGCACCTTGGTCTGTACCGATATCCCTTGTGTTGCAACGAGGAGAATATGGGTCTTCTGAGGAGTCATTAAGCACCAACCGACCTTAGAACCCTAATTTGACCCAACTTGGCCATAGAACAGTAGCAGTATGCTACACCCATTGAGGCTAAACTCTCGCGATGGTTCTGGCCGCAAGAAAAGATTGCGAAGCTAGAGTTATGACCTATTGAGGGTAGTCGATGATATTGAGATCCTCTAGAACCCGGTTACTTTTGATAGGACAGGTCTTAACCAACGAAACTGAAAGAGGGTAGTACCTGAACTTCATGCTGGCCTAAACTCTAAGGGTTGTCTTGTGTGACTTGTGTGCCTTATCATGTTTGCCTTTGTGAATACTTGTGGTGTGCTTTATCATAACATCATACCATCATAACATTGCATGCATCCTGCATAAAGACTGACCCATTTCAAAGACAAGAGGGTTTCATCTTTGCTCTGTTTTGTAGGACATCATGATGTCTGTGCGAAGGAATAATATCCGGCTCAATTTTGTTTACCCACCTGATTTGCTTAAAGAGCTGGTTGACAGAATTCCAAACACTACTTCCTTCATCCAGAGGCATGGTTCTCTTCTCGGTTTAGTCACTTCAAAGTGGGACCAACAACTGATGAGTGTCTTGACCCAGTTTTATGATCCCTTGTACAATTGCTTCACCTTTCAAGACTTCCAGCTAGTCCCTACCCTGGAAGAATTCTCTGATTTGCTTGGTATCCCTATCTTGGATCAGATTCCCTTCACTGGTTGGGAAAAGACTCTTAGGCTTGAGGAGATTGCTGCAGCCCTTCCCTTGACCATCAAAGAAGTAATGGATAATTGGGTGACTAGAAGCAGAGTCAAGGGCTTTTTGGCTAAGTTTCTGATTGGTAAAGCTAATAGTTTCTGGAATGACTTAGACTTCAGGGCGTATGAAGACATTCTGGCTCTCCTAATCTATGGTCTGGTTTTGTTTCCTAATCCTGATAACTTCATTAATGTTAATTCCATAAGGATCTTCATGTCTCGGAACCCTGTGCCCACTCTCTTGGGTAATATCCTGCAACAACTCTATGCTCATACTGCCCGAAGACGGGGAACTTTGTGGTGTTGTGCTCCTTTGTTAGTGAGGTGGTTTATTTCGCACCTCCCTAAGTTCGTGCTGAAGAACAAAGAAGGAAGAGGTTGGGCTCATAGGTTAATGTCTCTCACTGATAATGACATCATTTGGACTCTCAGAGGTTTGGATGAGGTAGTTGTTATTGATCGTTGCGGAGAATATCCTAATGTTCCTTTGATTAGTACCCAAGGAGGAATCTCTTATAATCCATGTCTAGCTCTCCGTCATTTTGGAAGAGCCAGAAGAGCAGGGCCTCATGAGATGCTGGTACCTCACATCAGTTTTGAGTTTCAAGTAGATAGTGACGAGATGCGTCGTAGATTCATCAAGGCTTGGGACAGAATTCACAAAGCTGACCCACATGAGTTGGGACCGAAGACTTCTCTGCCTATGGAATCCTACTACAGATGGGTCCGCATCCGTGCTCAAAAGTTAGGTATGTTGTACGAAGCTGTCAGACCCATCATTCTTGAATTTCCTGATAGAGACGGGGTTCCTCCAACTGTTCTCCCTCCTCAGATACCCACTGATGTTGATACACTAAAGAGGTCTTGGGCGCAACTACAGGAAGAACGGGATTCTTATCGGGAAAGGTTCAACGAACAGGAACAGAAAATCCAGAAGCTGACCAAGCAGTTGGAGAACGAGTGGGTCCTGAATGACTACATCCGTACTGAGAAGAGGAGGCCATGGGAGCACTAATGGACTTTGGATGTTTCTTTTACAGCTTTTATTTCCTTTTCAGTATTTTCCTTTATGTAACGCCTAAGGGAAATTCCTTGAACAATTCCAAGTTAAATCTAATGAAGTGTGTTTCCTTTTTTGTTTACAAAGTTGAACCCCGATTGTCTTTGAAAACATAAATCATACGCATTCCATTCATCATATGCATCACATATACTCTTTTTTACAGGTTGCTTAATCTTCTTCGCTGTTTATTTCAGCAGTCATCATGAATCCTGAATCATCCAACGAACAAGCTATCAAGGCCCTCCAGGCCCAGAACGCCCAGTTTCAAGAGCTGGTCATGAGCTTAGCCCAAGGTCAAGAGGAATTGAAGGCTCTGCTGGTGAAGAAGAAGAAGAAGAGAACTGTACTGTTCAACACTAGACGGAGGTTTGGTAATACACTGCAAAATGAGGCTGATCAAGCTACTTCCTCTGTAGGGAAAGACAGTCCCCAAGGGGGAAGGGTTCCTAGTCCCGTGGTCTCCGACAACGAGACGGATTTCAATGATGAGCAGTACCCTCCCGCTGAGGACAAGTACAAGCAGTTAGAGGACCGTCTGAGTGCTATGGAAATTCAGCATGTGCCTGGGTTGGATTTTGGCGATCTAGGTTTATCTTCTGGGGTGGTGATCCCACACAAGTTCAAGGCACCTTCTTTTGCGAAGTATGACGGGGCTTCCTGCCCTAAGCTGCATCTCAGATCTTATGTGAGGAAGATCCAACCGTATACTGCAGACAAGAACTTATGGATCCATTTCTTCCAGGATAGCCTTTCAGGGGCTCAACTTGAGTGGGTCTATCAGCTGGATGGAGCCAGTATTCGAAACTGGGAGGACTTGGCTACTACATTTTATAAGCAGTATCAGTACAATGCCGACCTCGCTCCTACACGTACCCAACTCCAGGGTATGTCGGTAGGATCGGGAGAAGGTTTTAAGGAGTACGCGCAAAAGTGGAGAGACCTGGCTGGCAGGGTGCAGCCACCGTTGACTGACTGTGAACTCGTGGACATGTTCTTGGGGACCCTGTCTGGTCCGTTCTTTAACCATCTGATTGGTAATTCTTCTGCAGGGTTTACAGACCTCATTCTGACTGGTGAGAGGATAGAAGCTGGTATTAAGTCAGGGAAGATACAGAAAGATGCATCCTCAAGTTCTAAAAAGAAACCGTTCAAAAAGGAATCTAGTGCTGTTTATGGGTCGAGGAAACAGAATAAACTGGAACGCCGCCAAGCTGTCAACGCGGTGGTAATTTCAAAGCCTGATGCCGCTCCTCGGCAATATAACCAACCAAGGGGTGAGAGACCCAGAAGAGAGTACACTCGGCTTAGTATGAACCTGTCTCAGATCTTGCCGCAACTGCTGTCAACCAATCTGGTAACTATCAAGGAAGCCCCGAAGGTAGTGAATACAACCTCTCCAAAATACAACCCCAACGCCCGCTGTGCTTATCACTCTGATAGCCCGGGGCATACTACTGATGATTTCTGGGCTCTAAGGAATAAGGTTCAGGACCTTATTGATGCTAAAGAAATACAGTTCAAGGCGCCCGATAGGCCCAATGTTGTGACTGCTCCCATGCCCCAGCATGGAGTGAGTGTTGTGGAAGAAGACCGGTATGTAGCCTCCGTGGAAGAGATTGTTACTCTGTTATTGACTGTCAAAAGGAACCTGTTGCTAGCCGGTTTATTTCCGGGATGTAGTAAAGGTTGCCTTCTATGTTCTGTTTCACCTGCTGGTTGTCCTTTGTTGAAGTCAGGCGTCCAAAACCTGATGGATAACAAAGAGATCTTGTTCGATAAGGTTGTTGTTCCTGTTACCCCTGCTGAAGAAGTTTCTATTGTCACTATCTTCAACAACTCTCCTAAGGCTCCCTCAAAGAAGCCTGTCCAAATCCCGTCTACTCAGAAAGTTGCACCTATCATCATTATTGTTCCGGGGCCCCTCCCCTATGCATCTGACAAGGCTGTCCCGTGGCACTATGGGGTAGATGTTTATGTGCTCGGAGTAAAGCAAGAGTTTGATACAAGTACCGGTGTCAGTAACATCACTGGGCCTGCCAAGGTTACTCGTAGTGGTAGGCTGTTCTCACCTGATATTGCACCACCAGCTATTCAGAGACCTCTCGTCATCACACTTGCAAGTGTGCCTGTCTGACTGCCAAGGGAAAGAACCATAACGAT
This sequence comes from Vicia faba, assembly GCA_948472305.1. NCBI lineage: Eukaryota > Viridiplantae > Streptophyta > Magnoliopsida > Fabales > Fabaceae > Vicia > Vicia faba. Next base: position 730,864,334 of record OX451739.1, read on the forward strand.
GCCCTGCATGTCTCCATTGAATGTAGGGGCACTACCCTTGCCCATGTGTTGGTAGACACCGGTTCTTCGTTGAACGTATTGCCCAAGAAAGCTTTAGACAGGTTGGATTGCGAGGGTTTAGAGCTCAAGCCAAGTAACATTGTTGTCTGGGCCTTTGACGGGTCCAAGAGGATGGTACATGGTGAAGTTGACATTCCAATCAGGGTTGGTTCTCAGGTCTTTGACTCTACTTTCTATGTGATGGACATTCGTCCATCCTATTATTGTTTGCTGGGTCGTCCATGGATCCACAAGGCTGGAGCTGTGACCTCAACTCTACATCAGAAGCTTAAATACCCGGTCAGAGGGAAAATTGTGACAGTGCATGGGGAGGAAGAATACATGGTCAGTCACCTCAACTCGTTCCGGTACATAGAGATGGATGGGGAATTCATTGAGACCCCCTTTCAACACTTTGAAGAGGTGCCTCAGACACTGGCATCAGCAGAGACCGTGACTGAAGAAGACTCTCCTTTGAAGATGGCTTCCTTGAAGGATGCCCGGGCTGTGGTTGAGAAGGGTGAGTGTGCAAACTGGGGCCGACTTCCTGATTTTACTCCGAAGACTGACAAGTTTGGTTTGGGTTTCACTACAGAAGCTCAGAGGGCTGTTCGCAAAGCAAGGATTGGAAGACCTCATGTGTTCATCACCAACCCGAGAGTGAATGTTATTGAAGACAATGCGGAGGAATCTGAATTCGACAGCTGGATCTACCCAACGACCAATGGTGGACTAAGCAACTGGACTTCCAAAGATTTCATACCTATTACTTTTGTCACTCAGTAATGAACTCCTTTGTTTTAAATTTGTAACGAACAATAATTTGAAACTTTATGGCTCGGTGTCTTACCCGGGGCACCGTGGCTTCATTTGTGAGGGCTTATTACTTGTCATTTTCATATATCATGAATAAAAGCATTGGACGTTTTTCGCATTTCAAATCTTGTGCTCCCTTTCTTTCTTTATATATTGCAAAACAGCTATATTTACACACACTCACTTATACAGGTTCCAATCCACTCTAGATCTCATTGGTAACGACTCTGCTACTGCCAGTTATGACTTCGAAAATCCGATCAACTTAGCCGAAGACGAAGGTGAAGATGATTGCGAAGTGCCTGGTGAGCTTGCAAGACTATTACTCCAGGAAGAGAGGGCCATTCAGCCACAGGAAGAGCCAGTGGAAACGGTAAATCTGGGTACTGAGACAGACAGAAAGGAAGTCAAGATTGGTGCCAATCTGGAGCTCAGTGTGAAACAACGATTGATTCAGATGCTGCGAGACTATGTGGAAATCTTTACCTGGTCTTACGAAGACATGCCTGGGTTGGATACTAACATTGTGGTTCATCACCTTCCTACCAAGGAAGACTGCCCTCCGGTTAAACAGAAGGTCCTCCGTATGCGTCCAGAGATGTCCGAGAAAATCAAAGCTGAGGTTATGAAACAATTTGATGCCGGGTTTCTAGCAGTGACTTCTTACCCTCAGTGGGTTGCCAACGTGGTTCCAGTGCCGAAGAAGGATGGTAAGGTCCGAATGTGTGTTGATTACAGGGATTTGAACAGGGCGAGCCCTAAGGATGATTTCCCTCTGCCTCACATCGACGTTCTGGTTGACAATACTGCTCAGCACAAGGTGTTCTCCTTCATGGATGGGTTCTCAGGTTATAATCAAATCAAGATGGCTCCTGAAGACATGGAGAAGACCACTTTTGTCACTCAGTGGGGGACCTTTTGCTACAAGGTCATGCCTTTTGGGTTGAAAAATGATGGGGCAACCTACCAACGTGCCATGGTTGCTTTATTTCATGACATGATCCACCATGAGATCGAAGTGTATGTCGATGATATGATTGCAAGGTCCCAAACTGAGGAGGAACACCTTGACCATCTACAGAAGCTGTTTGACCGTCTGAAGTTGTATAAGCTGAGATTGAACCCAAACAAGTGCACCTTCGAGGTAAGATCTGGAAAATTGCTAGGTTTCGTCGTGAGCGACAAAGGTATTCAAGTAGACCCTGCCAAGGTGAAAGCCATACAAGAGATTCCAGTTCCCAAGACAGAGAAAGAAGTCAGAGGCTTTCTAGGACGTCTGAACTACATTTCCCGATTCATCTCACATCTAACTGCTACCTGTGAACCAATCTTCAAGCTGCTGAAGAAAGATCAAGTAGTACGTTGGAACGATGAATGTCAGGCCGCTTTCGACAGAATCAAAGAGTATCTCCAAGAACCACCCATTCTTATGCCACTGGTTGAAGGGAGACCTCTAATCTTATACTTGACAGTACTTGACAACTCAATGGGGTGTGTGCTGGGGCAGCATGACGAGTCTGGCCGAAAAGAGCACGCTATTTATTACCTTAGCAAAAACTTTACCAACTGTGAGACCCGATACTCACTGCTCGGGAAAACTTGTTGCGCTTTGGTATGGGCTGCTCGCCGGCTGAGACAGTATATGTTGACTCACACTACTCTGTTGATCTCAAAAATAGATCCGATCAAGTACATATTCGAAAAGCCTGCCCTGTCCGGGAGAATAGCAAGATGGCAGATGATCTTGACAGAATACGACATCCAGTACACAACTCAGAAAGCAATCAAGGGAAGTGTATTGGCAGACCATTTGGCACACCAGGCAGTGGATGACTACCAGTCCATGAATTTTGAATTTCCAAACGAGAATATCATGGTAGTGACTGACTGTGAAGTACCGGGACCGGATGAAGGACCTGAGGAAGGATCCCGATGGTCTATGCACTTTGATGGAGCCTCAAACGCTTTGGGTAACGGTATCGGCGCTGTGATCATATCCCCAAAAGGCACTCATACTCCACTTACTGCTAGGCTATGTTTCAACTGCACCAACAACATGGCAGAGTATGAAGCATGTATCATGGGTCTTCAAGCTGCAATTGACTTAAGGATCAAGTTTCTGAGTGTCTTCGGAGATTCCGCTCTCGTGATCAATCAGATCAAAGGCGAGTGGGATACGAAACACCCAAATCTTATTCCTTACAAAGAGTGTGTGTTGACACTGATCCTCCATTTCATAGAGATAACGTTTGAACACTTCCCAAGAGAGGAGAATCAGTTGGCGGACGCGTTGGCTATGATGTCTTCTATGTTCAAAGTCAAATGGGACAACGAGGCTCCCCAGATCATTATCTGGAAACTAGATGAACCTGCATATTGCTGTGATCTTGAGGCTGAAGAGGTAACTGAAAAGCCATGGTATCATGAAGTGAAGAGGTACTTGGAAGCTCAAGAATACCCCGAGGGTGCATCTGTTAACGACAAAAAGTTCCTGAGAAGGTTTGCAGCAAAGTTCTTCCTCAGCAATGGCATTTTATACAAGCGAAACCATGATTCAACTTTACTGCGTTGTGTGGATAAGACTGAAGCAGAAAAGATCATGGCAGAGCTGCATGAAGGCACCTTCGGAACGCGTTCCAGTGGACACACCATGGCAAAGAAAATCCTTCGGGCAGGATATTTCTGATCCACAATGGAGGCTGACTGTTACCAACATTCTCGGACGTGCCACAAATGCCAAATCTATGCTGATAAGGTGCACATTCCTCCGGTTCCTCTGAACGTCTTGACAGCACCTTGGCCTTTTGCAATGTGGGGCATTGATATGATTGGCGAGATCAGACCTACAGCATCCAATGGGCATCGCTTCATCCTGGTAGCGATCGATTACTTCACAAAGTGGGTTGAAGCAGCCTCCTACGCTACGGTAACCAAGAACGTCATGGCACGGTTCATTCGGCACAACCTGATCTGTCGATACGGTGTACCTGAGAGGATCATTACGGATAATGGTACCAATCTTAACAATAAGATGATCACTGAGCTCTGCGAGCAATTCAAGATACAGCACCACAACTCTTCTCCCTATCGGCCGAAGATGAATGGGGCTGTCGAAGCGGCAAATAAGAATATTAAGAAGATTGTGCAGAAGATGATGGTGACGTACAAAGATTGGCACAATATGTTACCGTTTGCTCTTCATGGGTACCGTACCTCAGCACGGACGTCAACAAGGGCAACACCTTTTTCCTTGGTCTATGGCATGGAGGCAGTCTTGCCTATTGAAGTTCAGATACCCTCTCTCCGGATAATGAAGGATGCAGGTTTGAGCGAAGATGACTGGATCCATACCCGGCTTGATCAATTAAACCTAATTGACGAAAAGAGGCTCACTGCTATTTGTCATGGTCAAACGTACCAAAAACGGATGATCAGGGCATTTAACAAGAAAGTCAGACCACAAGAGTATCAAGTTGGAGACCTGGTGATCAAGCGCATCATCCTTCCTCAAAATGATCCCAGGGGCAAATGGACCCTACGTACGAAGGGCCATTTAAGGTTAAACATATCTTCTCAGGAGGAGCTATGATTCTAACCACCATGGATGGTGACGACCTTCCTCACCCCGCCAATGCAGACATAGTAAAAAGATACTACGCATGAACTAAAGACCCGCTAGGTTGACACACCTAGGCTAAAATAAGGGCTTCCCGGCGAACCAAAAGGGTTCGGGCAAAAATAAGGGATGAAATGAAAAAAAATCTGTACACCCGGCAAGTCGAAAACCTGAAAAGGCGGCTTGGGCAAAAATGGGTATCCCGGTGGGCTGAAAACCCGAAAGGGCAGTCCAGGAAAAAGTTAGGGATAAAGCGTAATACTATGTCTCATTGAATCACCTTGCATCCGGAATCCGGTATCAACTATCAGGTTCAGACGGCATCGATCAATCAACTTCATCTTCAACTGAGCAGCAAAGTGATGAGACGCTTGAAGACATAAAGGCGATAGCAGAGTTGGAACCCAGTGGGACTTTTCACGTAGCTGTTTTTGTTTTCCTTTTGCACAAAATTGTATAAACTCTCTTGTTCGGCGGTGTTCTCTTACTAGGACGTCAGCCTCTTGCACATAAACGCCTATTTACAGGCAGATTCAAAAAATCAATACAAATTCACTTTTCAGACAAATTGCCAACTGTTTTCCTTTTTCTGTTTTGTCGTGCGAAGAACGTCCAATGTTCATTTTTGATATATGCATTTGACATTAATTTCTAACCCATAAATATTTGCATGCGAAACAAAGGACTAATTACAGGTGACATCAGAAACAGGGGCAATAATGAGTTGTCTAAGCGACCTAGTTGCTCTGTCCACCAAGGATCCAAGGTAAGTTCAGCTGAAGAATGTAACCAGGATACCTCCACTCCCCGCAGAGTAAGACAAGGCTCAGCAATACTCTCCCCCGAGCAGAGTAAGTCTCCCATCAACCCTAACAAGGCACAGTATCTCCAGCAAGTCAGCAACCCTCTCCCCAAGCAGAGTTAGTCTACTGTCAGCCTTAAGGAAGTTGGGTATCCCTAGAAGATCTCAATATTCCCCAGCGGAGTATACAGATATTCCTCAACAAGCATCCCCGGCAGTCTTGATATAAGATTGTTCCCCGGCGGAATACCATACACCCCAGTGGAGCTATTCCCCAGTGCAGTTCAAAGTCTCCCCAGGAGAGTTGAATCAATCTCCCCAGTAGGAAGCTTATCCCCAGTAGATTCTGGAAGCTTATCCCCTGCAGAGTACGAACGCTCCCCCCGGCTTTATTCAAAGGTTGTTCCCCACTAGAGCTTATAACTGGGTTATCCTCAGCTAATTACCACGGAAATATCGTCCTCGGCGAAGTTCTTCCTATCCCCCAGCGGAGTTCATCAATTTCCCAATAAAGCTTATCAACAGTAGCCCCAGCGGAGTTATCATCAAACCTCAGCGAAGTATCTCTTCCCACAGAGTAGTTCCCTGCAGAGTAATCTCTCCAACAAGTTTATTCCCCAACAGAGTTATCTTCTCCTACCGGTTTATTCTTGCAACCATCATCCCCAGCGGAAACGAAGAACTCTACTCTTCAATATCAGCCCAGGATTCAACAGCTCCCGACACTCGTCAAAGATTTATTTTCCTAGACGAAAAATACATTCATATACATTTCACATTTCATACATCCTGCTTACATACATGACAAAATGCATAACACACAATCTCATTTATTCTTGAGAACATCATGACATCATGCATTTCATACATCATGACATTGCATACAACTGATGTTTTGCCTTTTCAGGAAAAAGGTCAATCCAAGGATAATTACTATCAACTGTCGCAATTCCAGATTCGATACCTGTATCTAGCCAGGGCATATCTGTGAGTAACTGATTGTAGATTCGATTCCTGTATCCAGCCGGGGCATGTCTGCATGAAGAGTTTAGAGATTCGATTCATGTATCCAGGCAGGGCATATCTGTAGACGAAGAATTCCAGATTCGATTCATGTATCTAGCCAGGGCATATCTGTGAGTAACTGATTGTAGATTCGATACCTGTATCTAGCCAAGGCATATCTGCATGAAGAGTTTAGAGATTCGATACCTGTATCCAGCCAGGGCATATCTGTAGACGACCAATTCCAGATTCGATTCCTGTATCTAGCCAGGGCATATCTGTGAGTAACTGATTGTAGATTCGATACCTGTATCTAGCTAGGGCATATCTGCATGAAGAGTTTAGAGATTCGATACCTGTATCTAGCCAGGGCATATCTGTGAGTAACTGATTGTAGATTCGATTCCTATATCCAGCCAGGGCATGTCTGCATGAAGAGTTTAGAGATTCGATTCCTGTATCCAGCCAGGGCATATCTGTAGACGAAGAATTCCAGATTCGATTCCTGTATCTAGCCAGGGCATATCTGTGAGTAACTGATTGTAGATTTGATACTTGTATCTAGCCAGGGCATATCTGCATAAAGAGTTTAGAGATTCGATACTTGTATCCAGCTAGAGCATATTTGTAGACGACCAATTCCAGATTCGATTCCTGTATCTAGCCAGGGTATATCTGTGAGTAACTGATTGTAGATTCGATACCTGTATCTAGCCAGGGCATATCTGCATGAAGAGTTTAGAGATTCGATACCTGTATCTAGCCAGGGCATATCTGTGAGTAACTGATTGTAGATTCGATTCCTGTATCCAGCCAGGGCATGTCTGCATGAAGAGTTTAGAGATTCGATTCCTGTATCCAGCCAGGGCATATCTGTAGACGACTAATTCTGAATTCGATTCCTGTATCTAGCCAGGGCATATCTACGTGAAGAGTTTGAAGATCAACACCTGTAACAGGACAGGAAATTATCTTTCTTTCTCAGGTACGCAAGTTCTCGCTAAGGAATCTCTTACGCGATCGACACATAATTCCAAATGGCATCTATAAGCCCATTCCCGACAAGGTTCTGTCACATCTCCAGATGGCATCTATAAGCCCATCCTCCTATCCACCATATCTCCAAATGGCATCTGTAAGCCCATTCCCGACATCACATTGCTGATATTCTACTATGCGAGTGCAAATTTCTGGGCACTCTAGTGTTCAATCATCTTCCACCCTCGGATCACGAAAGGCACGCAAGCCAATCTACATCCTCATGTTTAAGAAGATTGAGCAGGGGAAACTGTTGTACCCCAAAATTTTCCCTCCCATATTCTTCAAAGTTTTGACAAGCATCATCTCAATTTGCTCAAGTCTACTCAAGGGTTGCACAGTCCAACCATCTCCTAAGCCAGTCAAAAACTAGAGTTTTGGTTCCTTCAGTGAATTTGAGGTTTTCAATGGTCCAATCAAGCCCCATAGGCTTACACATATCCTCAAGCATCTACATGGCAAGTTTCAAGACTCACAGCATCAAATTGCACAGTCAAAAGTCCAATTTGGTTCACAATCAACTGCAGGGGCAAAATGGTCATTTTACAGTCAAAAGTCAAAAAATTTGGTCAGCATCTTATTTTGAAGCCACAATCATCATTTGATCAAGTCTTGATCATGATTCCACAAGAATGGCTCAAAAATCATCAAAGATGCAAAAGTTTCTATTTTTGGACAGTTGAAAAGTCAACTGTAACTTGACCAAGGCATAACTTTTTCATGGTTCATCAGAAAAATCACATCCAATGCTCATTTTGAAGGGGATGACATTTCCTACAACTCATCTTCACATTCCAAGTCCAAGAAATGCTCTCACAAAAAGTTATCAATTTCTACATTATAGGTCAATTTCAAAAGTCAACAAAAAGGCACTTTAAGTCAAAGACCATAACTTGCGATTGGTAAATCAAAATGACATGGGACCAAAGGCATTGGTTAGACGACTTCAAGACCTTTCCAAAATGTCCAAGAAAATGTTCATATGATCAAAATTGAGCAAAATATGCATTGGAGAAGTTGGGAAATTTTTGGGAATTTGCAAAAGTCAACTTTGCCTAAAACACTTCATTTTTGCTAATGGGCCTCAAATTCCTTCTTGAATCTTTACCCAAGGCTTATGCACGACCCATTGAGATTAATTTGAATTATTTTCTTATTTTTATTAATTATTTGGATTTTTAATTGATTAATAATTCATTTAATTGATTTAATTGTAGGAAAATTCAAAAGATATTATTTTCAAATCTTTTGTGGAGCAAATATGATCAACACATGCTGAAGATTTCATGTATCAATCAAGGAGACAAAATCATCCAATTTTAGCAAGTTTTATCAATCAAAAAATTGAAAAAAGATTTGATTGGAAATCAAGGATGCAAAACATTATGCCATGGATCTTTTGCCCAAAGATTTAACCTAATTCATTCCACTATATGTAATGAAGCTTAACCTAAAATCATTCACGTGCCAAAGCTGATGCAAGAACCTTTACCACATTGAAAAAATTCCAAGAAAGCTTGAAACTGAATTCCCCTTTCCAGGCCCTTTCAAGGAGATTTCTTGATTCAAACACTTTGCTGGGACATCGAAGGACGATTTGCAATCAAGAACAAGCCTTAACACTCAAAGAATCGTTCTACACAGTCATACGGTTTACCATTTTTTTTCAAAATCATAACCATCGATTCATGCATTTTTAACATCTTTTATTGATTGTGTTGTGTTTATAGGACTCATATGAAGCTATTAGTGTGATTGAATTGCATTATGGCGCCCTGAAGCGTGAACCACCATTGTTGAATTATAGGGTTTTCGAAGCTCTCAATTGGGGCTTTTCACATACAGCAAAATTGGACCTCATAACGCCTATGGTTGAATTCGTCATGGCCAGACGAATTCAACCCAACCATCGCGCCCTTTTTATATTCACTGTACGCCTAATCGTTATTATTGGCAGTTTCACTTTGTTGGGGTTAAAAACCCCCGCTATTTGATTGTCTTTGTTACAGGAAAACGAAGAAGATGAAGGACGTGTTCACGCGTGGTTGGTCTATTCAAATAATATGCGCGCGTTTTTCTTTATGGCATAATTGTTTGGTTTCTTAATATATTATTTATTGATCAGTATATTAACAAAAGCGTGCGTTTGGCTCAGTGGAGGAGCACGTGTCTGGCAATCAATGGGACCTGGGTTCGATTCCCAGGTCCACCCAAACTTCAATCTTATTTTTTCTAACAAATTCCCATGCAGCGCTTTCCATGTGTTCCACCATATAACCCCATGTATCAGCCAGCCATGTGTCTCCTACACAAATCCAATGGCTACAAGGGAGGAACATCATGTTCTCAGGTCAAAGCGCGCATAGCCAATCCAGAAAGTCAACAAGGGTTTTGTGTTATTGGGCCTAAAATCTGCAAAGTAAACCTCCCTTTGGGTCATCAAACCCCCCCTGGTTAATTGCTTCTTTTCTTCTTATTTTTATTTTGTTTTCTTTTAATTATTTCATAACTAATTATTATTATTATTTATTAAACTAACAAATTAATTTTCACAATAAATTCAGAGATCACAAAATTATAAATATTTTTATTAATTATTACTATTTTTATTTATTAACCTTTTTTGTACATAAATTCTAATTAATCAACTTAGTTTAATTTAGGTCAATTTTAATCTTTTTTCTCAATAAATAAAAATCATGTAGAATTAGGGTTTGACAATTTTCACTTATCATTATTCTTATTTATTAATAATTATTATTTTTGTAAATAAAATCTAAATTAATTAAATTAGTTAAATTAGGTTAACTTTAACTTTTTTTATAACAAGTAAAATAACTTAGAATTAGTTTTCACGAACTTTTAATTTTAATTCCTTTTCTTTTTATTTTCATAAATATAAAAAAACATAAAAAACATTTTTTTTCTTGTAAATAATTAATTAATTAATTAGGTTTAGGTTATATATTTGATTAATTGCAAAAAGGACAATTTTCTTTCTTTATTTCTCAAAAGGGCCAAAACCCTAAGGACGTCCTGATTAAATTTCTTTCGCGCATTATTATTCATTTGATTATTTATGTATCTGCTCAAAGGATGTAATAGTTAATTAGGTTTATCGCTTTCTTTACTTCTCGCACTTATTTTCCAAAACGGGTTTTTGTTTTTGGCGATGTATAGGCCCGCGCCTTGTAATAGCGTAGATTCATATTTCCGCACTTTATTTTCCGCACTCTTAACTATTAAAAATGCATGAAAGATTTGTATGACAAATTAAAATCAACTCGTAGCTCACAAATGCATGTTCAAAGATAAGTATAAACTGAAACAACACACATGCACATGCCACTCCTAGGGTACGCCTCACTGGTTGCCTCGAACGTGGTCGTCAAGTATAGGGTGTCTTAGAGGTCGCCCTCCTGTCTAAAGATCCAGTCGCCTCGAAACAGTTGCCTCGGATAAAAAGGATCTAGGACATTAGGGTTACTTCTAAGGTGTCCTACTATTGCTTCGGTGACCACACTGTCCCTAATCATCGAATTGACCCGAATACCTCCAACGATGGTGCTACCTACCTCTCAATGGTGGGATGGCACTATCTAAAGGACTCTTACAGAACCTAACTCCTTAGGGTAGGTAGATCTCATGGGTACTTTCTCTTTTCAAAACAAATAAAAACAACTTTTCGCACCTACACTTTCAAAAGTTTTCAAAACAAATTTTTCATACACTCTTGAGGACATATATAAGAGTTACTTAGAAATTTTTCAAACGAAATTTTTTCAAAACCCACACACACTTGAAAAGCAAACAATTTTGAAAACATAAGAGCAAGTACCTAAGAGCCCGTGGATAACCACGGATAGAAAGGGTGCTAACACCTTCCCTTTCTATAAATCTACCTCCCGAACCGAGAAACATTCTCGAAAAGGAATTTTGCTGTGCTTTTGTCCTTTCCATGTTGGAGAACATAAAAGACGGTGGCGACTCTTGCTTACCGTGACATTTCGCGAACCAGCTTAAAAAACAGTCAGTTCTATTTCCACCGATCACAAAAATCATATAGAATTAGGGTTTGACAATTTTTAATCATATTTTCTTATTATTATTATTTATTAATTATTATTATTTTTGTAAATAAAATGTAAATTAATTAATTTAGTTAATTAGGTTAACTTTGACATTTTTTATAATAAGTAAAATAATTTAGAATTAGGGTTTTCTTGACTTTTAATTTCCTTTTTCTTTTATTTTCATAGAACATAAAAAACACAAAAAAACATTTTTCTTGTAAATAATTAATTAATTAATTAGGTTTAGGTTTAATATTTGATTAATTGCAAAAAAGGACAAACTACTTTCTTAATTTCTCAAAAGGGTCAAAACCCTAAGGACGTCCCGATTCTATTTTTTTTCGCGCATTATTCTTATTTTGATTATTTATGTATCTGCTCAAAGGATGTAATAGTTAATTAGGTTTACCGCTTTCTTTACTTTCTGCATTTATTTCCAAACAGGTTTTTGTTTTTTGGCGATGTATAAACCCGCGCCTTGTAATAGCGTAGATTCATATTTCCGCACTTTATTTTCCGCACTCTTAACTGTTAATTATGCCTGCAAGACTGTATGCCAAATAAAACCAATCCGTAGCTCACAAATGACATGTACAAGATAAACATTAACTGAAAAAAACACACATGCACATGCCACTCTTAGGGTACGCCTCACTGGTTGCCTCGAACGTGGTCGTCAAGTATAGGGTGTTTTAGAGGTCGCCCTCTTGTCTAAGATCCAGTTGCCTCGAAACGGTTACCTCGGATAAAAAGGATCTAGGACATTAGGGCTACTTCTAAGGTGTCCTACTATTGCTTTGGTGACCACACATGTCCCTTATCATCGAATTGACCCGAATAACTCCAACGATGGTGCTACCTACCTCTCAATTGTGGGATGGCACTATCTAAAGGACTCTTACACAGCCTAATTCCTTAGAGTAGGTAGATCTCATGGGTACTTGCTCTTTTCAAAAACAAACAAAAAATACTGTTCACACTAACACTTTCAAAAAGTTTTCAAACAAATTTTTCATACACTCTTGAGGACAGATACAAGAGTTACTTAAAAATTTTTCAAACGAAACTTTTTTTCAAAACCCACACACATTTGAAAAACAAACAAATTTTGAAAACATAAGAGCAAGCACCTAAGAGCCCGTGGATAACCACAGATAGAAAGGGTGCTAACACCTTCCCTTTCTATAATCTACCTCCCGAACCGAGAGACATCTCGAAAAAGGAATTTTGTTGTGCTTTTGTCCTTTCCATGTTGGAGAACATAAAATACGGTGGCGACTCTTGCTTACCGCGACATTTTGCGAAACGCAAACACGAACCAGCATTCCAAAACAGTCAGTTCTATTTCCACCGACCACAGAACTAGCGACTCTGCTGGGGATATCCATAAGTGAGGTGTACCTTAGGATTAAATCATACTTATGTTTTCAATTGCTTGCTTTGATTGCTTTATGTTTGTGGGCATTGCATAGGAGTTTCATGGATCCTAACCCGGATCTGGGGATACCCTTTTAGATAGCATAAGTTGTGAGGGACCTGTCCGGCGTAGACCGACACGGGTGAAGCAGTGGCTACATTGGTGTGACACCTTGGTCTGTACCGATATCCCTTGTGTTGCAACGAGGAGAATATGGGTCTTCTGAGGAGTCGTTAAGCACCAACCGACCTTAGAACCCTAAATTGACCCAACTTGGCCATAGAACAGTAGCAGTATGCTACACCCATTGAGGCTAAACTCTCGCGATGGTTCTGGCCGCAAGAAAAGATTGCGACGCTGGAGTTATGACCGATTGAGGGTAGTCAATGATATTGGGATCCTCTAGAACCCGGTTACTTTTGATAGGACAGGTCTTAACCAACGAAACTGAAAGAGGGTAGTACCTAAACTTCATGCTGGCCTAAACTCTAAGAGCTCTTTTGTGTGACTTGTGTGCCTTCAAACTTGACTACTTGCATGCTTGTTATCTGACACTTGAGTTTCTTGCAGGTTTTGTTTACAGTCCTTAATCTGGACTCATAACTGGGTTTACCTACATTTCTCCATGCATAGCATAACATCATACCATCATACCATTGCATGCATCCTGCATAAGGACTAATCTGCATACATCTTGCATAAGGACTAACCCATTTCAAGGATCTCAAGGGTCTGTGATGCAGGTCATGATGAACCAACTGTCTAGCAAGGGGCAAAGGGGATTTATTTTCCTCTAGCCAAGGTTGATAACTTGAGTCAGGGGCTATGACCCACTCGATATGGTGAGCCTTGACTCTTGAAGAAGGACTCTCAACAGCAGGAAGTTCCTTCAATCAAGCTACCAGATTCAACTTCTAACAAGTTTCTCTGTTTACCCCGCGAGATCCTTGAAAACATTGCATGCATACATACACATCATTGCAGGTACCCTTTTGACAGGTCACTTACCTTCTTCGCTGTTTATTTCAGCAATCAGCATGAATCCTGAATCATCCAATGAGCAAGCTATCAAGGCCCTCCAGGCCCATAATGCCCAGTTCTAAGAGGTGGTTATGAGCCTAGCCCAGGGTCAACAGGATTTGAAGACTCTGCTTCTGAAAGAGAAGAAGAAGAAGAAGAAAAGGACGGTGTTGTTCAACACTAGACGCAGATCTGGGAATGGATTACCGAACGAGGCTGAGCTGACTACTTCATCTGTGGGTAAAGACAGTCCCCAAGAGAGAAGGGTTCCTAGTCCCGTGGTCTCCGACAACGAGACAAATTTCAATGATGAACAGTACCCTCCTGCTGAGGACAGGTACAAGCAACTGGAGGACCGTCTGAGTGCCATGGAGATTCAACAGGTGCCTGGGTTAGATTTTGGGGATCTAGGTCTATCTTCTGGGGTGGTGATCCCACACAAGTTCAAGGCACCTTCTTTTGCGAAGTATGACGGAGCTTCCTGCCCTAAGCTGCATCTCAGATCTTATGTAAGGAAGATCCAACCTTACACTGCAAACAAGAACCTATGGATCCATTTCTTCCAGGATAGCCTTTCAGGGGCTCAACTCGAGTGGTTCTATCTGCTGGATGGAGCCAGTATTCGAAACTGGGAGGACTTGGCTACTGCATTTTATAAGCAGTATCAGTACAATTCCGACCTCGCTTCTACGCGTACCCAACTCCAGGGTATGTCACTAGGGACGGGTGAAGGATTCAAGGAATATGCACAAAAGTGGAGAGACCTTGCTGGAAGGGCGCAACCTCCTCTGACCGACCGTGAGCTCGTTGATATGTTCCTGGGGACCCTGTCTGGTCCGTTCTTCCACCATCTGATTGGTAATTCTTTTGCTGGGTTTACAGATCTAATTTTGACCGGGGAGAGGATTGAAGCTGGTATCAAGGCTGGAAAGATTCAAGATGCTGCACCTTCTGATGCTTATAAAAAGCCTTACACTGGGAAAAAAGAGTCCAACGCTGTGCATGGTAAAAAGAACCGTCATGATCAACATGTAGGGGCAACCCAGATCTCCAATCCTATGCCTGCTCAGCAAAGACAGGGGCAGCAACGTAAGGAGGTCGCACCCAAACGACAGTTCACTAAGATCAACATGTCACTGGATCAAGCGCTACAACAAATGTTGAAGGCAGGGCTGATTACCTTAAGGGCCCCTCTCCGGAATCCAAACACTTCTGCTCCCAACTACCATCCCAATGACAGGTGCGCATATCACTCTAATAGCCCGGGGCATACTACGGACAACTGTTGGGCTCTGAAGAACAAGGTCCAAGACATGATTGATGCTAAAGAAGCCCAGTTTGAAGCACCAGAGACTCCAAATATAATCACTGCTCCTTTGCCAAATCATTGAAGGCTTTTGTTTATTTGAGTTTCCGAGTTGTATTTTTCTTTGCTTATACAAACAATTAATGTCATAGCAAACTATTTTATTCCATTAATGCATTTCATATGTCTGTTTGAATTAATCTATTCGTATTCATTATATTCAAAATTGCTTTTATTTTGATGTTCAACTCTCGATTGAAAATTCTAAGCCTCTTGAGGGAGGATGACAAAAATGATACCACGATCTTTACAGTATGCTTTTGAACATACCCCGCTGATGAGGTACAGGCATTGTTTCAATTCCTAAACACTGGAGTTATAAGGAAGATAATCCCTAGTCAACCCCTTTGAGCCAAAGAAGTAGGAGTTTTCTTTTCACAAAAAAATTAAACCCTTAATCATAACCTGGGGTAGGGTAGTTCTCTCAGTTGATCCAGGTGCACAATGAATGGCATTAAAGAAGTCCTTCCAAAGCAAAAGACAATGATGGTTCCGAATAATCATAAAGACAGGCAGCCATTATCTCTCATAAATAAAAGCCCGATAAGTGAAAACCTATGAAGGAGACTTACAAAAACTGGGGCATCCCGCTGACTGTAATTACAAAAGAAACAGTTCAGGCAAAAAACAGGGATAATAAAAACCAAAAAGAAAGAGGTCCTACAAACCCTCAACAAAAGGAAATGACTGCCTATTCAAAATAAACTATCAGCATCCGAACCATCACCGGAATATCAGATCAAAGACTCAAACAAGGTCTAATGCACGATTAGCTGAGTTTAGGATCGAAGAACATCACGAAGAACGGGTGGGTACAAATATACTTTGAGCTTTTATCCTTTGTTTCTTAAACCGTGAACCAGGCCACGTTATAACCCTTAAAAGTCCTAGCTGAAGAACGGGTTAGTTCGAAAGCATACTGTTACGAAAGGTATCCTGACTCCTAAAGGCTTGCTGTAAAATACTGAGTTGACATCACCTTTTACAAAAATTCACTTGTTTTACAAAAAATGCATTTTCAAAATTTTCAAGACAGACATAAGCTTTGCATTCTTAAAATAACATTGTTTGCATATGACTATTTGTTCAAACAGCAGAGAAATTCGCACGACGAATGTCTAGTGAACAAAAACCTTCTCAATACAAAGGTCACCTCTGTCATACCCCAAATTTTGACCTAAGATACCATCTCCCATCTGCATCATTACGTTGCAAGCGTTCACAAGCGATTTGACCTATTTTATCAATTTTCAAAGCAGATTTTTAAAAATTCATAACTTCTTCAAATTTCGACAATTTTTTAGTTGTTATTTTACCTATGTTTCTCCTTGACAACAGCTACAACTTTTCTTTAGAAGTCAAGAGCTGATTATTTTTGAAACGCCAAGTTTATTAATTGATCAATGCTAAACAAATGTTTATTTAATTATTTATTATTGAGTTTAAATAGTTGGAATTTATTTTCAATTATTATAATTTAAATAATCATAAATAATAAAGTAAATAATTGAAAAGAAGAAAAGAATTAACTGGTAAAAGAATAGAGTTTTATTCATCTTTATTCTAATTGTTACAATTGTTGTTTAAATATCGTATTTATTTACAAAGTATTTACAATGATAATTTTACAAATGTCTAAAGTGAAATAAAAAACTATCCTAATTTTTCTAAGTTCTAAATCTTCATCTTCTATCCAATACTTCTTTGATGCTCATTTGATTTTACCTGCAAAGAATAATTAAAGAAAAATCAGAAATAGATAGATAATTAAAAGCAGACAATTAATTTAGAATTCATCATTAAAAGCAAGCGGTCGGAATCAGTTTTTGCCCTCTTTGCAAATCACGGGATTTCTCCCGGTTCACAAAAAGGGATGGATATTGCTTGATAAATATGAATGCACAAGTATTTGAAATGCACAAATTCAATTTTTGCCAAAAACCAACTGCATAGTTCAAAACCAACAGCATGTGTAAAGTTTCAAATTGTCAAAACAAAGTCCAACTTCAAACTGGCCAAAATATGGAGGTATGTCAAAATACAAAGGCTCCTCCATACTGTAACAGATGCAGGAAAGCTGAAGAAGGAAATATGCAGGTTAAGACCATATATGCAAGCCAACTAATTCCAGTTTCATCATTTCCCAGCCTTTGCTTTTTCAGAACTAAAGTACACATAACATTTTTAATGTTTTAAGCTGTACTAGAGAGAGAGAAGAGAGAAAAGAATTGGGTTTACAGGTTTTGGCTTTAGGCAGAAAAGATATAGAAAACAAAACTGCAGTAACACAGTGGATAAAGAGGCATATAAAAGGATATAAAAAACTGAATGAAACAGTAGAGGAGATCAACGAAAACAAATATACAAAGCAACCAAACCTCAAAACCAGTTTTTACATAACCACAACCTGAGGCAAGCAAAAACATAAAACAGCGCACCAGCAAACCTCCATCAAAAAAACCTGTTCAAACCTTCAGCATAAAAACAACTGTGACATGCTAAAGACCTCAACAAAACCATAAAACCATGGCCTGAAAACCAGTAAAACCCAACCTGCCTGAAGCATAACCTCTAAGCCTGCAAACATTCAGAAAACCATAACCTATCAAACCATCAACCTGTTAAACCTGTTTGAGCCTAAAAGGCTGAAGCCTAAAGCTTCAGGCCTTCCAACCTGAAACCCATAAACTCATCAAAAGCCAAAAACCTGCACTCAAAGATAACAACATCAACCTGCTAAAGCCTCAAAAACCAGATAAGCATCCAAACCGGCCTGAGCAAATCCAAACCCATCAAGGCCCCAAAAAGCTATCAATCTGTTTCAAGCTTAAATCATAACCAAGCCACAAGCCCTCAGAAAGATTCATCACAGGGTCTAACATAGCAAAGCATCTCAATAATCCAACAGAAGGAGCATTCGAAGGCAACATCATCAGAGGCAACATATCCATCATCATTAAGCATGTAAGCAAGGCAAAGTCAGAAACGAGGAAAAGAATCAAATCATCTCAAAGGCCTCAGAGAACATTCATCCTAGGCAAGCATCAAGGCAGCAAGAAGAAAGAAGATAAAGAAGCAAACAGAAACATCAGGCATCTCAAGCATCAAGCAAGCAAAGCGAGGCAAAAAGGCAGCAAGAAGAAAGAAGATAAAGAGGCTTTCAGCATGCATCATTAAGCAACAAAAAGGCAAAAAAATACACCAACCAGGAGTCCAAGCAAGTTCACGTCACTGCCTCCTCCGCCGTCAAGCCCTCCAAACGCCTCCACGTCCGCCTCTCCCTCCAATAAAAGGTAGCCCTTTTCTTCCCTTTCCACAACCACAACAAATTTAAAATCAGAAGCAATAAGCAAAGGTGAAACGTGTAAAACATAAAAAAACGGAGACTCTAACGCGAATGGCTCAAAAACGTTACCTTTAAGCCGCATCGCTGAATGACCCGTGGAAGAAGAGACGGATGATGGCGTGGTGGCTAGGCGTGGGAGGTTTTCGTTCAGGAATCAATGGCTCTGGACTTGAGAGACGAACGAAGACGAAGGTGACGAAATGAACGACGCCGCCGCTGCTGTAATTCCTAACCCAAACACATTCCAAATGAAATAAAACAATGAACCCTAAAACATTGTTCCAGGTGTTGGGCCATAACCCGTTTCATAAGCCTAAGCCCCAAACGAATCACTTTAACACCCCCCTGTTTCTTGTTTGATCAGGGCTGGGCCAAGACAAATCCCTTTAAGCCCATTCTCTTTCCTTTCATGTTTTATCCTCTGCAAATATATATGAACTAATATACTTTCTATCATTTTATTTTCTTAGTTTAAAGCTAATATAATATTTTTTGTTGTTTTGATAAATAAAATAACACCTCTTCTAAAAAATATTATTAAAATATGCAAAAGCCTTAAATTTTTTTTTTCTTCTTAGGATATATTTCCTTTTCTTTTATTTTATTATTTTTGTATATAACACAATAATACATAATATAATTAAAAGCTTAAAACTTTTTTTAATTTAATTCTGTTTATACACAAAATATACCTCTTTTTTATATATTAATTAAGACTTTATATATAAAAAGATTAGTTAAAATACATGAATTAGTATAAAACATTAGTATATTTTATTATTTGCACATTAATACTAAAAAATACATAAAAAAAATAATAAAAAAATTTAAAAAAACATTTTCTTTTCTTTAATTAATATTAAACAAAAATATAAAAATGCATGTTCACACCATTTAGTCTGTTATTTAATCATTGTTGTTGTTATATATCACTTAGCTACTTAATCATTATCTATCTAATTTTCTGTTTGATTATTCAGTCTTTACATGGTTATTCTGTTTACGCCTAAATCCAAGAGAAAAAGGATTAAATTTGTTGACTTCATGTCCTCAAATCCAATTACGCGAATACCTTCATTTCATTAAAAACTTAGGATAATTTTCCCAAATATTCAATTTTTTTTCAAAACTCATACCTTTTAAGTCAAAACTTCGACATTAGGTCGTCGTATCTGCAAAAATCCGTCCGTACCCCTTTTTGGCCAAAACAATTTATTTTAATCAAACAAACAAATTTTAATAAACAGATATTTCAAAAGGTTCCTATAGGATACTATAGATGCATTGGGTGCTAATACCTTCCCATTGTGTAACCAACCCCCGAACTCTAGACCTCTTTTTAAAACGCCTTGTATTTTCATTACTTTTAAAAGTATTATTTTACATTGCATACTTTAGGGTTTTATTTCTCTCTTTTCCCTTTTCCCTTGGAAATAATAAAGCGCGGTGGCGACTCTTGCTTTTTGTGAGACGAATTAATTAATAATTCGATCTCCAATTTACCCCGCTACATTTTTTATCGCTACAGAAATGGCGACTCTGCTGGGGAAAGATTGACCTCTTGCTGGTCCATCCCTAAGTGGGTTAAGCCTAATTTATTTTATCTGTTTTATTATTATTTGTTTCGTTTGATTATGTGTTTATATTGGGGTTGTTTGAGTTTTTTGCGAAGGACGAATCCTATACCCGGATTAAGTTACACTTAAGAATAGGACGGGCGGTATAGTCATGTTAACTTTGAGGGAGTAATCCCGAAGAAGGAGGCATGAGATCCCCCACTCAATGGAAGGCCCTTTTGAATGTAATGTTTGTTTACCGAGTAATCGGGAAGACATTATTATTTTCGACCTGGGAGCCAGAGAAATTGAGAACCGTAGAACCCTAACCCATCTTGGCCTTTTTAGGTGTAGCGCGGAGACTATAACAGAGTAATTCGGAAGTAGTTGTTACGCGATGCTACGCTCGGATGAGTTTCTCTTGAGAATATTGCTAATTATTGAGTAATCAAGACGTTGGTAATATCCGAAGGAGGAATGTAGACTCTGGGAACTCTTAGAACCTTGTTTTACAGGTGTGATTAAACCATTAGTACATACCTTGGGGTGGGCTTTTTCCTTGACTCCATGCTCGAAACGTTGAACCTTTGAACCCCATATTTGTGAAATTGTGTGTAACTGTTGCATTATCATTCATCCATACATCCATAAACATTTTTTTTGTAAAAAACTTGTTTTTCAAGGAACTTAAGAATGATTTTTGCAGACATCTCAGGTACTATTATTATGGAATTTGGAAGGAGGAACACTCGAAGTTTTAGTTTTAAGGAGCCCGAGATTGAAGAACTGAAGAGTTTAATTCCTAAGATCAAGAACCCAACGGATTTTCAGAAAAAGTATGGGTCCATTATACCTCTCATGAAGCGCAAGATGAAAGAAGGCATCCTTAGTACGTTGGTCCAATTTTACGATCCTTTGTACTGATGCTTCACCTTTCCGGATTACCAGTTAATGCCCACCTTAGAAGAGTACTCCTACATACTTGGTTTGCTGATCACCGACTGTGTTCCTTTTTCTGGCTTAGAAGAGGAACCCAAATCTCACGAGATAGCGACCATCACCCACTTGAAGAAGTCAGAGATAGAGGAGAACATGACTACAAAAGGGGGAATCCGAGGCTTGTCTGCGCAGTTTTTGTTGAGGAAAGCTCGTCATTTCGCTGAAATAAAAGATACTATTGCCTTTGAAGACGTCTTTGCTTTACTCGCTTATGGTCTATTCTTGTTCCCTAACGTTGATAAGTTTGTGGATATCAACGCCATCAGAATTTTCTTGATTGGAAATCCGGTCCCTACGCTGCTAGGAGATACCTACTACTCCATCCATCTTCGAAACTCTTATCAAGGAGGAATGATTATTTGTTGTGCACCGTTGCTGTATCAGTGGTATGTTTCTCATCTACCTAGGTCTGATGTTTTCTGGGATCTCGAGAAAGAGCCGCAATGGGCGCCAAAAATTATGGCTCTCACTCATTTCGACATTGATTGGTATAATCGAGCTTACTATGACGTGAAGATCGTCGATATTTGTGGTGCTTTTCCTAACGTGCCTCTTCTTGGTACGAAAGGTGGAGTTAACTATAATACTGTTCTCGCGCGCCATCAGTTTGGATACCCGATGAGGGACAAGCCAAACAACATCCATGTGAGTGGTTTCTTTCTACAAGAAGGACAAGATCACCAGGCAGCTAAGAGGGAGATCGAAGGAGCTTGGCACCACATCCATAGGAAAGGGAGAGACATGTTAGGACATAGGGGTGCCGTTTCTTTGGAGCCTTACCTACAATGGGTCCGTGCTAGGGCTTGTGCTCTCAAGATGCCCTATAAACCTGAGAAACCTTTATTCCCTACCGTTGCATCATCATCTGTTGATATCCCTATCGAGAATATGGGAGAATACCAAGGAAATCTGGCTAGGATGAAGTCCGAGAGAGATGCTTGGAAAGAAAAGTATAATATGTCCGAATATGAGAATCGGGTCCTGGCTCGACAACTAAAGGAAAAGGAGGATTTGCTATTTATTCAAGATGGTTGGTTCATTGATCATGATGAGAAGCTTCGTCAAAAGGATGCTCTACTGAAGAAATATGCTAGTGAAAGGAAGAGAAAGAAGGAAGGTTCGGTAAGCGTTGCTCTTGTTCCTAATCCACAAAAGGAAATCATTGATCGACTGGTAGCTGAGAAGAAAGAGATGGAAGACTTTTATGAAGAGAAGATCAGGAAGCTCCAGTTACAGTTGGCATTTGGTCCTTCATCTGATGATTCTGAATGATCTTTAGTTCTTAGTTTTATTTTTTGCTGATGTCATTTTGTAAAACTCCGTAAAAGGGCTTCATGTTCCAAAGTTGTAATTTACTACTTTATTATGGGCTTCATGTTCCAAAGTTGTAGTTTATTGTTTTTATTATTGGGTTGTTATCCCAAAGTTGTAATTTATTGTTTTGTTGTTCCAAAGTTGTAAGTTGTAATTTACCGCTTTTGATTAATGAAGTGAGTTTTTGTTGTTCCAAATTCCTTTACCATTGATGTGTGCAAAATTATTGAAGTTCCTTGAAAAACTATTAAAATGAATTATCATTTGCATCACATATCATGCATCATCCAACATTCCACTTCACATGTTTTCTAGAGTCTTATCCTTGTTTCTTTTTCCACTCCGATAGATTGTCAAGTTGTCTCATCGATACGATACCCGAGCCAATCGTCAGAGGAAAATGGAAGATCTGGAACAGGAAAACCACGAGCTTTGCGAGGATGTTGCTACCCTTCGTGTCGGAATGGAAAAGTTAACTGCGCTAGTAGAAAGTTTGATGGCTGCTCAGAATCAGCCATCAACTACAGCTGCTGAGATTCAGACTTCAACTACTGTGGTTTCTGAGATTGTCACCGTTCCAACATCTGTGACTCAAATCAACTCTCCGCTTCAACATCAGATGCCAAAAGGTTTTCCGTGGGGAATGCCTTATAACTTTGTGCCAGAAGGGTATCAGCCTGTCATGCAGCCTTTGGTTCAACCTACTATGTCTTTTCCTCAACCAGAGACAACTGCTATGCCGCCTGTAATCCCGTCTGTGGCACCTTTCCTGCAACCAGTGATGACAACTGTCGCTCCTGTGGTTCACTCTATGCCATACATGAATGAACCTACTTATCCTGCCGAGCCTGCTGAAAGTCTGGGTCTTTTTGATAGAATGGAAGAATTTCAAGACCAGTTTCAAGAGATGCAGAGGGAGATCAGAGCGTTAAAGGGGAAGGATTTGTTTGGAAAGAACACTCATGACCTGTGTTTAGTTCTGAATGTCAAGATTCCAGCAAAATTCAAAGTGCCAGACTTTGAAAGGTATAAAGGTGATTCGTGTCCTCGGAGTCATTTGACTATGTACGTGAGAAAGATGTCTACATATTCTGATGATCATGACTTGTTAATTCACTATTTTCAAGACAGTTTGACTGGTGCCGCTTTAAAGTGGTATATGGGTTTGGACAGCACTCGGATCTGCAATTTCAACGATCTTAGTGAAGCTTTTGTCCGCCAGTATAAGTACAACGTCGACATGGTGCCGGACAGGGATCAACTCTGGGCAATGTCCCAGAGAGACAGAGAGTCCTTTAAGGAATACGCCCAGAGGTGGCGCGAAATTGCTGCTCAAATCTATCCTCCTCTTGAGGAGAAAGAGATGACAAAGATATTCTTGAAGACTTTAGGTTCCTTTTACTATGAAAGAATGATTGCCAGCGCACCCAGTGACTTCACCGAAATGGTAAGTATGGGCATGCGGTTGGAGGAAGGGATTCGTGAAGGACGTTTGGTTAAAGAAGGAAGTTCGTCTAGCAGTACCAAGAAGTTTGGAACTGTTTTCCCAAAAAGAAAAGAACAGGATGTCAGCGTAATCTTCCCAGGGAGACCAAGGAGAGGTTACTCACATGTTGCGGCAGTCACTCCGGCTGTCCGCCCAACAGTGGTGACCCCAACTCATCAAACCCCACCAACTCAACAACGGCCATTTCAGCAGCAGCCTCGACAACAGGCTTATCAATTTAACAACCAGAACCGTTCACCAAGGAAACCGCAATTTGATGCCATTCCCATGACTTACACTGAGTTGTTCCCCGCTTTGATCAGAAAAAACCTCATAACGACGAAGCCTCCTCCTGTCGCACCAAATAGTACTTCTCCGTGGTACAAGGCAGATCAGTTTTGTGAATATCATCAAGGGTCGCCGGGGCACAACATTGAAAATTGTTTTGCTTTAAAGGCGGACGTGCAGAGGTTGATCAAGAATGGTATCTTGTCTTTCAAGGATGTTAACCCAAATGTTAGAGATAATCCTTTGCCTCGACATGGGGCAGCATCGGTGAATATGGTGGAAGGTTGTCCAGGAAAGTTTCGAGTTTTTCAAGTTGAACACATAAGAGATTCGTTGATCAGGTTACATCAGAGCTTAAGAAGACTTGCTTTTTTTAGGCATCAGCATGATTATGATGTTTGTGAATTTTGTTCAAGAGAGGTTGATTGCCCTATTGTGAAGGAGGACATTCAAAGATTGTTAGACCAGAGGGTTATCACTATTACACATGATAGAGATCCAGTTAATGAAGTGAATGTTATAATACCGCAATTCAACTTGCCTGAACCAGTAGAGATTGTTTACGACAGTCAGACTGCACTTGTTGCTCCTTTGATCATTTATCCACCTGGTCCTGTGCCTTACAACTCAGACCAAGCTATACCGTATAAGTATAATGCCACAATGATTGAGAATGGGGTAGAAGTCCCTATACCAACAAGGCCATCTTTTGTTAACATCGCTGATGTGAGTAGAGTTACGAGAAGCGGACGTGTCTTTGCAGCAGTACCTTTGAAGAGACCAGAAGTTCAAGTCAGGAGGCCCATACCGGCAGAAATTCCAGCGAGAAATGTTGAACCAAGGGTTGAGATAGGCCGATCCAATGAACCTATCCCACATCCCGATGATGATGAGATTCTGAAGCTCATCAAGAGAAGTGAATATAAGATTGTGGACCAACTATTGCAAACTCCTTCCAAGATTTCTTTGCTTGCTTTACTGAGAGATTCTGGTGCCCATAGAGAAGCTTTGATGAAGGTCTTGGACCAGGCATTCGTGGATCATGATGTGACGGTTGACCAATTTGATGGAATTGTGGGAAATATTACTTCGTGTAACAATCTTTGTTTCAGTGATGAAGAGCTTCCGGAGGAGGGAAGAAACCATAATATGGCTTTGCATATCTCAATAAGTTGTGGAAATGATACTTTATCAAGTGTGTTGGTAGATACAGGTTCGTCGTTAAATGTAATGCCCAAAACTACATTATCTCGACTCTGATATCAAGGTGCTCCCATGAGACCTAGTGGGGTAATTGTCAAAGCGTTTGATGGTTCTAGGAAGACTGTCATTGGTGAAGTGGATCTTCCTATAATAATTGGTCCTCATACTTTTCAGATCACTTTTCAAGTAATGGATATTCGTGCCGCCTACAGTTGCCTATTGGGTCGTCCATGGATCCATGATGCAGGGGAAGTCACTTCCACGCTCCATCAAAGATTGAAGTTTGTAAGGCATGGAAAGCTGGTAATGATTGGTGGAGAGCAGGCTATGGTGGTAAGCCATTTGTCATCTTTCTCTTTTATTGATGCTGATGAGGATGTTGGAACCCAATTCCAAGCTCTATCTGTTGCTAATAATGAAGTGAAGAAGCAAGGGACATCTATTTCTTCTTTTGAGGATGCGCGACGAGTGGTTGAAAGTGGTTCGGCTGAAGGTTGGGGCCAGGTGTTGACTTTGCCCGAGAACAAGTCTGGAGAAGGTCTTGGTTTTCATCCCGTGTCTACAAGAGTCAAGCAGGAAGTAGTTATCCGTCCGATACAAGAAGTTTTCCGAAGCGCTGGTTTTATCCATCCAACTCCTCCTGAAGTTGATGCTATAATAGGAGACGATTCTGAAGAGGATTTACCCGATTTTGTAACGCATGGAGTGGCTTGCCAGAACTGGATTGCTGTTGATGTTCCTGTTGTGATGCACATTTCTGAGTAATGTTTTGTTTTATTTTTGAAAAAAAATTCGCTCTGCCCAAGGCGAAAAGTATTTGTGTCGGGCTATGTTGGAAATAAATCCTTTTGCTCTGCCCAAGGCAAAAGAGAAAATGTCTGGGCTCTTTGTTTCAAGTATTTCCCCTCATGAATAAAAATGTTATTTTTTCCACTACTGTTTTATTTTTTCACTTTTTTCTGGGAAATAGTAATGAAAATTAATTGGTAGTAATAAGAAAATATAATAACCTTTTGTTTTATTTGTACAAATCGATTTCTAAAATAAAGCATAATCATATGTGCAGATTAATCCATGACTTAACCATTGAAAACAATGATCCTATGCCCCCTCCCAACTTTGAATTCCCTGTGTTCAGAGCCGAAGAGGAGGATAACGAAGGAGTTCCGGGTGAAATTTCCCGTTTACTTGAGCACGATGAAAAGACTATTCAGCCGTTTGAAGAACCTATAGAGATGATCAATTTGGGTGATGAAGAAGATAAAAAGGAAGTTAAGGTCGGAGCATTGCTTATCCCAGAGGTCAAAGAGAAAATGTTGGAGCTTCTCAAAGAGTATGTTGATGTGTTTGCTTGGTCCTACCAAGATATGCCAGGTTTGGACAACAACATTGTGGAGCATCGTTTACCGTTGAGACCTGAATGTCCGCCGATTAAGCAGAAGTTGAGAAGGACTCGTCCCGATATGGCTGACAAGATCAAAGAAGAAGTTCAAAAACAAATTAATGCAGGTTTCCTTGTTACATCGGTCTATCCTCAATGGTTAGCCAATATAGTGCCTGTTGCTAAGAAGGAATGCAAAGTTCGAATGTGTGTAGACTATAGAGATCTGAACAGAGCTAGCCCAAAGGATGACTTCCCATTACCGCACATTGACGTATTGGTCGACAGTACCGCAAAGTTCAAAGTCTTTTCTTTCATGGATGGTTTCTCTGGTTACAATCAAATCAAGATGGCACCAGAAGATATGGAGAAGACAGCTTTCATTACACCGTGGGGAACATTTTGTTATCGGGTTATGCCGTTTGGTTTGAGGAATGCTGGTGCAACATACCAAAGGGCCATGACTGCTTTGTTCCATGATATGATGCATAAATATATAGAAGTGTATGTAGATGACATGATTTCCAAATCACAAACTGAAGAAGATCATTTGGAACATTTATTGAAGTTATTCCAGCGTTTGAGCAAGTATAAACTCCGTCTGAATCCCAACAAGTGCACTTTTGGTGTTCGTTCTGGAAGACTTCTGGGTTTCATTGTCAGTCAGAAAGGTATTGAGGTAGATCCTGATAAAGTCAAAGCTATTCGGGAAATGCCTGCACCCAAGACGGAAAAACAAGTAAGAGGATTCCTTGGGAGACTGAACTATATTTCTAGATTTATATCTCATATGACTGCTACCTATGGGCCGATTTTCAAGCTTCTCAGAAAGAACCAAGGATGTGTGTGGACAGAAGATTGTCAGAGAGCTTTTGATAGCATCAAAGAATATTTGCTTGAACCTCCCATTTTGATTCCTCCGGTGGAAGGAAGACCTTTGATTATGTACCTGTCTATATTGGAAAATTCCATGGGATGTGTGCTTGGTCAACAAGATGAGACTGGAAGAAAGGAACATGCCGTATATTATCTGAGTAAGAAATTCACAGACTGTGAGTCTCGATACTCAATGCTTGAGAAAACCTGTTGTGTTTTAGCTTGGGCTGCTCGCCGTCTGCGCCAGTATATGATTAACCACACCACTTGGTTGATCTCCAAAATGGATCCGATCAAGTATATCTTTGAGAAGCCCGCCTTATGTGGAAGAATAGCCCGTTGGCAGATGTTGTTATCCAAATATGACATTGAGTATCACACTCAGAAAGCAATCAAAGGGAGTATTTTAGCCGACCATTTGGCTCACCAACCAATTGACGATTATCAATCCATCAAGTTTGATTTCCCAGATGAAGATGTTATGTACTTGAAAGCTAAAGATTGTGAAGAGCCATTACCTGAAGAAGGACCTGATCCCGAATCCCATTGGGGTTTAATATTTGACGGAGCTGTGAACTCTTATGGAAATGGAATTGGGGCAATCATCGTCACTCCCCGAGGTACTCATATCCCGTTCACGGCAAGATTGAAGTTTGACTGCACGAACAACATGGTTGAATATGAGGCATGTATTATGGGTCTCAAAGAAGCAGTGGATCCAAGGATTAAGATTCTTGATATTTACGGAGATTCGGCATTGGTAATTAATCAAATCAAAGGAGAATGGGAGACTCGTCATCCTGGTTTGATCCCTTACAGAGACTATGCTAGAAGATTGTTAACTTTCTTCAACAAAGTGGAATTACATCATATCCCTAGAGATGAAAACCAAATGGCTGATGCTTTAGCTACTTTGTCTTCAATGTTTCAAGTGAATGGTTGGAACGATGTGCCTACAATTCGGGTTATGCGCCTCGATAGACCTGCTCATGTGTTCTCGGTAGAAGAGGTCACCGACGACAAACCGTGGTTCTATGACATTAAACGTGTTCTTCAAACTCAAGAGTACCCGCCCGAGGCATCCAATAAAGATAGGAAGACGTTGAGGAGATTGGCAAGCAGTTTCTTCCTCAATGAAGAAGTATTATATAAGAGGAATTACGACATGGTCTTGCTCAGATGTGTAGACAGACATGAAGCAGACATGCTGATGCAAGAAGTACATGAAGGATCCTTTGGCACTCATGCCAACGGACATGCGATGGCTAAAAAGATGTTGAGAGCTGGTTACTATTGGATGACTGTGATCGGTGGATCTGGAACTGACTGTTTAACGCTGGTTCGCGAAATGTCGCGGAAGCAAGAGTCGCCACCGTCTTTTATTTTCTCCAAATGGAAAGGACAAAAGCACAGAAAAATTCCTTATAGAGATTGCTCTCGGTTCGGGAGGTAGATTATAGAAAGGGAAGGTGTTAGCACCCTTTCTATCCATGGTTATCCATGGGCTCTTAGATACTTGCTCACTTGTGTTTTCAAAAATGGTTTGCTTGCTTTTCAACTGTGGGTTTTAAAAATTTTCTTTGAAAATTCCAGTTCGACTCTTGTATCTGTCCTCAAGAGTGTTTGAAAAAGTGCTTTCGAAAGCTTTTTGAAAAGGTGTCGGTGTGAAAAGTATTTTTGAATTTTGTTTTGAAATTAGAGCAAATATCCACGAGTCGTCTACCTACCCTAAGGAATTCGTCTGTGTAGATGTCCTTTAAAGTAGTGCCATCCCACCATTGAGAGGTAGGTAGCATCACCGTTGGAGGTGTTCGGGTCAATTCGAGGTTCGGGACATGGTGATCACCAGAGTAATGGGAAGACACCTTAGAAGCTACCCTCATGCCAGGTTCCCGGATCATGAGGACTTACTAAGACATCCTCTACTCGACGATCACCTTTCGAGGCAAGGCAACAGTGAGGCGTACCCTAGGGGTGGTGTGTGATTTGTGTGTCGTTTTCATTTATATTTGTCTTGTCATGTTATTTGGTGTTCTACGCTTGATTTTATTTAAGGCCATTCATTCTTGCATGCTTTGTTTAACAGTTAAGATATTTGCGGAAAAGTAAATCTAAAGCTATTACAAATGGCGCAGGTCCACATCGCCAAAATTAACCAGGACCCGATTTGACGGAAAAATAAAGAAAGTAAAAATGCGAGAAGTAATTACAAGGCTTCGGGAGAGGTACATAATTATTTAAGCGAAATAAAATAAATATGCGAAATTACACAATTAAGTCGAAAGGAGGGCGTTGGACCCTTTTGCAAAAATTAAATTACATGAATTAATTAATTTAAGAAAGGAAATTGTTTTTGTTTTTTTTGTTGGTATTTTTATGTATTTTAAGATTTAATAGAAAAAGAATTAATTAAAATTAAAATAAAAGGCAAACCCTAATTCTAGTTATTTTTTAATTTATTAAGAAAACATTAAAATTCAACCTAAATTAAACCTAAGTTATTTTCATGCAAATTTGATTATAAAAATAAATAAAATAAATAAATATTATTGTGAAAAAAAAAAGGAATAAAACATTGATTAAACCTAATTCTATGTTTTTTATTTTTATTGTGAAAAGAATTAAAATTGCAACCTATTTTAAACTAATTAATTTCCAAGCATTTATTTACAAGAAAATATTAAAATAAAAATATTTATCATGTTTTTATCTTTTCTGATTTTTTAGGCATTTTTTATATTTTGTAAAAATAATTAATTAAAGCAAAACAATAAAAAAAACAAAATAATAATTGAAAACAAAATATAAGAAAAATAGAAAATGGCAAACCAGGGGGGGTGGTAGTCCCCAATTGTGAGGTATAATCTTGAGTAAGCTGGCCCAACAACCTGGGTCCGTTTGACCTTTTCCAGGTAGCATGCTAGCGCTTTGACCAAGCTCATGATGTACTTCCAATCTCAGCCTTTGATTCGAATCCATTAGACGCGTGGATGGATAGATGATGAAGGAACATGATGGTCCTCAACGTAAGCGCTGCATAGGATTTGTTATGGAAAAATAATATTGAAACATGTAAGACCTGGGGCTCGAACCCAGGTCGTGAGGGTTAACAGCGCTATACTTTGCCAGCTGAGCCACTACAACGCGTTTGATATATAATAAACAAACAAATACTATAAAGAAAACAATCAATGCTAGTGGATCCACGCGCGAAAATTCAAACCAGCGTATCACGTGTTGCCACAATTTCGTCTTCCTCGCGTGCCTGAAACATAAAAACAAAAGCAACGGTTTTTCATGCGTTTTATTAGGCCGGCTATGGGAAAATAGCGATTAGGCCTGTGTTACTCATAAATTGATCGCGAATATGGATTCTTCTTCGTCCAAGCTTGCTGATTACATTCATGGCACTATGGTTCTCTAATTTTACGCTATGTGAAAACGCCCAATTTCCAATTCTGAAAACCCTAGATTTTGGCAATGGTGGAATCGTCTACAGCTTGCAAAAACTCAATTAAACGCATGGGTTAGTTTGCAAATGCTTCACTGATCATGAATATACAATTAGAATGCCATGAATGTTCATAAATATTGAAACACGATAATGAAAAAAAATGGAACAAGAGGGACTTTTGTATACCGTTCCAAAGCGTGAAGCTTGAGGTTTTTGATTGGAATATGTTCAATAGACCTTGAGGAAGCTATTGAACCAAGTCTTGAGGCCTGAATCGCCTTGTAGAGGTGTTTACAGTTTTGACTTTTTTGCAAATTTTTCAAGTTTTCAATGGAGTTTCTTGCGCAGCTTTCTCTCCTTTTGCATTAGGGTTATCTTTCTTGTATATGTAGGAACAATTAGGTTAAGAAAAACTCAATCAAATCTATGGCATTCATTGTTTTTGAAAATTTGATTTGTTAAGATTTTTTCATATCCTTTTCCATGTGTTCTTTGTTCTCAATCAAGCCAATCAACCCAAATCTTTCCATAATTGAATGTGCACGAATTATTGAGTCTAAAACATGTGCAAAAAGATTTATTAGGTTAAGTTACATATTTTTCATATATTTAAATGATTTAAATGAATTAATATAAATAAAAATTCAAATAAATAAATAAAAAATGAGAAAATACTTCCCTTTGGGCCAAGTGGTCGTGCACATGTCATGGATGATGATTTGTGGAAGAAAAATGGGCCCATTAGCATTTTTAGGTCATTTGAATCAATGTTGACTTTTCAAAATATCCAAAAATTTCCCAACTTCCACAAGGCATAACTTGCTCAATTTTTAAGCTTTTCTCATGTTCTTGGACATTTTGGAAAGGTCTTTGAGTCTTCTAACCAATGCCTTTGGTCCCATGTCATTTTGATTTACCAATCTCAAGTTATGGTATTTGACTTAAAGTGTCTTTTTGTTGACTTTTGAAAATGACCTATAATGTTGAAATTGATAACTTTTTGTGAGAGCATTTATTGGACTTGAAGTATGAAGATGAGTTGTAGGAAATGTCTTTCTCTTCAAAATGAGCTTTGGATGGAATTTTTCTGATAATCCATGTGAAAGTTATGCCTTGGTCAATTTCAGTTGACTTTTTCATCTGTCCAAATAAGGAAACTTTTTGCATCTTGATGATTTCTGAGCCAAATTTTGAGAATCATGATCAAGCATTGATCAAATGATGTTTGTGGCTTCAAAATGATATGTTGACCAAAAATTTGAACTTTTGACTGTCAAATGACCATTTTGCCCCTACAGTTGACTGTAGTGCAATTAGGGTTTTTGACTGTGCAATTTTGTGCTGAATGCCTTGAAACTTGATATGGGGATGCTTGACCATATTTGTAAGCATGTGAGACTTGATTGGACCTTTGAAAACTTCATTTTCTTGATCAGAACACAAACCCTAGTTTTGATTGTATAGGAGACCTTTGACTGTGCAACCCTTGGGGAATTTTGTAGCTTGTCTTGGCAATTTCTTGGAGAATATGGGAGGGCAAATTTTGGGGTACAACAGTTGCCCCTGTTCAATCTTCTTAGACCTGAGGATGCAGATTGGCTGACGTGCCTTTCGTAATCCGAGGGTAGAAGATGATTGGACACTAGAGTGCCCAGAAATTTGCGCTCACATAGTAGCAGTGATGGTGGAAATGGGCTTACAGATGCCATTTGGAGAGATGGTGGATAGGATGATGGGCTTATAGATGCCATCTGGATGTTGATCGTGTAAGATATTCCTTAGCGAGAACTTGCGTACCTGCAAAACAGAAAATGAGTACCTGACACGTTGCAGGAGTTGATTTTTAGATGCTTGGTATAGATGTGTCCTGACTGGATACAGGAGCTGAATCTGGAGCTTCAAAAGATGATGAATGAACCAGGGATGGTTACTACCTCAGCCTGAATGGTAAGAGAACCTTGGGTGATTTTAACTTCAACAACGCTCGTTGAGAAAATCTTGGTGGGAAATACCATCTTCGCAGGATCGGGACGAGAACCATAGGCTATTATAATCTGAAAAGGAATCCCCTCACTCGCCGTCGGAGAGGGAATCATAAGAAAAGGAATTGTCACCTCACTCACCGTCGGAGAGGGAAATATCTGAAAAGGACTTACCACCTCACTCACCGTCGAAGAGGGAACCATAGTAGACTATCACCTCACACTCACCGTCGGAGAGGGGAACATCTGAAAAGGGATTACCACCTCACTCACCGTCGGAGAGGGAACCATGGGAGACTATCACCTCACACTCACCGTCGGAGAGGGGAACATCTGAAAAGGACTTACCACCTCACTCGCCGTCGGAGAGGGAACCATAGGAGACTATCACCTCACACTCACCGTCAGAGAGGGGAACATCTGAAAAGGACTTACCACCTCACTCGCCGTCGGAGAGGGAACCATAGGAGACTATCACCTCACACTCACCGTCAGAGAGGGAAACATCTGAAAAGGAATTACCACCTCACTCACCGTCGGAGAGGGGACCATAGGAGACTATCACCTCACACTCACCGTCGGAGAGGGAAACATCTGAAAAGGAATTACCACCTCACTCACCGTCGGAGAGGGGACCATAGGAGACTATCACCTCACACTCACCGTCGGAGAGGGAAACATCTGAAAAGGAATTACCACCTCACTCGCCGTCGGAGAGGGGACCATAAGAGACTATCACCTCACACTCACCGTCGGAGAGGGAAACATCTGAAAAAGGAATTACCACCTCACTCACCGTCGGAGAGGGGACCATTTGAAAAGGAATGATCTCCTCACTCACCGTCGGAGAGGGAACCATCTGGGATAACTTCTACTGAGTCTTCATCAGAAAAATCTGTTGGGAGTCGATTTAGCTGGACTAGAGAAGGCCTTGAAATATGTTTTGAGAATTTAACTGCATCTTTCCTGAAAGGTAAAGGTCAGTCATATGCAATGCATGATATGGATCAAGCAATGATGTTCTCAACATAAATGAGATTTGTAAGATATAATGGAATTTTTTTTATTAATAACCAAGTATTAAAAAAATATTTCGCAAATAACCGGGTTTCGGAAAAAATTACGCAAATAACCATGTTTGAGATGGCTCCACAAAGGAGGAGCCAAGTCATTTGGCGCATGCACCTAGGGTTTTTCCCTAGGCGCCATCTCACTTGGCGCCTCCATTGGCTTTTAGCCAAGTGAGATGGCGCATGCTCCTTAAAAAGGAGAGGAGGCGCCATCTCACTTGGCGCCTAGGGCAAAACTAGGGTTTTTTGCTGTTTTATAAATAATTCGTCCGTTTCTTTGAAATTTCTCACACTTTCTCGCACTGTATTTTTATTTTGTACTCCCTTATTTACGTAATGACGTCGCCTATGATTTTTAGCAGAGATGGTTACGTTATATTCTCCGCCACGAAACCCGCGATGAAAATGAAATTCTGGCACATTCACTCCATGGAGCGTCTGAAGCGGGAGTTGATGCGGTGGCTAGATGGAGACATCGCCGAGGGGGAAAAAATTCGAAGGATCCAGCGAAAACGAACAACAACCTCGCATGCGACAGGAAGACCTAATGTGTGGTTGGAGGAAGTCAAAACAGACAGTGATGTAATGCTGATGATGCATGGGTCAGATGAAATTGTGTTAACAGTTGTAATTTCCTAGATTGATTATCGTTAATCATTGTTGTACGCGAAAACCCTAATGTAATTTCCTATATTGATTATCGTTAATCATTGTTGTACGCGAAAACCCTAATGTAATTTCCTATATTGAATTTCTTAAATTGTGTGAACAGTTTTATTAACGGAAAACCCATAATGTTTACAACACAAATATTGAAAAGATTTATTGTATTACAAAATTTATGTGGTCGAGCCAGACGCCCGATTCGGACAGTTTTTGCGATTGTGTCCGACCTGACGGCATAAACCACACTTTCTTTCCAACCTGTCAAGATCGTCCATTTCTGTTGTTATGCGCCTGCTTTTGGGACGACCCTTCTTGTTCCTTCGCATTTGGTCATTGTGCCAAACTATATCACCGTTGTATTCAGGCCAATAGTCCGGTTTTGCCACCAAAGGAAAGTTGTTGTTGTAAACAGTGAGCAACGTTTCAGATTTATAAACGTTTGAGAGCAGTTGAAGCGCGTCTTGATGGGTATGCGCACAAGCGGCAATGACATGAGAGCAAGGCATACGAAAAGCTTGAAACCTGCCACAATCGCACCATTGAGAAGGTAAAATGACCCTGTATTCTTGTCTTGCCAGGCCTTCATTGTGGTCAATTGTCTCTTTCACAATGAAGTTGTGGCTATGGCGGTCAAACCGTGTAACCATGTGAGTGTTGGCTTTAGCACTTTCAGCCTTAATGTATTTCATACAGCTTTCACTCCATAGTTGTCCTGATTGCAAGACCGCATACCACATTTCACCTCTTTTGGCAAATAACGCAGCCATCCTAAAATACGTGGATTTCACCAAGGCAGTGATGGGGAGGTTTCGTATGCCCTTGAATACCCCATTCATTGATTCAATCAGATTTGTTGTCATATGCCCCCATCTTTGGCCATTGTCGTATGACCTAGTCCACTTTTCGACCGGTATATTGTCGATCCACGTACCAGCTTCTGGGTTAGACAAACGGATCTCGTTGCGGTAATATTTGAATGTGGGCTGTGTCAGTGCGTATCCCGAATTCATCACCGCTTTCCTCAATGTTTTGTCCTTGACCTCCCTCGAGAAATTCTGGACGATATGCCTGACGCAATAGACATGCGTAGAAGGAGGGTCATGCCAACCATTTGCCGGATTATTATAGGCACTTTCAATGGAGGCATGTCTGTCCGAGATCAAACAGAGATCTGGTTGAGGAGCCACGTGTGTACGAAGATTTTTCAGGAAAAAGCTCCAAGCACCACCGGTCTCCCCCTCGACAAGGGCAAACGCAACGGGGAAAATGTTATTGTTGCCATCTTGTGCAACTGCCATCAAAAGCGTGCCTTTGTACTTCCCATACAACCAAGTCCCGTCTATTTGTAGAATTGGTTTGCATGATGCAAACCCTGCGATGCATGGTTGAAAAGCCCAAAAGACGCGACTGAATATTCCGTTGCCATGTAGTAGACTACCATCTTGAGCGTACGCTGGCAATGTTTCCAGAACATAAACACTACCTGGAGAATATGTCTTGAGTGCATTTAGGTAGCGGGGAAGTTCTCGGTATGACTCCTCCTAGTTTCCGTACACCCTTTCAATCGCCTTAGTCTTTGCTAACCACGCCTTACGGTAAGACGGAGTGTAGTTAAAAACCGTGGTGATGTGGGAGATGATTGTTTTCACCTTCAAAGAAGGGTCGTTGCTGACCAGGGGTAGGATTTCTTGACATATTAGATCATGGTTGAGTTTTCGGTGGTCTTGTGATTGAGTGGAACTTACACAAGTATGGGTAGTCATGGAACCTATGACCCAGCAGTCACCCCTTA
Source organism: Vicia faba (assembly GCA_948472305.1). NCBI lineage: Eukaryota > Viridiplantae > Streptophyta > Magnoliopsida > Fabales > Fabaceae > Vicia > Vicia faba. Next base: position 730,900,939 of record OX451739.1, read on the forward strand.
GTCTGTATGAAGCGGTCAGCTTGAACATGCAGTCAGGGTGGACACACTTGATCTTGTACCTTTCCGGGTTTACACGATCCACCTTATAATCAACCGAGTTGAGCATGTGAAATTTTTTGATGGCCCTTATGCATTCCTCTCTATTATGAAACTTGTCCTTCTCTTTTAAATTTTCATCTGATTGCATATACGGTTGGAAAAACAAGTCCGTAGAAGGTTTATCTCCGCCCATGTTGAAGTTTGTCATGTGCGTAGGTGGTGTGTAGATTTTGTCGGTAGGAATACTTGGGATGCCATCATCGTCAGAATCGTCGTTCACCATTTCATCGAACTCTAACTCGTTATCTTCTTCCTCATCATCAACTGCATCCACCTCATCTTGCTCATTCTCCAAAGGATCAACCTCCTGTGTCACCGGAGGCTCTACCTCCTGTGTCACCGGAGGCTCTTGAAACAGAACGTACAACTCAATAGAGTCGTTTCCAGAATAGACATGGCTGGAAATCATGTTCTGGAAATCCTCGTCATCTTGAATTGCAACCTTATAAAATATGACTTGGTTGTTTCCAAAAAAGACTGGACTCTGATAAAATATCTGGGATACCGGGCCTCGTTCAAGTTTGGCCTCCAATCTTTTCTTAAAGTAGGAGAAATTTGCTTTCCCGTTTAAGAGAAATCGGACATTGTCGGTGTTTCTAAACAAAAACCCAACTGTGGGACACATGTATGTCTCACCGTTGAAATGTGCTTTGACAACAAATTGTGGTGAAGAGGCCATTGTGTAGAATTGTTTTAGGTATGAAGGTGGGAATGTTTTGGGTTTATTGATTATATGAAGGTAAGAATGCTGGAATGTTTGAAGGTTAGATGACTGATTCGAAGGTTGGAAAATTTTACAGTTTATGTGAATGAATGTTATGTTCAACCTAAGGCAAAATATTTCAATTAAGTAAGTGATGCAACCCCCCAAGGCTGCCAATAATATTACATGCATGGGCTTATGCTGCCACCCATCAGCTCCAATGGCCTTGCATGCAACAGAGAAAGGAATCCCAAAGGCTGTCACGTAGCCTGAGTCAATGCTGTAAAACGTGACACCTCTTATTCGCCAAATGGGGTGGCGACAACATTCATTTTTGTACTATTTCGCCAAGTGAGATGGCGCCTCCCTTACTGTCCAATAATATTACATGCATGGGATTATGCTGCCACCTAGCCTGGCCCTATTCTACACACATAAATGTTTTGTCTAAGCCTGCCACCCATCAGCTCCAATGGCCTTGCATGCAACAGAGAAAGGAATCCCAAAGGCTGTCACGTAGCCTGAGTCAATGCTGTAAAACGTGACACCTCTTATTCGCCAAATGGGGTGGCGACAACATTCATTTTTATACTATTTCGCCAAGTGAGATGGCGCCTCCCTTACTGTCCAATAATATTACATGCATGGGCTTATGCTGCCACCTAGCCTGGCCCTATTCTACACACATAAATGTTTTGTCTAAGCCTGCCACCCATCAGCTCCAATGGCCTTGCATGCAACAGAGAAAGGAATCCCAAAGGCTGTCACGTAGCCTGAGTCAATGCTGTAAAACGTGACACCTCTTATTCGCCAAATGGGGTGGCGACAACATTCATTTTTGTACTATTTCGCCAAGTGAGATGGCGCCTCCCTTACTGTCCAATCGTGATACATGCATGGGCTTATGCTGCCACCTAGCCTGGCCCTATTCTTCACACATAAATGTTTTGTCTAAGCCTGCCACCCATCAGCTCCAATGGCCTTGCATGCAACAGAGAAAGGAATCCCAAAGGCTGTCACGTAGCCTGAGTCAATGCTGTAAAACGTGACACCTCTTATTCGCCAAATGGGGTGGCGACAACATTCATTTTTGTACTATTTCGCCAAGTGAGATGGCGCCTCCCTTACTGTCCAATCGTGATACATGCATGGGCTTATGCTGCCACCTAGCCTGGCCCTATTCTTCACACATAAATGTTTTGTCTAAGCCTGCCACCCATCAGCTCCAATGGCCTTGCATGCAACAGAGAAAGGAATCCCAAAGGCATGCAACAGAGTGACACCTTACATTATTTGTAAATGCATGCATGCATATGTGTAACTCCCTAAGCATTCAAATGTGACACCTCGCAGGCATGCAACCACTACATCAAAATTATTTGCCTATAAATACATACCTTATGAAACATCTCTCACACCCACACAACTCTCACTCTCTCACTCTCTGCTACGAAATATTTCTTAAGTCTCTCGTACTCTTTATTTCTTCCTAAGTCTTTCATTCTCTCAAGCGTTCTGAAGAATGGCCCTTCTAACAATGGGAGATACTCACAGAGGCACAAGGGAAAACATTGCTGCATTTGTAAGTCTCTTCTTTGGTTATACATTTTTCATACTTTAAAAAACGTGTTGTTCATCTTAATTAATCTTACTATTGTTTAATTATGATCTCAGGATACACAAAGATTCAGAATCCGTTCGCACAAATACTTGGCTCCCGACCCTTTTATCGTCCCTTATCTGGAATATGCAGGTTTTGGACACGTGATAAAGATCTCCAACTGCACCATTGACTCCAAATTCATCCTTGCAATGTTGGAGAGGTGGAGACCGGAGACCCATACATTTCACCTACCAATAGGTGAATGTACCATCACTCTCGAAGATGTGTACATGCTACTGGGCCTACCTATTGACGGTAAAGCGGTGAACGGGTCGGTTCAACAACCCAACTCACAGTGTGAAGAACTGTTGGGTAGGGACATGGTAGAAGGTGGTGGAGCAAGAGGGCAGGGAATACTACTCACTGACCTGAAACGGCATTATGCAAGTATGGAATTAAATGAAAATTCCTCAGAAAATGACCGAGTAGTAAAAGCCCGAACGTATATTATGATACTTTTTGGTACTTTTTTATTTCCCGAAAGTACGGGAAATAGTGTAAATTTCATGTACTTACATTTACTAACCAATTTTGATAAAACTAGAAAATTTAGTTGGGGTTCTGCAGTATTAGCCCACCTGTACAGTTCCTTGTGCAAAAACGCAGTCAAGGAAAAATGTACATTTTATGGGTGCGCATTTTTACTACAAGCCTGGGGTTGGTGGAGGATGGAGTCCTTAAACCCCATCAACAACAACACTTTTGGTTTCCCTTACGCAACAAAGTAAGTCATTAAGTTATAGCATTTATAACTATTCTTCTCTTTCCAAAATATATGCTAAAAATAATATATGTTCTCATTTCCTATAGGTACTGCGTGAGGGGTATGGATTACAGCAAGAATCCCAGATTCAATGTCGCACTCTACCGGAATCTGTTGGATCACTTAGGCCCAGATGACGTAAGTCGTAGCTTTTAACTTTTGTTCATTTTAATTATTTATACATTACTTTTGCGCTTACCTGATTTAAATTTTATCGCAGTTCGTCTGGAGACCATATTTGGGTTTGGACCATTCTCCAAATCCAGAGGATGCAGCAACTTGGACTGCAAAGACTGCACTCATTCGGTTCAACATTGTGGAGATGCACCACAGCGACCGTGTGAAGATGCAGTTCGGAATGATCCAAGAGATACCAAGTGACCCAACAGATTTGTCCCCCTGGCATCTAAAAAGGGTCGACGCCCAGTGGAATCTAACCAACTGGAAAGACTTTGCTCCAGAATGGTGTAAAATGTGGCAAAGGCGTCACCGCTACATCTTGCAATCCCCTATTTTCCTTACTCAAGGTAACATGCGACACACCGATCAATATATGTCGTGGTACAGGTCGGTTAGTAACCCAGATATGCACGTGTCTCATCCGAGGTACTTGGTTGACCCACGCACACAATGGGCACAACCCTCTATTCCCCACCAACAAACCCAAAATCCATCAACCTCAAACCAACCCCCAAGAAGAAACAGACCAACAAACACACAACCACATTCCCCACCACAACACAACTACAACCAAATGCCGTACTACCAACCACAATCACCGCCAAACTACCAATACCCAGATATGCCTCAAACCCAACCACAATACCAACCCCAATACCAGCAAACCCACATACCCCATACACAATTTCAGTCTTCCACATATCCCAATATGGGGCCCTCAACATCCAGCCTTAGCCCTGATATGGGAATGTCAGAAGATTATGACCAACCCGACCAAACCTACCATCAACCACCATATCACCAAACAACCCAACAACCACAGTACCAAACACCCCAAGATCCATTTCCTTTCTACCCCCCATACTCAGACGACCAATGCTACCGACCAACCATGGAACCCCACCCACCGCCAACACGACCAAACTTCGAGGGTATGGGTAACCGACTGTACCAGAGCGGATCTTCGAGATATGGAGATCTTACTGATTTTATGGATTCGGATCGCATTGACTTCGCTGGGCCATCGACCTTGCCGCAACAGGAAACGAGACGGCACCCAGCAAGAGAAAGGCGAGGACGGGGATGCGGAACTGGGGGTCATTACCGGGTTCCTGGGGATCATTGATGTATCTTTTTTTTTTTCAGTATTTTTTGTATCTATTTTTTTACTGTTATTTAAATGTAAAACAATTGAATGTAATTATTTTTTTTCAAATAAAAAATCAATTTTGGTTATCTCTGTCTAATACGCAACGCGCAGGAAAGGAAAAAAAAAATTTTTTTTTGACCTAATTTTGCACATAGGCGCCATCTCATTTGGCTTAGGGCTTGCCATTTGCCCTTAGGCGCCAAATGAGATGGCGCCTCCCTTATAAAAATAGGAGGATGCGCAAAATGAGATGGCTCCTCCTTTGTGGAGCCATCTCAAACATGGTTATTTGCGTAATTTTTTCGGAAACCCGGTTATTCGCGAAATATTTTTTTAATACTTGGTTATTAATAAAAAAAATTCGATATAATGCGTCTATGCATGCTATAATGATGTATGTGATGTTTTATGAATGTGTTTTGCATCTAGGAAAGTAAATCCTTGACGGGTGCCGGGAAGTCATATCCTGAGCTGATGTTGAAGAATAAGCTTTTGCTTCCGCTGGGGATGATAACTGCAAGAATACCGGTAGGAGAAGATGACTCCGTTGCGGAATAAACTTGGAAAATGGAAGATTCTGCGGGGAGAAAAGATACTCTAGCGAACATGCTGGGAGTGATACTCTGTGGGGGAGGGATGCCTTGCTGAGTGGTGATAATAATTTGCTGGGGATACCCTTGTTGTATTGAAAGTGCTGATAGACTTCGCTGGGGATAAGAAGACTTTGTCGACGACGCTCTTTCCGTGGCTTTTGGCTGAGGATAACCCAGTTATATCCTGTTAAGGAAATAACTCTTTGAATAAAGCCGGGCGACGCGTTCGTGCTTTGCGAAGGATAAGCTTCCAGAATTTACTGGGGATAAGCTTACTGCTTGGGGGTATGAATTCCAACTTTCCTGGGGAACTGGATTGGACTCTCCTGGGGAAGTTTTGATATGCCGGGGAAGTGATTCCTTTGAATATTGATATGCCGGCGGGGAACAATCTTTAGACCACGACTGCCGGGGATGCTTGTTACGAGTATATGTATACTGCTGGGGAAGTATTGAGATCTACTGGGGGATATTCAATTTCCTTAAGATTTGATGATTCTGCTTGGAGAGGGTGCACTGACTTGCTTACTCTCTGGGGAATTAAGATGTATTGGTCGTATTCTTTAGCTGAACCTACCTTGGTACCTTGGAGGATAGAACAATTAGATTGCTCAGACAACTCTTTATTGCCCCTGTTTCTAGTATCACCTGTAATTAATTCCTTTGTTTCGTATGCAAATATTTATGAGTTAGCAAATTACTGTCAATGCATATATCACAAATTGAACCTTGGACGTTCTTCGCAAAACAAAACAGAAAAAAGAAAAATACTTGGCACGTTTAATTGAAAATAGATTTGTATTGATTTTGAATGGCCTGTGAATAGGCGTTTTGTGTACAAGAGGCTGACGTCCTAGTAAGAGGAACGCTGCCGAACAAAAGAGTTTATACAAGTTTTGTACAAAAGAAAATAAAACAGCTGTGTGAAATGAATGATCCCACTGGGTTTCAACTCTGATATGGCCTTTATAACTCCGAGCGTCTCATCACTTGATGACCTTGGTTGAAGGTGAAGCTGACTGATCGATGCCGTCTGTACTTGATGTAGATACCGGATTCTGGATGCAAAGTGATCAATGAGACATAGTATTACGCTTTTATCCCTAATTTTTGCCTGGACCGCCCTCTCGGGTTTTCAGTCCACCGGGATACCCATTTTTGCCCAAGCCGCCTTTTCAGGTTTTCGACTTGCCGGGTGTACAGATTTTTTCATTTCATCCCTTCATTTTGCCCGAACCCTTTTGGTTCGACGGGAAGCCCTAATTTTTGCCTAGGCATGTCAGCCTACCGGGTCTTTTTTCATGCGTAGTATTTTTTTAATATGTCTGCATTGGCGGGGTGAGGAAGGTCGTCACCATCCATGTTGGTCAATATCATGGCTCCTCCTGAGAACACATGCTTAACCACAAATGGCCCTTCGTACGTAGGGGTCAATTTGCCCCTTGGATCACTCTGAGGAAGGATGATTCTCTTGATTACCAGATCCCCAACTTGATATTCCTGTGGTCTGACCTTTTTGTTAAATGCCCTGATCATCCGTTTCTGATACGTCTGACCGTGACAGATAGCAGCAAGTCTCTTTTCATCAATGAGGTTGAGCTGATCAAGTCGTGTCTGGATCCAATCATCTTCGTTCAGATTTGCATCCTTCATTATCCGGAGAGAGGGTATTTGTACTTCGATCGGCAAGACTGCCTCCATGCCATAAACCAGAGAGAAAGGAGTTGCCCCGGTTGACGTCCTAGCTGAAGTACGGTACCCATGTAGAGCGAACGGTAACATCTCGTGCCAATCTTTGTACGTCACTGTCATTTTCTGCACGATCTTCTTGATGTTCTTATTTGCTGCTTCTACAGCTCCATTCATCTTCGGTCTGTAGGGAGAAGAATTGTGGTGCTGTATCTTGAACTGTTCGCAGAGCTCAGCGATCATCTTGTTGTTCAGATTGGTACCGTTGTCTGTAATAATCCGCTCAGGGACGCCGTATCGACAGATCAGGTTGTGCCGAATGAACCGTGTCACAACAGTCTTGGTTACCGTAGCATAGGATGCTGCCTCAACCCACTTCGTAAAATAATCAATCGCCACTAGGATGAAGCGATGTCCATTGGATGCCATAGGTTTAATCTCGCCGATCATGTCTATGCCCCACATTGCAAATGGCCAAGGCGCAGTCAGAACATTCAGGGGAACCGGAGGAACATGCACCTTGTCTGCATAAATCTGACACTTGTGGCATGTCCTGGAATGTTGGTAACAGTCAGCTTCCATTGTGGACCAGTAATATCCTGACCGTAGGATCTTCTTAGCCATAGTGTGTCCACTGGAATGTGTACCAAAGGTCCCTTCATGTAGCTCTTCCATGATTCTTTCTGCTTCAGTCTTATCCACACAACGCAGTAAGGTTGAATCATGGTTTCGTTTGTACAAGATGCCGTTGCTTAGGAAGAATTTGGCTGCGAACCTCCTCAGGAATTTCTTATCGTTGACAGATGCACCTTCAGGGTATTCCTGAGTTTCCAGATATCTCTTCACCTCATGGTACCAAGGCTTCTCAGTCACCAATTCAGTTTCGAGATCACAACAGTATGCCGGTTCGTCCAGTTTCCAGATGATGATCCGGGGAGCCTCATTATCCCATTTGACCTTGAACATAGAAGACATTGTAGCCAACGCGTCCGCTAACTGATTCTCTTCTCTTGGAAAGTGCTCAAAGGTTATCTCTGTGAAGTGGGGGATCAGGGTCAACACACATTCTCTATAAGGAATCAGGTTTGGATGTTTCGTATCCCACTCTCCCTTGATCTGATTGATCACAAGAGCGGAATCTCCGAAGACACTCAGAAACTTGATCCTTAGGTCGATCGCAGCTTGGAGACCCATGATGCACGCTTCATACTCCGCCATGTTGTTGGTACAGTTGAAACATAGCCGGGCAGTGAGTGGAGTATGAGTACCTTGTGGAGATATGATTATGGCGCCGATACCATTTCCCAAAGCATTGGAGGCTCCGTCAAAGTGCATAGACTATCGGGATCCTGGTTCAGGTCCTTCATCCGGTCCAGGCACTTCACAATCAGTCACTATCATGATGCTTTCATCCGGAAACTCGAAGTTCATAGACTGATAGTTATCTATAGCTTGATGTGCCAAGTGGTCTGCCAATACACTGCCCTTGATGGCTTTCTGGGTTGTGTACTGAATGTCGTATTCCGTCAAGATCATTTGCCATCTTGCAATTCTCCCAGACAGAGCAGGCTTTTCGAATATGTACTTTATCGGATCCATTTTTGAGATCAACAAGGTAGTGTGAGTCAGCATATACTGCCTCAGCCGGCGAGCAGCCCATACCAAAGCGCAGCAAGTTTTCTCAAGCAGTGAGTATCGGGTCTCACAGTCGGTAAACTTTTTGCTAAGGTAATAAATGGCATGCTCTTTTCGGCCAGACTCGTCATGCTGCCCCAGCACACACCCCATTGAGTTGTCAAGCACTGTCAGGTATAATATCAGAGGTCTCCCTTCAACCGATGGCATAAGGATAGGTGGTTCTTGGAGATACTCTTTGATTTTTTCAAAGGCGGCCTGACATTCATCATTCCAACATACTACCTGATCTTTCTTCAGCAGCTTGAAGATTGGCTCACAGGTAGCAGTCAGATGTGAGATGAAGCGAGCAATATAATTCAGGCGTCCTAAAAAGCCTCTGACTTCCTTCTCTGTCCTAGGAACCGGCATCTCTTGAATAGCTTTGACCTTAGCAGGGTCCACTTGAATTCCCTTGTCACTGACCACGAAGCCTAGCAACTTCCCAGATCTTACCCCGAAGGTGCACTTGTTCAGGTTCAATCTCAGCTTGTATAGTTTCAACCGGTCAAACAATTTCTGCAGATGATCTAGATGCTCTTCCTCAGTCTGGGACCTCGCGATCATGTCGTCCACATACACCTCTATCTCGTGATGGATCATATCGTGAAATAAGGCAACCATGGCACGTTGGTAGGTTGCCCCAGCGTTCTTTAACCCGAACGGCATGACCTTGTAACAGAAGGTGCCCCACTGAGTGACAAATGTAGTCTTTTCCATGTCTTCAGGTGCCATCTTAATCTGATTGTAACCTGAAAAGCCATCCATGAAAGAGAATACTTTGTGCTGAGCCGTATTATCAACAAGGACATCAATGTGAGGTAAGGGGAAGTCATCCTTGGGGCTGGCCCTGTTCAGATCCCTGTAATCGACACACATTCTGACCTTACCGTCCTTTTTAGGTACCGGCACCACATTAGGAACCCACTGAGGGTAAGAAGTCACTGCAAGGAACCCAGCATCAAACTGTTTCATGACCTCGGCTTTAATCTTCTCTGACATCTCTGGACGCATCCGATGGACCTTTTGCTTAACTGGAGGGCAGTCTTCCTTAGTTGGCAAATGATGGACCACAATATCGGTATCCAACCCGGGCATGTCTTCGTAGGACCAGGCAAAGATCTCCATATAATCATGTAACATCTTGGTTAACCGTTGCTTCACGCTGAGCTCTAGGTTGGCACCAATCTTTACCTCTTTTTTGTCTGCCTCAGTACCCAAGTTTATGGTTTCCACTGGCTCTTCATGGGGTTGAATTGCCCTCTCTTCCTGAAGCAGCAGTCTTGCAAGCTCGCCAGGAACTTCGCAATCATCTTCACCTTCGTCTTCGGCTAAGTTGATCGGATTTTCGAAGTCATAATTGGCAGTAGCAGGGTTGTTATCAGTGAGATCCAGAGTGGATTGAAACCTGTATGAGTGAGTGTGTGTGTAAATACAGCTGTTTTGAAATATATGTAAAGAAAAGAAAGACAGAAAAGGAACACAATATTTGTAATGCGAAAATACGTCCAAGATTTTTATTCATGATATATGAAATGACAGTTTGTATGCCCTCACAAATAGAACCACGGTGCCTCGGGTAAGACACCGGGCCAAAGAGTTTATCATTGTTTATTACAAAATAACAAAACATAGGAATTCATTACTCAGTAACAAGAGAAACAGAGAGATTGTCTTTTGCGCTCCAATTTTTAAGTCCACCGTCGGTTGCCGGGTAGATCCAGCTATCAAACTCGGCTTCATCAACTTCCTCTTCGTCCCCAATAGCATTCACTCCATGAGCAGGCAGGGGCGCTGTCACTACATTAGGCTTCTCAGATGCCTCAAACTGTACCTCTTGGGCGTCAATAAGGTCTTGCAGCTTGTTCTTTAATGCCCAACAGTCATCAGTGGAGTGCCCCGGGCTATCTGAATGGTAAGCACAACGAGCATTCGGATTGTACTTAGGAGATGTAGTATTGGGGAACTTCGGAGCCTCCCTGACAGTCACCAAATTGGTGGATAGCAACTGTGGCAGGATCTACGATAGGGTCATATTTAACCGGGTAAACTCCCTCCGGGGTCTTTCAGCCTTTTGAGGATTGTTCGGCCGAGGAGCGGCAACAGGCTTAGCAATCATTACCGCACTGACAGATTGGCAGCGCTCAGGTCTCTCTGATTTCCTGGAACCATACACTGCACTAGACTCCTTCTTGAATGGTTTCTTTTCCGAACTAGACGATGCACCCTTCGCAATCTTCCCAGACTTTAACCCAGCTTCAATTCTCTCTCCAGTTAGAATCAAATCAGTGAACCCAGCAGAAGAATTCCCGATCAGATGGTTGAAAAACGGCCCAGATAGGGTCCCTAAGAACATGTCTACCAATTTCCGATCAGTCAATGGTGGCTGCACCCTACCAGCCAGGTCTCTCCACTTTTGAGCGTACTCTTTAAAACCTTCGCTTGCACCTAACGACATACCCTGGAGTTGGGTACGTGTGGGGGCAAGGTCGGCATTATATTGATACTGCTTGTAGAAAGCAGTAGCCAACTCCTCCCAGTTACGAACCTTGGTCCCATCCAGCTGATAGAACCATTCGAGATGAGTCCCTGAAAGACTCTCCTGGAAGAAGTGGATCCATAAATTCTTATCCGCAGAGTACGGCTGAATTTTCCGAACATAGGACCTTAGATGCAGCTTGGGACAGGACGCCCCGTCATATTTAGAGAAGGATGGTGCTTTGAACTTGTGAGGGATGATCACACCAGTTGACAAACCCAGATCTCCGAAATCCAGCCCAGGTACCTGTTGAACCTCCATAGCCTTCAACCTATCCTCCAGTTGCTTGTATCTATCTTCTGCAGGAGGGTACTGCTCTTCATCAAAATCTGTCTCGTTGTCGGAGACTACCGGACTAGGAACCCTTGCTTCTGCCTGAGGAGAATTCTTGTCAACAGAAGAACCAGCCTCTTCCTGTTGCAGAGTATTGTTAAACCTTCGGCCCGAGTTGAACATAACAGTTCTTCTCTTCTTCTTCTTCTCCTTCTTCAGGAGCATAGCCTTCAGTTCTTCTTGGCCTTGAGCCAGCCCCTTGATTAATTCCTGGAATTGTGCATTCTGCACCTAAAGAGCCTTGATGGAAGTTTCAGTTGATGAAGATTCGTAATTCATGATGCTGAAATAAACAGCGAAGAACTGTAAGCAACCTGAAAAGGGGAAAAACCTGCTATGCACATGATGTATGATATGTGTTTATGCAATGCATTCAAGGGTTCGAAAGTTCAAATTTGTTGTAGACAAAAAGGAACACACGTTATCATTAAAGAAATCATTGTTTAATACATTAAAGCCTCATGGGCAAAAATACAAAAATCAAATCAATCCCAAAATACACTGCGCATCCTCTTTGGAGCTATGTAGGTATTGAGATTCCTCTCCTCATGCAACAGGCGGGTGAGCTCCAAGACCTTCTTTTCACTGGCCTGTAGATTAGTCTCAAGAGAATTCCGTTCTTCCTTAAGCTGGATCCAGCTCTTCTGCATCTCTTCCCAGGATGTGGGCATATCAGGGTGCTGAATAGTATAGGACACTTCTCCTTCCAAGACTGGTTCTTTGATTACCGGGAGCATATGAGGATAAGGCATTACCAACTTCTGGGAGCGGGCTCGTACCCACTTGAGATAAGGTTCCAACGGGATGGAGTTCCTGTGCCCCAGTGTCTTGCTGTCTATCCTACTTGGCATCCTCCAGGCTCTGATAAATCTCTGGCGAAGTCCTTGAGTATCATTGTCGAAGTCAAAAACTATGTCAGGAACTAACATGTCATGAGGACCATCCCTCCGAGCATAACCAAACTGTCTCCAAGCCAGGCATGGGCTATAAGTAATACCTCCTCTGATTCCAAGTAAAGGAACATTAGGGTATTCCCCGCAATGATCGATGATAGTGACATCTTCTCTGGACCTAGGGCACCAATGTATATCTGCATGTGTAAGAGTCATCAACCGTTGTGACCATCTCAAACCCCGCTCATTCTTCAAAACTGATTGTGGAAGGTGCGAAATAAACCACCTTCCCAGGAGAGGAGTGCAACACATAAGGACACCTCTTTTTCTCATGGTTCGAGTGTAACATGAGTGAAGGATGTCCCCCAGCAACGTAGGTATAGGATTCCTGGACATAAAGATCTGGACGGCACTGATATCAATAAGCTGATCTGGGTTAGGGAACAACACCAAACCATAGACAAGGAGGGCCACAACTTCTTCAAAAGCTTGCAAGTCAAGGGAGTTCCAACATTCATGGGCCTTTTCAAACAGAAACCTGGCTAAGAACCCTTTGATACCACTTCTAACTTCCCAATGTCCCTTGAGGTCAGATGACTGTAGGTGCAAGGCTTTAGCAATCTCTTCAAGCTTAGGTTCCTTTTCTGTACCGTTGAAGGGTAGCTGATCGAGGATAGGGATCTTCAGGAGCCGGGAGAACTCCTCCAATGTAGGTACCAACTGATAATCCAAGAAGGTGAAACAGTGATGCAGAGGGTCAAAGAATTGGAACAGGACCTTTATCATATCTTCCTCAATGTTGGTGTTGACCAAGCTGATGAGGCTTCCATGTCTTTCACTGAATGATGAGTTCTCGGGAATCCTGGATATAAGCTCCTTAAGCTGAGGAGGGATCCTTACAAGACTGATTTGAATTGTCTTTCTACGAACAGTTTCCATGTCCTACAAAACAAGAACAAAGATGAAAATTCGAACCCCTGAAATGGTTAGTCAATGCATATGATGCTGGATGATGTCATGATGCTATGTTTAAACACACCACAGATATTTACAAAGACAAACATGTAAGGCACACAAGGCACACAAAACAAGCCCTTAAGGTTTAAGGCCAACATGGGGTCTGGGTAGTACCCTCTTGAAGTTGGTGGGTTCAACCTGTCCTAATCAAAGTAACCGGGCTCTAAGGATCCCAATATCACGGGATTGCTTTCATTGTTCATCGTTTCGATTTAGCCACTGAACTGGCGACCGAAATATTCCAGGAAAGCAACCCTCAATTGAGTGTAGTATCGAGTATCAACCAACCTCGGACTGCACCAAAGTCAGTTATCTCACTACCCTAAAGAGGCCAAGATAGTTCAATTAAGGTTCCTAAGGTCTGTTGATGCTTCATGACACCACGCGGAGGCCCCGTACTCTCCTTGACTGAACTCAAGGGTTACCGGTACACACCAAAGTGCCACATCAACGTAGCAGACTGTTTCAACCATGTCGGTATACCCCGCACAGTTCCCTCACAGCCTTGTTGCTACTTTCTAAGAAGGTATCCCCAGATCTGGGTTAGGATCTATAGAACTCCCAAGACAGTCCCACAATTTAAAGCAAACAAGGAAAGCAATTGAAAACACAGTTATGAACTAACCCTAAGGTACACCTCACTTTAAGTTAAGTCCCCAGCAGAGTCGCCAGTTCTGTGATCGGTGGATCTGGAATTGACTGTTTAACGCTGGTTCGCGAAATGTCGCGGAAGCAAGAGTCGCCACCGTCTTTTATTTTCTCCAAATGGAAAGGACAAAAGCACAGAAAAATTCCTTATAGAGATTGCTCTCGGTTCGGGAGGTAGATTATAGAAAGGGAAGGTGTTAGCACCCTTTCTATCCATGGTTATCCATGGGCTCTTAGATACTTGCTCACTTGTGTTTTCAAAAATGGTTTGCTTGCTTTTCAACTGTGGGTTTTAAAAAGTTTCTTTGAAAATTCCAGTTCGACTCTTGTATCTGTCCTCAAGAGTGTTTGAAAAAGTGCTTTCGAAAGCTTTTTGAAAAGGTGTCGGTGTGAAAAGTATTTTTGAATTTTGTTTTGAAATTAGAGCAAATATCCACGAGTCATCTACCTACCCTAAGGAATTCGTCTGTGTAGATGTCCTTTAAAGTAGTGCCATCCCACCATTGAGAGGTAGGTAGCATCACCGTTGGAGGTGTTCGGGTCAATTCGAGGTTCGGGACATGGTGATCACCAGAGTAATGGGAAGACACCTTAGAAGCTACCCTCATGCCAGGTTCCCGGATCATGAGGACTTACTAAGACATCCTCTACTCGACGATCACCTTTCGAGGCAAGGCAACAGTGAGGCGTACCCTAGGGGTGGTGTGTGATTTGTGTGTCGTTTTCATTTATATTTGTCTTGTCATGTTATTTGGTGTTCTACGCTTGATTTTATTTAAGGCCATTCATTCTTGCATGCTTTGTTTAACAGTTAAGATATTTGCGGAAAAGTAAATCTAAAGCTATTACAAATGGCGCAGGTCCACATCGCCAAAATTAACCAGGACCCGATTTGACGGAAAAATAAAGAAAGTAAAAATGCGAGAAGTAATTACAAGGCTTCGGGAGAGGTACATAATTATTTAAGCGAAATAAAATAAATATGCGAAATTACACAATTAAGTCGAAAGGAGGGCGTTGGACCCTTTTGCAAAAATTAAATTACATGAATTAATTAATTTAAGAAAGGAAATTGTTTTTGTTTTTTTTTTGGTATTTTTATGTATTTTAAGATTTAATAGAAAAAGAATTAATTAAAATTAAAATAAAAGGCAAACCCTAATTCTAGTTATTTTTTAATTTATTAAGAAAACATTAAAATTCAACCTAAATTAAACCTAAGTTATTTTCATGCAAATTTGATTATAAAAATAAATAAAATAAATAAATATTATTGTGAAGAAAAAAAAAGGAATAAAACATTGATTAAACCTAATTCTATGTTTTTTATTTTTATTGTGAAAAGAATTAAAATTGCAACCTATTTTAAACTAATTAATTTCCAAGCATTTATTTACAAGAAAATATTAAAATAAAAATATTTATCATGTTTTTATCTTTTCTGATTTTTTAGGCATTTTTTATATTTTGTAAAAATAATTAATTAAAGCAAAACAATAAAAAAACAAAATAATAATTGAAAACAAAATATAAGAAAAATAGAAAATGGCAAACCAGGGGGGGTGGTAGTCCCCAATTGTGAGGTATAATCTTGAGTAAGCTGGCCCAACAACCTGGGTCCGTTTGACCTTTTCCAGGTAGCATGCTAGCGCTTTGACCAAGCTCATGATGTACTTCCAATCTCAGCATTTGATTCGAATCCATTAGACGCGTGGATGGATAGATGATGAAGGGACATGATGGTCCTCAACGTAAGCGCTGCATAGGATTTGTTATGGAAAAATAATATTGAAACATGTAAGACCTGGGGCTCGAACCCAGGTCGTGAGGGTTAACAGCGCTATACTTTGCCAGCTGAGCCACTACAACGCGTTTGATATATAATAAACAAACAAATACTATAAAGAAAACAATCAATGCTAGTGGATCCACGCGCGAAAATTCAAACCAGCGTATCACGTGTTGCCACGATTTCGTCTTCCTCGCGTGCCTGAAACATAAAAACAAAAGCAACGGTTTTTCATGCGTTTTATTAGGCCGGCTATGGGAAAATAGCGATTAGGCCTGTGTTACTCATAAATTGATCGCGAATATGGATTCTTCTTCGTCCAAGCTTGCTGATTACATTCATGGCACTATGGTTCTCTAATTTTACGCTATGTGAAAACGCCCAATTTCCAATTCTGAAAACCCTAGATTTTGGCAATGGTGGAATCGTCTACAGCTTGCAAAAACTCAATTAAACGCATGGGTTAGTTTGCAAATGCTTCACTGATCATGAATATACAATTAGAATGCCATGAATGTTCATAAATATTGAAACACGATAATGAAAAAAAATGGAACAAGAGGGACTTTTGTATACCGTTCCAAAGCGTGAAGCTTGAGGTTTTTGATTGGAATATGTTCAATAGACCTTGAGGAAGCTATTGAACCAAGTCTTGAGGCCTGAATCGCCTTGTAGAGGTGTTTACAGTTTTGACTTTTTTGCAAATTTTTCAAGTTTTCAATGGAGTTTCTTGCGCAGCTTTCTCTCCTTTTGCATTAGGGTTATCTTTCTTGTATATGTAGGAACAATTAGGTTAAGAAAAACTCAATCAAATCTATGGCATTCATTGTTTTTGAAAATTTGATTTGTTAAGATTTTTTCATATCCTTTTCCATGTGTTCTTTGTTCTCAATCAAGCCAATCAACCCAAATCTTTCCATAATTGAATGTGCACGAATTATTGAGTCTAAAACATGTGCAAAAAGATTTATTAGGTTAAGTTACATATTTTTCATATATTTAAATGATTTAAATGAATTAATATAAATAAAAATTCAAATAAATAAATAAAAAATGAGAAAATACTTCCCTTTGGGCCAAGTGGTCGTGCACATGTCATGGATGATGATTTGTGGAAGAAAAATGGGCCCATTAGCATTTTTAGGTCATTTGAATCAATGTTGACTTTTCAAAATATCCAAAAATTTCCCAACTTCCACAAGGCATAACTTGCTCAATTTTTAAGCTTTTCTCATGTTCTTGAACATTTTGGAAAGGTCTTTGAGTCTTCTAACCAATGCCTTTGGTCCCATGTCATTTTGATTTACCAATCTCATGTTATAGTATTTGACTTAAAGTGTCTTTTTGTTGACTTTTGAAAATGACCTATAATGTTGAAATTGATAACTTTTTGTGAGAGCATTTCTTGGACTTGAAGTATGAAGATGAGTTGTAGGAAATGTCTTTCTCTTCAAAATTAGCTTTGGATGGAATTTTTCTGATAATCCATGTGAAAGTTATGCCCTGGTCAATTTCAGTTGACTTTTTCAGCTGTCCAAATAAGGAAACTTTTTGCATCTTGATGATTTCTGAGCCAAATTTTGAGAATCATGATCAAGCATTGATCAAATGATGTTTGTGGCTTCAAAATGATATGTTGACCAAAAATTTGAACTTTTGACTGTCAAATGACCATTTTGCCCCTACAGTTGACTGTAGTGCAATTAGGGTTTTTGACTGTGCAATTTTGTGCTGAATGCCTTGAAACTTGATATGGGGATGCTTGACCATATTTGTAAGCATGTGAGACTTGATTGGACCTTTGAAAACTTCATTTTCTTGATCAGAACACAAATCCTAGTTTTGACTGTATAGAAGACCTTTGACTGTGCAACCCTTGGGGAATTTTGTAGCTTGTCTTGGCAATTTCTTGGAGAATATGGGAGGGCAAATTTTGGGGTACAACAATGACAATGGAATCTGATTGCTGCAAATATGTGAAGAAATGTCATAAATGCCAAATTTATGCGGACAAGATACATGTGCCACCGACCCTCCTCAATGTGATCTCTTCACCTTGGCCTTTCTCTATGTGGGGCATTGATATGATTGGAATGATTGAACCCAAAGCTTCAAATGGTCACCGTTTCATCTTGGTGGCGATCAATTATTTTACTAAATGGGTGGAAGCATCATCTTATGCTAATGTAACCAGACAGGTGGTAGTCAGATTTATCAAGAATCAAATCATTTGTCGATACGGTATCCCGAGCAAGATCATCACTGATAATGGTTTGAATTTGAATAACAAGATGATGAGAGAGCTTTGTGAAGAGTTCAAGATCGAACATCAAAATTCTTCTCCTTACAGGCCGAAGATGAATGGGGCTGTTGAAGCTGCTAACAAGAACATCAAAAAGATTGTCCAGAAGATGGTGGTAACTTATAAAGATTGGCATGAAATGCTTCCGTTTGCTCTTCATGGATACCGTACTTCAGTTCGAACTTCAACAGGCGCAACCCCATTTTCCCTAGTTTATGGTATGGAAGCAGTACTCCCCGTGGAGGTTGAGATTCCGTCTATGAGAGTGTTGATGGAAGCTAAACTTTCTGAGGCTGAATGGTGTCAAAGTAGATATGATCAGTTGAATTTAATTGAAGAAAAGAGATTGACAGCATTGTGTCACGATCAATTATATCAGCAGAGAATGAAGAAGGCTTTTGATAAGAAGGTTCGACCATGCGAGTTCAGAGAAGGTGACCTTGTGCTCAAAAAGATATTATCTTTCCAACCTGATTCTAGGGGCAAGTGGGCTCCGAATTATGAAGGACCGTATGTCGTTAAGAAAGTTTTCTCTGGAGGTGCCATGATTCTCACAAATATGGATGGTGAAGAGCTCCCGCGCTCCATGAACGCCGATGCAGTCAAGAAATATTTCGCTTAGGTTTGAGTTGACAGTTTGCTAAGTTGAAAACCCGAAAGGGCGGCTTAGGCAAGCTTTTGGTCAGACCAGTCTTGGCATTTGAGCACATTTTGGAATTCAAAGTTGTTAGGGAGAATAGTTATCATTGTTTTTATGTAACCTTTTTCTTTCATGTACTATTTCCCAAACTTTTGTAAACCGTTGGAGTCGCGTTGTTAGTGAACTACCATCTTATTAATGAAATTTGAGCATCTACCTTTTTGTGGGCAAGATTTTAATTTTACGGAAATAATTGAAACAAAGCTATTTAACGCATTCCTATTTTTTTTTTAATGTGTCGTTGAATACTGAAAGGAATATTAACAGTTGTTCCGAGGATGGTCAAGCCATGAAATGCAAAACAATACAGTAATTTATCCTTGCATGATGAACATGTTTTCTTTCAAAATCGTCATGAGGTGTTGGTTGTGTAAACTTGCATTTCTCGTGGTACTAAGCTTGGTGACTCCCCAGCATTTCCAATTAAGCTTTGTTTCAGTTATCTTTATTTGAGCAGATTTCTGAAGTGTGGTACACTTTGTCTCATGCCAGTAGTCTATTGGTATTAGAAGATTGGATTTGAATACTTTTCTCCTCAGAAGACTTGAGCCTTGTAGCGCGATACACTCCAACGTTGCTTTGTGGTTCCAGTTCCAGTTATTTTCCGTCTTTTAAGATTGGCCGAGTATCTATTTTTTTCGTGACATCTTATCGTCTTCAAGATTATTCCATCTGTTCGTTTTGTCAGCATAACATTCATTTACTCATCTACACTTATATCACGCATGCATATTCACATTTGCCGTTGATTTTGGGTTGTATACTTTGTTTTTTAAAACAATGTACATGTTCTTTCCAAGTAGAAGGTTAGCTTAGGCAGAAAATGTGCTTCCTTTCTAAATTCCCCAACTGAGCTAATCCTCGTGGATGTTTTTTTTATTTAGCCTTCCTTGTCCATTTCTGGATAGGATGAATCCCCCAATCAAGTTACTTTCTCACTGGGTGGAGTCTTGTTTGACTGTTTTCTCTCTGGTTTATTCCTGGAGGAAGTTGTTGTCTCTTGCATAGGCTATCTCATGATTTTCCCCAGTGAAGTCGCGACCTAGACGAATGGTGCATTTATTTTGCACATTTAAGTATTTGATCTCCTCGGGAAGGATCTATTCATGTTTCCCTTTTATGAAGATTTTGTTCTCTGACAGTGTCATCGCAATTTCCTTCTGAGTTATTCGTTGGAAAACGACAAGCGGCAGCTCTTCATGAGCAACTTGTACGTTATTATTTTGGAAAACGGCAAGCGGCGGTCTCTTCATGAGCAACTTGCGCGTTATTGATGTTTTTTTCTGGAAAACGACAAGCGGCGGACTCTTCATGAGCAACTTGTGCGTTATTATTTTTTGGAAAAACGGCAAGCGGCGGTCTCTTCATGAGCAACTTGCGCGTTATTGATTTTTTTTTTCTGGAATACAGCAAGTGGCGGCTTCTTTATTTGATCAGCTTGTATGTTATTGACATCCCGGGACGACAGTAAGTGGCAGCTTCTTTATTTGAGCAGCTTGTATATCATAGTATTTCTGGACGACAGCAAGTGGCAGCTTCTTTATTTGAGCAGCTTGTATGTCATAGTATTTCTGGACGACAGCAAGTGGCAGCTTCTTTATTTGAGCAGCTTGTATGTTATCGACATCCTTGGACGACAGCAAGTGGCAGCTTCTTTATTTGAGCAGCTTGTATGTCATAGTATTTCTGGAATACAGCAAGTGGCAGCTTCTTTATTTGAGCAGCTTGTGTATCTACAACCATATTATTATTTCAGCATTAATTGGTATCCCTCTGGAAAAATCTCGCAGAGAGGCTCGTTATGAAATCTTTGCCTTCAGAAGTTGGTAGTCCATTATCAGCAAAAATTGATACATCTTTTGTCTATCGTTGACCTTGAGACGTGAACTCACCGTTATTTTGGGTCGATAATATGTTTTGTGGCCTATGCGAGATGCCTTCTTTGTTAGGGTCAGAGGTCGTATTCTCTCAAATTTTATTCGAGGTCAAGAGTGTATCATTTGAAGTCGATGGCTCATTTCCCCAGTAGTGTATAATCTATGTTCCTGTGTTTTGTTGGTGTTTGGTTTCTCCAGCATTATCTTGTTTCATACAATATCTTTCTCTGTGAATTCAATTACTACATTCATATCACAAACATAATGGCGGTATCTTAGGGCAAAAATTGCGTATTATGTATTTAAGTACCTTCAATCTCGTCGAGACGAAGATTTTAATCTTCATATCTCTGGATAGAAGAAACTTAAATAGGGGCAGCTGTCATACCCCAAATTTTGACCTAAGATACCATCTCCCATCTGCATCATTACGTTGCAAGCGTTCACAAGCGATTTGACCTATTTTATCAATTTTCAAAGCAGATTTTTAAAAATTCATAACTTCTTCAAATTTCGACAATTTTTTAGTTGTTATTTTACCTATGTTTCTCCTTGACAACAACTACAACTTTTCTTTAGAAGTCAAGAGCTGATTATTTTTGAAACGCCAAGTTTATTAATTGATCAATGCTAGACAAATGTTTATTTAATTATTTATTATTCTGAGTTTAAATAGTTGGAATCTATTTTCAATTATTATAATTTAAAGAATTATAAATAATAAAGTAAATAATTGAAAAGAAGAAAAGAATTAACTGGTAAAAGAATAGAGTTTTATTCATCTTTATTCTAATTGTTACAATTGTTGTTTAAATACCGTATTTATTTACAAAGTATTTACAATGATAATTTTACAAATGTCTAAATTGAAATAAAAAACTATCCTAATTTTTCTAAGTTCTAAATCTTCATCTTCTATCCAATACTTCTTTGATGCTCATTTGATTTTACCTGCAAAGAATAATTAAAGAAAAATCAGAAATAGATAGATAATTAAAAGCAGACAATTAATTTAGAATTCATCATTAAAAGCAAGCGGTCGGAATCAGTTTTTACCCTCTTTGCAAATCACGGGATTTCTCCCGGTTCACAAAAAGGTATGAATATTGCTTGATAAATATGAATGCACAAGTATTTGAAATGCACAAATTCAATTTTTGCCAAAAACCAACTGCATAGTTCAAAACCAGCAGCATGTGTAAAGTTTCAAATTGTCAAAACAAAGTCCAACGTCAAACTGGCCAAAATATGGAGGTATGTCAAAATACAAAGGCTCCTCCATACTGTAACAGATGCAGGAAAGCTGAAGAAGGAAATATGCAGATTAAGACCATATATGCAAGCCAACTAATTCCAGTTTCATCATTTCTCAGCCTTTGCTTTTTCATAACTAAAGTACACATAACATTTTTAATGTTTTAAGCTGTACTAGAGAGAGAGAAGAGAGAAAAGAATTGGGTTTACAGGTTTTGGCTTTAGGCAGAAAAGATATAGAAAACAAAACTGCAGTAACACAGTGGATAAAGAGGCATATAAAAGGATATAAAAAACTGAATGAAACAGTAGAGGAGATCAACGAAAACAAATATACAAAGCAACCAAACCTCAAAACCAGTTTTTACATAACCACAACCTGAGGCAAGCAAAAACATAAAACAGCGCACCAGCAAACCTCCATCAAAAAAACCTGTTCAAACCTTCAGCATAAAAACAACTCTGACATGCTAAAGACCTCAACAAAACCATAAAACCATGGTCTAAAAACCAGTAAAACCCAACCTGCCTGAAGCATAACCTCTAAGCCTACAAACATTCAGAAAACCATAACCTATCAAACCATCAACCTGTTAAACCTGTTTGAGCCTAAAAGGCTGAAGCCTAAAGCTTCAGGCCTTCCAACCTGAAACCCATAAACTCATCAAAAGCCAAAAACCTGCACTCAAAGATAACAGCATCAACCTGCTAAAGCCTCAAAAACCAGATAAGCATCCAAACCGGCCTGAGCAAATCCAAACCCATCAAGGCCCTAAAAAGCTATCAATCTGTTTCAAGCTTAAATCATAACCAAGCCACAAGCCCTCAGAAAAATTCATCACAGGGTCTAACATACCAAAGCATCTCAATAATCCAACAGAAGGAGCATTCGAAGGCAACATCATCAGAGGCAACATATCCATCATCATTAAGCATGTAAGCAAGGCAAAGTCAGAAACGAGGAAAAGAATCAAATCATCTCAAAGGCCTCAGAGAACATTCATCCTAGGCAAGCATCAAGGCAGCAAGAAGAAAGAAGATAAAGAAGCAAACAGAAACATCAGGCATCTCAAGCATCAAGCAAGCAAAGCGAGGCAAAAAGGCAGCAAGAAGAAAGAAGATAAAGAGGCTTTCAACATGCATCATTAAGCAACAAAAAGGCAAAAAAATACACCAACCAGGAGTCCAAGCAAGTTCACGTCACTGCCTCCTCCGCCGTCAAGCCCTCCAAACGCCTCCACGTCCGCCTCTCCCTCCAATAAAAGGTAGCCCTTTTCTTCCCTTTCCACAACCACAACAAATTTAAAATCAGAAGCAATAAGCAAAGGTGAAACGTGTAAAACATAAAAAAACAGAGACTCTAACGCGAATGGATCAGAAACGTTACCTTTAAGCCGCATCGCTGAATGACCCGTGGAAGAAGAGACGGATGATGGCGTGGTGGCTAGGCGTGGGAGGTTTTCGTTCAGGAATCAATGGCTCTGGACTTGAGAGACGAATGAAGACGAAGGTGACGAAATGAACGACGCCGCCGCTGCTGTAATTCCTAACCCAAACACATTCCAAATGAAATAAAACAATGAACCCTAAAACATTGTTCCAGGTGTTGGGCCTTAACCCGTTTCATAAGCCTAAGCCCCAAACGAATCACTTTAACACCCCTTGTTTCTTGTTTGATCAGGGCTGGGCCAAGACAAATCCCTTTAAGCCCATTCTCTTTCCTTTCATGTTTTATCCTCTGCAAATATATATGAACTAATATACTTTCTATCATTTTATTTTCTTAGTTTAAAGCTAATATAATATTTTTTGTTGTTTTGATAAATAAAATAACACCTCTTCTAAAAAATATTATTAAAATATGCAAAAGCCTTAAAAAAAATTTCTTCTTAGGATATATTTCCTTTTCTTTTATTTTATTATTTTTGTATATAACACAATAATACATAATAGAATTAAAAGCTTAAAACTTTTTTTAATTTAATTCTGTTTATACACAAAATATACCTCTTTTTTATATATTAATTAAGACTTTATATATAAAAAGATTAGTTAAAATACATGAATTAGTATAAGACATTAGTATATTTTATTATTTGCACATTAATACTAAAAAATACATTAAAAAATAATAATAAAAAAATTTAAAAAAACATTTTCTTTTCTTTAATTAATATTAAACAAAAATATAAAAATGCATGTTCACACCATTTAGTCTGTTATTTAATCATTATTGTGGTTATATATCACTTAGCTACTTAATCATTATCTATCTAATTTTCTGTTTTTATTATTCAGTCTTTACATGGTTATTCTGTTTACGCCTAAATCCAAGAGAAAAAGGATTAAATTTGTCGACTTCATGTCCTCAAATCCAATTACGCGAATACCTTCATTTCATTAAAAATTTAGGATAATTTTCCCAAATATTCAATTTTTTTAAAAACTCATACCTTTTAAGTCAAAACTTCGACATTAGGTCGTCGTATCTGCAAAAATCCGTTCGTATCCCTTTTTGGCCAAAACAATTTATTTTAATCAAACAAACAAATTTTAATAAACAGATATTTCAAAAGGTTCCTATAGGATACTATAGATGCATTGGGTGCTAATACCTTCCCATTGTGTAACCAACCCCGAACTCTAGACCTCTTTTTAAAACGCCTTGTATTTTCATTACTTTTAAAAGTATTATTTTACATTGCATACTTTAGGGTTTTATTTCGCTCTTTTCCCTTTTCCCTTGGAAATAATAAAGCGCGGTGGCGACTCTTGCTTTTTGTGAGACGAATTAATTAATAATTCGATCTCCGATTTACCCCGCTACATTTTTTATCGCTACAACCTCAAGTGGAAAAACACTTCCAATCAAGGGGCACGGCATGAGAATTGTCTATCATCTGGGGCAGTTAAGTCAAGATTCAGAGAATCTCTCAAATGCCAAATACCAGGGGCAAATCACCGCCTGAGTCGCTTGGGGGAATTGGACATGAATTCAAGCGACGAACCTTACACGGTCAGACATCTTCTGGTAGTATGGCAACGCAACACTACTGACAGTGACAACTCCCTGCACTCTGAGAGCACGGACATAGTCGAAAAAAAGTACTACGCATAATCAAAGACCCGCTAGGTTGACACACCTAGGCAAAAATAAGGGCTTCCCGGCGAACCAAAAGGGTTCGGGCAAAAATAAGGGATGAAAATGAAAAAATTTGTACACCCGGCAAGTCGAAAA
The DNA here is from genome assembly GCA_948472305.1 of Vicia faba. Classification (NCBI taxonomy): domain Eukaryota; kingdom Viridiplantae; phylum Streptophyta; class Magnoliopsida; order Fabales; family Fabaceae; genus Vicia; species Vicia faba. Next base: position 730,926,043 of record OX451739.1, read on the forward strand.
CCTGAAAAGGCGGCTTGGGCAAAAATGGGTATCCCGATGGACTGAAAACCCGAAAGGGCAGTTCAGGCAAAAGTTAGGGATCAAAAGCGTACGACTATGTCCCGGCATCTCGTCACTTGCCTGTCAGAAGAAGATTTGTCAATCGGCAGTTATCAAGCACCTCCACCGGTACCTTCTCCCGCAGAAACTGGGGCAATAAGAATTGTCTGAATTGTTCAAGCTGCTCTGTCCTCCAGGTACAAGGTAGACTCATTTGAAGAATTTGACCAAGATACCTCCACTTCCCGCGGAGTAAGACAAGAGTCAGCAATACTCTCCCCAAGTAGAGTTGGTCTCTAATCAGCCCCGAAAAGGCACAGTATCTCCAGCAAGTCAGTGATACTCTCCCCAAGCCGAGTTAGCCTACTGTCAGCCTTAAGGAAGTTGGGTACCCCCGGAAGATCTCAATATTCTCCAGCAGAGTATATAGATATTCCTCTACAAGCATCCCCGGCAGTCTTAATCTAAGATTGTTCCCCGGCGGAATACGGACACCCCAGTGGAGCCATTCCCCAGTACAGTTCAAAAGTTTCCCCAGGAGAGTTGAATCATCTCCCCAGTAGATTCTGGAAGCTTATCCCCCTGCAGAGTACGAACGTCTCTCCCCGGATTTATTCAAAGGTTATTCCCCACCAGAGCTTATAACTGGGTTATCCTCAGCCAATTACCACAGAAAGATCGCCCTCGGCGAAGTTCTTCCTATCCCCCAGCGGAGTTCATCCATTCCCCAACATAACTTATCAATGGTATCCCCCAGCAGAGTTATCATCAAAATCTCAGCGAAGTATCTCTCCTCCATAGAGTATTCCCCGCAGAGTAATCTCTTCAACAAGTTTATTCCCCAACGGAGTCATCTTCTCCTACCGGTTTATTCTTGCAACCATCATCCCCAGCGGAAACGAAGAACTCTACTCTTCAACATCAGTCCAGGATTCAAGAAACTCCCGGCATTCGTCAAGGATTTATTTTCCGAGACGAAAATACATTCATAAACATCACATCTTCATACATTATAGCATGCATACGCATCATACAACACTATCTCATTTTGAGCATCATGACATCATGCATCTCATACATCATGACATTGCATACAACTGATGTTTTGCCTTTTCAGGAAGAAGGTCAATCCAAAGATGATTACTATCAACTGTCGCAGTTCCAGATTCGATACCTGTATCTAGCCAGGGAATATCTGTGAGTGATTGATTGTGGATTCGATACCTGTATCTAGCCAGGGCATATCTACATTAAAGGGATTTCAGAGATAGCTTGGAAATGCTCCCGACGCGGATGATATTCTATTGCTTATTCATATTTCCTTTCAGAGATAGCTTAGAGATGCTCCGGACGCGGATGTTATTCTATTGCTTATTCAGACTTCCTTCTAGAGATGGCTTAGAGATGCTCCGGACAGGGATGCTATTCTATTGCTTATTCCAGATTCCCTTCTAGAGATGGTTCAGATGCGATCCAGACATGGCTACATTCTGATACTTATTCCAGATTCCCTTTCAGAGATAGCTTAGAGATGCTCCTGACGCGGATGATATTCTCTTGCTTATTCAAAGTTTCTCCTCAGAGATGGCTTAAAGATGCTCCAGACCCGGATGCTATTCAGAATTTCTTCCCAGAAATGGCTTGGAAATGCTCCAGATATGGATGCTATTCTTTTGCTTACTCAAAGTTTCTTCTCAGAGATAGTTCAGATATGCTCCAGAACCGGATGCTATTATGTTGCTTATTCAGAGTTGCTTTTTAGAGATGGCCTAGAGATGCTCCAGATCCGGATGCTATTCTATCGCTTATTCAGAGATTCCTTCTAGATATAGTTCAGTTGCGACCCAGGCATGGCGACATTCTGATACTTATTCCAGGTTTCCTTTTAGATAACTTGGAGATGCTCCAACCGCGGACGCTATTCTATTGTTTATTCTAGAGATAGCTTAGAGATGCTCCTGACCCGGACGCTATTCTATTGCTTACTCAGATTCAAACTTCTAAAGACAACTTAGAAATGCTCCAGACCCGGATGCTATTCTACTGTTTAGTCCAGATTCATTCAAAAGACATTCCAGATACGATCCAGATTCGGATGACATTCTGTCACTCATTCAGATGCAGTATGGATATACCCCAGACACAGCGGTCATTCTACTACTCGTTTAGACGTCAGCAATTAGATATAGACTAGATATGCTCCAGACATGGAAGCCATTCTATTTCTTATTCAGATTCAACTATCCATGACATTTCCAAATGGCATCTATAAGCCCATTCCCGACAAGGTTCCATCACATTTCCAAATGGCATCTATAAGCCCATTCCTGACAAGGTTCTGTCACATCTCCAGATGGCATCTATAATCCCATCCTTCTATCCACCATCTTTCCAAATGGCATCTGTAAGCCCATTCCCGACATCACATCGCTGATATTCTACTATGTGAGTGCAAATTTCTGGGCACTCTAGTGTTCAATCATCTTCCACCTTCGGATCACGAAAGGCACGCAAGCCAATCTACATCCTCAGGTCTAAGAAGATTGAACAGGGGCAACTGTTGTACCCCAAAATTTTCCCTCCCATATTCTTCAAAGATTTGTCAAGATCAATCTTCAAATGCTTCAAGATTCCTCAAGGGTTACACAGTCCAATTGCCTCCTAAGGCAGTCAAAATTAGGGTTTTGGTTCTTGCAAGGAAGTTGATGTTTTCAAGGGCTCAATCAAGTCATATATGCCCATATACATTGCCAAGCATCTACATGTCAAGTTTCAAGACTCACAGGGTCAAGTTGCACAGTCAAAAGTCCTGTTTGCTTCATAGTCAACTGCAGGGGCAAAATGGTCATTTTACAGTCAAAAGTCAAATTTTTTGGTCAACATCTTATTTTGAAGCCCCAATCATCATTTGATCAATTCTTGATCATGATTCCACAAGCATGGCTCAAAAATCATCAAGATGCAAAAAGTTTCTATTTTGGGACAGCTGAAAAGTCAACTGTAACTTGACCAAGGCATAACTTTTTCATGGTTCATCAGAAAAATCCCATCCAATTCTCATTTTGAAGGGGATGACATTTCCTACAACTCATCTTCACATTCCAAATCCAAGAAATGCTCTCACAAAAAGTTATCAATTTCTACATTATAGGTCATTTTCAAAAGTCAACAAAAAGGCATTTTAAGTCAAAGACCATAACTTGAGATTGGTAAACCAAAATGACATGGGACCAAAGGCATTGGTTAGAGGACTTCAAGACTTTCCAAAATGTCCAAGAACATGTTCATATGATCAAAATTGAGCAAGATATGCATTGGAGAAGTTGGGAAATTTTTGGGAATTTGCAAAAGTCAACTTTGCCTAAAACACCTCATTTTTGCTAATGGGCCTCAAATTCTTTCTTGAAACATTTCCCAAGGCCTATGCACGACCCATTGAGATTAATTTGAATTATTTTCTTATTTTTATTAATTATTTGGATTTTTAATTGATTAATAATTCATTTAATTAATTTAATTGTAGGAAAATTCAAAAGATATGTTTTTCAAATCTTTTGTGGAGCAAATAAGATCAGGGCAAGCTGGAAATTCGTGTGCCAATCAAAGATGTCAAAAACTCCAAAATTGGCAAGGTTTCTCAATCAAAAGGATGCTAAAAGATTTGATTGAAAATCAAATATGCAAATCATAAAGCCATGGATTTTTGGACCAAGATTCACCCTAAAATCATTCTACTATATATGTTGAGCCTAACCCTAATGTCATGGAGGTGCAAAAACTGCTGCAAGAACCATAGCCAACTTCCAAAACTTCAAGAAAAATTTGAAAACTGAATTCCATCTCCCAGCACGATTCAAAGCCTTTTTTTGATTCAAACCTATTACAGGGATTCCCAGAAACCTTTTGCAATTAAAATCACACGCTAACACTCAAGGAATCCTAAGATAACAGTTTCACGGTTTGAATTTTTTTCCATAAACGCATCCTTTGATTCATGCATCATTAACGTATTTTGTTGTTTGTTTTGTATTCATAGGGACTGAACGAAGCTTTTGGTACACAATAATTGCATTATAATGCCCAGAATTGCAAAACACCATTAATGAAATCTAGGGTTTCAGAGCTCTCAGATTAGGGTTTTCCACATACAGCAAAATTGGACCTCATAACGCATATGGTTGAATTCATCAAGGCCAGACGAACTCAACCCAACCATCGCGCCCTTTTTATATGTACTGTACGCCTATTCGCTATTATTTGACATTCCATGTTGTGGGGGTTAAAAACCCCCGCTATCTGCTTTGCTTTTTTGCAGGTGAACGAAGAAGATGGTGAGCTGGCAATATGCTAGTGGATCATTCAAATATGGCGCGCACTTTTTTATGTTTCCAGCATATATTTTTGTTTTATGTAATATATTTAATTGCCACTATAATAACAAAAGCGTTCAACTGGCTCAGTGGAAGGACGTGCTGGCAAATAACCATTGGGACCTGGGTTCGATTCCCAGGTCCCCCCAAAACTCAATATTATTTTTTCTTATGTAATTCTATACAGGCCATTCAATGCATTCCACCATATGTCCTCCCGCATCAGCTTGCCAAGTGGCCACAAGGCTCAATCCAATGGTCAGGATGAAGGAACACCATACTCCTGGTCAATCCACGCTCTAGGCCATCCAGAAAGTCAACAAGGGCTTTGTGTTAATGGGCCAACAATTCCAGATTAACCTCCCATGGGCCCAAAATACCCCCTGGTTAATTACTTCTTTTCTTCTTATTTTTATTTTGTTTTCTTTTAATTATTTCATAACTAATTATTATTATTATTTATTAACTAACAAATTAATTTTCATAATAAATTCAGAGATCACAAAATTGTAAATATTTTTATTATTTATTAAATTCACTAATAATTATTTTTGTAAATAAAATACTAACAAATCAATTTAGTTTAATAGGTCAATTTTAATCTTTTTTTCATAAATAAATAAAAATCATATAGAATTAGGGTTTGACAATTTTCAATCATATTTTCTTATTATTATTATTTATTAATTATTATTATTTTTGTAAATAAAATGTAAATTAATTAATTTAGTTAATTAGGTTAACTTTGACATTTTTTATAATAAGTAAAATAATTTAGAATTAGGGTTTTCTTGACTTTTAATTTCCTTTTTCTTTTATTTTCATAAAACATAAAAAACACAAAAAAACATTTTTCTTGTAAATAATTAATTAATTAATTAGGTTTAGGTTTAATATTTGATTAATTGCAAAAAAGGACAAACTACTTTCTTAATTTCTCAAAAGGGTCAAAACCCTAAGGACGTCCCGATTCTATTTTTTTTCGCGCATTATTCTTATTTTGATTATTTATGTATCTGCTCAAAGGATGTAATAGTTAATTAGGTTTACCGCTTTCTTTACTTTCTGCATTTATTTCCAAACGGGTTTTTGTTTTTTGGCGATGTATAAACCTGCGCCTTGTAATAGCGTAGATTCATATTTCCGCACTCTTAACTGTTAATTATGCCTGCAAGACTGTATGCCAAATAAAACCAATCCGTAGCTCACAAATGACATGTACAAGATAAACATTAATTGAAAAAAACACACATGCACATGCCACTCTTAGGGTACGCCTCACTGGTTGCCTCGAACGTGGTCGTCAAGTATAGGGTGTTTTAGAGGTCGCCCTCCTGTCTAAGATCCAGTTGCCTCGAAACGGTTGCCTCGGATAAAAAGCATCTAGGACATTAGGGTTACTTCTAAGGTGTCCTACTATTTCTTTGGTGACCACACATGTCCCTTATCATCGAATTGACAACTCCAACAATGGTGCTACCTACCTCTCAATGGTGGGATGGCACTATCTAAAGGACTCTTACACAGCCTAATTCCTTAGAGTAGGTAGATCTCATGGGTACTTGCTCTTTTCAAAAACAAACAAAAAATACTTTTCACACTAACACTTTTAAAAAGTTTTCAAACAAATTTTTCATACACTCTTGAGGACAGATACAAGAGTTACTTAGAAATTTTTCAAACGAAACTTTTTTTCAAAATCCACACACATTTGAAAAACAAACAAATTTTGAAAACATAAGAGCAAGCACCTAAGAGCCCGTGGATAACCACGGATAGAAAGGGTGCTAACACCTTCCCTTTCTATAATCTACCTCCCGAACCGAGAGACATCTTGAAAAAGGAATTTTGCTGTGCTTTTGTCCTTTCCATGTTGGAGAACATAAAAGACGGTGGCGACTCTTGCTTACCGTGACATTTTGCGAAACGCAAACGCGAACCAGCATTCCAAAACAGTCAGTTCTATTTCCACCGACCACAGGGTGCTTGTGTGCAAATGTATTGATTTTCATACTTTGTTTAGTCTTTTATTAGGGTTTGCTACTTGTTGATTTTATCTTTCCATACAAACCCTAATTACTAACATTTATATAAAGCGATAAATTGCGGAATTTAAAAATACTACGCTATTACATCATTAGGGGAGGGGGTGTACAAGTTTACAAATGGGGATTGCAAGAAAATTAAACCTAATTATCTATTACAACCATATTGAATATTGTACAAAATTGAACATAAAATGCAAGAATATAAATGGAAAAAGAAATGATTTTTGTTGTTTTTATGAAAGGATTTGGGTCTTGACCTAATTAAGAACACGATTAGTTAAAAATAAACAAAATTTAATTTAAACTAAATAAGAAAGAATTTAAGTTTAAAAAGGATTTTTAGGGTTTTTTGTGAAAAGGTTTTAAATTAAAAATAATATGAAAATTAATTATAAAAAAAAAGAAACCTAAGTTCTAAATTAATTTTAATTAAGAAAATAAAATAATATAATAATTTAACCTAAGTCTAAAAATTAATTATTTAAGAAAAAAAAGAAATTAATTTGTTTTAAGAAAATGTTTTTTAGTCTTTTTGTTTTATAGAGAAAATAAAATATATAAGTGTAAATAATAAATAAAAATAAATTTGAATTTTTTATGATTTATGAAAATAATAATAGTAATAATAATAATAGTATTAATAATAATAATAAATAAAAGATTAAAAAATGAAATAAAATAAAAATAAGTTAGGGAGGTGGATTAGTAATGCAGGGGGTGCTGTGAGAAAAAAGATCAGGCCCACACTGAAGCCTAGGCATTGCCAAAAAGCACAAAAAAGGTCAAAAAATAGTAAAAAAATAACAAAAAGGTCACGCTGGGGCTTGAACCCAAGACTTAAGGGTGACAGGAGCGCGCTTTAACCACTGGGGTGGTGATACATCTGTTAACTTGTGTGAAAGGATAAATACATAACACAAGACGCGCCCTGATTATACTTCATCTTCAACCTCCAGCCAAAGGATCTGTAACTTGCTCATTTCTCAACCATTTGCAAAAATGTAAACATGAAAATTGCTCCATTTTGTCACACGAATTCAACCATATAAATATCATAAGCTATAAATCAAAGATGAATGAGAATTTCTAAAAGTACCAAATTCTGACATAAATATTTCATAAAGTTCAAACTCAAAATTCTCCTAGCTCAATCAAAATAAATGAAATCTATGGACATGTATAGTTTCAGGGCAATGATGTCTACATTTCATCTTCACAAATGCAAGCCTAACAATGCCTAAACATGAAGATAGAAGTTCAAGAAAAATACCTCAAAACTGGAAATTGTGAAATGGATTTAGCTTGTTTCAAGCAGTGTTGATGATCAGGTTAGCTTCCTTGGACCTCTAGAAAGTTAATGCAATGGCTGGCTTGAGCTGAGGGTGGCTGGAATGGTCTAGAGAAGTCCAACTGTGATGATCTATTTTTGAACTTGAAAATGGATGAAGATGGTGTTACAATCGTGTAACAGGGATATGGATGGCTTATGTATGATGTTTGGAAGCTTTTGGAAGCAAAAGCCCAAGAAACGCAAGAGTGAAATGGAAGTTTGAAGTTCTTGGTCAGAAAATGCAACAATGGTGGTTTGTGATGCAGTTCTGAGTTTTATAAGTTTTTAGGGCTTGTCTATTCATGTGTTATCTTGCAAATAGTGTATGTATTTACAGGCAAGAGTTTTTATGTCTTATATCAAGTTAGAATTTGAAAATCAAATGTTGTAGCATGTTTCTTGTTTTTGAAGCAAAGTTGAAACATCTTGTTCCAAGGCAAAGTATAGGGCTGCGTAGAGTGGTTAGTACTTTGGACATTCTTGCTTTTGGTTTATAGGGTTTGTGAGTGCAGAAAGAACAAGTTCAATGCTCAAGGAGAGTGGACTTTATGATTAAAGCCACTTTTCAAGAATAACAATGGTGCCTTTCTTCCAAAAATGGAAATGTAACTTGGGTAATGGTTCAAATGCTTGGACAATGGCTCTATATGTTGTGTAAACATTTAATTAAGGAGTGAATTACAAGTTAGAAGCCTGAAAAGTGAGATTATGCAGCATGGCTATGTGATTTGGTCCATTGTGCATCACAAATTCTGCCTTGTAAATCAACTTGAAAACCTAACTTCTGACCTTTGATTCTCCTTACTCACAAATGACCTCAAGGAGTTCTTGGACATTTTGGAAATCTTGTAATGTGCTCTACAACCCCTCTTTGAATAACTTTTGAAAATTCCCCTTGTAACTATATGAAAAAGTTCCATGAAGTTAGGTCAAAATCCTGCCTAAACTAGGGCAAAATTTCACTAAGTGTTTAGTTTCAAGACTATGACTTCATGAATTAATAACTTAATATACAAGCATTTTTAGGAGAAGTTGTATAAATAAATGTTGTATATATAATGGATATCTACAACTTTCATGTTGAAAGTTTCTTTTGAATCATCTTGCATCATGGTGAAAAATTGGCTCAAAGTTGTGAAAAAACATGAAATTTTAAACACTTAGAAAAATTTCTAAGTTAGAAAACTTTGACTTTTCAAAATGAAATCTTGAATTTTTGATTTCTTGATGAATAAGTTTCATATTTTGACATGTTTTAATGAATTGTGATCTTTGACATTGGATCTTGATCGAAAAGTCAAAGTTTAACTTTTCAGTGTACAGTTGACTGAAAATTCACTATCAATCCAATTGATCTTGAGCAATGTTTTAGGTCATGCCATTAGGTCAAAATGATGCAATTGAACTCTTGAGATCATGATTCAAACCAATTGATCATTTGCTAGGTCAAAAATCAGAAATTGCCCCTTCTCAATCAAAACCCTAATTTTGACCATTTTGCCCTTTTGATGATTTGATCAAATTTCTTGAGGAATTATGGTCCAAACTTGATCAAATGATACATGTGAGTTTATAATGTTGATGTGGATAAAAAATTATGAAGTTTGACTATAAATTGGCCATAGTTGACTTTTTCCCCAATAGAGCTGATTTTTAGGTCAATTGCTCAAATGACTGAGCAAAAGTGTGATCCAAGGCTTGAAACTTGACATGAGTAATCTTGGGGGTCCATAATGATCCATGAAAGTCATATGAGGCAGTGAAAGTTCAATTATCCTTGTGCAATCTCAAACCCTAATTTTGGTCATCAGTGCTTAAGGAGGTGTTTTGAGTTGATCAACTCTAGTGTAGTCTTGAACCAAGAGAGATCTTTTTGTTAGAAAATAATTGATAAGTGAGAGGGTAAATTTTGGGGTACAACACATACTTAGTCTAGGTGTATGAATAGCGGATATATTTAGACAAAGCGCACAGTTAATTAAAATATGCTTCTTAATCCTTTTCGAAAATTAATTGTTGAATTAATTTAGTTATGAAAAAATGTTTATTGTTGGTTGAATATTTTTTGTCTTAATTGTAGAAAACATGTTTATTTAAATGCATGATTAAAATTATTTTTATGCAATAAAAATAAATAATATTTTGGATGAAATTAGAAAATACTAATTGTGTCATTTAATAATAATAATAATAATAAATATTATAATATTATAATTATAAAAATAAAATATAAAATATAAAATATAAAAGAAATTAAATAAAATGCAAGGGGGTGCAAATAATAAGGTGCGTTAGTAAAACTGGGGGTTATTAACAGTATGGGCCCAAGTCCAGATTTAGGACTTGGCCTGTTAGGAAAAGGGGAGGGGTGCGTTTTGAGCACATTAGTAAAGTAAAAACAAAAGGGTGTGCAATCATTAATTGGGATCAGCCCAATGTTTAACCCTTATAACAAATACAAAAACGTAAAAAAGGGAAAAAGAAATTAAGTGATCAGTTACTACGTCGTGCTTTCTCTTCTCTACTTCGATCTTGTCTCGGCTAATCTCGCCCTTTCATTTTGTTTTGCAGGTGACGGTGGTGGATGGTGAGGACGGCGATGGCGGGCTGAAGCAACAACGGCTTGGCTCTTACTTTTTCTCCATTAAGAAAATTTTGCTCTGTAAATTTTTCTTTCTGATTTTCTGTAGTAACTTTCCTCCTTTTTTTTCGTTGGTCCTTTGTTCTGTATTAACTCTTAGTTTTTATAGCACTTTAGGGATTATGCAATTTAAGAAGTATTTTAATATGTATATAACTTGTTATATGATTTTAATTAGGTTTTGATTATGAATTGATTTTTTTTTTGTAAATCGCTGATAGCTTTGATTAGTTTCTATATTAGTATTAATCTTGTCTGACATTGCAATAGGCTTTAATATGTGCATTAACCTAGTTTATGTTTTTGGTATGATATTGTTTCTAGAAAGTTAATACACATATTTGCTTATGTGTTTATTATAATAAAAATAGTAAGATTAATAATAGGTTAATAATAATGTTAATAATAATAATAAAAATGTTATAATTTAAACAACATTTTTTTAAAACAAAAACCAAAAACTGAATTGGGCCATACTGTTTCAATTTATTGGGTTTTAACAAGAAAATGAATTGCTTTATACACCCCCTTTTTAATATTTGAAATGGACTAAAAAAATTACATGGGCCCTTTCTAATTTAGAAAGGCCCGTGATTTTTCAAAATAGTGTAACTCCTTTCAATATTTAAAATAGGCTGAAACCTGAACAAAATCATACCCAAAAATGAATTGGCTAAAAAAACAGTTACACGGGCTTTTCTGATTTAGAAAGGCCCATTGATTTCTTTATAAGATAAACCCCTCTTTATAAATTCTAAACTCCTATAACTATATGAATAGTATTTTATAAAGTAAAGTAATTTTTAGCAATAGGAATAAAAAAAATTAGGAACAAGTAGGGCAAATTTGGGGTATGACATGTTGCAAGGACAAACCTCTCTACAGCCTCAACATAGGAACCAACATGAGTTTTCTATCAGATGCAACAGAACAAACAAAAACTCCTCAACAACCTTCAGACCAGACTTAATCACCCTTGCACACAAGCACCACATCTAGGTACCAACAGAACAACACATGTTTTAAAATAAATCAAACCCAACCCAAAAGCTCACCACCAAAGCTACAAATAACACTTTGTTCCTTCAAGTCCATGAACTAGAAATTATATTCCCTAAGTCTCACCTAGAACAGAACAGGATGCCTACTCTGACACTAATTGAAATTCTGGTATACGGATAAATAATGTCCTAACATATGTCTAAGACATTGATCTTTGCATAAAAGCACTTGAACAAGATAAAGCATACAGATATAAACATATCAGAACATAGTTGTGAAAGATGCTCCAACATCTTATAAGACATGTCAATCAATTAAGAAACAAAACTAAACAATGCAGAATTATAAAAACACAAAGATATGATGACTAGGTTCAGTGTACAACAACACCTACTCTAAGGGCTACCAAGCCAGGAAAAAAGTTAACTATCATTAGTATTAGTTCAAAGCTAAACTCCCCCGTTTACAACTTCTCGCCTAATCCATACCCAATGACACCTTTACATAGGTCCTCTATAAATATGAGAAATTTCCATCTCACTTCCTAAATCACCTCAGTGATATCTAACAACCATAAAGTTCAGCCAAGACTCTTGACTAACAAACACACTTGGATTTGCTTCAAAGCTTCATCCAAGAATAATAATCGACTTTATGCTTAAAAGCTTAAGAGAGATTGACATACAAACATTCAATGCTTACAAGCTTATGAATGTTTGAAAGAACCTTACAACTCAAGGAGAAGTCCTACTCTTCTATCAACATGATAGTCGAGAGGCTCACAAATAACACAAACCAACTCTCCTAGAGAGTGGCACATAAACGAAGCCCTAATAGACTACATATTTACATTCACAACTTACTTCCTTCTAGATTAAAAACCTTTTATTTGTAACCTTTTACCCAACTGGATTTTGGGCTTCAAATCACAGCATATCAACTGCTACAAATCTGCAGAATCTTTTGCATAAAGATAGATTTTCAACCATGACTTTCCTAATTTATCTCCATAATTAGAAAGTCAATATTCTTCTTGATTATATCTTGAATCTTCCATACCTTAAAATCAGCTCCACATAAGATAGCATAATATTCCAAAAATATTTTGCATCTGTTAAATCTTAAACTGATCCATCAGCCTAACCCAACACAATCACGATGTCAAATGACTCAGTGTAGGACATCTTATCTGACATGTTGCCTCAGTTGATGAAACATATCAACTTAACATGTTTCTACATAAAATAGGACTTATTGATATTCATGTTTATCTCAACAAGTTATAACGTCCTATTTAACATACTGCTGTTATATTTGTTTTACTAAAATTAATGCCAATCATAAAATAGAGAACTAACAAAAGGGATTCTAATGAGCCATGTGAATAAGCTCATTCTTCCAAGGAATCCCCAAATACCCTTTCTGAGTCAGGATCGTCCGATAAAGGTGTAACTTCAAGTTTTAGGTGATTATGATCAAGATGAAGGAGGTAAGAATTAAGGGATGTCCTTATTCTCGAGGCAAACAAAGTTCCGCCCTCAAAATCACTTACTAGATTAACTGTATTATCACCCATCTTGACAATAAAATAGGAAACATTGAAGATACAACTTGAGTTTAGAATGAAACCTGATTATGTGAAATTGATGATGCAGAAGAAATGAAGAAAGATAATATTTTTACCACAGGACTACAATCGTCCTAGTTAGTGCTCTAAAAAAGAAAGAGGCAAAAATGTTTGTCAATAAAGTGTATGTGAGTGAACCTTAATGCCAAAGATTTCTAAAAGGTTCTGAAATGCTCAACTCCTCTTATTTATAAGCGAATGATGTTAGACGATTCAGATCAGCTAAAGAAAGGAGTTATGAAATCAACCTTTAGATTCCTCCTTGAGGATACATGCAAACTCGAGTGCACTCAAGTACGTTATAAGTTGCGTCATTCCCTAACTTATCTCCTAAGCGCACATGTCAAAAGAAGGCGACAAAACCTCCCAGTAATGAAAACGCATTTAACGCGTTTGTTTCCTACTATATTTTCAATTGACTCAAAAACCGTCTTGGAGGACGACCAAAATATCTAAAGGCTTACCCAACTAACTTAATGCCCGACAAAGCCTTTGAGGCAATTATTTTGGGCCGGACAAAGACCCAAATATCCAAGTCCCAATTCATCATAATTATACTCCACTCAGCCCAAGGTATAAAGTTAATACTCACAAGAAACAAGTTACACTTTTCTGATATCCACTTTCAACACACTTATCTTGGACCTTGAAGTGACTTGGGTGTTGGAGTGTTAACCATTCAGGTCCACTCCATATTGTCGCAATGGAGATCAACATCATCAGTTCAAGGCATTCAACTCACCAACTGCACCTTTTTCTTCTTCTTGAACAAAATAAAACTTAACCATAAAATGAAGAGAAAAAAACATTAAATTGGCACACTAACACTAAAATAAAATTAAAACATCAAATTAATACAAAAATGCATGCCTATTAGTCCTGGTGATGCCCAAATGACACATGATTTATCATTGCTTCAATAAATCTACTTCTACGAGGAGTTAACCATGTGTCTTTCACATAATTACTAAATTATCTACAATCAACAGAGGATTGCTCAATTTGTCGCAACCGTTGATGATACTCCACTTCATCATTGGCCCATACAACTTGCTTCCATAATGTGTGTGTGTGTCCATTTTTGCACATCATTGACAACATATTTCTTCCATATTGAATTTTTTTTTTTTTGATATTAAATCTAAAAAGAAAATTAACCGTTCTTAGAAACACATTTTTAATTGCTTTCATCAAAGCAAGATTTCTACTCAACAACACATCAAAAGTCTTCTGTGTGCTCATATTCCATATAGGAAAATACAACAGTAAATGTAAATTCAATTGATACTATACTAACTATTTCAAACATAGATTGTATATATCTTTTTGTCTTGTATGTACTGTCCATAATCAACATAATATGACAAATATTCAACAACTTCACTAAATTAGAGTGGATCCAAAAAATATCTCTCACAAATTCTGATTCATATCTTCTTCTACTCTAGTAAACATATTCTTCCTCATATATCAGCATAAATAAATGTTGTATCTCAGTTCTAGGATATTTGATCTCCTTTTGTAACTTACTCTTATGTTTATATATTTGCATGATCTGAGTGACATTCTCCAGATTTCTCTATTGCAAGGATAATATTATATGTCTGGGTGAAACATGATGATTTATCAAATCAACAACATAATATCGCTCACCTGCACTTAGTCGACTAACAAACAAATGACCTTCTAATCTATCAGGTAAATTGTGGGTGTAAAGTCCTTATTTACATCAATCTTTCATCTAGAACCATCATTCGACAATGTTGACCTAATTTTGAATGGACAAGCGCATTTCTTAGTAGCTCTTTGTGATGCACTATTTACTCTTTGTATTTCTCACCTTTATCATAACCAAATATTACTTTGTTTCTTTTCCCTCTCTTGCTTGTTTCGACATCTGAATGAGTTATGATAACAATCACCTTATGTCTGGTTCCCAACCTTTTTTAAGAGGACCATTTTTTTGAAGAAATTTTTTGACGGATTAAAAGTAAATATGAAATATTTAGAATGACTAAAAATATATTTAACCCTTGAAAATATATCTGTTATATCTACACACACACACACACACACACACACACACACACACACACACACACACACACACACACACACACACACACACACACACACACACACACACATATATATATATATATATATATATATATATATATATATATATATATATATATATATATATATATATATATATATATATATATATATATATATATATATATATATATATATATATATATATATATATATGATTTGTATCACATATCATCAAAGAGATCTCTGTGAATTATAAAAAACTATCCTGAATTACTTAGAGCCAAGTTATCAAGTGTATAAAATGATACATACCAAACAACTTATAGTCATGTTATCCCAGATAGACTATATATATATATATATATATATATATATATATATATATATATATATATATATATATATATATATATATATATATATATATATATATATATATATATATATATATATATATATATATATATATATATATATATATATATATATATATATATATATATATATATATATATATATATATATATATATATATATATATATATATATATATATATATATATATATATATATATATATATATATATATATATATATATATATATATATATATATATATATATATATATATATGTTATTCGGAAAACAAAACATTAAACTGGAAAACATGACATGTAAAAAGAGAAGATATATCAGATATCTTCACTCAAAATTATTCGGTAATCTGGTGCGGGTACAAGTTCATCAATTTTATAAAATTAAAATAAAATAGTAAAAATGAAATGATAAATGAGTTTTTTTTAACAGAGAAAAACTAACTTATTTCATTATAAATCAAACGATCAATACAAGGAGGAATAAGATGTATAACACTACGCCTAGCCTAGGAATTGACCACCTTCTCTAACGAATAGGAAACCATATTCGCTTGACGTTTGATAAACTTTACCTCAAAGTCGGGAAAATTTTGTAGTAACTGAAATTCTGGTACGGCAGACTCAGATGTCCTACAAGGATGTCGAGACATCTGATCTGACATAAACACACAGGCAAGAAAAAACAGTACTGAAAAGATAAAGAACACGCCAGAATTGTTTATCAAGTTCAATGTACAACAACACCTACTTTGGGGGCTACCAAGCCAAGAATAAAGTCCACTATCAGCAGTATCAATTTGCATACCATACAACCAACACACTCGTTGACGATCTACGCACTTAATCACTAGCCAATGACCCTTCTACCTTGGTTCTCCCTAGACATGGAATATCCCCATCCCACTTCTAATCACTTACAGTGATGTCTAGCAGTCAACACCTCAGTTACTGCATCAACAACCCTTCACTAAGATTCTGATCACACAAATATACAGTTTGGAAGACACACTTCCATGACAACCTAGCTAAGTCTCTAAGCCAAACTCCACTATTTGTTAGCTTTGCTCCTAACTAAGAACACATCCTGGAGTTACTTCAAATCTTCCTCCAAGAACAATACACCTCTTACCTATAGGCTTTGAGGTGAACTTGGTAACCTTCCCACAACACATGAGGTTTACCTTGACAAACCCTAGACTTCTACATCTTGACTCATGTATTTTCTAGGTTTCAAACCCTCCTATTTATAACCTATTACCCAATTGGTTTTGGGCCTTCAATCACAGCAAAGCAGCTGTAACAAACTACGGAAACTTCTGCCCCAAGAAAGGTCTTCAATCTTTACTTTCCTAAATAATCTCCTTATTTAGAAAGTCTTCATTCTCCTTGATTTCTGATTGAATTTTCTGGACCTTTAAATATGCGCCACATAGGATGCATAATATTCTCTTGAATATTCTGCCAATGTTGAGAACAAACTGAATCTCATTAATCCAGCTCAACAGGCGTGATGTCAAGACATCTTCAACATGTTGTACCAGTTGTTGAAAAAGTTCAACACAACATGTTCTGACATTGTAATAGGACTTCTTGTTGTTCATGTTCTTCTTATCCTATTCTTCATTGCTTCTATTATTTGTTTTACCAAAAATTAAGCCAATCCTAAAACAAGAGAACTAACAATCTCCCCCTTTGGAAAATTTTAGCTAAAACAAATAATCTAAAAACAATTGAAATCTAGGAGATTACAGCAATACAAAGATATAACCCTCAGCAGTAGTGTTCAGAAGCTACTACACACAACAATAGATCTTTAGTTGAAAATAATGTCTCAACATCTTGTTAGACATCTTCTTTATAGCACTCTGAAGAACTCAATTGCATCAGCACCAATGAACATCAGTTTCAGGATAAAAGGAAGGAAAGTCCTGCTGTTTGGTTGATGCACACGAGGAAGAAGATAGCAGAAGACAACTTGTACTCCCCCTCAATGCAGGAACATCTTCTAAACATAGAAGACCAATGGTGGGATAAGAGAACTCTCAATAACTCCTTAAGACCAAATCAACCACTGCCCCTAATAACTCAGAACACAAGTCACAACTGTGTTCATAACTCAGATCATAGGTCACAAACATATGTCACAAATAATAACCACTTGACATATTATTTTGACATCTGTGAACATTAATAATAACCATTTGTGGAAGCAACAGCAACATCTGAGCTAATTCACCTTTATCCCCCTTTATAGCCAAAACTTGGCAAAGGAGACCTTCATAATACCATACCCAAACACAACTTACCCAAACTCGAACAAGAGCCATAAGAATTATGGACTTAAGAAGCTCACGAGATTACAGAGAAACGGAGAACTCTCTATAAATAACTGGGATTTTTACTTGGAAAATAACGATCCTAGATTGTAGCACCAATCTTGGTCAAAAGGAAACGATATTTGAGGAGAAAACTTCAAGTATCAATGTGCACCATCTATAATGGCTTTGAATGCTGTAGCTACTTCCTGTACATACACATGCATAGCCAGGAAAATTTTTCTCCCCCTGTTTACAACCACGTGTTTGAACACATAGGCCACTCCACCCTATGTTGACCATGCAGTAACATGTCCTGTATAATGTCCTGACGCTTAGTCAGACATTGTCTTCTTATTTCAGTGATCAACACATCTTCTCCCACCAATCAGGGATGCTTTACCATATTATTCACCCGTTCATACTGGATTCTAAGTGTTCTTCTTTCACTTAGACTTAGTGACATACACTATCAAAATATCACATTAGTGACACCTCTTCATTAGACCCTCAAGGAGTCTTTTTGAAATCTATAGAGAAAAATAAATTCTCCTAGACTTCCCTTTAAACTTTTAAGAGATATGTGAACTTCTAATCTTCACCAAGCTTCTCATAATTAGAAACAACCATGTCTTGTTAAGTTTATCCATAACTTCATAATGTCACAACATGTTGTTTAGACATCATTTCCTCATAGAACCTTTACAAAAGTGAACAGTATTCTGGCTTGAAAATACATGTATCATTGCAGCAACAATTTACATATATCCACATGACTCCCTTTATTATGAGTAACTAATGCTCCAGCTGAAGATGAAGACTTGTGCACTAGATGAGAAACTTCAGCACTTCCCGCATATGCTGAACCTTAACTCCCTTAGTAGAGTCAAACCAGAGTCAGATATTCTCACTCCTTGAGAATACTTCTAGGAACCCTGACTTTTTCACAACATAAGGACACATTTGATCACTGTCTTATCATAACCACACTCTGTATCATGACCTTTTGAATAGGAAAGATGTCATGCATACTAGGTGTGAAGTCACTTACAAACTCCAAAAACTATTAGTTTCTCCATGTTGTACCCAAAAATTTGCCCTCCCATATTCTTCAAGATTTGTTAAGAATCATCTTCAAATGGTTCAAGATTGCTCAAGAGATTGTACAGTCAAACCACCTCCTAGGCCAGCTAAAATTAGGGTTTTGGTTCTTTCAAGGAATTGGAGGTTTTCAATGGCTCAATCAGGTCTCATAGGCCTATATACATTCTCAAGCACCTACATGCCAAGTTTCAAGATTCACAATGCCAATTTGCACAGTCAAAAGCTCCATTTGATCTACAGTCAACTGCAAGGGCAAAATGGTCATTTCACAGTCAAAAGTCAGAATTTTTGGTCAACATCTTATTTTGAGTCCACAATAATCATTTGATCAAGTCTTGATCATGATTCCACAAGGATAGCTCAAAAATCATCAAGATGCAAAAAGTTACTATTTTTGGACAGCAGAAAAGTCAACTGTATCTTGACCAGGGCATAACCTTTTCATGGTTCATCAGAAAAATTCCATCCAATTCTCATTTTGAAGAGGATGCAATCTCCTAAAATCCATCTTCACACTCCAAGTTCAATAAATGCTCTCACAAGAAGTTACCAATTTTTACATTATAGGTCAATTTCAAAAGTCAACAAAAATGCACTTTAAGTCAAAGAACATAACTTGATATTGGTAAATCCAAATGACATAGGACCAAAGGCATTGGTTAGAGGACTTCAAGACCTTTCCAAAATGTCTAAGAACATGGTCATATGATCAAATTGAGCAAGATATGTATTGGAGAAGTTGGGAAATTTTTATGAATTTGCAAAAGTCAACTTTGCTCAAAACACCTTATTTTTGCTAATGGGCCTCAAATCTCTTCTTGAAACTTCATCCATGACTTATGCACGACCCATCAAGCTTAATGGAATTTATTTTCTTATTTTTATTGATTAATTGGATTTTTAATTGATATTAATTCATTTAATCAATTTAAATTGTAGGAAAATACAAGATTTGATTTTTCAATCTTTTTGTGAAGCAAATATGGTCAAGATATGCTGGAAATTTCGTGCTCAAAGTCAAAGATACAAAATATCCAAATTTGGCAACATTTTCCAATCATGAAAAATCAAAAAGATTTGATTTCCAATCAAGGATTCAAGCATCAATACAATGGATTTTTGCTCAAGTTTTTGACCTAATTTCATTCTCCTATATATATGCAAGCAAACCCTAACCAAAAGAACGTGAGAAAGCTGCAGAAAAAAGCCATAGCATATTGAGAAAATTCAAGAAAATTGAAAACTGGTTTTTGTATTCTAGGGTGAATTAAGAGTTTTTATTGATTCCAATACATTGCAGGAGATCCCAGGAAGGTTTTGCAATCAAATTCAGACCTTAAAGCTCAAGAAATCACTGAAAACAGAACCACGGTTTGCACTTATTTTCCAAAATCGTATTGCTGAATTCATGCATATTTAACATATTTTCTTGATTGGTTTGTGTTAATAGGGACCATACGAAGCTAATGGTATAACTGAATTGGATTATAATGCCCTGAATCTAAAGATGCCATGAACGATTTCTAGGGTTCTTGAGCTTTGAAATTGGGGATTCCTAAACCAGGAAAAATTGAGACTTGTGAGACCCATGGTTGGAATCGTTAGAACAAGATGAACAAAACCAACCCATCGCGAAATATTTATATATACTGAGCTTCTATTCGCTATTTTTCGCCACAATGTTTAGTGGGGGTTAAAAACCCCCGCTATCTAATTCTGAATATACAGGTACAATGAGGAAGACGATGATGTGTTGGTACACCATTGGTTAATTTGAAAAAACGCGCGTTTTGTTTTGTTTTCAGCATATGGTTTATTTTTCATATATAATATTCTCTCTCCATCCTATTAACAAACGCGCAGTACAGCTCAGTTGGCCAAAGCATTAAAAGATTATCCCTTGGGACCTGGGTTCGAATCCCAGGTCCCCCAAAACATTTGTGCTATTTTATTTCATATATTCACATGCAGGTCTCAAAAAGGAATCCACCATGCACTTCACATCCCAGCGCGCCAGGTGGCCTCAAACTCAGATCCCATGGCCTAGGTTGAAAGACTAGCATACTCCTTGGTCAACACACGTGTACACAATCTCAATGGTCAAACAGGCTTGCAGCTTAATGGGCCACAAATTGCCAAACACACCTCCAGAATTTGGCCCAACACCCCTTCAAGTTTATTCCTTTTCTCTTCTCTTTTTATTTTCTTTTATTCTAATTATTTACTATAATTATTATTATTACTTAATTAACTAAATCAATTTTTTCATAATATATTCAGAAAACTAAAATATAATATTTTTTTATTTATTATTATCTATTAATTTCACCCTTAATTTATTATTTTTGTAAATAAATGCTAACATAATTTAGTGGTTTTAATTAGGTTAATTTTAATATTTTGCAATAATCTAAAACTAATGTAGAATTAGGGTTCTTGACTTTTAATCATCTTATTTTTTATTTATTTCCTAAAACACATAAAAAACTAAAAAAATATTTCTTTTAATTAATTAGTTTAGGATTAATTTAATTAAATGCAAAACAACCAAACTTCTTTCTTTCTCAAAAAAGGGTCAAAACCCTAAGAACATTCCGATTCAATTTTCTCTCGCGCGTATGTTTGTTTTATTAATTTTTGATCCATATGTATGTATTTGCTCCGAGGATGTAATAGCTTTAATTAGGACCCTTTTTATCGTTTTCTTTAGTTTCTTGCAATTTACTTTTCAAGGGTTGCTTTTGGCGATGTAAATACCCGAAGCCTTGTAATAGCGTAGCTTTACTTTCCGCAACTTACTTTCCGCAATATTTAACTGCTAGATGTATGTTAATTAGGCTATGCATGACAAGACTTATTCCTGAAATTAAAATCAACCTGTAGCTCACCATAACATGTGCAAAGATAACTTAACTGAATCCTGACACACTCGCACATGCCACTCCTAGGGTACGCCTCACTTGGTTACCTCGACGTAGTCATTGAGTATAGGGTGTTTTAGAGGTCGCCCTCCTGTCTAAAGATCAAAAGTTGCCTCGAAACGGTTGCCTCGGATAAAATGATCTAGGACATTAGGGTTACCGCTAAGGCATCCTACCATTGCTTTAGTGACCACATGTCCCATATAATCGAATTGACCCGAAACACCAACGACGGTGCTACCTACTTCTCAATAGTGGGATAGTACTGTCTAAAGGATATTTACACAGCTTAATTTCTTTTGAGTAGGTAGAGGTTCTCAGGTACTTGCTCTTTCAAAACAAAAATACTTTTCGCACTTACACTTTTCTGACAAAAGTTTTCAAACAAACACTTCATACACTCTTGAGGACAGATATAAGAGTTAAATTGAAGTTTTCAAACAAACTTTTTCAAAACCCACAAACACAAGAAAATCAAAACATTTTGAAAACATAGTGAGCAAGTACCTAAGAGCCCGTGGATAACCACTGATAGAAAGGGTGCTAACACCTTCCCTTTCTATAATCTACCTCCCGAACCGAGAAACATCTCGAAAAGGAATTTTGCTGTGCTTTTGTCCTTTCCTTGTTGGAGAAAATAAAAGACGGTGGCGACTCTTGCTTATCGCGACATTTCACAAACCAGCATTTCAAAACAGTCAGTTCCATTTCCACCGATCACACTCCATATCACCAAACCTTTTCTGGAGTGACTTGCAGCAAAAAAAATACCCCTTAAGTATCTGTTAGCAGCCTTCTGCCTTTACATCCACTAGTAGTTGCTGATACTAGCGGAGTCTTCAACAAAACAATCATGGATTCATCAAGCATGCTACTGTAGACAGGATTAGACTCTCCATATTCTAATCCACATAGTCAGAGATGCCACTTCTCACAATAGCGCTTAAGCATCCAACTTCACATGAACAATCCTAAGCATTAAACAAAACAGTCATCATGATGTTAAGACATCATGTGGTACATTAAGTCCATAATACAGAACCTAATCAAACCAGTTCTCAATCATTTAAAGGACTCATTATGCAAAGAAATCCTTTAAGGAGCTCCCATTAGAACACATAACTGGTGCATAGGTTCCTGTATGTTTTACAGTCTTCCCAGATAACTATTGATGACAGGAATGGAAAATTAAACACAAACACCTTCCTATATTCCTTACTTCTGTTATCAGCACAAGCCAGCAAAAGAAATCAGCTCCATAATCTCTTTGCACTCCAGTGCACATGCTCCCAATTCTCTTTCAAGGGAAATTCTTCTTTGAGACACATATTTCCACTTTTCAGCATTTCCAATAGAATAGAAGGAAATGTTGTCAAGAGGATCATCAGGCACCTTGACAGAAAGCTTCTTGCTTGCAGACTTCTTCAAAGGAGAGATGTCCTTGACATCATCCTCATCATCATCTGAGGAGCTATCAGGTATAACTTTTCTTTTGTTAGAGGGAGGAACTGCTTTACTCCAGGGCTTTGGGGGACTATACATAGTCTTCTTCTTGATACTCTTGGCAGAGGATGTGACATCTCCTAATGATTAGCAGGATAGTCTTCTTTATCCCATTCACTGCTGCAGAGAAAAATAAATTCTCGCAGAACCAACACATCCTCTTGGAGAAGGATGGTATACTCTAGCAACATTTGGCTAGAGTCTTCAGAGACTCATAAAAAACTACATCTTGTAGCAACATGTCTCAGCATGTTATCCAACATCATCTTCATTGTAGAGAAATAACTCTATATGCTTGAACATCACAAGCTCTAAAAAAACCAATTAATCCACTGACTCCTCCTGTCATGGACAATCAAAACTTCATTATGGAGAAAACACAACACTAAACACCCACTAGTTCACTGGTAATAACTCCAAGTACCCTGAACTAGTCACATAACAAGCACACCTCTGATTCATGCCCTTGCACCTTCACACATTTTATCACGACTCTTTGGATGGCTAAGATGTTATGCAACCATAGTCTGAAACCAACTTCCAACCATTTCTTAGTGTGCTTAAAAGCTTTACTAAGATTCAGACTCTCCAACAGAAGGAGTAACCCTTAACCAATGTGCTGATTAAATCCTCATTATGCACATTACTAGTATTTGCTGACACTAGTAAAGTCTTCAAACCAATATAGTAGTTATACATTACTTGAGCATACTTATCCTTCAATCGAAATCTCCTTATTAAACACTATAGACAGAACTGCCACTAATAAGTGTGGAGTTTAAATATTGAGATTCATAGTTCCAAGTATCTTTAATAGACTATCATCAAAAATGATGTTCCAACATCATTTGAGACATCCGCAACATTACCATAGAGCTTATTTGCTTTGGTTCTAGAATCATCATCCAAGGGACTTATTTCCATCCATGCCCTTTAACAAACTCCCTATTCTTACAAGAGGATCTCACAAGGTCTCACAACAGAAATATTCTCTCACTATATTATGTAGTAAGCTTCTCACACTAGGTAAAACTGACAACTTTCTTCTTCACACCTGTGATACTTGTTGAATCTTCGACAAGACATCCAATCATGGTAGCCAAAACATTCTAGGTTAGGTCAGTGACTTGACCTTAAGCTCAACTCTTGGATAACACATAATATATTAGCTTCTCCTGACTAGAACCACATAGACCCAACAGAGGCATAGACAGCTACACCTAGTAGTCACAGGTCACAACATGTTGCCTGTAATCTATAACTACTACAACAATAACTGTGATACGGTGGGAAAGAACTGACTGTTTTTTTTGGAATGCTGGTTTGCGTTTTGAGTTTGTTTTTGCAAAATGTCGTGGTAAGCAAGAGTCGCCACCGACTTTTATTTTATCCAACAAGGAAAGGAAAAAAGCACAGAAAAATTCCTTTTTGAGATATTTCTCGGGTTCGGGGGGTAGATTATAGAAAGGGAAGGTGTTAGCATCCTTTCTATCCCTAGTTATCCACGGGCTCTTAGGTACTTGCTCATATTGTTTTCAAAATTGCTTTCTTTGTGCTTGTGAGTTTGAAAAAGTTTTTGTTTTGAAACTTCGATTTAACTCTTGCTTTTGTCCTCAAGAGCGTATGAAGTGTTTTTTTTGAAAACTTTGTTCGAAAAGTGTAAGTGTGAAGAGTTTTTGTTTTTTGAAAGAGAAAGTACTTAAGAACCGTCTACCTACTCGAAAAAGGAATCACTCTATGCTATCTTCCTTTAGACAATGTTATCCCACTATTGATGAGTAGGTAGCACCGTCGTTGGAGTTTAAGGGTCAATTCGAATTTAGGGACTTACGGTCACCAAAGCAATGTTAGGACGCCTTAGCGGTAACCCTAATGTCTTAGATCATTTGTTTTGAGGAAACAATATCTGAGGCAACCGTTTCGAGGCGACTATGATCTTTAGACAAGAGGGCGACCTCTAAAGTGACCTATACTTAATGACCGCGTACGAAGGTAACCAAGTGGGGTGTACCCTAAGAGTGCGCATGTGCGAGTGTGTCATTTTCAGTTAATTTTATCTTTGTACATGTTAATGGTGATCTATGTTGATTTTAGGTTAAACATTCATTCTTGTCATGCATCCCTATTATCAAACATCTAACACTTATATTTTGCAGAAAATAAATTGCGGAAATTAAATTACAAGGCGTCGGGTATTTACATCGCCAAAAACAACCCTTTGAAGTTTAAATGCGGAAAATAAATAAAGCAATAATTAAATGGTCCTGTTAGTTATTACAAACCGGGAACAAGTACAATATTGAATAAATAGATCGCATGCGGAAAATTAAATCGAGCGCAGATAGGGTTTTGACCCTTTGTTTGTTAAAGAAAAGATTTTTTTGTTTGTTTTTAATTTTAAGAAATAAACTATTCTAAATTAAATTAAATTAATTAAACTAATTAATAAAAAATAAATATTTTTGGGTTTTTTGTTATTTAAAGAAAGAAATAAAAATTGATCAATGTTAATAAAAACCTAATTATGTCTAAGTTAATTTTAATTATTGAAAAATATATTAAAGTTATTCCTAAATAATGGCCTAAATTAAATAAATAAACATTTGTTAATAAAAATAAAAATTTGATTTTATGAAGAAAATATTATTTTTATGATTTTAATTTTATAAAAAAAATGATTGGTTAATTAATATTAGAAATATAATAAAACAATTAAATAAACTAAATGAAAATAGAGAGAGATAGAGGTATATGGGCCTGTTTGGAGGTTCAGAATAGCAATTTGAGGTCCATTAAGCGCTAGCCTGGTTGACCTCCCTGGATCCCATGCATGCTGGTTGACTTGGTCCAAGGTAGACCATCAATTTTTGGCCACCAGTTTTGGCCTATGGCCATCTGGCCATCAGATGCTTGAGGGTGTATGGTGTGCTTCGCGTTTGGATTTGCATGAGATAACCTGAAGAAAAAATACATAGAGAAATTTGGAGGACCTGGGATTCGAACCCAGGTCCTGAAAGTGATATGCTTGCACGCTTGCCACTGCACTGCTTTGATTCTATTGTTAGTAAAATACAAAGAAATTATAATATAAACAAAACAAATTATATGCCAGAAAATAAAAATGCGCGAATATTAATTTGAATTGGCCAATGTGAGAACGACAACTCGTCGTCTTCTACCTCCAAATCCTGAAAATATTACCTGCGGATTTGGATCCGCGGCTAAATACGCAAGCTTGCTCTAAAATCTTCCCTAGGCCACATAAATCAATTCCAAAAACATGGTTGAGTTCGTCTTGGCTTCCTGATTAACATTTTGTCCTTCTTGAGTCCTGATTTTTCCTGAAAAAGAAAGCCCTAAAAACAAACACGCAACCCTAGCTATGGTGTTTTGGGGTTACAGCGCCTATAAACCAAATTAAATAATGCAAAAAGTTTACAAATGTCACGAGGGTTATAAATATGCAAGCAATTTGTTCAAATGATGCAAGAATAATTAATCACGAATTCAAGAACCAAGGTGATTTTCGTGATACTTACAGTGCTTTGTGGTATGTGAGAACGCTTGCTCTTGATCTAGGAAGGTTGAGTGAACACCCAGGAAACGATTGGGATAACTTTTGGCTTCTGAAAACGCCTCCTGTTATGATCTCGAATTCAAGCTTTTTACCACTTTTTCAAACTTTTGTTCTGCCTCTTCTTGCAGCCTCCAACCATTATTTTCGTGCCTTTGCCTTCCTTATGTAATGTATATTTCATTAGGGTAAGAAACTTGGTACAAATCTCTCCACATCAATGCTCACGAATTGGATTTGATTCCACCATTACAACCTTCCAAATTTGGCCTAAATCATATCTTCTTGTAACCAATGCACTTGATGAGAATTTGATTCACATAATAGCTGTATTCAAATCCTAAAGCAACCAAAAAATCATGAGCTATAAATACTTTTGATTTTATATGATTTTATTTGATTTTATTTGATTTAAAATGAATAAATTCAATTAAAAATCAAATTAAATAATAAAAATAACATATGGGTTCATGTCTGAAGCTAGAACACGTGTACAATGATGCAAGCTCAAATCAAGTGGAAAAGAATGAGCCCATTTGACAAAATTTGAAGTTTTGGGGATAGTTGACTTTTGGCAATTTTGCAAAAATGTCCAACTTCAACAATGCATAACTTCTTCAATTTTGAACTTTTGGAAGTGTTACTAGACTTTTTAGAAATCTTGAGATGTCCTCTAACCAACCCTTTTTGTATCATCTCATTTGGATATTCCATGATCAAGTTATAAGCTCTAGAAAAAAGGTGTTTTTGTTGACTTTCAAAAATGACCTATAATGTCCAAATTTATAACTTCTTGTGAGTGCATTTTCTGATCTTGTGGTATGAAGATGGATTCTAGGTAATTGCATCCTATTCAAAATGAGATTTGGATGGGTTATTTCTCATTAAGTATGAGAAAGTTATGCTTGGTCAAAGTTGAGTTGACTTTTCCTACAAAACCCTAATTTAGCAACTTTTGGGTCTTGATGAATTTTGAGCAATCCTTGATGAATACTGATCAACCCTTGATCAAATGATGAAATAACCTTAAAAATGAGAATTTTGACAAAAAATCTTGAGGTTTGACTGTTTGTAGGTCACAGTTGACTTTTGCCCTAACACAGTCGATTTTTGGACCCTTTGAGCAATTGACTGAGCAAACTTCCTCTGCAAGGCTTGAAACTTGACATGGATGATCTTGAGAATATATTAGGACATTAGGTACCACTTGAGGTCATTTTTACTCAAAGATCTTGATGCAACACAAAACCCTAATTTGGGGTTGACTGCCTTAGGAGATAGCTTGATTGTCCAACTCTTGAGCAATCTTGATACACTTGGAGATTTTTCTTGCACTGTTTTGAGAAATATGAGAGGGCAAATTTTGGGGTACAATAGCTGCCCATGTTCAATCTTCTTGAACCTGAGGATGTAGATTGGCTTTCGTGCCTTTCGTGATCCGAAGGTGGAAGATGATTGAACACTAGAGTGCCCAGAAATTTGCACTCGCATGAAGTGGTATCAGCCTTGTGATGTCGGGAATGGGCTTACAGATGCCTTTTGGAGATTGCTGGTAGGAGTATGGGCTTACAGATGCCATCTTTGGGGGCATCGATCGCATAAGAGATTCCTTAGCGAGAACGTGCATACCCGTTGTTGTAGAAGATTCCGCTGGGGAAGTCTAACTTTTGTTGAGATTTAGGAACTTGTCTGTACCTCAGTTGGGAGAACATCTTTGCTGAGTTTTAAGAACTTGTCCGTAATTCAACTGGGGGAAACATCTTCATCAAGATCTAGGACCTGTCTGGTCTTCAACAGAGTATACTGTTGAGATTGTAGAACTCGTCCACACTTTGACGGAGGAAAATTGTCGAGATTGAGAACCTTATCTGAAATTTAACCGAGGATAATTCAATTGAGTTTTAAGAACCAGTCAGGTCTTCGACTGAGGGAAACATATTCATCAAGATCTAGGAACTGTCTGGTCTTCAACAGAGTATACTGTTGAGATTGTAGAACTCGTCCACACTATGACGGAGGAAAATTGTCGAGATTGAGAACCTTATCTGAAATTCAACCGAGGATAATTCAGTTGAGATTTAAGAACCGGCCAGGTCTTCGACTGGGGGAAACATCTTCATCAAGATCTAGGACTGTCTGGTCTTCAACATAGTATACCGTTGAGATTGTAGAACTCGTCCACACTATGACGGAGGAAAACATCTTCATCAAGATCTAGGAACTGTCTGGTCTTCACTGTTGAGATTGTAGAACTCGTCCACACTATGACGGAGGAAAACATCTTCATCAAGATCTAGGAACTGTCTGGTCTTCAACGTAGTATACCATTGAGATTGTAGAACTCGTCCACACTATGACAGAGGAAAACATCTTCATCAAGATCTAGGAACTGTTTGGTATTCAACATAGTATACCGTTGAGATTGTAGAACTCGTCCACACTATGCCAGAGGAAAACATATTCATCAAGATCTAGGAACTGTCTGGTCTTCAACGTAGTATACCGTTGAGATTGTAGAACTCGTCCATACTATGACAGAGGAAAACATCTTCATCAAGATCTAGGAATTGTCTGGTCTTCAACGTAGTATACCGTTGAGATAGTAGAACTCGTCCACACTATGACGGAGGAAAACATCTTCATCAAGATCTAAGAACTGTCTGGTCTTCAACTTAGTATACCGTTGAGATTGTAGAACTCGTCCACACTATGACGGAGGAAA
Source organism: Vicia faba (assembly GCA_948472305.1). Lineage (NCBI taxonomy): Eukaryota > Viridiplantae > Streptophyta > Magnoliopsida > Fabales > Fabaceae > Vicia > Vicia faba. The sequence goes on from OX451739.1 coordinate 730,955,677, forward strand.
ACATCTTCATCAAGATCTAGGAACTGTCTGGTCTTCAACGTAGTATACCATTGAGATTGTAGAACTCGTCCACACTATGATGGAGGAAAACATCAAGATCTAGGAACTGTCTGGTCTTCAACATAGTATACCGTTGAGATTGTAGAACTCGTCCACACTATGACGGAGGAAAACATCAAGATCTAGGAAATGTCTGGTCTTCAACGTAGTATACCGTTGAGATTGTAGAACTCGTCCACACTATGACGGAGGAAAACATCAAGATCTAGGAACTATCTGGTCTTCAACGTAGTATACCGTTGAGATTGCAGAACTCGTCCATACTATGACGGAGGAAAATTGTTGAGATTGAGAACCTTATCTGAAATTCAACCGAGGATAATTCAGTTGAGATTTAAGAACCGGTCAGGTCTTCGACATAGCTGAGAACTTTAACTGTATCTTTCCTGAAAGGTAAAGGTCAGTCGTATGCAATGCATGATAAAAATCAAGCAATGATGTTCCCAAAATAAATGAGATTGTTTTGTATGATGCGTATATGCATGTACCATGATGTATGGAAATGTAATGTTTTAGCCGGGGAAAATAAATCCCGGATAGCTGCTAGAGAATAGAGTTGAATTCTTCGTTTCCGCTGGGGATGGTGAACGAAGATGATTGAGAGAATAAACCTGCAGGAGAGGATAACTCCGTTGGGGAATAAACTGATGAGGAGATTACTCTGTGGGGAAGAGATGTTCTGCTGAGGATTCCACTGATAAATTCCGTTGGGGACGAATTACCGTTGCTGGTGATGTCGAATCTTGTTGGGGATTGAATTCCTGTTTGTGAAAGGAAAGAACTCCGCTGGGGATGATCTTTCAATTGCGACTTCACTGGGGATAACCTTTTAGACTCTTATGGGGATAATCCCTTGAGCTTTGCTGGGGACAATCTTCATTTGAACTCGGCTGGGGATATTTATTTGTATACTCTGTCGGGGACAAACTTCCAGAGTCTACTGAGGATGATTCTTCAACTCCACTGGGGAAGCTTTTTCAGACTGCACTGGGAAACATTTTAACTCCACTGGGGATATCTTGTATTCTGCCGGGGGATATTCTTATACTCCGTTGGGGAATATTAAGACTGTCGGGGATATTAAGCCTTTTCAGTGTTAAAGGTAGATAAACTCTGCTCGGGGAGAATATTACCGATTCATTCACAGTTGCAAGTCTCAGCTGGGGAGAGCTATCATTACTGTCTTACTCTACGGGGAGTGAATGTTATTGGGACGCGTGCTAAGGATATGACGATGGCTTGCATCGAGACTTTTTTTCCCTTGTTTCTGCGGGAGAAGGTGCCTGCGGAGGCCCTATGGATTGAGTATTATCCCAACCTATGAGGTGCTTGGTAACTTTCGATCAAAATGACAAGTTTTCTTCTGGTAGGCAAGTGACGAGATGACGAGACATAGTCGTAGGCTTTGATCCCTAATTTTCTTTCCTGGACCGCCCTTTCGGGTTTTCAGTCCACCGGGATACCCTTTTTTCCCAAGCCGCCTTTTCAGGTTTTCGACTTGCCGGGTGTATAATTTTTTCATTCTCATCCCTAATTTTGCCTGAACCCTTTTGGTTCGCCGGGAAGCCCTTATTTTTGCCTAGGCCAGTCAACCTAGCGGGTCTTTATTCATGCGCGGTATTTTCTGACTATGTCCATGCTCTCAGGATGTAGGGAGGTGTCACTGTCAGTAGTGTTGTGTTGCCATACTACCAGAAGATCTTCGTTTGATCATGCAAGATTTGTTGCTGGAATTCATGTCCAATGCCCCAATTGATTCAGATGGAGATTTGCCCCTGACTATTTGGCATTTTGAGAGATTCTCTGAATCTTGACCTGACTGCCCCAGATGATGGACAATGATCATGCCGTGCCCCTTGATTGGAAGTGTCTTTCCACTTGAGGTGATCTTTTTTATTGAGAAGGTTTTTGTTCACTAGATATTCGTCGTGCGAATTTCTCTACTGTTTGAACAAATAGTCATATGCAAACAATGTTATTTTAAGAATGCAAAGCTTATGTCTGTCTTGAAGTTTTTGAAAATGCATTTTTTCAGTAAGATAGGAAAATTTTGTGAAATGTGACGTCAACTCAGGATTTACAGCATGCCCTACAGGAGTCAGGATACCTTTTGTAACAGTATGCTTTTGGACTAACCCATGCTTCAGCTAGGACTTTAAAGGGTTATAACGTGGCCTAGTTCACGGTTTAAGAAACAAAAGATAAAGGCTCAAAATGTATTTGTACCCACCCGTTCTTTGTGATGTTCTTCGATCCTAAACTCAGCTAATCGTGCATTAGATCTTGTTTGAGTCTTTGCTCTGATATACCAGTGATGGTTCAGATACTAACAATTTATTTTGGACAGGCGGTCATTTTGTTGAGAGTTTGCAGGATCTCTTTCCTTTTGGTTTTTATTATCCCTGTTTTTTGCATGAACTGTTTCTTTTTGTGATTACAGTCAGCGAGATGCTCCAGTTTTCCTTAAGTCTCCTTCACAGGTTTTGACTTATTGGGCTTTTATTTTGAGAGATAATAACTGCCTGTCCTTACGATTATATGGAACCAACACCGTCTTTTGTTTCGGAAGGACTTCTTTGATACCATTCATTATGTACCTGGATCAACTGAGAAAACTACACTGCCCCAGGTTATAATTAAGGGTTTTAATTTGTGAAAAGAAAAACTCCAACTTCTTTGGCTCAAAGGGGTTGACTAGGGATTATCTTCCTTATAACTCCACTATTTAGGATTTGAAACAATGCATGTACCTCGTCAGTGGGGTCTGTTCAAAAGCATACTGTAAAGATTTTGATATCATTTTCGTCATCCTCCCTCTAAAGGCTTAGAATTTTTTAGTCGAGAGTTGATCATCACAAAAAATGAAAGCAATTTGAATATAGTGAACACGAATGGATTGATTCAAAACAGACATATGCAATGCATTGATAAAGTAATAAAGTTTGACATGAATAAATGTTCGAACAATCAAAAGAAAATTACAAATTGAAAATTCTAATGAACAAAAGTCTTCTCGTCTCAGTACTTGTCACTTTAAATGGTGAACCTTGGGGGGATGGAAAAAGAATTCAATCTGACCGTCTTTTGTGAGTTCCAATGCTCCTTCATCAATCAGGTCTTGAATTTTGTTTTTCAACACCCAACAGATGTTAGTATCATGCCCCGGGCTGTTGGAGTGATATGCACACCTTGCATCAGGATTATACCTTGGGGAAGCTATGTTGGGATTCTTAGGAGGGTCCCTTAACGTCACCAGATTCAATCTCAACAAGTGTTGTAAAGCCTGAGACAACGACATGTTAAGCTTGGTAAATTGCCTCTTGGTCATATTTGGCTTACTCTGATCAACCCGTTGTTTATGGCAAGGTTGTTGTTGGACCCGTGAGGTAGTAGCAACTTGGAGAGGTCTATTCTTCATCAAACCAAACCTTTGACTTCTCGGAAGTTGATTAATGACTTGGTCCCCGGCCTTGACTATTTTCTTCATGTTGTTGTATCTGTCTTGATGAAGCTGGTTGATAATGGTTCTCAGCTTTTCTTGTTCCCGAGCTAAGCCTTGGATAAGAGCCATCTGCCCCAGCATCTGGGTTTTCATGGCGCTGAACTCAGCTTGCAGTTGTTCCAGCCGTTCGTCCTTATTGTCTTCAGGACTTTTCTTGACCAAGTTCCCAACAAGGAGTGTTTTCAACTCTTCCTGCCCCTTGGATAGTTTTAGGAATACGTCCATAAACTGAGCTTCTCGAGTTTGAAGATCTTGGTTGTCTGGTTGGAAAGCCATTGCTGAAATAAACAGCGAGAACATGAGAGACCTGTACTGGGAGACCTGTTATGCAATTATATGTATGTATGCAATGTTTTCAAGGATCCCGCGGGGTAAACAAGAAATTTGTTAGAATTTGTTTGAAGAAACTTCATGTCGTGAAGAGTCTTTCTTTAAGAGTCAAGCTCACCATATCGAGTGGGTCATAGGCACCGACTCGTGTTTTGATCTCTAGACGACATTGTCTAGATGAAAATAAATCCCCTTTGCCCCTTGCTAGACATTTGGTTTACCATGACCTGCATCACAAACCCTTGAGATCCTCGAAATGGTCAAGGAAATGTTAAGGCATGATGTTATGATGTGTATGCTATGCGTTTAAGCAAAAATGTAAGGTGATGTAAATAAACCCTGCAATAAATATAAATTAATGGATAAGAACTGTAAACAAAACCTGCAAGGAACTCATGTTGTCAGATAACAAGAATGTGCAAGTAGTTCAAGTTTGAAGGCACACAAGTCACACAAACAGCCTTAAGTTTAGGCTGGCATGGAGTTTAGGTATTACCCTCTTTCAGTTTAGTTGGTTCAACCTGTCCTAGAAATAGTAACCGGGTTCTAGAGTATCTCAATATCACTGACCACCCTCGATCGGTCATAATTCCAGTTTAGCAACCTTTTCTTGCGGCCGGAATCATCGCGAGAGTTTGGTCTCAATGAGTGTAGCATACTGCTACTGTTCTATGGCCAAGTTGGTCAATTTAAAGGTTCTAAGGTTAGTTGGTGCTTGATGACCCCTTAGCAGTCCCATATTCTCCTCGTTGCGTCACAAGGGATATCGGTACATACTAAAGTGCCACACTAACGTAGCTACTGCTTCAATCGTATCGGTCTACACCGTACAGTTCCCTCACAGTTTATTGCTAATTACCTAAAGGGTATCCCCCAGATCCGGGTTAGGATCTATAGTAACTCCGATACAAGCCCACAAATATAAAGCATACAAGTCAAGCAATTGAAGACAATATGAACTATTCATAAGGTACACCCCACTTATTAAATATCTCCAGCAGAGTCGCCAGTTCTGTGATACGGTGGGAAAGAATTGACTTTTTTTTTGGAATGCTGGTTTGCGTTTTGCGTTTGTTTTCGCAAAATGTCGCGGTAAGCAAGAGTCGCCACCGACTTTTATTTTATCCAACAAGGAAAGGAAAAAAGCACAGAAAAATTCCTTTTTGAGATATTTCTCGGGTTCGGGGGGTAGATTATAGAAAGGGAAGGTGTTAGCACCCTTTCTATCTGTGGTTATCCACGGGCTCTTAGGTACTTGCTCATATTGTTTTCAAAATTGCTTTCTTTGTGCTTGTGGGTTTGAAAAAGTTTTTGTTTTGAAACTTCGATTTAACTCTTGCTTTTGTCCTCAAGAGCGTATGAAGTGTTTTTTTTGAAAACTTTGTTCGAAAAGTGTAAGTGTGAAGAGTTTTTGCTTTTTGAAAGAGCAAGTACTTAAGAACCGTCTACCTACTCGAAAAAGGAATCGCTCTATGCTATCTTCCTTTAGACAATGCTATCCCACTATTGATGAGTAGGTAGCACCGTCGTTGGAGTTTAAGGGTCAATTCGAATTTAGGGACTTACGGTCACCAAAGCAATGTTAGGACGCCTTAGCGGTAACCCTAATGTCTTAGATCATTTATTTTGAGGCAACAATATCTGAGGCAACCGTTTCGAGGCGACTATGATCTTTAGACAAGAGGACAACCTCTAAAGTGACCTATACTTAATGACCGCGTACGAAGGCAACCAAGTGGGGTGTACCCTAAGAGTGCGCATGTGCGAGTGTGTCATTTTCAGTTAATTTTATCTTTGTACATGTTAATGGTGATCTATATTGATTTTAGGTTAAACATTCATTCTTGTCATGCATCCCTATTATCAAACATCTAACAGTTATATTTTGCGGAAAATAAATTGCGGAAATTAAATTACAAGGCACCGGGTATTTACATCGCCAAAAACAACCCTTTGAAGTTTAAATGCGGAAAATAAATAAAGCGATAATTAAATGGTCCTATTAGCTATTACAAACCGGGAACAAGTACAATATTGAATAAATAGATCGCATGCGGAAAATTAAATCGAGCGCAGATAGGGTTTTGACCCTTTGTTTGTTAAAGAAAAGATTCTTTTGTTTGTTTTTAATTTTAAGAAATAAACTATCCTAAATTAAATTAAATTAATTAAACTAATTAATAAAAAATAAACATTTTTGGGTTTTTTGTTATTTAAAGAAAGAAATAAAAATTGATCAATGTTAATAAAAACCTAATTATGTCTAAGTTAATTTTATTATTGAAAAATATATTAAAGTTATTCCTAATTAATGGCCTAAATTAATTAAATAAACATTTGTTAATAAAAATAAAAATTTGATTTTATGAAGAAAATATTATTTTTGTGATTTTAATTTTATAAAAAAAATGATTGGTTAATTAATATTAGAAATATAATAAAACAATTAAATAAACTAAATGAAAATAGAGAGAGATAGAGGTATATGGGCCTGTTTGGAGGTTCAGAATAGCAATTTGAGGCCCATTAAGCGCTCGCCTGGTTGACCTCCCTGGATCCCATGCGCGCTGGTTGACTTGGTCCATGGTAGACCATCAATTTCTGGCCACCAATTTTGGCCTATGGCCATCTGGCCATCAGATGCTTGAGGGTGTATGGTGTGCTTCGCGTTTGGATTTGCATGAGATAACCTGAAGAAAAAATACATAGAGAAATTTGGAGGACCTGGGATTCGAACCCAGGTCCTGAAAGTGATATGCTTGCACGCTTGCCACTGCACTGCTTTGATTCTATTGTTAGTAAAATACAAAGAAATTATAATATAAGCAAAACAAAATATATGCCAGAAAATAAAAATGCGCGAAAATTAATTTGAATTGGCCAATGGGAGAACGACAGCTCATCATCTTCTACCTCCAAATCCTGCAAATATTACTTGCGGATTTGGATCCGCAGCTAAATACACAAACTTTCTCTAAAATCTTCCCTAGGCCACATAAATCAATTCCAAAAACATGGCTGAGTTCGTCTTGGCTTCCTGATTAACATTATGTCCTTCTTGAGTCCTGATTTTTCCTGAAAAAGAAAGCCCTAAAAACAAACACGCAACCCTAGCTATGGTGTTTTGGGGTTACAGCGCCTATAAACCAAATTGAATAATGCAAAAAGTTTACAAATGTCATGAGGGTTATGAATATGCAAGCAATTTGTTCAAATGATGCAAGAATAATGAATCACGAATTCAAGAACCAAGGTGATTTTCGTGATACTTACAGTGCTTTGTGGTATGTGAGAACGCTTGCTCTTGATCCAGGAAGGTTGAGTGAACACCCAGGAAGCGATTGGGATAACTTTTGGCTTCTGAAAACGCCTCCTGTTATGATCTCGAATTCAAGCTTTTTACCACTTTTTCAAACTTTTGTTTTGCCTCTTCTTGCAGCCTCCAACCATTATTTTCGTGCCTTTTCCTTCCTTATGTAATGTATATTGCATTAGGGTAAGAAACTTGGTAGAAATCTCTCCACATCAATGCTCATGAATTGGATTTGATTCCACCATTACAACCTTCCAAATTTGGCCTAAATCATATCTTCTTGTAACCAATGCACTTGATGCGAATTTCATTCACATAATAGATGTATTCAAAGCCTAAAGCAACCAAAAAATCATGAGTTATAAATACTTTTGATTTTATATGAATTTATTTGATTTTATTTGATTTAAAATGAATAAATTCAATTAAAAATAAAATTAAATAATAAAAATAAGATATGGGCTCATGGATGAAGCTAGGACACGTGGAAAATGATGCAAGCTCAAATCAAGTGGAAAAGAATGGGCCCATTTGACAAAATTTGAAGTTTTGGGGATAGTTGACTTTTGGCAATTTTGCAAAAATGTCCAACTTCAACAATGCATAACTTCTTCAATCTTGAACTTTTGGAAGTGTTCTTGGACTTTTTAGAAAGCTTGAGATGTCCTATAATCAACCCGTTTGGTCTAATCTCATTTTGATATTCCATGCTCAAGTTATAAGCTTTGGAAAAAATGTGTTTTTCTTGACTTTCAAAAATGACCTATAATGTCCAAATTTATAACTTCTTGTGAGTGAATTTTATGATCTTGGGGTATGAAGATGGATTGTAGTTAATTGTGTCCTATTCAAAATGAGATTTGGATGGGTCATTACTCATAAAGTATGAGAAAGTTATGTTTGGTCAAAGTTGAGTTGACTTTTCCTACAAAACCCTAATTTAGCAACTTTTGAGTCTTGATGAATTTTGAGCAATCCTTGATGAATCTTGATCAACCCTTGATCAAATTATGAAATAACCTTCAAAATGAGAATGTTGACAAAAAATCTTGAGGTTTGACTGTTTGTAGGTCACAGTTGACTTTTGCCCTAGCACAGTCGATTTTTGGACCCTTTGAGCAATTGACTGAGCAAACATCCTCTACAAGGCTTGAAACTTGACATGGATGATCTTGAGAACATATTAGTACATTAGGGAGAACTTTAGGTCATTTGTACTCAAAGATCTTGATGCAACACAAAACCCTAATTTGGGGTTGACTGCCTTAGGAGATAGCTTGACTGTCCAACTCTTGAGCAATCTTGATACACTTGGAGATTTTTCTTGCACTATTTTGAGAAATATGAGAGGGAAAATTTTAGGGTACAACAATAACCATATATAGGTTCTAAGCTCCCCTTATCATGGATAAACAAGGCTTCTGATGAACACTTGGACACCAGAAGACAAACAAGAGACTTCACGCACTCATTGAAACATATCAACACTCTTGTGAAAATAACTCATCCTGAATCTGATATACCAACTCCAGGTCTTCAGACTTTTACAAGGTCATGTCTGATACATGGCCCTATATAACCACACAAATATCCATACCTCTTTGGATAACCAAGATATCGTGAACACATACTTGAACATCATACAAACATAAGCCCTTAAATAGCTTGTTTTAAGCATACTTACAACATAGGAAAACCACCTTCTTCATATTCATTTGCTCTAACAATCACTAGCAATTGCTGGTACTAGTGAAGTCTTCAAAATAGTAGTTATGCAGTCACCAAACATACTACTAACAACAGGATCAAGATCTGCATCTTCTAATCCACAAAGTCTGAACTCCTTCTTTTGACAACCATGTTGATCCTCAATCTTCCATAATCATAATCCCAAACCTTCCTTTACAAAATGATGTTACAACATCATTTAGGACATCAACCTTTCTTCACAGATCACAATAATTCAGTTCTTGATTTATCAACCAAAGAGATTATTAAGCTTGATAGTCTTTTTATGATAAGATCACAAAATATTAAATCTTCTGTGACTCATTCAGGTTGATACAGCCACCTGATCACCATAGAGAGAAATAAACTCTCAACAATATATGAATCATCAATTTAGATAGTAGATTTGCATCCATACCTCAGATAAGTACTCAGCTCTCGACAGGGTATTTGTCATTAGATAAAAAAACTTCCCCACACACACAACTGCAGATGATACTCATTTTCAATAGATGTTAGAGCACTTGAACTGACATCCTTTTTCTTCATCGTTTAACACAAGAAGATACTTTCAACATTCCAGACTTGGTCAGAGACTGGTCTTCAGCTCCATCATGATCAAACATTCCAACTTTGAACTTCACTGGTGAATAACAATACTCACCTCATGATCTACACACCAACTTCCTTTTTAGAGGAAGCACACACTTAGAGATGATGTCCCAACATCAGATACGACATCATCCATTCTTACTATGGTTCTGGGGGTAACTTCTATAGTAACTTATAATCAACTCTTGTGGGGGTTAACAAAAGGAAATAAACCAACAACCACTGATCAATCTTCAGGATCAAGCTACCAACATATGCAGGGGATTACACGAGCCACATCTCAAAAAGATTTTCTTTAGACCTCATGTCTGACTTTGAGATGATGGATGCCATTGTCTATACCTACAGAGGAAATTTCCTCTATTAGGTCTCTGGAACAGACTCTGCTAGGCATGACACAAAAAAAGACTTTTCAAAGCATCTGTTTCCCTTAATTCTTCAAAAATAATGCCCTTCAAATTTTAACATCTTCAAAGATATCACGACATTCTGTCTGACATCATATCAACCCTTGACAGGGGGATCTTTTTCAACAACTTCTGAGGGTACATAAAGAGAATTAAAAATTCTTTTTCTCAAGGGCAACCAAAATAATACTCAGGAGCATCAAACACTGTGGTTGGATCATAATACTCCTCTTCTAAAATAATCTGTTTTATAGCCACAAATAGGACTCCATGAATCTGGTACCTTTGATTAGAAGGATCTTCCAGATACGAGCTCATCTCATATACATAAAGGATCTGCTGGAGATTCCTTTATGGGTTCTTCTCAAGAACATGGAGCTCAACCTCTATACTCCCATAAGCCTTGGTCAGAAATAAACTGACACATGGAGTAGATAAATTGTTGATCGTGTCCTAATCAACCTGCATAAACCAGATGCCTCCTCTTCCAGATCAGGAGTAAGTTCCAAACAAAAAATATTCATAACATTTTTGTTCAGCACCCAAATCATCCGTTCTTCAACTAGTAGTTGTATACCTGCTGAAATAATGTTTTAACATCCCATAGAACATAAATTCCTCCTTCTTAGAACACACCATCCTTGACACTCTTCAAGGTCAATATGCAGATGTATATGATCATCATTGATCAATTGATTCTCATCAACCTTATTGATAAATGTCTTTATGAGTGGACTTGAGGAAAATCTCAAGTATCTTTGACACTTTTAATACGGTTGAAAATGTCAGCATATATTCTTTTGAGGGTAACAACCCTAGTATCCTTCAGGGTTATATCAGAAACCATGCAGCGAAATATAACGAACTCCTCAACAATATTCAGACACAATGCTTAAACCACTATCCAAGTACAAGCATGACAACCTAGGATTGAAGAAATAATCCCTACATACAGCAACTTCTCACTAAGCTGCAGGCCTGATGGCAACAACCATGAGCAATACCTGTCACATATAACCAATGATCCTTACCAAGAGATCATCCATACAATAGTATGAATTGTCCAAGTTCATACCTCTTTTCAGTAAATACTTTCTTCCTTGCCCATGACCAGAAAGTACCTTCTCAGGATCTCACCCGGAACAGAACAAGATGCCTGCTCTCATACCAATTAAAATTCTGCTATATCAGACTCAGATGTCCTACAAGGATGTCAAGACATCTGATCTGACTTAAACACACAGGCAAGATAAAACAGTACTGAAAAGATAAAGAAAACACCAGAATTGTTTACCCAGTTTAGTGTACAACAACACCTACTCTGAGGGCTACCAAGCCAGGAATGAAGTCCACTACCAGCAGTATTAATTTGTAGACCATACAACTAACACACTCGTTGAAGATCTACGCACTTAATCACTACCCAATGAACCTTCTACCTAGGTTCTCCCTAGAAATGGAATATCCCCATCCCACTTCCAATCACTTACAGTGATGACTAGCAGTCAATACCTCAGTCACTGCATCAACAGCCCTTCACCAAGATTCTGATCACACAGATAGACAGTTTGGAAGACACGCTTCCATGACAACCTAGCTAAGTCTCTAAGCCAAACTCAAATGTTTGTTAGCTTTGCTCCTAACTAAGAACACATCCTGGAGTTGCTTCAAAGCTTCCTCCAAGAACAATTCACCTCTTACCTACAGGCTTTGAGGTGAACTTGGTAACCTTCCTGTGATACGGTGGGAGAACTGCTTGAGTTTTGCGTTTGTTTTCGCAAATGTTTCGGTTGAGCAAGAGTCGCCACCGACTTTTTATTTTATCCTAAGGAAAGGTTAAAAAGCACAGCAAAAACCTTTGAGATGTTTTCTTGGGTTCGGGGGGTAGATTATAGAAAGGGAAGGTATTAGCACCCTTTCTATCCCTGGTTATCCATGGGCTCTTAGTTACTTGCTTAGATCACTTTCCTTGCATTTTCAATTGTTTAAAATGGTGCTTTGTGTGTGGGTTTGAAAATGTTTTGAAAAGAGGCCATCGTTGTGGCAACCTTTGTAATGATCCATGTTTGAATGTATACAAAGGTGTGTATCTTTTGAAAAGTTTTCAATGTTTTTGAAAGTTGTTTTGAAAGTGTGTTGTGATGTGTGGTTTTGAAAAGAAATAGGCAAGTGTGTTTTGCAAGTTGATCAAGTAACTAAGAGTTGTCTACCCCTAAATTTACTCAAAGGTTTTTTTTCTATGTTTTAACCCTTTTAACAATTTTGTTCCACCATTGTATTTGGTGGACAATCTTGCGTTAGGATGTTTAACGGGACAGGCGCGGGTCATCGTTTAGACCATGATTGCAATAGTGCCAAGTGTCTTTGGCAATTTTTCCTTTAAGGGACTTGATCATTTTTTAGGCAACTTTCGAAAGCGTCATCGAGGGACTATGATCATTTGAATTGTTTTGTTTTGCCAAAGACACCCAACATACAACATGGCCCATTATTGAAGGCAACAAGTGGAGTAACCCTAGGGGTGCAAGTGTGATTGGTGTTGTCCATTTTCATGCTTTGTTATCTTTGAATTAGGTCAAGCTATTTGTTATTTGATTTTTTGCATACAAACCCTAAGTCTATCATGGCATATTTAGAAAGCTTTAAAATGCGGAATTTAAAGTCCTAAATTATTACAAATAAGTGTCCGGGAATGGGGGTACAAATATTTACAAATGGGGATGAGACTTATAGGAAAGTAGTGTCCAAATATTTACAACCAAATCGAATCGATCGCAATGTAAAATGTATCAAATGTACAAGAATAGTAAAATGTGTATTGTAAATGTGTATGTGAATATTTACAAGTGTATGATTTATTTACAAGTTGAGAAAGTGTATTTATTAAGTATTGTTAACTTAATGGAAAAATTAAGTATTTATTTATTCTTTTTGTATTTTTGTTAAGTATGTACAAACAAAAGATTTAATAAAAAGAAAAGAAAAATGCCTTAAGTTAAAGAAAAGTATTTTTATGTATTTACATATTAATGTATTTTAATTAGTATTTTTATGTACAAAATTTAGATTAAACAAAAAAAGCTAAACTTAATAAAACAAAGTTTTTTATGTCTTTTTAATTGTTCAAAAATAAAATATAAACTATCCTAGAAAATTCTGTATATGTGTAAAAAAGGTTAAAGTGTTTTTATTTACAAAGAAAAGAATTAAATTGTGAAAGAAAAAATGAAAAGTTTGGTTAAAAGAAAACAAAAGAAACTCACATGGGCCTTAAGTTGAACAAACTGGACCATAATGAATTTATGAGAAAAACAGGAAGAGGGGGGTGTCAATTTTGAAACAGGCTTAGGCGCTGATGGGGCGAACCGGCCCATTATGTTTTACACATTTTTTTGTGAGGGTTTCAATAGTTCTGTGTCATTTGGGATTAGGGTTTGAAAACAGAGGCGCCGTTCATCACTTTGCTTCGTTCCTCTTCATCTTCTTAAACCATGCTTATCTTAACAAAACTTCCGCCAATGGCCGCCAGGCGCCTCCGTCAGCTCCTTCTTCTCCATGGTCACGTAGGCGATGGTTTACAAGGTATTGATTTTCGTTCTGTATGTTTTACGCCTTTGCATGTTTTTACTTACTTCTGATTCTTTTATGTTGCTTGATGTTTGTACGAGATGTGGAAAAGAAAAGAAAAAGGGGTTTATACCTTTGGAGAGGAGGTGAGGAGGACGGTGGCGTCCTAGGGCGGCCGGAGACGGAGGGAGCAGTGACGTTAGCTCTGGTGTTCCTGGTACTTTTTTATTTCGCCTCTTTTAGGTTTTATGATGGTACCTGAAAACCTTGTTCGCCTGATTCTGTCTTTTGCTTACATGCCTCTGTATGATTTTGATTCTTTTCCTCTTCTTATGTTCGCCCTTTGCTTCTGTTGCCTAGCTTATGGTTTACCCTGAGATTATTTGATGATGATATGTCTGCTGGCTCTGTATGTTTATGATATTGATAACCCTATGATGAGGTTATCTCTGAGGGCCTGTGTCTGGATATGTTGGATATTTCGCTTCTTTTCTTCTTCCACTGGCTTATGAGTTGCCCAATGATGAACAAAGTTCTGAGGGTTTGTTGGCTATTTTGGTTTTGATTTGTGGGTGTTACAGTTTGAGGATTTCTGATTTAGGCTTCAGGTTTATAAGCTTGGAGTTTGAATGCTTGCTTTGGTGTAGTTAAGGCTATGGTTTATGCAGGTTGATGGTTTGTATGAATTTTGTTTCAGTTTTTATGTTTAAGGCTATGGCTTCATGTTTGGTTCAAGGCTTATGCAGGTTGTGAGTTTGTGTTTGTCACAGTTTGGGCAGGATGCAAGCTCGAGGCTTTAGGCTTGACAGTTTGATGTTCTGAGTTGTTTTATGGTTTGAGGCTTGTTTAGGCTTTTTGAATGAAACTGAGTTTTAGGAATGCAGGTTAGCAGGCTTGGCTTTTGGCAAGCTTGAAGCAGCTTTGTCTTTACAGGTTGATGTGTTTGTTTTTGAAACTGAGCTTAGGTTTCAGTTTTGGAGAATAGTTGGACAGGACCTGTGTTGTTTGAGGCAGGTTGGAGGCAGTCTTGAGATGTTTTTACAGCTTGTGTTGCTTTTGTATTTTCTGCCTCCTCTACTGTTCTATAACAGTTTGTTTTTATATTCTTAAGCCTAAGCCCTGTAAGCCTTTCTTCTTTTTTATCTTTTTCTCTCTCTACAGTTTTAAGCATTTTTTATTGCTTAGATGTACTATTTTCTGAAAAAGCAACTTGGCTGGAAAGTGATGTGATTTTGATGTTGCTTGCAATGCATATTTTCCTCTGCATACTTCTTATCTCCTTTTTTCAGATTTTCTGCTTCTTGTTGACAGCATTTTGTACTTGTTTGATAGCTTGAATAGCCTTTTGGACAGCTTTGGACAATTTGAAATTGTAACTTTCAGTTTGCCTTTTTGGTTTGGTTAGGCAATTCAGTTTGGACTTCATAGTTGTACATGCTGTTGGAAACTTTTGGAATTATGCAGCTTTTGACAAACTTTGAATTTGTGCAATATTGTAATTTGTGCATTTCATATTTTATTTGCAAGCACCTTCTACCCCTCTTTGTGAACCAAGAGAAATCTTGTGATTTGCAGAGAGGGCAAACTGATTCCGGCCAGTTGCTTTTAATGATGAGTCCTTTTTTATCTGTCTGCTCTTAATTATTTTATCTGCATTTGACTTTTTCTTCTTTTTCTTTGTTTTGCAGATGAAAATCAATTGAGCAATGGGGAGCAACAACTGGAGGATGAAGATTTAGAAAAACTTAGGATTCAAATTTATTTCAATTTTAATCATTGTAAACATTATTATTATAAATACTTGTAAATAATTACTATATTTAAATAACAATTGTACAAATAATTAAAAATGAATAAAAGTCTTTTTGTTGATATTTCTTTTAATTCTTCTTCAATTATTTATTTAATTATTCATCTTTCTTAAATTATAATAACTGGAATTTATCCCAACTATTCTAATTTAGAACAAATAAATAATCAATAAACAACTGGCATTCCGAATAATCAAAGCATTGCACAGCTAAACAACAAACGTCCACATGTCCCTTTTTTCACTGATTAAATCCAACACTGCAAACTCAAATCAAATGCCTCAGCTCATCTCCCAGAGTAACTTGGAAAACACTGTAGAATTAATTCTTTCTGCGCGCACAAACCCTAGTTCTTGATTAAATGTCAGAGAAGCGTCCGCCTGATCAAAACCTGAGCCAACTCAACCAAACCCTAAGCAATCTATTTGAACTGCTTTAAAATCAAAGAAAACCCTAAATTTTGTCTGATTGTTAAGAAAAATTCTGTTTGACTGATTCTTGACAAATCTTGGAGAATATGGGAGGGCAAATTTTGGGGTACAACAGTTGCCCATGTTCAATCTTCTTAGACCTGAGGATGTAGATTGGCTTGCGTGCCTTTCGTGATCCGAAGGTGGAAGATGATTGAACATTAAGTGCCCAGAAATTTGCATTCGCATAGTGGAGTATCAACAATGTGATGTCGGGAATGGGCTTAATAGATGCCATTTGGAGAGATGATGGATAGGAGGATGGGCTTATAGATGCCATCTGGAGATGTGACAGAACCTTGTCGGGAATGGGCTTATAGATGCCATTTGGAAGTGTAATGGATAGTTGTGGAGATGGGCTTACAGATGCCATCGGGAGGTGTGACGGAACTTTGTCGGAAATGGGCTTATAGATGCCATTTGGAATTGTGTGTCGATCGCGTAAGAGATTCCTTAGCGAGAACTTGCGTACCTGAGAAAGAAAGATAATTTCCTGGCCTGTTACAAGGGTTGATCTACAAACTCTTCATGCAGATATGCCCTGGCTAGATACATGTATCAAATCTACAATCGATTACTCACAGATATGCCCTGGCTAGATACAGGTGTCGAATCTGGAATTGGTCATCTACAGATATGCCCTGGCTGGATACAGGTATCGAATCTGGAATTTGTCGTCTACAGATATGCCCTGGCTGGATACAGGTATCGAATCTGGAATTTGTCGTCTACAGATATGCCCTGGCTGGATACAGGTATCGAATCTGGAATTTGTCGTCTACAGATATGCCCTGGCTGGGTACAGGTATCGAATCTGGAATTTGTCGTCTACAGATATGCCCTGGCTGGATACAGGTATCGAATCTGGAATTGGTCGTCTACAGAAATGCCCTGGCTGGATACAGGTATCGAATCTGGAAATTGTCGTCTATAGATATGCCCTGGCTGGATACAGGTATCGAATCTGGAATTTGTCATCTACAGATATGCCCTGGCTGGATACAGGTATCGAATCTGGAAATTATCGTCTACAGATATGCCCTGGCTGGATACAGGTATCGAATCTGGAATTTGTCGTCTACAGATATGCCCTGGCTGGATACAGGTATCGAATCTGGAATTTATCGTCTATAGATATGCCCTGGCTGGATACAAGTATCAAATCTCTAAACTCTTCATGCAGATATGCCCTGGCTGGATATAGGTATCGAATCTACAATCAATCACTCACAGATATGCCCTGGCTAGATACAGGTATCGAATCTGGAACTGCGACAGCTGATAGTAATCATCTTTGGATTGACCTTTTTCTGAAAAGGCAAAACATTAGTTGTATGCAATGTCATGATGTATGAGATGCATGATGTCATGATGTTCTCAAAAATAAATGAGATTGTGTGATATGATGCGTATATGCATGCGTCATGGTGTATGATAATGTGATGAATGTATATGAATGTGTTTTCGACTAGGAAAATAAATCCCTGACGAAGGTCGGGAAATCAAATTTTGGGCTGACGTTGAAGAGTAGAGTTCTTCGCTTCCGCTGGGGATGATGGTTGCAAGAATAAACTGGTAGGAGAAGATGACTCCGTCAGGGGATAAAATTGTTGGAGAGATTACTCTGCGGGGAATTACTCTGTGGGAAGAGATACTTCGCTGAGGTTTTGACGATAACTCCGCTGGGGATTCCACTGATAAGTTATGTTGGGGGAATTTGATAAACTCCGCTGGGGATTGACAGATGGAAGTTTTAGCTCCGCTGGGGATTGAGAGTTTTGGCTCCACTGGGGAATTAGATTCTGTAAGGCTCTCTGGTTGGGGATTACAAGAATCTTTTGAGTTCGAGAAGGAACCGGTGTAGGGTTTCCTGATGATGAGTCCGTGTAAAACTGCATCTGGTTTTGAGAAGGAACCGGTGTAGGGTTTCCTGATGATGAGTCCGTGTAAAACTGCATCTGGTTTTGAGAAGGAACCGGTGTAGGGTTTCCTGATGATGAGTCCGTGTAAAACTACATCTGGTTTTGAGAAGGAACCAGTGTAGGGTTTCCTGATGATGAGTCTGTGTAAAACTGCATCTGGTTTTGAGAAGGAACCGGTGTAGGGTTTCCTGATGATGAGTCTGTGTAAAACTGCATCTGGTTTTGAGAAGGAACCGGTGTAGGGTTTCCTGATGATGAGTCCGTGTAAAATTGCATCTGGTTTTGAGAAGGAACCGATGTAGGGTTTCCTGATGATGAGTCCGTGTAAAACTGCATCTGGTTTTGAGAAGGAACCGGTGTAGGGTTTCCTGATGATGAGTCCGTGTAAAACTGCATATGGTTTTGAGAAGTAACCGGTGTAGGGTTTCCTGATGATGAGTCCGTGTAAAACTGCATCTGGTTTTGAGAAGGAACCGGTGTAGGGTTTCCTGATGATGAGTCCGTGTAAAATTGCATCTGGTTTTGAGAAGGAACCGGTGTAGGGTTTCCTGATGATGAGTCCGTGTAAAACTGCATCTTCCAACAGGTGATGAAGGAATTGTTGAACACTTTTGACATTCGAATGCCCCAAGTGATGATGAAGGAAACTTGCCCCAGGTTACTCTGCAAATTGAGAGATTTGTTGAAATCTTGACTGGACTGCCCCAGGTGTGCTGGATAGTGACATGTCATGCCCCTTGTTGATAGGAGAATTGTTGTTGGAAGTGTCATCCTTTTGAAGTGATTTTACTCACTAAGAGAGTTTTCGTTCCTCCGAACATTCGTTGTATGAATTTCTTCGCTGTCAAACAAATAGTCAAATGCAAACAGTGATATTCAAGCAATGCAAAGTTTATGTTTGTCTCGAAGTTTTGAAAAATGCGTTTTTTAGCAGAAAACTTTTTTATAAGACAAATCAACACAAGATTGAGAGCAAAGCCTTACAGGAGTCAGGATACCTTTTGTAACAGTATGCTTTCGAACTAACCCATGCTTCTATTAGGACTTTTGAAGGGTTGTAACGTGGCTTGGTTCACGGTTTAAGAAACAAAGGATAAAGGCTCAAAGTATATTTGTACCCACCCGCTCTTCGTGATGTTCTTCAACCCTAAGCTCAGTTAATTGTGCGTCGCACTCTATTCGAGTTTGGAACGACTTTTTGGGTGATGGTTCACCAATTGAATTTTGGGAGACAGTCATCATCTCCTTTTTCTTTTTCAACATTTTTCATGTTGTTGAGGATTTGTAACGACCTCGTTCTTTTGATTTTGATTTGTTATCCCTAACTTTTGCCTGACTGTTCCCGTTTTTGAGATCACAGTCAGCGGGATGCCCCAACTCTCTTAAGCTTCCTTTGTAGGTTTTGGCTTAGTAGGCTTTTTCTTTTCTGAGAGATTGACTGCCTATGTGATAGGGAACCATCATTGTCTTTTGATTCCAAAGGAATGCTTTTCTTTGACGTCGTTTGTTGTGTTACAAATTGAGAGTTTGCGACTTCAATACGCACCCTTTTGAATTAACTGAGAGACTACCCTGCCCCAGGTTTATATCAAAGGTTTTGATTGTTTAGAACAGAAAACTCCTACTTCTTTGGCTCGAAGGGGTTGACTAGGGATTATCTTCCTTATAACTCCAGTGTTTGGGAATTGAAAGAAATGCCTATACATCATCAGCAAGGTCTGTTCAAAAGCATACTGTATAAGATTATGGTATTGTTTCGTCATCCTCCCTCTAAAGGCTTGCAGCTTTTTATCAAGAGTCAAATATCATAAAGAAAGCATAAGAGTAGAGAAAACGAATGGATGAATTCAAGACAAACATATGCAATGCATTAATGAAATAGAGTTTGACATTAACAGTTAATTGTTTGAATAACAAAAGAAATTACAACTTTGAAAATTCAAATGAAGCAAAAGTCTTTCAGTTTGAGCTTTGTCACTTCAGGTGGAGAAACCCTTAACGGAAGATTTTCATCTCGCCGTCTGGCATGAACCTCAGTACTCCAATGTCGATCAGATCTTGAATCTTGTTCTTCAAGGCCCAACAGTCGTCGGTGTCGTGTCCCGGGCTATAGGAGTGGTAAACACAAAATGCGTCGGGATGATAGTTAGGAGCGGAGGTATTGGGCTTCCGAATAGGATCCCTCAAAGCAGTCAGATTGACCTCCAACAAACGTTCCAATATTAGAGATGACGGTATGTCAGTCTCCGTGAACTGTCTTCCCGACGTATTTTGATTACGCTGATTACCCCGTTGACGCTGGCGAGGTTGTTGCTGGGCTTGTGACCCTGAAGCAAGCAGAGGAGCCTTCCCCTTGTCTTCTTGAGTGGTGACTTGCTCTTCAACCTCAGATGTTTGCCCCAGTTGGTTATCCCAAAGCAGTTGGTTGACGAGAACTCTGAGTTCCTCTTGTCTTTGAGCCAAGTCCTGGATGAGAGCCATCTGGCCCACCAGTTGCCCCGTCATTTGGATCCTCATTGTCGTCAGCTCAGACTGCAGTGCTTCCAACTGATCGCTCCTGGCATTGTTTGAATTCCCCTGGACCATGCCTGTTGTGAGGAGAGCTTTCACTTCTTCTTGCCCCAGGGACAGGTTCAAGAACATTTCCTGCAGCTGAGCAGTCTGGTCCTGGATATCCTTGACAGTCCTCTCTAGAGCCATCTCTTACTGAAATAAACAGTATGAGAGTAAGGAAACCTGAAAAAGGAAAAACTGTCAAGATGCAATGCATGATATGCGGATGCATGCTTTCAAGGATCTCTTGGGGTAAACACAAGAGAATGTTAGAGGTTGAACTTGAGTCTTCGATTGGAGAACTTTGTACCGGTGGATGTCTTTCCACGAGAATCAAGCTCACCATGTCAAGTGGGTCATAGCCCCTGATTCAAGTTGTTGCACTTGATCTTTGATGGCATTTGTTTAGAGGAGAAAACCCCTTGCCCTTTGGTAGACGTCTGGTTCAACGTGACCCTGCATCCACAGACCCTCAAGATCCTTGAAAAGGTTTATTGAAAATGCTATGGTATGATGTTATGTACATGTATGCAAAAGCAAGTGAGTGTATATGCAGGTAATCATATTCACACAAAGCAAACAAGTCCTTAGGTTTAGGCTTGCATGGGGTTTGTAGGTAAGTACCCTCTTGAAGTTTCGTTGGTTAAGACCTGTCCTATCAAAAGTAACCGAGTTCTAGAGGATCTCAATATCACTGACTACCCTCAATCGGTCATAACTCCAGCATCGCAATCTTTTCTTGCGGCCAGAACCATCGCGAGAGTTTAGCCTCAATGAGTGTAGCATACTGCTACCGTTCTATGGCCAAGTTGGGTCAATTTAGGGTTCTAAGGTCGGTTGGTGCTTAATGACTCCTCAGAAGACACATATTCTCCTCGTTGCAACACAAGGGATATCGGTACAGACCAAGGTGTCACACCAATGTAGCAACTGCTTCACCCATGTCGGTCTACGCCGGACAGGTCCCTCACAGCTTATGCTACCTAAAGGGTTTTCCCCAGATCCGGGTTATGATCTATGAAACTCCGATGCAAAGCCCACAAATATAAAAGCAAACAAAGCAAGCAATTGAAAATAAATGTGATCTAAATCCTAAGGTAACCCCACTTTTAAATCATCCCCAGCATAGTCGCCAGTTCTGTGATACGGTGGGAGAACTGACTTGAGTTTTGCGTTTGTTTTCGCAAATGTTTCGGTTGAGCAAGAGTCGCCACCGACTTTTTATTTTATCCTAAGGAAAGGTTAAAAAGCACAGCAAAAACCTTTGAGATGTTTTCTTGGGTTCGGGGGATAGATTATAGAAAGGGAAGGTATTAGCACCCTTTCTATCCCTGGTTATCCATGGGCTCTTAGTTACTTGCTTAGATCACTTGCCTTGCATTTTCAATTGTTTGAAATGGTGCTTTGTGTGTGGGTTTGAAAATATTTTGAAAAGAGGCCATCGTTGTGGCAACCTTTGTAATGATCCATGTTTGAATGTATACAAAGGTGTGTATCTTTTGAAAAGTTTTCAATGTTTTTAAAAGTTGTTTTGAAAGTGTGTTATGATGTGTGGTTTTGAAAAGAAATAGGCAAGTGTGTTTTGCAAGTTGATCAAGTAATTAAGAGTTGTCTACCCCTAAATTTACTCAAAGGTTTTTTTTCTATGTTTTAACCCTTTTAACAATTTTGTTCCACCATTGTATTTGATGGACAATCTTGCGTTAGGATGTTTAACGAGACAGGCGCGGGTCATCGTTTAGACCATAATTGCAATAGTGCCAAGTGTCTTTGGCAATTTTTCCTTTAAGGGACTTGATCATTTTTTAGGCAACTTTCGAAAGCGTCATCGAGGGACTATGATCATTTGAATTGTTTTGTTTTGCCAAAGACACCCAACATACAACATGGCCCATTATTGAAGGCAACAAGTGGAGTAACCCTAGGGGTGCAAGTGTGATTGGTGTTGTCCATTTTCATGCTTTGTTATCTTTGAATTAGGTCAAGCTATTTGTTATTTGATTTTTTGCATACAAACCCTAAGTCTATCATGGCATATTTAGAAAGCTTTAAAATGCGGAATTTAAAGTCCTAAATTATTACAAATAAGTGTCCGGGAATGGGGGTACAAATATTTACAAATGGAGATGAGACTTATAGGAGAGTAGTGTCCAAATATTTACAACCAAATCGAATCGATCGCAATGTAAAATGTATCAAATGTACAAGAATAGTAAAATGTGTATTGTAAATGTGTATGTGAATATTTACAAGTGTATGATTTATTTACAAGTTGAGAAAGTGTATTTATTAAGTATTGTTAACTTAATGGAAAAATTAAGTATTTATTTATTCTTTTTGTATTTTTGTTAAGTATGTACAAACAAAAGATTTAATAAAAAGAAAATAAAAATGCCTTAAGTTAAAGAAAAGTATTTTTAATTATTTACATATTAATGTATTTTAATTAGTATTTTTATGTACAAAATTTAGATTAAACAAAAAAAGCTAAACTTAATAAAACTAAGTTTTTTATGTCTTTTTAATTGTTCAAAAATAAAATATAAACTATCCTAGAAAATTTTGTATATGTGTAAAAAAGGTTAAAGTGTTTTTATTTACAAAGAAAAGAATTAAATTATGAAAGAAAAAATGAAAAGTTTGGTTAAAAGAAAACAAAAGAAACTCACATGGGCCTTAAGTTGAACAAACTGGCCCGTAATGAATTTATGAGAAAAACAGGAAGAGGGGGTATCAATTTTGAAACAAGCTTAGGCGCTGATGGGGCGAACCGGCCCATTATGTTTTACACATTTTTTTGTGAGGGTTTCAATAGTTCTGTGTCATTTGGGATTAGGGTTTGAAAACAGAGGCGCCGTTCATCACTTTGCTTCGTTCCTCTTCATCTTCTTGAACCATGCTTATCTGAACAAAACTTTCGCCAATGGCCGCCAGGCGCCTCCGTCAGCTCCTTCTTCTCCATGGTCACGTAGGCGATGGTTTACAAGGTATTGATTTTCGTTCTGTATGTTTTACGCCTTTGCATGTTTTTACTTACTTCTGATTCTTTTATGTTGCTTGATGTTTGTACGAGATGTGGAAAAGAAAAGAAAAAGGGGTTTATACCTTTGGAGAGGAGGTGAGGAGGACGGTGGCGTCCTAGGGCGGCCGAAGACGGAGGGAGCAGTGACGTTAGCTCTGGTGTTCCTGGTACATTTGTATTTCGCCTCTTTTAGGTTTTATTATGGTACCTGAAAACCTTGTTCGCCTGATTCTGTCTTTTGCTTACATGCCTCTGTATGATTTTGATTCTTTTCCTCTTCTTCTGTTCGCCCTTTGCTTCTGTTGCTAGCTTATGGTTTACCCTGAGATTATTTGATGATGATATGTCTGCTGGCTCTGTATGTTTATGATATTGATAACCCTATGATGAGGTTATCTCTGAGGGCCTGTGTCTGGATATGTTGGATATTTCGCTTCTTTTCTTCTTCCACTGCTTGGATGCTGAGATGCTTATGAGTTGCCCAATGATGAACACAATTCTGAGGGTTTGTTGGCTATTTTGGTTTTGATTTGTGGGTGTTACAGTTTGAGGATTTCTGGTTTAGGCTTCAGGTTTATAAGCTTGGAGTTTGAATGCTTGCTTTGGTGTAGTTAAGGCTATGGTTTATGCAGGTTGATGGTTTGTATGAATTTTGTTTCAGTTTTTATGTTTAAGGCTATGGCTTCATGTTTGGTTCAAGGCTTATGCAGGTTGTGAGTTTGTGTTTGTCACAGTTTGGGCAGGATGCAAGCTCGAGGCTTTAGGCTTGACAGTTTGATGTTCTGAGTTGTTTTATGGTTTGAGGCTTATTTAGGCTTTTTGAATGAAACTGAGTTTTAGGAATACATGTTAGCAGGCTTGGCTTTTGGCAAGCTTGAAGCAGCTTTGTCTTTACAGGTTGATGTGTTTGTTTTTGAAACTGAGCTTAGGTTTCAGTTTTGGAGAATAGTTGGACAGGCCCTGTGTTGTTTGAGGCAGGTTGGAGGCAGTCTTGAGATGTTTTTACAGCTTGTGTTGCTTTTGTATTTTCTGCCTCCTCTACTGTTCTATAACAGTTTGTTTTTATATTCTTAAGCCTAAGCCCTGTAAGCCTTTCTTCTTTTTTCTCTTTTTCTCTCTCTACAGTTTTAAGCATTTTTTATTGCTTAGATGTACTATTTTCTGAAAAAGCAACTTGGCTGGAAAGTGATGTGATTTTGATGTTGCTTGCAATGCATATTTTCCTCTGCATACTTCTTATCTCCTTTTTTCAGATTTTCTGCTTCTTGTTGACAGCATTTTGTACTTGTTTGATAGCTTGAATAGCCTTTTGGACAGCTTTGGACAATTTGAAATTGTAACTTTCAGTTTGCCTTTTTGGTTTGGTTAGGCAATTCAGTTTGGACTTCATAGTTGTACATGCTGTTGGAAACTTTTGGAATTATGCAGCTTTTGACAAACTTTGAATTTGTGCAATATTGTAATTTGTGCATTTCATATTTTATTTGCAAGCACCTTCTACCCCTCTTTGTGAACCAAGAGAAATCTTGTGATTTGCAGAGAGGGAAAACTGATTCCGGCCAGTTGCTTTTAATGATGAGTCCTTTTTTATCTGTCTGCTCTTAATTATTTTATCTGCATTTGACTTTTTCTTCTTTTTCTTTGTTTTGCAGATGAAAATCAATTGAGCAATGGGGAGCAACAACTGGAGGATGAAGATTTAGAAAAACTTAGGATTCAAATTTATTTCAATTTTAATCATTGTAAACATTATTATTATAAATACTTGTAAATAATTACTATATTTAAATAACAATTGTACAAATAATTAAAAATGAATAAAAGTCTTTTTGTTGATATTTCTTTTAATTCTTCTTCAATTATTTATTTAATTATTCATCTTTCTTAAATTATAATAACTGGAATTTATCCCAACTATTCTAATTTAGAACAAATAAATAATCAATAAACAACTGGCATTCCGAATAATCAAAGCATTGCACAGCTAAACAACAAACGTCCACATGTCCCTTTTTTCACTGATTAAATCCAACACTGCAAACTCAAATCAAATTCCTCAGCTCATCTCCCAGAGTAACTTGGAAAACACTGTAGAATTAATTCTTTCTGCGCGCACAAACCCTAGTTCTTGATTAAATGTCAGAGAAGCGTCCGCCTGATCAAAACCTGAGCCAACTCAACCAAACCCTAAGCAATTTGTTTGAACTGCTTTAAAATCAAAGAAAACCCTAAATTTTGTCTGATTGTTAAGAAAAATTCTGTTTGACTGATTCTTGACAAATCTTGGAGAATATGGGAGGGCAAATTTTGGGGTACAACACTTCCCACAACACATGAGGTTTACCTTGACAAACCCTAGACTTATACATCTTGAGCCGTGTATTTTCTAGGTTTCAAACCCTTCTATTTATAACATGTTATCCAATTGATTTGGGACCTTCAATCACAGCAAATCAGCTGTAACAAACTACAGAAACTTATGCCCAAAGAAAGGTCTTCAATCTTTACTTTCCTAAATAATCTCCTTATTTAGAAAGTCTTCATTCTCCTTGATTTCTGATTGAATTTTCTAAGCCTTTAAATATGCACCACATAGGATGCATAATATCCTCACGCATATTCTGCCAATGTTGAGAACAAACTGAATCTCATTAATCAAGCTCAGTAGGCGCGATGTCAAGACATCTTCTTCGACATGTTGTTCCAATTGTTGAAAAAGTTCAACACAACATGTTCTGACATTGTAATAGGACTTCTTGTTGTACATGTTCTTCTTATCCTATTCTTCATTGCTACTATTATTTGTTTTATAAAAAATTAAGCCAATCCTAAAACAAGAGAACTAACAGTAACCATTGAATGACTCTAATACAAGCATAAAACTTAGAATTGTCAATGGATTTAGCTCTTAAAGCTTAAACCACGCGAAGAGAGTCACTTTCAAAAATGATGTTGGGTGCAAGTGTGAGTGGTTATAGTCCCACATTACCTATGAATGGATGAAATGTTGGATTTATAAGAGAGATGACTCATTTACCTAACACCTTAGGATTTTGGGTTGAGATGTGGCGTCTCTCTCTTGTGGTCCTGGAGCATTGCTTTAAGTGGCTTCTTAAATGCTAAAACTTCCACTTCGATAACAGAAGGCTTAGTGATAGAGGAGTATATTAGAGTTTATATTATTAGTTATTAGATTTGTTATCGGACTCTTATTAGTATTTAGACTTTTAGATTTATTATCTATTAAGAATATAATATAATGTAGTCTCGTAAAGATATTGTGTTAAGAGTGAAAATAGCCTTGAGTTATAGGACAAGGGACCTCCTGAACAATGATAAAACTGTGGAATATTTCTCTCCCTATTTTCTCATTTTTCTGCTCTTTAAATAGCAGGTTTGATACAAGCAAAGATAGATTTCTACAATCAATCCAATGGCTAGCCTAGAATGTAGGGATTGAAGATAGATTCTAACAGGATTTCCTAACGGAATGAAAAATAATAACAAGTTTATTTGCTGAGCTGTGCTGCTTCTAGAATCCTAGGAAAGTACAGTTGTAAAACTATTTTATTCATAGTTGCTGAGGTATTTTGGTCTTGTCCTTATGCGTATGGGCCTTTGTGTGTCATTGGGCTGGGCTGCAGCAGCTGGATTGGAGTCTCTTTCAGCAGTACTGTCATTGACAGTAATGGAGGGGGTGTTATCAGTGCTAACATCACCGCGGGCAGGGAAAACCACCTTGTCCTCAAGGTGATAAG
Source organism: Vicia faba (assembly GCA_948472305.1). NCBI lineage: Eukaryota > Viridiplantae > Streptophyta > Magnoliopsida > Fabales > Fabaceae > Vicia > Vicia faba. The sequence goes on from OX451739.1 coordinate 730,982,732, forward strand.
TATCCGAAATGTGTGACCAAGTTTCCCAGCTAGTATCTTCTGGTGTAAGACCCTGCCACTGAACCAGAACCATGCGAACAGGGGGAGATGTGGATTCATCCCACTTGGAGTCAAGTATTGATAAAGGTGTGACAATTGGATGATTATTGATGGAAGTGGGAGGTAAGGAAGGTGTGTTCGGCTCGACCGGACCATGATGGGGCTTGAGTATGGAGCAATGAAATACAGGGTGAATTTTGGAATTGGGTGGAAGGTCTAGTCGATATGCAACAGATCCAATTCGTTCCAGGATTTTGAAGGGGCCGTAATAGCGCTGAGACAGTTTGGTGTATGATGAATTCTGAACTGATTTTTGGCGATATGGGCGGAGTTTGACATAAACCCAAGAATCAACCTGAAATGAGACATCACGACGTTTAGTGTCAGCATATTGTTTCATGCGGTTTTGTGCCTTGGACAGTGTTGTTTGGAGTTTTTGTATGAGATGTTGTCTAGAGGTGATGAGAGAGTCCACTGCTTCAATGGTAGAGGAGCCAATTAAGTACTGTGGAATGCTAGGAGGGGGTTTCCCAAAAGTTATTTCAAAAGGGGAGTAGCCAGTAGAGGAGTGGATTGAAGTGTTATAGGACCATTCAGCAAGGTTAAGATAGTTGTACCATTGATTGGGTTGTTTGTGTACGAATGCTCTGAGGTATTGTTCTAGAATTCTGTTGAAAACTTCAGTTTGTCTGTCGGTTTGGGGATGATAAGCGGTGCTCATTCGAAGTTTTGTTCCGCTCAATTTAAACAGTTCCCGCCAGAAACGACTGATGAAGATTGGATCACGATCTGATACAAGGCTTTTAGGAAAACCATGATGTTTGCAGACGATGTCCATGAATAATATGGCGACTTTGTAAGCTGTAAAATGAGAAGGTAAAGCGCCTAGATGGACTCCTTTGGAGAATCTGTCCACAACCACTAAGATAACTGAGAAACCATGAGAAGTAGGCAACCCGGTGATGAAATCTAGTGATAAATCTTCCCAGATGGCTGAAGGTATGGACAGAGGTTGGAGGAGACCTGCAGGTTTTTTGGTAGTATGTTTGGTTTGTTGGCATGTAGGACAGTGGGTTATGAATGTGTGCACGCTGTCTCTAAGTCCTTCCCAGAAAAAATTAGACTTGAGACGAGCAAGGGTTTTGGTAATGCCCATATGTCCTCCTAATGGTGTAGAATGAAATTCTTCCAATAGTTGGGTGCAGAATGGGCTGTGTTTATCAATCCAAATGCGGTTTTTGTAGAGAATGAGACCTTGGTGTATTTTGTGGTGTGGGTAGGATGAAGGGTTGTTTTGGATGTTTTGTAGTAGTGTATGGAAAGGTTGGCTATTTTGTAGGGATTGGCGAAGGTGATCAAGAAAAAGAAAATGAGGGATAGAGAAAGAAAGGTGCGTACCTGGGCCTTCTGGAGCACGAGAGAGAGCATCAGCGACTACGTTACTTTTTCCAGATTTGTATTGGATTGAGTAATCGTAACCGAGGAGTTTAGCCAGATATTTGTGTTGTTCAGGAGTTTGAATGACTTGTGATAGGAGATCTTTGAGGCTCTTGTGATCGGTGAAGATGGTGAATCGATGTCCCAATAGATATTGGCGCCATTTCTTGACAGCAGATGTGATGGCATGAAGTTCTCTAACGTATGTGGAGGATCTTTGTAGTTTCTTGCAGAAGGGTTGGCTGAAAAAAGCGATTGGGTGTGAGTTTTGCATCAGAATGGCGCCCATGGCTGTGCCGGAAGCATCTGTCTCGATATCAAAAGGGATAGAGAAGTTGGGTAAGGCCAGAGTAGGGGTTTGTGTCATTGCTAGCTTGAGTTGGTCAAATGAGGTTTGCGCTTCTGGTGACCAGAGAAAAGCATCCTTGCGCAACAGTGCGGTGAGTGGTGCAGCGATAAAAGCATAGCCCTTGACAAATTTTCTGTAGAAACCTGTGAGGCCAAGAAATCCACGAAGCGCCTTGATGGATTTTGGAGTTGGTCAATCAACCATAGCTTGAATTTTGGAAGGTTCAGGTTGAACTCCATTGACAGATATGATATGGCCTAAATACACCAGATGGCGTTGAGCAAAAGAGCATTTTGAATGTTTGAGGAAAAATTTTCCCTCCAGTAGCTTAGTGAATACTTGTTCTAAATGACTGAGGTGAAGTTCAAGGGATACACTATAAACCAGAATATCGTTGAAGAAAACTGTGACGAAACGGCGAAGTAAAGGTTGGAGCAATTCATTCATTGCGGCCTGGAAGGTGGACGGAGCGTTACAGAGCCCAAAAGGCATCACGCGGTATTCGTAGTGACCCTGGTGAGTTCTGAAGGCTGTTTTCTCGATATCGTCCTCGTGCATTCTGATCTGGTGGAATCCTTGCCGTAAATCGAGTTTAGAGAACCATGAGGCACCACCTAGTTCGTCAAGCAATTCGTCTATGGTGGGCATTGGAAAACGGTCGCGGATGGTGATTGCGTTAAGAGCTCTGTAGTCGACGCAGAATCGCCATGTACCGTCTTTCTTCTTAACAAGAAGAACTGGAGAAGAGAAAGGGCTGCGGCTGGGTCGTATGAGGTGATGTTGTAGCATTTCTGTAACTTGTTTTTCGATTTCATTTTTTTGTGAAAAAGGATAGCGGTAGGGTTTCACGGATACTGGGGAAGAAGATGGTGGGAGAGTGATACGGTGGTCAGAGTTGCGCGATGGGGGAAGCGCAGGTTTAGGGTCAAAGATTAAAGAGTGTTGGGTAATGAGTTTGGTGATAGCAGGGATGCGGTGTGGATCGGGTACAGGATCGGGTTGGAGTATTTGAATATGAAAAAATTCAGAAGCTGAATTGGTCTGGACGCAGCGCTTAAGTTGTTGGGCCGAAATTGCTGTTGGGCCTGGGTTGGCATCTGCTTTGAGGGTGATTTGGTTGGTATTGTAAGTAAAAGAGAGGGTGAGGGCTGAATAATCCATAACAACTGGGCCCAAAGATTTAAGCCATGGGGCCCCAAGAACGATATCTGCCCCACTGAGGGGAAGGACATAGAAATCGACGGTAAATGGATGGGATTGGAGATTCAACGCCACGTTAGCACAAAGTTTTTGACATTCCAAGAGGTGACCGTTGCCAACCATAACCTTAAGAGTATTCACAGGGGATGATGGTAAATTCAGAAATTTCGCAACACGACTCTGGATGAAGTTGTGAGTACTCCCTCCGTCAATGAGTACTGCAACTGCTTGATTCGCGATTTGGCCAAGGATACGGATGGTGGCTGTAGCAGAGGAGCCGGAGAGCGCATGAAAACTAATTTGTCCATCCAAGTGGTTATCGGTGGTGGAATGGGGATCTGGCTCAATTGGTGGAGTTAGGGTTCGAATGGGGTCTGGTGGTTCGGTGTCGGATTCGTCTGAAACAAGGAGGAAGAAGCGGCCCTTACATTTGTGACCGGGAATAAAAGTTTCTTCGCAATTTTAACATAGGCCTTTTTCACGGCGGGACGCCATCTCCTCTGAGGACAGCTTGCGGTATTGTAAACGTGGTGGGGTGGGGTTTGGTTGTGGTGTGGTGGTGGTAAGGGCGTTGGATGTTTGTGCGGTGGAAGCAGAAGGTTTGGGTTTGAAGCCGCGGCGGCGTTCCTCGATCTTATCTTCTTGTATCTTGGCTAAAGCGGTGGCTTGGGATAGATTGTGGGGTTGCAAGGCCTGAACTTCACGGCGGATCTCCGGTGAGAGGCCAGAGATAAAGCAGCTGAGAACGAAAGGAGGTGGTAAACCAACGATGCGATTAGCCAATCGTTTGAAATCTGTGAGGTACTGGTTGAGGGTTCCTCGTTGGGTGAGTTTGAAAAGAGATTGGCTGGGATCTTCATAGTAGCTAGGAGCAAAACGAGTTTCAAGGGTCTGTAACAATTCAAACCACGTGGTGATGAGGCCGTTGCGGAACATATATTGGTACCAGCTTAATGCCGGACCTTCCATGTAAAAGGATGCAACGGTGAGACGTTCCTCATCTGGTGTTCTGTGATAATTAAAAAATTGGTTGATTTTGAAGATCCAGCCCATAGCATCTGTGCCATTAAAGCGTGGAACCTCAAGCTTGATATGGGGTCGTGGATGTGGGGGAATGGGTGGCGGTGGTGGTGTGGGTGTCTGGTTTTGGGTCGCAAGTTGAGCTAGGATAAGGTCGACTTTCTCAGAGAGATCATCGAGCCTTTCTGCATTTGTGGGTCTGGCCATGGTTTGGATATTAGGGAGGATCGATGAAAGCACCAAGTTGTTAAGAGTGAAAATAGCCTTGAGTTATAGGACAAGGGACCTCCTGAACAATGATAAAACTGTGGAATATTTCTCTCCCTATTTTCTCATTTTTCTGCTCTTTAAATAGCAAGTTTGATACAAGCAAAGATAGATTTCTACAATCAATCCAATGGCTAGCTTAGAATGTAGGGATTGAAGATAGATTCTAACAGGATTTCCTAACGGAATGAAAAATAATAACAAGTTTATTTGCTGAGCTGTGCTGCTTCTAGAATCCTAGGAAAGTACAGCTGTAAAACTATTTTATTCATAGTTGCTGAGGTATTTTGGTCTTGTCCTTATGCGTATGGGTCTTTGTGTGTCATTGGGCTGGGCTGCAGCAGCTGGATTGAAGTCTCTTTCAGCAGTACTGTCATTGACAGTAATGGAGGGGGTGTTATCAGTGCTAACATATTGGAAATCAATCAAATAAAAAAGTCTTTTGTCTTCTTTTATTTTATTTAATCTATTTAGTGTTCATTTCTTTTTAATATAGAAATCTTGTTGATAGCTTTAATAGAAAAACTTCCTATCACTAACTCACATCCCAAGCCGTATATGCAGTGTGAAAGTTACTCAACCTATTACATTTGAAAATTACATTTGAAATGAAAGTATTTTAAAGTTGTAGAAGTGGGGGATAAATGTAGGGGTAGGATCGAGTTTTCGTACCCGCCAGAAAGCAAAATCATCTCCGCACGTTTACTGAATTCTGACATTTCAAAACCAAACATGTCGCCCACAAGCAAACTCTACCATTTCTTTAAGCCACTTCCTCCCATAGCGTAAATTAATCAATCACATCAACATAGGTATATACAACAAAAATATTTCATATACACCTACTTTTATATATAATTAATTAAATAGAAGAGATGCTTAATTCAACTTATACTTAAAAATTATAATTAATTAACATAATTAGATTAAGTCACAAATTTAATTATAAATAAAATTAATTATCTATGTATGCCCAATCTCCATATATACAATTCACCTTCCAAACTAAAAGTAAACAAAGCTAAAGTAAAATGGTTGTATCCAAAAAATGGTTGAGAAACGTTCGAAGAAAATTCCTAAGATCATCCAACAACAAAGACATAGCTCTCCATCCTCGTATAAGTGTTTGCACAAATCAAAGCGAACAACCAATACTTCAAAATGAATCTACCACGACCACCGCCAGGGAAGACTTTATCAAATTACCATCACCACCACCAATTAATTCTTCATCAACCAAATTATTCACTAAGGAAGACTTTGCAGCAATCAAGATTCAAGCTCATTTCAGGGGTCATCTTGTACGTAAGAGTTATTGATAATTTGTACATACTATATATAGTTTGCTAGATGTGTATCATGTTTGATTTGTTATTGTTGAATCATGAACAGGCTAGAAGAGCACATAGAGCCTTAAAAAGTTTAGTGAAATTGCAAGCATTGGTTCGTGGGGTGTGTGTGAGGAGACAATCGCGTATAGCAATGCAGTGTATGCATGCACTTGTTCGTTTACAGGTTAGGGTTCGTGCAAGGCAATTGCTTGATACCTTTGATCCTACTCAATAATATACTATACTAATCGGTAAGATAATGACATATCTCATTTGTAGATAATGATTTTGCTCATATCTCATTTGTAGAGTATTAAAAGTTAAAAAAGATGGGATGATAAAAGGAATAGCTATAGAAGGAAACGAGTGTGAAATTGTAAGATATGACAATTTTGATTTGTTTGAAGTTGAAAAACCATTAGTTTTAGGGCTGATGATGTTATTTGCTAAGGTTCTTTTGTGGTTATTTAACCCTTCCTGATTAATTCTAATATGTTGGTGTGTATGTTAATGAGTTTGGAACTTAGAAGAAGATTAATTTGGTAGTAACCAAATTTGACTATGGTTGCTCCTTCCAATAACAATGATATGTGCAGATTATTTAATGAATTCATCCTGTGGCACTCTTCTTTTGGTGGTGTTTTGAGGAGTGATATAAAATAACCCGTTCAATTATAGATGTTTAGCTTTGGATGATTTTTATGATGTGAGTTTGAAACATAGTCACTAAGATCTTAATCTTATATTCGTTGTCTTGAATGCATAAATGCGTTAAGAAAAATGACTCCAAAGCAAATTATGATACTTAAGCACTCGTTTGGAAGTTTGGACTTTGGAGGAGAAGAGAGTCGAAAATTTTGAAAAAAAGGAAATGATATAAATAAAATTTTTGAAGGGTTTTGGTAGGCAAAATTTTGGACAGTTTATTTTTTATTCATATAATAATTAAAAAAATTTTACAGTTTGGATAAAATCAAAGTTTATATTAAAGACCGGCTTTGGAAGTCTTACATTAGATTTTCATTTATATATAACATTTATTTTGTGTTAGTGGCAGCATGTTAATAAAAAAATCCCTAGCATATGCCATAAGTCTAAGCACTGAGTGTAAATAATGAGAAGCATTAATTCTTTTCCAAATGTTCCGGTACCGCTAATTTTCATGCTTACCCTAACGAAACTATATAAAGTCCAAAATGAAATGTCTTCCTGCATAACTTTAAGATTGTAACTCACAGAACAAGCACATATCAAATTTTGCAAATCATTCCTTTTTATTATTCCATTGCTAAAAATATGAAGGCATTTCAAGAATGTTTGGTAGTCCTCGGCGCTGCTCAACTTCTCCTTCACTTTCTCACAGAAACTGAATGCTTGACTATACATGACTGCAACAAATACAAAAAATTAAATAAATAAATAGCAAATTTAAGAAAATTATATAGGTCAATATATCATCTCAAATAAAAAACAGAAAGCTAACACTCAAGAAAGATGCTAAAAGGACAGAGAAATACTAATAAAGAAATTTCAAGAACTCTAAATGAGTACATTTAATCATGCATGTGTTTTTGAACCCCAAATATGAGATTTCACATTCAAGTGTGGAGTCATATTTGATATAACAATTGATTTACGTAAGCTTATCATCATCTTTGTTGGAAATCCATCAAAGTCTATGATGAATTTCTACCACAATGACAATTTAATTATGAGACAAACAAAGAAAGAAGACAAGACAAATAATTTCTGCAGAGTTTCTCTCTGCTCACAAACTGTGAAAACTTTGTTATTCACTTGCAACTGCAAATTCTGTGAATACAACTTGTTTGACTTGCTTACAAAAATAGGAGTTACTCTCTCTATTTATAATTGAGCTTACACCCTAAGTCCAAAGCACAAAATATCTTTTTGTTACTAAATCAAATCTAATTTATTCTAGACTTAAATCAAATCTATTTAAATCTAAAATAAATCAAATCTTTTCGACACATAGTTTCGACACATTGGATTACAATTTAACACACCACCTAATTCATTGTGTCTAAACTATCTATGTTCATCATGGCTCTTAGCTTTCTGAATACTTCGACTTGCACTCCCTTCGTCATGATGTCTGCAATCTGATTCTCAGTTCTGCAGTGTTCCAAATTCATCCTCCCATCTGCTACCTGCTCTCGAAGATAATGGAACCTTATTTTGATGTGCTTACTTCGACCATGTGCTATTGGGTTCTTCGTCAGATTGATAGCTGACATGCTGTCGATCTTCATGGTAATTGCTCCATGTTTTTTTCCTGTTATCTCTTCGACCAAGTTCACCATCAAAGTTGCTTGACATGCACAAAGAGAAGCAACTACGTATTCTGCTTCACATGATGATAATGCCACTACTGATTCCTTTCTTGAATTTCAAGCAACTAGTGCACCACCTAGCATAAATACATATCCTGCTGTTGACTTTCGATCTTCAGCATCACTACACCAACTCGAATCAGTGTATCCCACTAACTTGCATTCTTTTCCTTTATCAACTGCAGGAAACAAAATGCCATAATCGAAAGTTCCTTTGAGATACCTTAGTATCCTCTTCACTGCTGCTAGATGTGATACCTTTGGCTTCTGTATGAATCTACTTATCATACCTACACAATATGCTAAGTCATGCCTTGTATGACAAAGGTATCTCAATGATCCAATAAGTCTTCTATATTGGGTTGGATCAACATCATCTTCATCTACATCTTTCGACAGTTGCAGTCTTGGTTCTGCAGGTGTCGAAGTTGAGTTGCATTCTTCCATCTCAAACCTCTTGAGAATTTCTCCTGCACATCTTCTTTGATGCATCATCAAACCTCTATTTCTCTTGTAGAATTCGATACCAAAGAAATATAAAATCTCACCCAAATCAGACATTTCGAATTCTTTGCTGAGATCACTTTTGAAGTCTTCGATCTCACTTTTACAGCTACCTGTTATCAACAAATCATCTACATAGAGACATATTATAAGCAATTTACTCTTGCTTCTTCTTACATATACTCCATGTTCAGTTGTGCACTTCACAAATTCCTTCTCCCTTAGAAAACTATCAATTTTCTTATTCCAAGCCCTTGGAGCTTGTTTCAATCCATACATGGCTTTATGTAGCATGTACACCTTTCTTTCTTCATCATGTTTCACAAACCCAACTGGTTTTTTAACATAGACTTCTTCATCTAAGGGTCCATTTAGGAATGCACACTTCACGTCCATCTGACATATGTGCCAACTGTTTATTTCTGCTAGATCAACAACCAACCTGATTGTTTCGATCCTAGCAACAGGTGCAAAGACTTCATCAAAGTCTATTCCTTCTTTCTGTAGAAATCCTTTCGCCACAAGTCTTGCTTTGTGTCGAGTTACTTCACCTTTCGAATTTGTTTTCACTTTGTATACCCACTTGACATCAATTTCCTTCTTGCCTTGAGGCAGTTCGACAAGTAACCAAGTGTTGTTGTCTTCGATAGACTTTACTTCTTCGTTCATTGCTTTCACCCACTTCGAATCCTTTAATGCTTCAGCTGCATTAACAGGTTCGACATCTTCATAGAAAGCATAATGTACCAGCTCATCTTCATTATCTATTACATCATCTGATGTAATCACACAATCTTGCAATCTTGCAGACATGCGTCTTGTTCTTTGAGGCCTGCTTGTACTTGGTATATCTGCTGGTTCCTGTAGTTGTTTAGTTATTGGCTTGCATTTTTGGTAAAACCCAAGTGTATGTGTGAATGTCATGACTGATGTCATAACATTCTAGTTTAGTTTGTACTGATTCATTAGGTACCTTTGCAGAAAAATATTGTCATACAGGTACTGATGTTTATAAGTGTGTATCTGAGCATTTTGCAAAATGATCACATTTTCCTAAATCAGTAGACAGGTTTTTTCAGATGTCATAACAGATGTTAAGACATCCTGTTCTGAACTAACAGGTTTGCAGTTTGGTTAATTCTGAGTTTTTTCAGGAAAATGACTCAGTCTTTCCAGAACAGAATCCTGCGTTTTCTTTGGGTTAACCTAGCTCAACTCTAACCTGGTTGATAAAGTCCTGTGACCTAGTCTTAAGGTCAAATGGAATTAACCCTAGCTTTTTGTGGAAACCCTAACTGAAGATGCAGCTGCTATATATTCAACAGAGCTGCTGTTTTGAAAGAATCCCTTTTTTTGGTCAGAAGATCATTTGTAAGCTGTATAGTTTTAACTATTGTAATTCAAGCAATTATCATTGTGATAAGTGACTTGGAATAGGTTTTTAATTGTAAGGGTTGTGTAGCACTCAAAGCTTTTAAGCAAGAGTGTTTGTATGTTTCTTGACTAAAGCTGTGAAGCAGAGTCAAGTTAGGTGTGTGTATCACTCAAAGCTGTGAAGCAAGAGTGGTTGTGTTGCTTGATTAAAAAGCTGTGAAGCTTAATCAAGTGTATGTTTTTGAAGAGTGTCTTCATCAATTCATTAGTCAAATTGTTTTATGTATCACTGCTGTGATTGAGGGGGAGTGAGTAGGAACTCAGGTTTAAGTTGTACTTAGTTTGAAATTGCATTGGGTAGGTCTTAAGTGAAGGAGATAAACTGGTTGGTTTATTCTTGAATTAACATCTCTTATAGTGGATTTCCTCCCTGGCTTGGTAGCCCCCAGAGTAGGTGTTGTTGCACACTGAACTGGGTAAACAATTGACTGTGTTCTTTACTGTTTTTGTATTTACTGTCTTATAGAAAGTCAGATACGGTGTCATAACATTGAACGTGACATTGAGTATCTGCAGCCAGAATTTCAATTGGTATCAGAGCAGGCACCCTGCCTGTATTACTGGGTGAGATCTAGGGATATCACTTTCTGGCACTATGGACAAAGAAGGAGTTTTTGGAAATAGACCACCCATTCTGGATGGAACTAATTATGACTACTGGAAACCTCGTATGATTGCCTTCTTAAAATCTCTGGACAAAAAGGCTTGGAGAGCTGCTGACAAAGGATGGATCCATCCCACCATAACTGAGAAAGATGGGACAATCAGTCTGAAGCCTGAGGAAGATTGGAGTAAAGAAGAAGATGAGTTAGCCCTGGGAAATTCCAAAGCTTTAAATGCCTTGTTCAATGGAATTGATAGAAACATTTTCAGACTAGTACATCAATATGAACTGGCCAAGGAAGTTTGGGACACTCTCAAAACTACTCATGAGGGCACTTCCAAAGTAAAAATGTCAAGGCTTCAGATTTTGACTACCAAGTTTGAGAATCTAAAAATGATGGAAGATGAAACCATTCATGAGTTTCACATGAACATCTTGGAGATTGCCAACACCTCAGGAGCACTGGGAGAAAAGATGTCAGAAGAAAAACTGGTGAGAAAGATTCTCAGATCCTTGCCTAAAAGATTTGCAATGAAGGTAACTGCCATAGAGGAAGCCCAGGACATCAGCAAGTTGAAAGTGGATGAACTTATTGGGTCTCTTCAGACTTTTGAGATGGGGATCACTGATAATGGTGACAAGAAGAACAAGAGCATAGCACTTATATCCAACACTGATGTTGAAAACAAGGAGGATGAAGAAGAAAATATTTCAGAAGCTATAGCCATGCTTGGAAGACAATTCAACAAGCTCATCAAAATAATGGATCCAAAGTCAAGGTCTAATGTTCATAACATTCCCTCTGACATTGACAGTTCCAGCAGAAGACCAAGGTCAGAAGAAAAGGGAAACCAAGGCAGATGTATTCAATGCCATGGCTGTGAAGGATATGAGCATATTCGAGCTGAATGTCCTACCTTTCTTAAGAAACAAAAGAAAGGAATGACTGTTACTTGGTCTGACTGTGATTCAGAAAGTAATTCTGAAGAAGAATCTGCCAAACTAGTTACTGCTCTAACTAGTGTTTGTACCTCTGAAAGTGACACTAGTGATGAAGAAGTGACATTTGAAGAACTGGCTGATACCTACAAGAAATTGTGTATCAGAAGTGCTGAAGTCTGTGTGCAGAATGAGAAACAATCAAAACTCATTATAAAGCTGGAGGCTGAAAAAAGGGCAGATCTTGAAACCATAAGTCATCTAGAAGGGGAAGTTCAATTGCTGAACTCACAACTGAACCAAATGACCAAATCTGTCAAGATACTGACCAATGGAACAGATAATTTGGAAGAGATTCTTCAAGTTGGACAAAATGTGGGAAACAAATCTGGACTAGGATTTGTGGAAGCTAAGAAATCTGGTGCAGACAAGAAGATCAGGCATGTTAAACAATTGTCAAAGCAGATGTCTCAACACAACTCTCAACATCAGAAACAAAAATACATGAAGAAAAAATACCAAAGATGGAGATGTCATCACTGTGGGAGGTATGGACACATAAAGCCCTTCTGCTTCAAATTGCATGGATACCCTAATCAAAACTCAGGTGCTAAATCTAAGCCAAAAAGGGTACCACATACTCCTCATTGGAAGAAAAAGGCTACTGCCCTGATAGCCCATACTTCCCTGAGAGTGTCTGCAAAGGAAGGCTGGTACTTTGACAATGGGTGTTCTAAACACATGACTGGAATAAAGAACATTCTCAATCATGTTAAACCTCACAACACTAGTTATGTGACCTTTGGAGATGGTGCTAAAGGTGAAATCAAAGGAGTTGGTAATTTGGACTGCCCTGAAGTTCCAAGTCTGAGTGAAGTCTTGCTGGTAAAAGGGTTGACTGCTAATCTCATTAGTATCAGTCAATTATGTGATCTAGGATTCAAGGTCAACTTCTCAAAATCTGAATGTCTAGTAATTAATGAAAAACTAGAAGTTGTAATGAAATGAATCAGATCCAAAGATAACTGCTACTTGTGGCAGCCTGAGAACACTAATAACTCCACTATGTGTCCAATTACCAAAGAAGAAAAAGAGATGAAACTGTGGCATCATAAGCTTGGTCATCTTCATCTAAGAAGAATGAAAAGAGCTATCTCTATGGAAGCAGTCAGAAGGACTCCAAAACTACAGGTTGATAATGTCTATGATGTGGTGAATAAACTTGAAGAAGGATGTGTTGTCAAAACCAGAAGTAATCATGACAAGGATGTTGGAAACAACAAGTCTAATGAATTATGTTTCCCTGAAGAAATGAGGCGTGAAGTCTCCTCTCCTATAACTCTCCATCAAAATGGAGTGGACAAAAAGAAAATCATTCAAGAATCAACCAGAACTTTGATTCATGTCAAAAGAATGCCTTCCCAACTCTGTGCAGAAATGGTTGCAGCTAGGAATAACTGTTCTCAAAATATCTGGACAAAACAGATGCTCACCGAGTATAATGTCTCACAAGATGTTGTGACATTGTATTGTGACAATCTGAATACAATCAATATTTCCATGAACCCTATTCAACATAACAGGACCAAGCACATTGACTTTGTAGAGAAGAAGTCATTTAAACTGGAACATGGTATCATTAAGCTTCAGCTGACTGATTCTTCTACCAAGGCTCTTGTTGGAAATAAACTTGAAAACTTGAGGGGCAGGTTGGGTATTTGCCAACATGTGAAATTATAGCAATTAATTTTGCTTAAAAAAGGGTTGAAGGAGTTAATTTTGTTAAGTCTATTTTTAGTGGGTTAATCATATGTTTTCTCAATTCTTTCAAAATCTTTAAGAAGTTGAAAAGACTCTCTTTTGCCTCCTACCTCTCTCGTCTTTGCAACCTGTTCCCTCCTCTCAATCAAAGTTTTTTCTCAAATTGCTACTGGTGCTCTAAGTCAATCAAAATGTCTCAGACATCATCTTCAACCAAGGCGACTTCATCATCCTCATCATCTTCATCATCTGACCAAGACTCTAGAGCAATCACCACATGCATAGAATCTGAAGTTCTTGAGGTCACTCCTCTCAGAGAGATGGCAACTGACCCCGCCAAAGTCAAAAAGCTAAGAACTAGACATGCAGGAAGAGCTCAAGCTGCAACCTCTGGTAATCCTTCTCATCCTTCTTCTTCTGTACCAAATAGAGAAGGATCAGTTCAAGTTCATCAAGCTATTGCTAGGCTTGTTACTAGTATACTAAGCGGAAACCAACCTGTACCGGGGATTTCTGTCCCTTTAAATCAATCAGGAAGCCCAAATGTGGACGTCTCTGAGAATGTAGATGTCTCTAAGAATGTTGTGACACAAAATGACAACATTCAGAATCCTTCAGAAAAGACTGCTGATCCACCTATCATTGATGTGGATGAGGATTACTCAGATAATGATCTGATTGCCAATGTAAACCCTAGCATAGCTAGGAGATTGATGAAAGAAAGGGTAATCAGAATGATGCAAAATGTGTGTCCAAAGATAAACCTGCTGTTAAGAAATCCAAGGCTGAAGGCATGGCTGAGGTAGAATCTGTGAAAACTATTCAGTCCAAAGGGAAGGTGAAGGCCCAAGTGCATACTGCTAGACAACCAATTTCAAAGAAGAGAAAAGAACCTGAATCTTCTGATTCTGATGAGGAATCAGAATTTGAGATTGATGCTGAAGAAATTCCTATCAGAAGGAAGCTCCCCTCCAGCAAAATTGCTAGAGTTCCTGAAGTCCCAACAGACAACATCTCTTTTCATCATCCTGACAATGCAAACAGATGGAAGTATGTTTGCTTAAAGAGAATAGCTTTAGAAAGAGAACTCAACAATAATGCCATGGAGTGCAAAGACATCATGGACCTGATCAAGAATGCTGGACTGATGAAGACAGTGATAAAATTTAACAAGTGTTATGAAAATCTAGTCAAGGAGTTCATAGTGAACTTGTCTAATGACTGTGCTGATGGAAGGTCAGCTGACTTTGAAAGTGTTTTTGTTAGAGGAAGAAGGGTCAAGTTCTCTCTATCAGAAATTAACAAATTTCTTGGAAGAACAAATGAGGATTGTCCTGATCTGGAAGTCACTGACAATGAAGTTTGTCAAACCATCACAGCAAGGCAAGTGAAGTGCTGGCCCTTGAAAGGCAAGCTGAATGCCAGCAAACTCAGCATGAAATTTGCCATCCTGCACAAGATTGTTGCAACCAACTGGGTGCCTACAAACCATAAATCAACTATCTCCACAGGATTGGGGAGATTTATTTATGCTGTGGGAACCAAGACTGCTTTTGACTATGGTAGGTAGATTTTTGAACAATCTTTAAAACATGCTGGTAGTTATGCTGTCAAAGGACCAATTTCCTTTCCCTCCCTCCTTTGTGGAATCATCCTTGCACAATACCCTGATATCCTGGTGGCAAGAGATACAGCCTGCAAAAGAGCTCCTGCCCTTGGGTTGCACTACAAACTGTTTCAGGGATCTCATGCTCCTGATATTGTCATAACATCAGCTGAGACATCGTCTGTGAAGACCCAGTCCAAGACATCTGATGTCATAGCTGTATTAAAAGAGACCTGCAAAGAGCTGGAAGCTAGGAAAAAGACCCTAGAAATCCTAATTGCCAGGTTAGAAAAGGAGGAAGCTGAAGGAAACAGAAGGGAAGAGGGTGTAGAAGCTGAAGGTCATCTCAATACTGAAGAAACTAGCTCCTCTGAGTCTGATGACAATGCTTAAAGGTTGGTTGCTGTTTGGTGGTGTTGCTGATTGGTGGTGGTGATACCTGGTGGAGTTTGGAAGTGTGTTCAATTTTTATTTAGCTGCTGCTCTTATTACTTTTTTCTGGATGACTGTATAATTTTTATGAACATGTATCTTTGGCCCATTTGTGGCTAAAGAGGGGGAGAATATTTTGGTACTTACTTAATTAGACATTCTATTTTTCTGCAGTCATTTCTTTCTGCTGCTATCTATCTCTGATTGCTTAGGGTCTTTAGCCAAAAATCTGCCAAAGGGGGAGTTTGTAGTTGTTTAGTTATTGGCTTGCATTTTTGGTAAAACCCAAGTGTATGTGTGAATGTCATGACTGATGTCATAACATTCTAGTTTAGTTTGTACTGATTCATTAGGTACCTTTGCAGAAAAATATTGTCATACAGGTACTGATGTTTATAAGTGTGTATCTGAGCATTTTGCAAAATGATCACATTTTCCTAAATCAGTAGACAGGTTTTTTCAGATGTCATAACAGATGTTAAGACATCCTGTTCTGAACTAACAGGTTTGCAGTTTGGTTAATTCTGAGTTTTTTTCAGGAAAATGACTCAGTCTTTCCAGAACAGAATCCTGCGTTTTCTTTGGGTTAACCTAGCTCAACCCTAACCTGGTTGATAAAGTCATGTGACCTAGTCTTAAGGTCAAATGGAATTAACCCTAGATTTTTGTGGAAACCCTAACTGAAGATGCAACTGCTATATATTCAACAGAGCTGCTGTTTTGAAAGAATCCCTTTTTTTGGTCAGAAGATCATTTGTAAGCTGTATAGTTTTAACTATTGTAATTCAAGCAATTATCATTGTGATAAGTGACTTGGAATAGGTTTTTAATTGTAAGGGTTGTGTAGCACTCAAAGCTTTGAAGCAAGAGTGTTTGTATGTTTCTTGACTAAAGCTGTGAAGCAGAGTCAAGTTAGGTGTGTGTATCACTCAAAGCTGTGAAGCAAGAGTGGTTGTGTTGCTTGATTAAAAAGCTGTGAAGCTTAATCAAGTGTATGTTTTTGAAGAGTGTCTTCATCAATTCATTAGTCAAATTGTTTTATGTATCACTGTTGTGATTGAGGGGGAGTGAGTAGGAACTCAGGTTTAAGTTGTACTTAGATTGAAATTGCATTGGGTAGGTCTTAAGTGAAGGAGATAAACTGGTTGGTTTATTCCTGAATTAAAATCTCTTATAGTGGATTTCCTCCCTGGCTTGGTAGCCCCCAGAGTAGGTGTTGTTGCACACTGAACTGGGTAAACAATTGACTGTGTTCTTTACTGTTTTTGTATTTACTGTCTTATAGAAAGTCAGATACGGTGTCATAACATTGAACGTGACATTGAGTATCTGCAGCCAGAATTTCAGTTCCTCTTGTCGAACTTCTCTTTCGACTTAAGTTTTTGGCTCTTCAAGAAGGATTCCCATTGAATCTTTCTTGATATTTTAAGTCCAATCCCATTCTTTAAACTCATCTATGATCACGTCCCTGCTGATCACAATCTTCTTGTTCACTGGATCGAACAACTTGTAGCCTCCTGTCGAATGATATCCAACTAGAATCACTTGACTTGACTTATCATCAAGTTTTCTTCTCAACTGATCTGGCACATGTCTATGTGCAATAGATCCAAATTCCTTCAGATGACTCAAGCTAGGCTTCACACCAGACCAACATTCTTCTGGAGTAATTCCTTCTAGCTTCTTTGTAGGACATCTGTTCAAAATGTATGTTGCAGTCGAAACAACTTCACCCCAAAACTCTTTAGGTAAATTCTTGCCTTTCAACATACTTCTCACCATATTCATGATGGTTCGATTTTTCCTTTATGCAATTCAATTTTGTTGTGGAGTATAGGGTGGCACCACCTCATGCATAATCCCTTCATTTTCACATAATCTGTCGAAGTCTTTCGACACATATTCTCCACCACCATCAGTTCTCAAAACTTTGAGCTTTCGACCACTTTGTCTTTCGACCATAGACTTAAACTTGGTAAATACTTCGATCACTTCACTTTTCTTCTTGATCAAGTAAGTCCATAGCTTTCGACTGAAATCATCTATGAATGTAACAAAGTATTTGTTACCTCCCATCGAATCCACCTGGATTGGTCCACATACATCAGAGTATATGACTTCAAGACTAGCCTTCGATCTACTTCCTGCATCCTTGCTGAAGCTATTCTTGTGTTGCTTCGCCTGCACACATTCCTCACATACCTCGTTTGGAATGTCAATTTCTGGAAATCCTGAAACCATATTTCTTCTCTTCAAATCTCTGATGTCTCTGAAGTTGAGATGGCCTAGCCTATAATGCCATATCCATTCATCTCTGCTAGCTGCAGTCGAAAGGCACTTGTGCTCCATCACATTTAGTTCAATCTTGAAGGTTCGATTCTGAGACATATGAGCCTTCAAGATTAATCTCCCATTTGCATCAACGACTCTCATCATCTTATCTTCGATTGACACTTTATAATTATTTTTGACCAACTGGCCTATACTGAGCAAATTGCTCTTCATGCCTGGTATGTACAATACATTGGAAATTACTGACCTTTTGCCATCTTTCCTCATAATCATAACATCACCAATACCTTCAGCTGCTAGGGTATTGTCATTTGCAAATTTTACCATATTTTTCATTGAGGGCTTTATATTGATGAACCAGTCTTTCCTTCCAGACATATGTGATGAACATTCTGAATCCAAGTACCATTGGTCCTTGAATCTATCTTCATCTCTTGTTGTGACCATCAGCATCATCTCTTCTTCTTCTTCATGTTTTGCAAGCTTTGCATCACTTTCTTGATTCTTTTGTTTTTCTGGACAATCACTCGAATAATGACCATACTTCTGACAATTATAACATTGAATGTGACTCTTATCAGGTTTTCTACCACCATCTCTTCCTCTATTTGCAACACCACCTCTTTGGTTGCCTTGGTATGGTCTTCTTTGATTCGACACGTTTCCTTCAATCTGGTTTCCTCTACCATTCGATTTTTTGTAGCCACCTCTACCTCTGTCGAAACACTTTCCTTTGCCTTTGGTCTCTTTTGCTGAATGTGCCTGCAAGGCCACATCACTCTTCGATTTTCCTGCAGCTCTTTCGTTCATTCTTTGTTTATGAGATTCAAGCGTCCCTTGAAGCTCTTCCTTTGTCAATTTCGACAAGTCTTTCCCTTCTTCTATCGCCACCACTATGTGGTCAAACTTAGGAGCTAAAGATCTCAAGATCTTCGACACAACAGCTCTTGTTGTTAACGCTTCTCCACATATCTTGATTTGATTTACTAGTTTTGTAACTCTAGTGAAGAAATCAGATATGCTTTCACTGTCTTCCATCTGAAGCAGTTCATAGGTCCTTTTGTGAGTTTGTAACCTCACTTCTTTCACTTTCTCAGCGCCTCCAAAAGACTTCTCAAGGATTTCCCAAGCTTCTTTTGCAGATTCTGAATCACTAACCTTTTCGAAATTGTCTGGGCTGACACATTGATAAATTATAAATAATGATTTATAACTCAGCTTCTCAGATTCTATGTATTTCTTCTTTTCTTCTTCTGAAGCGTTTTCTCCAAGCGCTTCGACTCCATCTTTTACAAGGTCCCAAAGACCTTGACACCTGAATAAGACTTTCATCTGTTTGCACCAATTCTCATAGTTGTCAACTTTCAGAATTGGTAGCGTTGCTGGATAGTTTACATTCCCATAACTTGTCATCGTGAATTCTTCAATCGTTCTTGATTGACACTTCCCTTGAATCGAAACAAAGCTCTTGATACCAGATGTTAGAAATCCACCAAAGTCTATGATGAATTTCTACCACAATGACAATTTAATTATGAGACAAACAAAGAAAGAAGACAAGACAAATAATTTCTACAAAGTTTCTCTCTGCTCACAAACTGTGAAAACTTTGTTATTCACTTGCAACTGCAAATTCTGTGAATACAACTTGTTTGACTTGCTTACAAAAATAGGGGTTACTCCCTCTATTTATAACTTAGTTTACACCCTAAACCCAAAGCCCAAAATATCTTTTTGTTACTAAATCAAATCTAATTTATTCTAGACTTAAATCAAATCTATTTAATCTAAAACAAATTAAATCTTTTCGACACATAGTTTCGACACATTAGATTACAATTTAGCAATCTTCCTTAATTCTCTTGTTAAACGAGCTTCTATATTCTGTAATAGCCATTGAAAGTAAAGGAAACTAAAAACAAAGAGAATGAATTTATATTCTATATTATGTAACTCAAGTTATTTGTGATTACAAAGCATTGTGTGTTAATAGTGGGTGTATCTTAACTGATTTGGATTCAGTTAGTTACACTTTATAACTAACTTCTTTAAAAGAAAACAATTTTGTTATACAGTGTAACACAAAACCAATTTTGTTATACAAAGCATGATAGTAACCGTAAGAACTTAAACTGTAATAAATATATCATGTTTTCAAGCGACGTATTAATCCAAAGCATAGTATATATTGCCACGAGATTCTCATTCAGTTTTTTTATTTAAATGATTCAGAAAAAAACAAAATAGTACATTAACTAATTGAATTTGAAGTTGAAGAATATGCAGAGCTTCTTCCCTTGATCTGCCCTAATATAAAGATGAAGCTTTGCAAATTGGGGAAGAAGATGCAGATAGAATTTTCTAAATTGTTATAATTAACTAACTTTATTATTAATTGATTTTGAGGTAAACATGTTTAACAAACAATAGTTGACCATGTGGTTGGAAGAATGTTAGAACACCCAAGTGTTCATGGGATCAAATCTCATGAACACTTGGACAGTTGCAACATTGCTTCAACTGGTGTATTGGCAGCATAAGCAGTCCCAATTTTGACTTGTAGAACTCTATGCCAAGAAAGTAAGTCATAATCCAAGGTCACTCATTTCAAACTCTTCCATAAATCTCAATTTTGACTTGTTGAAATCTATGCCAAGAAAGTAAGTCATAATCCAAGCTCACTCATTTCAAACTCTTCCATAAATTCACCATGCTTGTTCTACATAAACCTCATCCTCAAGTGGACCGTTCAAAAACGTGAATTTTACCTCCATTTGATAAATCAATCAATTATTGCAAATTGCAATGCCAACAAATAGCCTTATGGTTTCTATCCTAGCAACAGGTGGAAACACCTCATCAAAGTCTATACCTTCTCTTTGCAAAAAGTCCTTCGCAACTAGTCGAGCCTTATGCTTGCCTATTTCACCTTTGGGATTTTCCTTCATTTTATAGATCCATCTCACACTGATTAACTTCTTTCGTTTCGGTAGATCAACCAACTCTCAAGTATTGTTTTCTCAATTGAATACAGCTCCTCTTTCATCACACACACACCCACTTTGGATCTCTTAATGCCTCTTTCGTGCTAACAGGCTCAAATTAGGCCATAAACGCAAAGTGAACAAAATCACCATCATCATTGATTTCGTTATCCAGGAATACTTCATAATCTTGCGGTCTCTGGGGAAAACCCCTTTGCCTAGTTGGTCGCCTATTGTTTTCCCCAATTTTGGCTTCGACAAGTTGCTTTATAGAACCTCCTGCAACCTAAGTTTCTGCATTTTTGTTGTTGTAACCGATTACAGGATTCTCGTAACCGGTTATGCCCTCTATCATATCAGTTCCAACAACTTCAGGAAATAAAAAATTACACCCGTAATCGGTTACGCCATTCTGGTAACTGATTACATGACCGGTCAAATCAATTTTTCTGTTGTCAAAACGCCTCAGTTCGTCGACCATAACATATCGACTAATAACAATCCTCTTTTTTGCAACATCAAATATTCTATAACCTCCAGTAGGATGATAACCAACGAGCAACATCATCTCACCCTTGTCATCCAACTTCTTTCGAAGCATACCCGGAATGTGTCAAAATGCTATCGAGCTGAAATTTTTTAAAGGACTTAAACTTGGTTTAAATCCAGACCATAACTCTTATGGAGTCACCTTATCAAGCTTCTTTGTAGGGCACGTATTCAACAAATAGGCAGTTGTACAAACGGCTTCATCCTATAGCTCCTTCGACAAGTATTTTACCTTTAACATGCTTCGAACCATGTGAAGGTAGAGAAAACATAAGAAATGGGGGTTTGAATTGGGTTTATAGAAAACATTCTCCTTTAGAAATTCTAATCACTCAAATGATAAATGCTATAAAGACAATGAAGAGTAAAGAACACAAGTGATTTGTCCAGATTCACCTTAACAAGGTTAATCCTGTCCACCCCTAAAGGTGATTTGCATTCAACAAGGACTTAATCCACTATAACCAAATTGATTACAAATTCACGGGCAACCTCCAATGGCTAATAGACAATGATATGTTCAGTGATCCTTCTTAACAAATATAACGTTCATTGACCCAATAGAACCATATCACTTAAGGTCTCCTATCAGGGTTTTCCATAATGACCAACAACCACCGTCTTCTTGAGATCGGACCTTCACTCAGTCCCTCAAGGAACCTTTCAATGATATGTTAAGTGATCTAATTTAATGGATATAAAAATCCTTGATCTAACAGAATCAGATCACTTAACATCTCCTATTAGGGTTTTCTACAATGACCCATAGCCATTGTATTCTTGATATCAGACCTTCACTCAGTTACTCAAGGAGCCTTTCGATGGTATGTTTAATGATCCGATTTAATGAATATAACAAGCATTGACCCAACAGAATCAGATCACTTAAAATCTCCTATTAGGATTTTCTACAATGACTGCAGTCATTGTCTTCTTGAGATCGGACCTTTACTTGGTCACTCAAGGAATCAATCAACAACGGTTGATAGGGTTTTGTGTTTACATGATTGCTTCTTCTAAGCATATTACACAAGTGATTAAGCACATTTTGTTTAACATAATTTCGAGCAACAAATCTTGTGTTAAAACAATTTTCTATCAATATGTATTTGATCAGAAGTTGGGTAGCATCTTGTAGTGTTCTTCATCTTCATCTTCTTGTTGAGCAAGTTACGAGCAACAACTCCTTGCTTCTTTTGAGATCTACCAAGATGTATATGATGATAGTTTGTGTAGTATCTTGTAGATTTCTTCTTCTTTATCTTTCTTTCTTTTCTCTCATTTCTGTGTAGTGGTCTTCAAGATGTTTAGCATTGCAGCTTTGACAACTTCAGCATCCATGACTTTTCAGCTTAATGGCCAAGAGCACTTTACTTCAAATCTTTGATATTATTTTATAGCCTTGATAGAGAGAGACGTTATGAGAATTAAAAAATCCTTTCTTGCATCAACAGTTACTTCCCAACAGATAAAATAAGGTGTAAGAGTTTGGACAGTACAAAGTGATACTATTCATTGTCTGTCACTTTACAATGTTTAACTTTAACCTTATCTTCAATATATGTATTTCTACTTAGCTTGTAGACATAGATCTTTTAAGGGTATAAATATAATATGGAAAACATTTTTTTGTTTCCAACAGTCATAATGAGAGTGGTTGACAATATAGTACGAAAGGACTGTCCTTACGCCACCCTAGAGGGGAGAGGTCACATAGCACTTTTTGTACCTTTTGTACACCATCACATGTTAATCATTTTGAACTTCTTCTAATCATCAGAGGCTTTAGATAATTTAAATGTTTGAATCTTATTGTAGAAGAATCACTCTTAAGTCTTAGAACCTAAGTCTTGGAGTTTGAATCTTATTGTAGAAGAATCACTCTTAAGTCTTAGAACCTAAGTCTTGGAGTCTTCAGAACTTGTCCCATCAGAATCTTGTCTTCAGAGTCTTCAGCACTTGGCCATAAGAACTTATTTTTCTTAAGATCATCATAACTTGTTCAGCAGAACCTCATCTTCATAATCTTCAGAACTTGAAACACAAAGAAGAAAAGCTTTAGAAGGCCTCCAAAGCTTAACCACTAAGTCACGATCAGAACCTCTTGTACTAATGTTCCTAAGAACCGTTGCATAAGACGAATTCTAGAATCTTGACTTTAATTGTAACATGTAACCAAATGTTTTCTTACAATAGTGTTTATGTTCAAAATTTGATGATGTCACATGCCTTGATACCAGAGTTAGAACATTAGAGCAGCAGCTACACACTAGAACGAAACCATTAAAGTATACAATTATTCTTTATGATACCATGTAAAGTTATCATCAAAATATTAAGGCCAGATGTAGAAACACTTCTTGTTCTTACACCATGTTCATTATCGAACTATTTTTCCTCTCGACAACACTATTCTGATGTGGCGTATAGGGAGGCACAACTTCACACACTATCCCCTCTTCATCACAATACTTCCCAAACTTATTCAAGGTATATTCATCTCCACCATCCATTTTGAGAATGTTGAGTTTGGGACCACTTTTCCGCTCAACCATGGACTTAAAATTCTTAAACACATCAAATACCTCATTCTTTCTCTTGATTAGGTATGTCCATAATTTCCTACTAAAATGATCAATAAAAGTGACAAAGTACTTATTGCTACCATATAAGTCGACTTGCATTGGCCTGCAAACATCGGAGTACACCATCTCAAGGTGATGTTTGGTCCTATGACATGCATCCTTGCTGAAACTACTCTTGTGCAGCTTCCCTTGCACACACTCTTCACATATCTCAGCTAGAACATTAATTTTTGGCAACCCGATTACCATACCATCCCTTTGTAACACGTCGAGGTCTAAAAAATTGAGATGTTCAAGACGGTAGTGCCACAACCACTCATCACTAATTTCCTTTGTATCAATACACCTATACTCCACCACTTTCAACTCTATCTTGAAAGTCCTATTGGCAGCCATGGGTGCTTTAAGGAATAAAACCCTATTTCGGTCCAAAACGCCCAAAATCTTGTTTTCCATGCAAATCATGTAATTCTTATCAAGTAATTGGCCAATGCTTAAGAGATACATTTAATTCTTGGAATGTATAACACATATTTGATCAAGGAATGATCACCATCCCTTCTCATGATCAAGACATCACCGACCCGTCGGTCACTAAAGTGGTATCATCTGCAAATTTCACCTTATTCTTTGTGGCTTGAATAATTTTGATAAATCAATCATTTATACCACTCATATGTGTTGAAGAACCAGAATCTAAGTACCACTCATCACTGCCTTGGACTCCATCTCGAACCATTATCATTATGTTTTGCTCCAAATGCGTTTCTGCAGTATTTTTCAAACTGTTGCAGCTGTTGTCCAGCAACTTGCAAGTGTTACTGCTGCTGTCTAGCAGCTCATTACTGACATAATTCTTCTCTGTGATCATAACCAGAAGCGTGTTTTCATCATCCACCTCATGTCGAGCAACATTAGCATGATCTCTTTGATTTCACATTGCAATCTCTTTTGAAATAACCAAGTCTTTGACAATTGTAACACTTCACATTACTCTTGTCAATCTTCTCGGTGTAGTTGCTTTGACCACTACCTTTGGAGTTTCTCTCACCTCTTTTCCCTATCGAAGCCTTTGAATTTTGTGAATCTTTTGCACCAACATTCTTGAAATTTTCCTTTCCTTTTGAAGGCGATTTTCTTTTCGATCTTTTACTCTTCTCATTTAACCATCCTTGCAACACAAGCTCCTCTTTAGCCTTGTCATTTCCCCTTTCATCCATCCTTTGTTCATGAGCATCAAGGGAGCTTTGAAGCTCATATTTTCTCAACTTCTAAAGGTCCTTTGATTCTTCGATTACCACTACAATATTGTTGAATCTTGACGTTAAAGAATGCAAGATCTTCGACACAACATTCTTCTCCGAAACAGTTTCTCCGCAAGACTTAATTTGGTTCACCAAACACATAATTCGCGCTACGTAATCGTTTATCGTCTCATTTTCTTCCATTTGAATCAATTCGAACTGCCTGTTATGAGTTTGTAACCTCATAAACTTTGATTTATCAGCCCCTGTATTAGCTTTTTCTAAGATCTCTCAAGCTTGCTTTGTCGAATCGTAATCGCCAACTTTATCAAAGTTGTCACCATTGACACAAGAACGAATCAAGAATAGTGTCTTGTAGTCCTTCTTTTTATCTTCACTGAATGCAGCCTTCTGAGCATCTATAGCTTCTATCCCAAGTGAAGTAACTTTATTCTTAACCACCTCAAGAACGTATTGATACCTAAATAAAACCTTCATTTGTTTTGACCACTTGTCATAATTCTTCGAATCAAGAATCAGTAGGTTGGAACTCTATCATTGGAAAGAATATTCATCTTTGAAGCGGATTATGGATCATAATCAAGGCTCTTGATGTCAAATGTTAGAACATACACAAACTATATTGGTGAATCAATGGAGAAAAAGTGATTATTGAAGAAGATGAAGTGATAAATAAGAGAGAGAGAGAGAGAGAGAGAGAGAGAGAGAGAGAGAGAGAGAGAGAGAGAGAGAGAGAGAGAGTAAATGAGGTTGAGAATATAATTTGATTATTATTATTAAGAACAACAACAACAACAACAAAAACAACAACAACAACAACAACAGCAATAACAACAACAACATCAACATCAACAGCAACAGTAACAACAACAGCAGCAACAACAACAACAACAACAGCAACAACAACAACAACAACAATAACAACAACAACAACAATAATAAGAATAATAAAAATAATATTAATAATAATAATAATAATAATAATACAACTTGGAATGTGAGAATGGGGATTAGTGATATTAATAAAACATGTAAGACTAGAGAAGTCAGTTCCCGGCTCTTAAGTCTTAATCCTGACATTAGTGTTATTATTGAAACTAGAGTAAAGAAGGAAAAAGCTAAGAAGGTGAGAGATGCTTTGAATTTTAAGGGTAGTTATATAGATAATTACAATAATCATGAGAATGGGCGTATCTGGATCTATTGGAACCATGATAGAGTGGAATTGAGGCATGTGTATAGCTCAGCTCAAATGATACATGGTAGCATCCATGAGTTGAGTGGAAAGTTCTTATACTAGTTCACTACAATTTATGGCTATAATCAAATAGATCAAAGAAATTATTTGTAGAAAAACATTAGGAGGATGCACCAGAATCAAACAGGTTGTTGGTGATTCCTTGGGGATTTCAACAATATCCTTAAAGAGAGAGACATGATTGGTGGCAGGAGGGTTCATGAGAATGAGTACAGGGACATGGCTGAGATCATGGATCAAGTTAGTTTGTTTGAAATGGAAAGTGTGGGAGATTACTACACTTGGAGCAACAAACAAATCAATAATACTATATACACCAGAATTGATAGAGGGCTGGGGAATTTAGATTGAATGTAAAGCCAGAAGGATATGCGATTAAAAGTTATGAGTCCTGGCATATCTGATCATGCCCTTCTGTGCATTTCAAATCAAGATAGGAATATGATTAGAAGGGGAAAACTTAAGTTCTTGAATAGTCTGCCAGCTATGGAGGGGTTTCAAACTACTGTAGCTAATAGCTGGGATAAGCAGAGTAGAGGGACTCCTATGGTTCAATTATGGGACAAATTACAAAGACAACAAGCAGTTATAAAAAAGATGAGTAAGCCTTGTACAGGGGTGCACCTCAAGGTTGTTGAAGCTAGGCATGAGTTAGACAAGCTGCAACAGGGCCTTATGAAATATTGCATGAATGTCCATCTGATTGAGAAAGTAAATCAATGTACTGAGGATGTTTTTAAGTGGAATGAAGTTGAGGAAAGTATGTTGAAGAAAAGATCAAAAATTAATTGGATGAGGCTGGGTGATGGTAACAATGCTTACTTTCATGCATCTCTGAAGGCTTTACATAAGAAAAATACTATGCACCCACTTGTTAGAGAGCATGGGACTATAGTAGAAACACGTGAGGGGATTGAGGAAGAGGTTGTAAAGTTCTACAACAACTTGATAGGAAAAGTTGAGAAGCATTTAGAGGGTGTGGATGTCCCTATTATGAGGAAAGGGAGTTAACTCACTAATGATCAGAGAGATATGCTAGTGGAACCCGTGACTGATAAGGAAATAAAAGACAACCTTAAAAGTATCAATGATCAAAAAGCCCCTGGTATGGATGGGTATGGAGCAGTTTTTTCAAGAAAACTTGGCAGATTATGAAACATGATGTTAAAGCTGCAGTCCAGAAATTTGTTGAGCAAGAGAAGATGTATCTGAAGTTAAATAGCACCCTGGTGACCCTGGTTCCTAAAGGCTCTGAGGCAAATACGATAAGGGATTTTAGACCCATTTCTTGTTGCACAACTGTGTACAAAGTGATATCTAAAATTCTTACAAATAGACTGGGGAGAGTTTTGCTTAGCATTGTGAGCAAGAGTCAAGCTGCTTTTATGCCTGGTCAGCATATTCAGGATCACATTCTGCCGGATTATGAGTTGATGCATGAGTACAATAGGAAGCGAGGTACGCCTAAATGCTTGTTGTAGTTAGATATTCAGAAGGCCTATGACACCATTGATTGATGTGCTTTAGAAGGAATAATGAAGGAGACATACATTCCTAATAAATTCTATAGATGGATCATGTTGGCTGTTAGAACTGTCTCGTACAGATTTAGTGTTAATGGTTTGTATACCAAAAGCATTAGAGATGAAAGAGGGTTAAGACAAGGGGACCTTGTCTTCCCCTTGTTGTTTGTTATTGTCATGGAATATCTCCATAGGTGCATCAACACACTCAAAGATAATCCTGATTATAACTACCATTCTAAGCGTGAGAATTTGGATATTATAAATTTTTATTTTTCTAATGACCTTCTTATGTTCTCCAGAGGGGATGAATTTTCAGTAAAATTGCTCATGGATGCTTTCAACAAGTTCTCTAAATCAATAGGCCTGGTTGTGAATCCCATGAAATGTAAGATTTACATTAGTGCAGTGGAGGATGATGCGATAAAGAAGATTCTGATTGAAACTGGGTTTAAAGAAGGTAGCCTTCCTTTCAGGTATTTGGGAGTCCCTGTTACAGGTAAGAAGCTTAGTGTTCATTGTTATAATCCCCTGATTGAGAAAATTATGAGTAAAGTCACTCATTGGAGTGCTAAACTGCTGAGTTATGGTGGCAGAACTCAGTTGATAAAAAGTGTTTTGGCTGCTATAAAATTATTGGATGAAGGTGTTTCCATTACCAAAACAAGTGATAAAGAAAATTGAAGTTTCTTGTAGGAGTTTTCTTTGGATAGGTGATAATGTGATTAGGAGGATATTCCAATTTCCTGGAAGGATGTTTGTACTCCTAAGAAAAAGGATGGTTTGAACATTATCGACTTAGATGCTTGGAATAAGACCAACATGATTAGATTGTCGTGGAATTTACATGGTAAAGCTGATAATTTGTGGATCAAATGGGTGCATAGTTACTATGTGAAAAAAGATACCTTGGTGACTGTCAAAATTAGGGAGAATTGTACCTGGATTTTGAGATACATTTTGAAACAGAGAGATACTGTTATGGGTCTGCCTAGATGGAGCAAAGTGATTCAGCAGGATAGTTTTGATACGCGAAGAGTTTATAAGGAGTTGCATACTAGGGGGCATCAAGTGCTTTGGAGAAACATGTTCTACAACAATATAGCTAGGCATAGAGCTCAATTCACTATGTGGATGGCTTGCCATGGTAGGCTTGCCACTAAAGAGTGATTATTCAAATTTGGAATGGTGACTAATGTTAAAGTTGTATGTGTGACCATCCTGAAACATTAAATCATTTGTTTTTTTTAATGTGTGCACTTGTGTGAAGAATGGGCCAATGTGCTCAATTGATTATAGATTAGGCATACCATGGTGGCTGGAAGTATGAGCTTGAATGGCTTATTCAAAATAGTAAAGGCAAGGGATGGAAGCAAAGGCTCCTTAAAGATGCTGCAACTGAGATGATCTTTGAGGGTTGGAAATATAGGAACAATAGGGTTTTTGGTAAAATAGATACTCATACGGATATAGCGGGAATAGTCATAGATTTGTTGGTGTATAGGGGTTGGGGGAACCATAGAATTAGGAAGCATGTTGTTGCCCTTATGATGGCCTAGATTATGCAGTTTCATTGTTTTGGTTTTGTTAGTTTTTGGGGCTGGATCTATATGATCACTTTGTATAGATTGTGTTTTTGATTTAATGAAATATTCTTTATTTAAAAATAATAATAATAATAATAATAATAATAATAACAACAATAATAAAAATAACAAGAACAACAACAATATAAACAACAACAACAATAATAATAATAACAACAACAACATATCTTTGAGCCTTGTGCTAAGCTTTTCCATCTTACTTGCTTAAAATATTAATCAAAGCATGTAGATTCCTTGAAAATGATTGAACAAGGTATTGCATCCACTCATTCACTTCATGGATACATGCATTCATAACAGGTACTTAGAGTTGGGGGTTCTTATTCAGACTTGGTATTCTCTCTAAAATTACATATCTGACTTCTCACTGTTATATGTTCAGAGATCAGCTATGAAACAACTCTATGAGGAATTGGATGAGATAAGGGCTGAGATGACGGTTCAGATGGGGCTGACTATGGTAGACATGCAAGCTATGACTCATGGTCAGGAACTCCCAAACAAGGAAAACAACCAGTTCAAGACTCAAGTGAGCCTGGTTATGGAAATCCTAAAGACAATACTGAAAAGGGAAGGTAATCCCATACATGCTGCTGCAATAAGAATCATTATTCCTCTCCATCCTTTGGGGCCTCCTTCAGATCATGGATTAATTCGTGGATCTCTTCCATAACCTTGGATTCTTGGGTCTTCTGGTCAACAACCAATTTCTGTTCCTCCAAGTGAATCAAAAGGGCTGGGCTTATTGACAAAGAAAGAAGAAGCTTGAGAAGCAATTTGACCCAAGCTCGATGCCTTATGCCAAGTTATTTCCTTGCTTTCTTGAGCTTCAATTCATTAAGATATGTGCTTTGGGTCATCCTCCCGCAAGGCTTCCACCTGAGTATGATGGTAATACTAGACATGAGTTCCATTTTGGGGCGTATGGTTAAAATATTGAGAATTGCAAGGGGTTGAAGTATAAAGTCCAACAACTGTTTGACATCTTTTCCAAAGTCCAATTCCTATCTGGAAAATTGTTTCAGACTCTTTCTCCCAAGCTGAATGTCTCTTCTGTGTAGTAGAAGACATAGCTTCTTTTGTGAAGTAGGAGATGCCATGGAGTTCATTTGGTGAGTTTCTCTTCTGTGTAATAGAAGATGAAGTTGTTCTTCTGTGTAGTAGAAGATCCTTTTTTATTATAATTATGAAATATTTCTTTTGTGTAGTAGAAAATAGATTGTAGCTCTATTTACCGTGGTTTTTGGTAAACAACCGCTGATCTCCAAAAAGGAAATTTCTTTTTTGGTTTACTTACGGGATCGATCAGATTAATCCCAGAACAAATGCTAATTTTTATGTAAGACAGTTAATCAGGAATAACGCACGTTCGACCCAGAGAAAAGAGATTTGAGTTTTTAGAAAAGTAGACAGAAATGTAGAAATGCAGGTAAAGATGCAAGAAATATAACTTTGCAAGATAAGATTAAAGCAATGTAAAAGACTTTCATTAATAAAAAGAGGTGTTTCCAACGTACATTTCTCAGTTTTATCCTTTCTCACACAGCGGTTACTTGGACAATGTTTGAGTGACTAGTACAATAGGTTGAACACCCTTAAAAACTACACAGGTTTCCTAATTTATACTAAAAACTAAGTAACCGTCGAGGGATGAATCTGCGCTAAGATGAAGACAAGTGTCTTCTGCATGCCCCTCGACCTATGGCTTTCAGCCACGTTGCTTCTTCTTAGCCGCTAGCAAAACTGTCTTTCCCTCCAATAATTCAAATTCAAATGTCCCTCGCGTCATGTGTCAAAGCGAGGGTATTCTCTCTCAGTCGAAGGTCATAAGTACTCTTCAGTCGAAAACCCTAAAAGTGAGCCCTGGTCGAAGGCTCAAATATAACTTAGATCTTTTTCCTAAGTTATTTCATACGTCGAAACATTCTTCTTGGTTTGGTTTATTCCAGTTTTTTGGTCTAAAAGACCAAATATAGTAAGTGTCGAATTTGGGAGCCAACAAATTGCCCCCCAAGAATGTCTATTTCGACGCTCAAAGAAATATCCATTCTTTGATCTTTCCATTCGACACCTGTCTTTCTAGTTGTCCACAAGGTCCTGACGTGTGCTTTTCGTCTTCCAACAACTGTTGCTCTTGAAAAAACCATCATTACTCTTTCTCCAAGATGTCTTTTCTAACTGCCGTTACCCTGCTCGCCATGATGACCATATTTCTAGAACCTAGGTAAGCATGTTAAAACATTTCCCAATGTCTGCACGGTAACCGCTTCATACTTCGCCACGTGCCCCACTATCTTCAAAGCATTAAATGGTCTTGACGAGACATATCCCTTTCTGAAGGCTATAAATACTTCTGAGCCTTTCCATTTGGAACTTTCACCACTCCAAGCATTTCCAAATCTCCTACTTTCAAACACCTTGTACTGTCAACTTCGTTTTCTCCAAATCTTCAACAATGGCTTTCCTTTTTAATGCACCAAACAATCCTCAACCTAAAAATTCCGATGATATCCAAAACCCACCAGAGGTCTTTTCTACTAACCCTTCTCTTTCCTCGATTGATGGGCTTCGGTACGTTGCTGAACCCATGACGAGGGAGTGGCGAGAAGCATATGATTCTCAGCTCCTCATTCCCATTAGGTACAATGGAGACATGTATGCTCTGTCTGGTCCTTTGTCTTCGTGCATCGAGAATCCCCTGAAGAATCGCGCCTTCTTCCCTACTCACCCAAGACTCAGACCCATAGGTTGCGCGAAGAAGCCTAGGGATGACCCTGAAGACGCTACTCCGGCCAATCAGCAGCATGCTCAGACTATGGAGGATATTAACCTCCAATTTATGAACAAAGGGAATAGAATCTTTTGATCATGCCCCAACCTCTCCTCAGAGTATTCATATTGGTTGAATAAGATGGAGAAGGTGCAAACCTCCGTCTGGAAGGAAATGGGAATTTATGATTTGGTGATGCTGTCGAAGACAAGATTATCTTATTGTCCCCTCATGCTGGTATCTTCGCTGTATTTATGGGATAGCGCATATTTTACCTTTCATCTTCCCTGTGGGATGATGACCCCACCCTATTCGACATAGCTGCAATCGCCGGTCTTCGACCAACTGGAAATTATTTCGATCCTGAGGATTTGTCTGAGGATGTTATTGGGTTTGCAACTACAAAACCCACCTACACCACCTTTATCAACCACTTCCACGATAAAGCCTCCAGTACTGTGTCGGAGGTGGAGCATATAGCCTTTTTGGCTATGTGGTTATCCCATTTTGTTTTTTGCACTAAGTCACTTCAGGTGACTAAGAAGATGCTCACGCTTGCGACGCAACTTCACCATGGTTATCCCCTTTGTTTGGCCGAATTAATTTTGGCCAATCTATATGAGTCCATTAGCAATGGTGTGACCCAACTCAAGGTTATAGGGGACCGGGGGAGCCTGCTGCTATCTGGCCCTTTTTGGCTTCTCCAACTTTGGCTCAATGCCACCTTTGAATCCTTTCTCCCTCAGAAGAATAAGATTAATGAAGCGGCCCCAGAAATTCTGAATAGGAGGGTCAAAGGTACCAGGCTTGCACTGCTGACTCCTATTGATGAAGGCCAACAGTTTTAGAAGGCTTTCACAAGCTTCATGATGATGTTTGCAAGGCGCAAACACTTTGTTTCGACCATGGCTCCTTTTTCCAGTCGAAAAGTTGGTCCATAATGGTTCACCAGACCATTTCCTTCGACTGAGGAGGAAGACTTGAATGATGAATACGTGGGAATGCGGGAATCGTTTCTTCGTCCTAGAATCATGCCATTGAGATTCAAGAGCTCCAAAAATCAATTAAGCTTGATCGCTTATCAACCAAACCTTGTCTCTCGATAATTTGGTATTGTTTAGTCGCTTCCCTCACCCATTTATCCTCGAGAGAAGTTACTATTATTTTACAACGCAGACTACTCAAAAGATGCTGCTACCAAGCATATTGGTAGGTACACCGGTCGAACTATACTAACCTTGTTCGACTTTAACCTCAATTTTTTGAGTTCTGGTAATTTTGAGGGGTGGTGGAAACAGTATTATGATGAAGAGTTCTTCAATGAGAAGGACTTCGCCCACCACCTTCGTGAGGCGTTTAAGCTGTTTCTCGACAGGATCAAGAAAGGTATTACTTCTTTTATTTCTCTTCGCTTCAAATTTATCATTTGATGCTCGATTAACTTTAGTTTTCTTGTCTTTTGTGTAGCTGTCAAGAGAACCACTTCGAAGAAGGTTGCTGAGAGCACAAAAGGGGGAGATTCTACTGTCAACCCCTCTCCCAAGGTATTCACTTTCTTCCATACCCTTATTTTCTATGGTTTTCTGACATGGGTACTGATTCCTTTGGCTTGTCTTTCTGGGTATTCAGAAAACCACCCCTAAAAAATGGAAGGTCCAGGAGATCAAAATCTCTAGTAACGAAGAAGAGGAGTCTCCTCCTGTTCCTCTGAAGAGACGAAGGTTAAAGAAACCAGTTCCTGCCGTTGAGTCTCGTCCCAAAATTAAGATTAAGACTACAGCTGCGAGGCCTCCTCCTGTAGTTATCAAAGAGCCTACTGAACATGAAGTAATTGCCAGGATAAACAACCCTAGCGAGAGTGATAACTCCAGTCCCGGTGCTGAAATCCCAGTCCAGGTATTTGCTTCGATAGACCATCTTTTACTTTTCAAACTCCCTCTTTTCTTTATGAGAATTCTGAAAGAAACGAACTTCTTTTATTTTCCAGGACACTGCTGACACCTCCAAACAAATCCCTACTCCTGTCGAAGGCTCTGTCACCCTATTGAATAGTGAAGGAGAGCCTACTTATAGACCTTCTTCAGCGAAAGGCTCTTTCATGATTTTAGCTGACGAAGTGAATCAAACTTCCGAACCTCAGCACGAAACCATAGAAGAAGTCAATGAAGAAGAACCTGTAGGAAATCACGAAGAGACTAGGGCTCCGTTGGTTGATGTGCAAGAGACTGAAGAGGAAAGGATCCTTAATGCTGAGACTGTGATAGCGAGGGAGAATGAAGGGATCCCATAAGCTGATGGCAAAGAGGGTTCTGCTGAAGGAAACCAGAATCCTACAGGAACTGAGGCAATTCCAAAGTAGGTGGCTAACGTGGTTGTTGCTGTCAACAAAAGTGTCCCTTCGACGGGATCTAGAACCAAGGAGGATTTGGCCTTGCTGAAACAGCAAAATCCTTTAGGCTATTTGACTGCAATTCTAGAAGGTCGAGAAAGTTCCTCTGATCATAGTGCCTCAACTGCGTCTGGAAGATCTACTTCGACTTCTCCTCTCGGTGCGGCCCTTCAGAAAGTTAGGGCACAAATCTTCAAAAGAGATTTAATGTTGACCTTGGAGGGGGAACCTGCGGCTCCCTCTTTTCTGAAGACTACCCTGAGGGCTGTCGATCTCCTCGTTGCTTCTCCGGACGTGGCCAGCGTTATCTTGGACTTAATCTCCATTATTGACCAAGTATCAGCTGATTATAACCGTCAAAGGACTCTTAATCGTGAGATTGAAGAAGCCAATGGTCAAGTGGCTGCTGCCTGGCATGCTGCTACCGAATCAGCTTCTAAGGTAAAGGATTTGTCGAAGGCCCATGAGGCTAGACAAAAAGAGGTCGAAGAGATAGATCGAGACACTGCTTAACTGAGGGTGCAGATTACAGAGTTGGAAGCTAAAATTGCTGCCAACGACAAAAAGAAGGAGGAACTCCTCGCTGTTAACACTGAATCAAAGAGCCAAGAAGAGCTGGTTGAAGGGTTAAGACACGCTGATCGAGCCCAATCTCTTGATGCTAAGCTCGATACCCTTCATCAATCGAAGGCTCTATGTGATCGATGCCTCTTGAAGCATAGGTCTATACGTTTTCAAGTATTTACCATTCACCTTCAAAAGTCTTTGATCTTCGCTTAACTCTTCAATCTCATAGGCTCCACCAGAGAAAGCCTGGATAATCCTGAAAGGTCCCTCCCACTTAGGAGACCATTTTCCCAAATTTTTATCTTTTCGATCCATCGGAAGAATTACTTTCCAAACTAGATCCTCAGGCTGAAATGTCTTAGATTTCACTCTGCGATTATAGGATTTCTCAACTCGCTTCTTCTGCAGTCTCAAAAGATCCAGAGCTTTCAACCTTTCTTCGTCTAAGTCAACTAGTTCGTCTAACATCATATTCCAATAGACCTCAGAAGGGGTATCATGATGTATCTGAACCCTTGTCACCTGCAGGTGGATTTCCACTGGTAACACTGCATCATGATCATAGGTTAGGCGAAATGGTGTTGTTCCCGTGGCTTCTTTCGGACAAGTTCGACATGCCCATAGAACTTGATCTAGCATCTTGTGCCAGTTTCTGGGTTTCTTTCCCACGTGTTTCTTTATTAAACTGATCACTACTTTATTCGTTGCTTCGACCTGGCCATTAGCTTGCGCATAATAAGGTGTAGACGTTAACAATTTAAACCCCATTTCCGCAGCAAAGTCTTACATCTTTCGACCAGTAAAGACTGACCCTTGGTCTGTAGTTATTGTTTCGGGAATTCCAAATCTATATATGATGTACTTTTGAATGAATTCAATGACATTCTCTTGGTCTACATTGACTAAATGGATTGCTTCAATCCACTTAGTAAAATAATCAGTGCCCACCAATATATATTTCTGGATTTTAGAAGATGCTGGTCGAATTTCTCCAATAAGATCCAAAGCCCATCCTCTAAAAGGCCAAGGCTTCACAATCGAGTGAAGTTCGCTTGCCGGTACATGCTGAATACCTGTATGTATTTGACATTCTTGGCATCCTTTTGCAAACTCAGCACAATCTTTTAACATAGTGGGCCAATATAATCCTTGTCGAAACAATAACCATTTCATCTGTTGGCCTACTTAGTGTGCACCACATGTCCCAGCGTGTGTGGTGGAAAGAGCTATATATGATTATGTTTCACTTAGGCATTTTAGGAGCACACCTTCAGGTGTTTTCTTGAATAATTCATTTCCCATCAACACATAACTCAGTGCTTTATACTTTATTTTTCATTCTGTCGAAGCCGTTGGATTTTGTAAATAATCCACTACAGGCTTTCTCCAATCTTGCTCTGTTAGATTGTCTATGAACGAAATTTCAAAATTTTCGTGATCAGTGCATCCCAACGTTGTGGTCCTTAAATCCAATGGAGATAACTTAGTGGGAGTTACTCTCCCTCTAACTTCGATTGCTTGTTGTAGCAATGTTGTGGTCCTTAAATCCAATGGAGATAACTTAGTGGAAGTTACTCTCCCTCTAACTTCGATTGCTTGTTGTAGCCTGTCTTTCGACACCTTATACCCAGAGGCAATCTGTGCTAAGTCGTTAGCTACTTAATTTTCCAATCTGGGTATATGTCGAACGTTAACTACTTCGAAGTTCTTCAACAACCGTCTGGATATTACGAAATACATGATATGATTTTCTTTGATGCATTTGTATTCTTTCATAATTTGTTTTAGGACTAACTCTGAGTCTCCCATTATTTCGACCTGAGTTGCCCCCAATTCCAACAGGATTTCAAGGCCTACGATTAACACTTCGTATTCAGCCTCATTATTAGAGCAATCCCCATCTATCTTGTACTTAAATGTTGTTGGAATTTTGTTTGGAGAAATAATGAGGACTCCGACTCCAGTTCCATCTTTATAACTAGAACCATCAAAGTACAGTTTCCAAGGTTCGATCTCCAAATAATTCAGTGATCCCTCTTATATAGAATGGTCGACTATAAAGTCTGCAACCACTTGATCTTTCATAGCTTTGAGAGGCATAAAGGTTAATGAGTACTCAGTTAATGCGAGTGCCCATTTGCGAATTCTACTGTGCAAAATGGGTTTTGACAACATATATTTGAAAACATCAAAATGAGACGAAACATAAACATCAACTGGCTTTATATATTGCTTAAGTTTTGTACATGAAAAATAAAGACATAAACATAGTTTTTCAACCTCGTTATATCTAGTTTCTGCATCTTTTAAAACTCTACTGAGGTAGTATATGGGCCTTTCGACACCATTCTCACCCTCTTGAGCCAGCATGCTCCCTAAAGTTTTATCAGACGCAGCTATGTACAGTCTCATATTTCTACTTCGAGAAGGAGGCACCAAAATAGGTGGTTTGGTGAGGTACTCTTTGATTTTGTCGAAGGCTTCTTGATGTTCTTGCCTCCATTAAAATCCTCCTTTGTTGAGTCGAAGTAGTGGCGAAAAGGCTTGCATTTTCCCACTGAGGTTGGATATAAATCTTCTCAGGAAATTTATCTTCCCAAGTAAGGATTGCAATTCCTTTTTGTTAGTTGGTGCTTTGGCTTGCAAGATAGCTTTGGTCTTGTTTTGGTTTATCTCAATGCCCTTTTTATGGACCACAAAACCTAAGAAATCTCCTGCTTTGACACCAAAAGCACATTTTAGAGGATTTATCTTCAGGCCATAGCGTCTCATCCTCTCGAAGGATTGTCGAAGATGATCCATGTGAGTCTTCCCTGAAACAGATTTGACAACAATATCATCAATATAAATCTGCATGAAATTGTCAATAAAATCATGGAAGATCGAATTCATGGCTCTCTGGTACGTTTCCCCTGCACTCTTTAGGCCAAATGGCATCACTACCCATTCATAAGTGCCTAAGGCCCCAGGGCAACGGAATGCCGTTTTCGACACATCTTCTTCAGCAATAAAGATTTGATTATATCTAGAGTATCCATCAAGCATACTCATATACTCGAAACCAGCGGCAGAATCCACAAGCATTTCCGCCACTGGCATTGAATATTCATCTTTGGGTGTTGCAGCATTCAGATCTCTGAAATTGATGCACACGCTTAAGGTACCATTTTTCTTTATAACAGGCACAGTATTTGCAATCCATTCGACGTACCTGGTCGTTCGGATGAACTTGCATCTCAGCAGCCTTTCAATTTCCGTTTTGATTTTTGATAAAATCTCTGGTGCAAACCGTCTTGGAGTCTGCTTAACGGGCTTCTTTCCAAGCTTTATTGGCAACTACAGTTCTACCAAACTTCATTCGAGACCAGGCATCTCGTCATAATCCCATGCAAAGAAATCCTTGAACTCTTTTAGTAATTGGATCATTTCGACCCTGAGTCTTGGATCTATTTTCGTTCTTATGTACGTTGGATTT
This sequence comes from Vicia faba, assembly GCA_948472305.1. Lineage (NCBI taxonomy): Eukaryota > Viridiplantae > Streptophyta > Magnoliopsida > Fabales > Fabaceae > Vicia > Vicia faba. The sequence goes on from OX451739.1 coordinate 731,021,273, forward strand.
GTTACAGGACCTTTGCTTAGATTTACCTCTTCTAGAGGATCTTGTGCTAACATTTTAACATTGTTCGCCAACAGGTCCTTTTCGAAACCTAGGGGTTCATCGTCATAGATGGCGTATAACCTCTGATCTCTAAGGTCTTTCGTCCCTAAGTCGGGAGACTCTGGGTCGAAATCTTTCCCAGGGCCTGTCTTAGAAAGGACTTGTTCATTGGCTTCGAAAGCCATATATTTAACTTCAGCCTCCAAGGCCGCTATCATTCTACTTTCGGCCACATACGCCGAAAGTTTTTGCAGAGTTTGTAACTCAGTCATCATCACCAAACTCACTTCCCCATCCTGTTGGTCGTATATCATCAACTCCTCCAAAGTCGATGTTGGATAAGTCTTCTCTATCCCACTGAAAGCCGTAGTCGGAGTGTAGGTATAGGGAGCAGAAGGCGTTAGGAGTTGGGGTTAAATCAAACTCAGGTGGATTACATGGCCCTATATGAGCCAAATTTTTGTCGAAACTATTCTTTCCGACACTGTTGATTTCACCTAAGTAATAACTCTAATCTGCTTCAATGTTTTCCACGATACCATCGGGGTGCCATATCGTGACCCTTTGGTGCATTGAGGATGGCACTGCTCCGATGCCATGTATCCACTCTCGACCTAAGAGCGGATTGTAGTTTGGTTTTGCTGATATCACCATGAACATGGTGGGTCGGAGGATTGATCCCACTTTGAGGTCTAGTTGTATGACACCCATTGTGGTGCCAATGCCCCCTTCATAGTTGGACAAGACCATGTTATGGGGCTTGATGTCAGCATCTCCCTTTCCTAGCTTTTCCATCATGAATTATGGGATGATATTGATCGTCGCCCCACAATCAACCAGAATTTTATTTATAGTTATTTCCCCTATCTTTGCTCTAATGAACAGGGGTTTCAGATGATTCTTCATTGCCTCTGTTGGTGGCTCGAAAAATGCGTTATGTTCTTCTACGCAGCCATTGTTCATTACATAGTAACATACTGGCCTGCGTCTAGCCATTTCTTGTTCAACCATTAAGTCAGTTTCTTCATCTTCGACCTGCCGGTTGTATTCTTTAGGTAACACTGATATGACATTCACCATGATTTCTAAACTATCACTGGATTCGGAGTTGTCTTCATCATTCGACCCACATTCCTCCGTCCAAGGCATATGATTTCTCTCTAGAGGCTTCCTTTGTTTCCTTTGCACATTGGTGCTAACCTCTGGATAAGGTCCAGCTGCCTCTTTTTCATCCTTTCGCCGTCTTTGGAATCTTCTCCATTGTGAACGAGACATAGGATTTTTTCCTTTGTAATTGCTCGATATATGGGTCATTTTATTCGACGCAGAAGCATGGTACTCCTTTCTGTAATCTAAAGATGAACCTCTTGGCACGTTGAACGCCTGCCATCTCTCTTCATTTGGCCTCTTTCTTCCCATGGTGTTAAGCCAAGTATCTGTAGGTACATTAGTTGGAGGCTGAAAAGTTAGTGGCCTCCTTACCTGACTCATGGATCCTTGTTGATGCCCCCTTCTGGGGTCGAATCTGACTTCTGAACGCATTTTTTGTTGGGCATTCGTGCCCTGTTTTGCTTTCAAAATTCACATAGCTTGTATGTGTTCTGCGGCTTTCTTGTCGAAAATAGAGCTACATCTAGGGCATAACATTACTTCCGATTTCTTCTTCTGGAACTTATGCAGAAAATATGCCAGATCTTTATTCTCTTTTGGAAATGCCGTTTTATTTACTTCCTCTTGACGAATGGCTTCCTCCGAGGCCTTAGCGCCAGAGACTTCAACCATGTTGACCTGCATGTTGCTTTTGGAAACAAGATTCATTTCCTGTATTTTGGCCTCTAGATTCTCTGTCGAACCTTTTACAGCAGCCAAATAAGAACCTGTGGTGGTTCTTTTGTTGGAGCTCTCAGTAACCCCTTTTCTTTTGTGAGTCTTCAGTAACCCGTTTGTTCAGTTTCAGGCTTCAGCAACCTTCTTGTTCGACCCTTGGGTAACTTCCTTTTTCAAATCTAGGCCTTCAGTGCCCTTTCTCACCCCTTCAATAGTTTTTCTGGAGATGTTTCCAGTAAAACTTCCAAAGATGGGTTTAGTGATGAAATCTTCAGAAACTTCCACCATGTGAATGCCAACTGGTTCAGCATAATGTGCCTCCATATGCAGTGGGTTTGTGTCGATTTTCATTGCTGGCTTATCAGTAAATTTCAGCCTTCCTTCCTTTAGCGCTTGTTGAACAAGATCCCTGAAAAGGAAACATTGTGAAGTTTTATGTCCCAAAAAAATATGGTATTTACAAAAACCACTTTTCTTTCTCTGTTCTAAAGGAGGTAATTTTTCCCCTGGGAGCACTATCATCTGGCCATATTTAACTAATGGATCAAATATTTCATCACATTTGGATATGTCGAAACTATAAGTTTTCTTAAGAAATTTATCGTTGTTTTTCTCAAGCTCTACAGGGTTTTTCCCGTTTGATGGCACTAGAAATTTACAAGAATATGGTGGTCCTTGTTTCAATTATGCTAAATCTATTTCGCCTTCTTCGACATCTATAGGATCACTAGATATCTCTAGATCATTATCATCCATTTCGACATAGGCTACCCTTTCTCGTCGATGAGTTTTGGCAGCTTTAGCTTTCTCAGCTTTAAGGCGTTCTACTTGTCGAATTCTATCAGCCAGTTGGGCCATATCTCTTAGGTATTGTGTATCTAACTTTTTCCTAATCGAATAATCCAGGCCCCCCGCTGCTATTTCAACCAATTCATGCTCAGGCACTTGGGTAAAGCATCTGGCTTTGAGTAATCGAAACCTATTTAAATATTCATCAATTGGCTCTGTAAAACTTATCTTCACACTAGCCAATTATTTTAGACTTATCTTGGTCTGGCCCGTGTAGAATTGTTCATGGAATAATCTTTCCAATTGGTTCCAGTTGTGGATCGAATTGGCTGGGAGGGTGGTGAACCAAGTGAAAGCATTCTTTGTTAGGGAACTTGGG